>CM052885.1:81859812-81938620 GCA_028534135.1 Potos flavus
CCAGGACCCTGGGATCATGACCTGAGTCAAAGGCAGGCACTTAACCAACTGAGCCACCCAGGCGTCTCAGTCACACTGAGATTTTAAAAAATCCCTTAATAAAAATTTACATATGGAGCGCCTGGATGGCTCAGTTGGTTAAGCATCTGCCTTTGGCTCAGGTCATGATCCCAGGGTCCTGGGATCAAGTCCCACATCAGGCTCCCTGCTCAGCAGGGGAATCTGCTTCTCCCTCAACCTCTGCCCCTGCTCATGTGCTCTCTCTCACTCACTCTCTCAAATAAAATCTTTTTAAAAATTTACATGTAACAATCCTGAAGAACTATTTTACTTTACCATGTGTTATAAACTGAATTGTGTGCCCCCCTCCCCAAATTCTTATGCTGATGCCCTAATTCCCAGTGTGACTATTCGAAGATAGGACCTTTAAGGTAATGGCGATTAAGGTTAAATGAGTTCATAAGGGCAGGGCCCTAATCCAATAGGGATAATCCAAAAGAGGAGGAGATATCAGAGATCTTTCTCCACACAAATGCACAAAGAAGAGAGGTCGTGTGAGGACACAGAAAAGGGGCAGTCATCTGCAACCCAAAGAGAGAGAGAGGCCCTACCAGAAACCAACTCTGCTGGCACCCGGACCCTAGACTTTCAGCTTCCAGAATTGTGAGAAAATAAATTTCTATTATTTAAGACCCCAGTCTATGGTATTTTGTTATGGTCACCTGACCTGAATAAGACATCATGCCAACACTTACCACTTCTTTCATTTTGCCACTGTGATAAACTATAGACACAATCAAATTTTTAAAACTGAGGCTACAAAGAGATATTTCTAGCCATTAAGTCCAGTAGTTGTTGGAACTGTCTTAATTTTAAAATGGATCCATTAAATTTAGGTTTCAAAGGTACGTTCTGTAAGTAATTTTGTTGGGTAAATCACTAGTATGACATCAATCGATTATGAGCTGTTATCACCCAGTGTCTTTATGTCCCATTTCTTTAATTCATAGGTAGCCTCTCCATCCCAGACCTGGTGTTTCCACCATCCTAGATGAGTGGCAAGAAGTCAGTACAAAAGAATGGCTAGCCTGGCAGAGACCAAAGATGGAGATGATGGGGACAATGGTGAGAGTGGTGGCAGGATCAGTGAACATTTGTCAAGCACTTACTGGGTGTCAAGCAGATTTATATTCATTACCTTTTTTAATCCTCAAAACAACCATTACTATTTCCCTGCTCTTATGGGACTTAGTTAGCAAGGTTGAAAAATTTGCTCTTGATCACAGGATTCAGACCCTCACAGGAAGACTCCAATGCCCATCTCTTGTGCTAGAATACTCTAAATGAAATCAGAGTCTCAAACTGTGTTCCTGAACTATAGCTTTTTCAAAAAACAAATACAAAAATCTTTAATAATAAATTGGAAGTCTACGACTAATTTCCTACTAAATTCAACCAGTACAAAATCAGATCTACTAAAATAGACTCTAAATGGAACCTCTACCTAAAAAATAAAATCGAGTCTATGTACGGTAAGTGGGAAAAGTAGGAGAAAAGCAGATAGAAACTTCAACCGAAATTTAGCATTCCTAAATTGTACCAATCGGTGATCTTCAAAAAATAAACACACAAACCCTAGCACCATCCTTTCCCCCATTACCCTCAGGCCTATGCAATTGCCTTGAATAAAACAGTAGAAAGTCATGATTTTCAAGAAGAGAAGCTTAACAAATATCTGAGAATATCAAGACAACAGCCCCTTTTTTTTTTTTTTAAGATTTTCTTTATTTGACAGAGAGAGAGATCACAAGTAGGCAGAGAGGCAGGCAGAGAGAGAGGGGGAAGCAGGCTCCCCGCTGAGCAGAGAGCCCGTCACGGGGCTCGATCCCAGGACCCTGAGATCATGACCTGAGCCGAAGGCAGAGGCTTTAACCCACTGAGCCACCCAGGCGCCCCCACAACAGCCCTTTCTTAATATGCCCTGTATATGCCCATACAGAGTGGCTCAGGATATAACTGTGTCTCTTAGGGGTTCCTGTTCAAAAAGAAATGTACATGGGGCGCCTGGGTGGCTCAGTGGGTTAAAGCCTCTGCCTTCGGCTCAGGTCATGATCTCAGGGTCCTGGGATCGAGCCCCGCATCGGGCTCTCTGCTCGGCAAGGAGCCTGCTTCTCCTTCTCTCTCTGCCTGCCTCTCTGCCTACTTGTGATCTCTCTCTCTGTCAAATAAATAAATAAAATCTTAAAAAAAAAAAAGAAATGTACAGAACTACATCAGAAAGGCAGAATGCCAGCTTCAGTTTCTAATTTTGAGAGATGTGAGGGAGGACAGAGGCAACTCACACACTATAATTAAAAGAGCAATCCCATCCACAGGCAGGGTCTTTCTTCCTAAAATGCTCATCCCTTCCTCAACCTTTTTTTTTTTTTTTTACTGTATTAGCATTATTAAATTAACTAGAGCTTCTACTTCTTTTTTTTTAATTAATTTATTTATTTGAGAGAGAGTGTGCGCAAGTGCAAGCAGTATGGGAGGGGCAGAGGAAGAAGGAGAGAGAGAATCTCAAGCAGACTCCTTGCTGAGCACGGAGACCAATTCGGGGCTGAATCCCATGACCCATAAGATCATGACCTGCGCCGAAATCACTAGTCAGATGTTTAACCAGCTGAGTCACCCAAGTCCCCTGGAGCTTCTATTTCTTGAGGGTAGATTACCAAAAATTGGATGGCTGGCAAAAAGCATATGTGTACAGCCAATCCCCTGCACAGTCAAAAATCTGTATATAACTTTTGACTCCCTCAAAACTTTAACTACTAATAGCCTCCTGCTGACCAGAAGCCTTATCTATAACATAAACAGTAGGTTAACACATATTTTTGTATGTTACATGTGTTATACACTGTATGCCTAAAATAACGCAAGCTAGAGAAAAGAAAATCATAAGGAAAGTACATTTATAGTACTGTACATAAGTTTATTTTTAAAAATCTGCATATAAGTGGACCTGTACAACTCAAACCCATATTGTTCAAGGGTCAACTGTATATTTAATTGTGATCATTATCGCCAGGTTCCTTTCCAAAAAAGTTCTAGCACTGATTCATTTTTTTCAGACTACATGAAAAAGACTATTTTTTTTCTAATAATACAGGATTTCATAGAATATAAGTATATGAAGTTTGGAAAATCTTCCAAAGCATAAGAAATCAATATTTGCTCTCCTGTGGAGATTTCTGTAATCTCTTGTACTATCAAAGGGAGAAAAGAAACAGTGTTTTCCACAAAATTTATCTTCCTCTTGCTAAGTCAAGTTATGTTTCCTTTTCCCCATCTCCTTCACTTTTTCTTTTCTCTATCACTCCACTACAAGATATGCATAATACATACATGCAATTTTCTTACTTGTAAGAGCCTTTGACACATAACACACTTGTCACATAATTACACCAGAGAGAGAGCAAAGGAAGATAGTTGTGTAGCCAAATGTCTCCACAAAAGGAGAGTTTAAAAATATGATTATTTTCATTCTTGACTGTGAGAAAGAGGCTAAGTCCCTTCCAGAGAGGCTTCTTTCCACCATTGTCCTAAGTGAAACCTTTCTTCCAGTAACTGAGAAGCAAGCTGATGTATTTATTAGTTGAGGCTCTGCCACTGACCAGTTAAGCGATCCTTAATTTCTTTGGGCCTCCATCTCCTAATCTGTAAAATGGATATAAAAATAAATCTTACTTTGTAAAGTTGTTGTAACGAGTATGTGTATGTGTGTATATTTACATATATTTATAGATGTATAATATAAATTCTTAGAATAGCACCTGAAACAGTAAGATCAATGTAAGTGTTCGCTGTTAATCTGAGCGATATTACCCACTTGGGAGGTACCTTCAAAAGAAAGCAGGATATGGAGAATTCAAACTTCACCTGCCTTTGAAATCCACGCTCAAAATGAACTGTCTCTCTCCTGTTCCTCACTGCGGACTGGCAGGCTGCTACCACTCCCGAGGTGGACCAGTGGGGGGGGGGGGGTCGAGACCCTACCATGCAGGAGCTCATGGTCTAGTATGCCTGGAGAGAAGGGCATTTCTAGCCTCTCCTGAGAAAAGATCTGCAAATCTAGTTTTAGGGCCAGGATTTGAAAAACTATTTGTGTAATTCGGTTTAATTTTTAATTGTTTTATGACTAGAAACACATACAAATAAAAAAACTATTCAGATCAAAGAGATCCGGCTGAACACCTTTGGACTTGTCATTGCTCTAGGTCAAAGAGTCACAACTTTGAGGATGGCAAGAGCTGAGGGTGGGTCACCATCCCAAGCAAGGTACAACAAACCTGGGCAACCATTCAGTGGCCCACTTTAGAGAGATTCTTGCACTCTTTTTAATTGAGCAGTGGTTCAAGGAGACTGCTGGTGAATAAAGCACTGTGGGCCCCTAAGGATAAGAAATTGGACCTTACATCAAAAGAAATAAAATCTTGCCATTTGCAATGATGTGCATGGAACTAGAGGGTATCATGCTAAGCGAAATAACTCAATCAGAAAAAGACAATTTTCATATGATCTGTCTGATATGAGGAATTTGAGAGGCGGGGCGGGGGGGTTGTGGGGGTAGGGAGGGAAAAAATGAAACAAGATTGGATTGGGAGGGAGACAAAGCATAGGAGACTCTTAATCTCATGAAACAAACGGAGGGTTGCTAGGGAATGGAGGGTAGGGACAGGGTGGCTGGATTATGGACATTGGGGAGGGTATGTGCTATGATGAGTGCTGAGAAATATGTAAGCCTGATGATTCACAGACCTGTACCCCTGAAGCAAATAATACATTATATGCTAATTTAAAAAAATGGGCAAAAAAATAAAAAAGGAGATTAGGGTTTATATAGATAACTTAAATCAATAACCTAACTCCTTTATCCCCTCGCCTGCACTGCTCTTTCCAGTAGCAGGTATGACAGGGCCAGACCTGTATCCATGGGAACTTCACCATCCCAGTACATGCCCACAGTTCCTCCTGGGCAGGGAGCTCCCCTCACTGCTGTACAGCAGCAAGGACAGAAGCCAGGCACAATATCCAATCAGTGACAGAGGGGAATAAACCCCTCTCTTTCCTGCTCCCAGGTGTGAGGACACTGAGGTGTGTGCGACACGGTCTTCCAAGGTTTCCCGGATGGGACTGAGCTCTAGTTGCTCACAGTGGTAACCTACTCATCACACACTACTGGGCGTGTGGCTTTCCTCTCCCCTCTATCTGAGCTTCCTGGGACCACTTCCCAAATAATCCACCTACATTCCAATCCTCATCTCAGGATCTGCTTCCAGGAGATTCCCACCTAAGTTATTTCCTCTTTAATTTCAATCGCGTGTCTCCTCCGTGACACTGGTCGCTTTACCCCTTGGAGATGAGCCCAGGCCCCACAGTGGCTGCCTTGGTCTTATGAAAACTGCTCAGATCCCAGGAGCTGCAGTCTGTTCTCTGGGAGCGGAACCATTCCCATTATGAAACATGGGGGCGTCTTCCCTGTCTGGTGCCTCCCCTGCAGCGGGGCTGCTCCCAACCACAGCTCCACCACCTCTCCTGACACGGCTCCAACACGGCACTGGGTGCACATCTGTCTTCTCACTTGGAAGTTCTTCTTCAGTAGAGCTTTCAGGTATTTCTTTTGCCCCACCAAGCCAACTCAAGCAGATGTTCCTTTTATTGGAAACATAAGCAGTTCAGAGACAGCCACTATGCTTTCCTTGGCTCACCTGATGCGGCTGGAATATTGACACCATTTTACTCTCCCAAGGTTAGGTACAGATACAGCATCTAAGTGGGTAACTGAAATATTTTATGTGATGTGGCTAGGTTGTTTTCATTTGGATCAGGAATTTCTCCCAACTTTGGAAGAGCGTCTCACCCATACCACCCTAGATGACAGGGCAGCAAGATAGCTAATAGCATGGACGCCAAAGCAAAATGGTCTGGTTTTGAGTTTCGGCTCCACCTCACTGTGTAGTCTTAGGCAAGTTAATTAACCTCTCTGAGCCTTCCCATGAAATGAAGATAACAATGGCATCTACTTCCAGGACTGTGGAGAAGATTAAATGAGCTGATGAATATAAAGTGCTTCATCTAGCAGCTGGCACAGAATAAGTGTGCAATGATCATTACCCATTATTATTAGTATCAGAAGTAGAAGTAACAACCTGTATAACCATTTCTCCATATGACCCTTGCAGGAAGGTTTACAACGGTGAAGTGGAACTCCTCAATTTGAACTTTAGCCCTATGACAAAATTTCCTGTTCCTCCATGTCTCTCCAGCCAGGCCAAGCACAGTATAATCCTGCTGTGAAGTATCCAGTTCACTTCTGCTTTTAGTAAAATATGTTTCACAGTACAACAGTTCAAAGAAACTTCACAACCCTTACCCCAAAATTTATACTCTTATTCACAAATGCCATCTCCATCTCTCATGGATTGATGTGTTTTTATGTATATTCTTTGGTCACCACTCATAAGAAAAACTGAGCAACTAGAACATGCCTAAAGACCAACAGAATTAGAGTCCGCCCCCAAAACAAAAAAAAAAATGCAATGTATAATAGAAGAAAAGGATTATTATAGTAAAATCTGTGAGGATTCAAATGAGGGCTTGAAATTTGTCTTTTTGCTATTAACAAAGAAACAATAGTTTGCTAAGTAAACTAATACTGGCAACAAGCTTGGGGAATGAGTAGACCAATTACTAATTCTCTTAAGAGAACACATGACCCCGGGGCGCCTGGGTGGCTCAGTCCTTAAGCGTCTGCCTTCGGCTCAGGTCATGATCCCAGGGTCCTGGGATCAAGACCCACGTCGGGCTCCCTGTTCTGTGGGAAGCCTGCTTCTCCCTCTCCCACTACTCTTGCTTGTGTTTTCTCTCTCACTGTCTCTCTCTCTGTCAAATAAATAAATAAAATCTTTAAAAAAAAAAGAGAGAGAGAGAACACATGACCCTGAAGAATAGTCACTGGATGCATCAAGCTCTGGATATCTTATTATGAAACCGAGCTAGAGTTTTACCTTGAGAAGATGGACAACCACTACTTCATGACTTTTCTTAGTAGAATATCCAAGTTACTGCTACGGTTGAAAGGTACACAACCATTTAAAAGACATACTTTTTATAATACAGAATTATCACTAATTTGATAAATCTTCTCCCCCTCATTAGTGCTTTCCACTACAGTGGCAGCCCCAATTTTGGCTCTTAACTCTTCCTGTCTAAACCAACCCTGATTTCTTCAGTTCTACCAACTCCTTCCCCTAGTTCCTCCTGCACAGCGTCTTCCCACAGCTGAACACCGGGGATGACACTGCTCTATTCACAAGTCCTGCCTTCACCTGCCCCAACACACACAGACAGACACACACACCTACTCCTACATATATGCATACACGATTCCAGGAGGAAATCTCAATCCTTAACCTGGTACATATAATAATTAACTGCCAGTCCCTGAAGACCGACAACTCTGGGAACAGAGATGAACTCATTTGACTGTCTAAAGAAGAGATGTGTGGATTTCCACCGGGAAAAAAAAATGTAACTCGTATGATAAGGAATTGTTCTCGAAATAGTATATGAAGGATTAACTAATTCATGATTTTACTGAAATATATTTAGTTCCATAATGTAACTTTCCAAGCTCATTGTCTACCACTTCCCTACAAGAACATTAGATGTTAGCCGGGCCGAACAACTAATCACTGGGACTTCCTGCTTCTGCTCCTTTACTCATAACATCTCCGAACCTTAGAATGTCTACCATATTCCCACTGACTGACATCCTTCCCATCCTGCACACTAGGTCAAACACCTCTTCCTCCACCAAGCCTTGGGCTACTCATGTCAGTGGAAGCATACCTTTTTTTCTTCATGAAGCACATGCCTACCTCATGGCATTGGCCTTTATCACATACTACCCTGTGCCTTAGAAAGGACATCTCCTTGAAGGCAAACACTGTGGAATTCATAGGGGGACCTACTGTGGCTTCTCACACAAATCTCTTGCTCAAAACCTATTTATTGACTTTAACCAGTGATACTATACTGTGTGCTTCCAGCCAGTCCCTGAAGACTGACAACGCTAGGAACAGAAATGAAGTCATTTGACTGTCTAAAGAAGAGATGTGTGGATTTCCACTGGAAAAAAAAATGTAGCTTATATGATAAGGAACTGTTCTGGAATTAGTATAGAAGAAGGATTAACTCATCATTTTATTGAAATGTATTTACCTTTTAATTGATGGAACATCAATAGGAAATTGAAAAAGGCAAGATATAAATTTCCTTAAAATGTTACCTAATTGATTCTTACATATAGTCAATAATCAAAGCTTTTAAGGAGATGACACTTTTCAGTATAAAGGGAAATACTTCTCTTCTAATTATTATATGTAACATCTTTATATTTAACAATTTTAAATATAACTTAAAAGGAGACTACATAACTGTAGTAAGGTAAGGAATCAGTAGTGCAAATAGAAAAAAAAAAAAAAGTCTCCCATTTTACTTAAGTACCATTGACACAGCCATACTAAGAATGCATTTATCAGGAATGGCCTAGAAAGAACAAACCAGTTTACAGATTAAAAACACATCAATTATTTCATGACCCAATGTCAAACAGAAAAACTGCCTGAACGGTTTAGAGGTCTATCACATCATACCACATTTGGCGCACATCTAATGGCACAGAAATCATTTATCATTAAAGGCCTTTTTATATAGGTCAAGGTTGCTGGGATTTGGTGTTTGGTGGTATCTTACGGTTTAAAGAATGCTCTAAATTCTAGGTTTTTTAACTTTTTAATCTTTGGGAAGGAAAACTAAAACTTCCTAGAAACTCAGATTAATGCCTGCTAATGCATGGAAAAAAGGAAAACTAAAACCTTCCTCCTACTATAAAAACAAAATAGTGTGGCCTCTGTTTCTTTTCTGATAAGAGTCTTAAATACCAAACAGTTAACTGCATAATAACATTTACTGGCAGCCAGGCAGCCTGCTTAGCAGATATATAAAGCAGGTAAAAGGAGAAAAAGTTAATTTCTTGGCTGAATGATTCCATCGGTAGCTATAGGGCAAACCTGAAAGTCTTTTAGTAAAGTAGCAGTTGGTTCTTCTATCAATCTGTAGCACACATACTCTTCCAAGGAAAGCATTAAATATGAAAATCATATCCCGTTATCATCTGTTTCCAGCTTTCAGCCCAGTAAGCTTTTCTTAATGAATGCTGCAGCCTAAGGAACAAGCACGCTGTTGGCTTCTCTGAATAATGGAGTGATGCTACCATTTTTGCTTATTACAATATCGACTGGCTGAGGGGGTTTCACACATAGTCACAAGTGACTACTCTTGCCAGCATGCTCCAAGTTATTACAAGATGTTTTTAGACATTTCATCTAAAAGAGCTTTACTGCTTTTAGTGAAGAAAACATCTATGGTCTTGAACAGAATCATTTATATGGAGATAGGCTGCAGGATTAGAAGCCTGCATTACGGCAGATACATAGCAGAATTTATTTAAGTATTCCTTGCCAGTCTTTTTGTCTGTTGCTTAGATATGCAATTTTTTCTTTCCACTTCCTCTGTGAAAAGGTTAAAATGTACAAAATTATATATACAAAGAAGAGAAGCAAAAGGCCTCATTTTGTTTACCTTTTACTTCAAACATTTCTGGAACTAAGAAAAAAAAAAGCAGCTAAAAAGCATTCTTAAGACAAACATAATTTCATCTGCTAACGACTCTAAGGCTTTCTGGGGAATCTGCCTCTTTTAAACCCGCTGTGATGGCCTTTCAGCACATTTAATTGAATTAGACATTAAAGCAATACTCTATAAGGAAAAGTCTTTAAATAATACTATTACAAAGATCTTTGTAATAAGGTGATTTTATTTAAAACACTACTGTAAAAGAGGAATACTGCAGAAATCCTCTGTCAACAGAGGTTTATTATTTTAATTTATTACCTTTCTTCTGTCTTCATCTTTCAGTTCACCTCTTGTTCCCGGGCTCTCTTTTGACAGTAGCTGCACCTTCTTCATTTGAGCCTCATAGTCGTTCTAAACATAAACAAAGTTTTGATTTTGTGGTGGCTCTTGTGACAATCAGCACCCATCTATATTTTTCAGTCTTTAGAGCATAAAAAGAACACCGAAGTAGAAAGTAAAAGCTGATGTCGCCAAGAAATTCAACTTATCTTAGAAAATAGATGATTTCACAAATAAAATGTCAAAAGTTGAGTTCTATAAAATGCTATATGTTTTTAAATAAGATTTGAGGGGTTCTCACTGTCTTTCATCGACATAGGGAATAAAACCTTGGCACATTAAGCTCTCAGGAAAATCCAGTTACTTTATTATGAAAGCAACACATTAGACAGTGTTTACTCTGAAAACTTTTGTCCTAAAGGAAAAGAAATCAATCCTACTGACTTCTTAGCTGTATGATATCTACATTAGTATCATGGTCCTTCTAGCCACAGCAACAGAGTATATTATTTGCTAGATCATCGACTTGAAACGAATTCTATTTTCTATGAATAAAAATATACAGTAGACATCAATGATCAGCACCATAGGAATGAAGTTTGCTCTGGAACTAATAACTACATAAAGATGTCTGCTTCATTATCACACTATAATTGATGAAAGTGATTCCATCATAAAATGACTCTTTCTTAAAAGCAAGGCATAAAAGGTGCTTTGATTCAGCCTGTTAGTAATTAAAGCCTTAAGAAATTCACTGATGGTGGTCCAACACAGATAAGTACCAGAACATTTTCTAAATTAGGCCGTGATGCACTGCAATTAGAAATACACCTATGAGAGAAAAAAAAAAAAAAAAGAAAAAGAAATAAACCTATGAGATAATCAAATTAGAAAACTGTTTCCTTAGTTCTCAGTCTGAACATGAAATTGGCCTCAGCTTTGTTTTGACAACAACAACAAAAAAACAGTGATGAAAATTGATTTGTTTCCTTCAAAATATCTTAAAGGGTATTCGATGCTGCCCCATCTTTAATAACAGTTAAGCAGGGAGTTTTTTTCTCTCTCAAAATGATATTAATATGATAGATGACAGTAATAATCTAAAGAGATTCCTAATTAAATAAAAGTTTTATAAGGCCAGTACACACGATAAACCAAGAAAAGATAAAGAAATAAGGCAATCAAGATAATACAGTTTACATCTCTGTTCTATATCTACTCCTTTGGACTCAGAGATATTTACTTTTTAATCCCAAGAGCTTTCCATAGGCATACTTTACAGATTCTAAGGGAAAGTATCCTTAAAAAGGATGGGGGTGGATTATGAAATAAACAAAATAAACATTAAGCTTTATTAACAAATTAGAGGTTAAAAATTCTTCATTCCTGTGGCTGCAAATATTTTCTTAGGTTCTTTGAGATCAGTTATAAACATGCAACAGGCATTGTACCTGATTTCCTCATTATGGGATCATTTCAGAGCCATACCTTCCAAAGGCAGAGTACTTTCTCATGGAAACATGTGAGTTTTAATTCATTTGGCTGCAGCAAAAACTGGTAACTGCATTAGGGCTTTATAAAGAACAGTAAGTCTCTTCACTAGTCCAATTTAGACTGTTCTCAGTACATCTAAAAAATTTATAGAATTGTAGGTACTTTTCTGAATTAGTGATGCAAATAAAAAATGAACAATGTATTTGAAATCAAAAGTTGCTATGATAAATAGATAACTGATACAAACTATAATTCTATATCCCCTAGGACCACAGACTTGCACCTACAAATGCTCCCTTTCTTTGTATTTTATTTATATAGGACATTTCGTTACTATCCATCAAATCTACCTTCTGAACACTGGAGAACAAGGGTTTTCAGCCCCCACCTCCTATTCTATCTGCATATAAACAAAGGGTTGTACTATGTTTAAAAGTTTTTGGAGTTTGGAAATCTGTATAGATGAATATTTCCAAAGCTTCCACAGCTAACAATGTCTGATGAGACAGCAGAGCATGCGTCCTAGTTTTCCAACCATCAGTCTTTCATGTTTTAGTCCCTATTTCTTCTCTGATCAGGTCCCATTATATTTCCATAATACATCACGGCTTGTATTGCATCCTTTCTGTCTGATGCTGAATCAGGTCCCTGTTCCCTCCTCTGTGTGGCCTAGATTCTTCACTGTCAGATTTGCTGCTTTGGGGGCCAAAGTTCTCATGTCCCGGTAGCATCTGCCAGTCCACAGTCTCTCTAAGGGCAGTCCCCTCTTCCTCCAACTCCCCCAGGGAAATCTGTTTTAATAAAACCAAGAGCATGAATCAACCCATCAGGTAACTTGTTCGGCCTGTTACCATCTTGCTTCACAGCACTGGGCTGGATGCTGCCCACTTCCATTTAAGAGGACTTTTCTATTCACTTCCTTATTGTGTGCAAACCATTTCATCTCAGCTCAACTGATGAAATCTGTTGATGATGGTCTGGGGTGGTGGGAAGAGGAGATGGAGGTCCTGGTAGATCTTTCAGGTCTCTAGGATATCTATCCATGCTCATGACACATCTCATTTTTCATTCTTTCCTTCTTTTCTTCTGTATCCCCAATTACTTCAGTGTACCCTCATCACATTAGCACTTGCCTGAAAGTGCCACAACTACCTTTTATTTAGACAGGCTTCCTTTTTTTCAGTGGTCTTCAGGATTATGTAAACATTCTTGGTTACAGAACTGAACAGACATTTAAAATCTACTGGCTCAGGGGTGCCTGGGTGGCTCAGTTGGTTAAGCGACTGCCTTCGGCTCGGGTCATGATCCTGGAGTCCCAGGATCGAGTCCTGCATTGGGCTCCCTGCTCGGCGGGGAGTCTGCTTCTCCCTCTGACCTCTCCCATCTCATACTTTCTCCCTCTCATTCTCTCTCTCAAATAAATATATAAAATCTTTAAAAAAATAAAAAATAAAATAAAATAAAATCTACTGGCCCAGCCTCCTCATGTTAGAGTTGAAAAATGGGTACAGAGAGTTACACAAACTTGTCTGATTTGACCCTCAGAACTATGATTCACAATCTTTTGTTTTCTCTTCTGTTTTTTCCAGTATATGGGTTTCCTCTTAAATGCTGAGTTCTTACAAAAAGGTATGGAGGAACACTTACTTATATGCAATTAATGCATATTAACAAGTAAGACACTCTGGTTGGTAAAACATAGAATAAGCTACAGACTGTCTTCCAGGAGCCTGAAGGCCATGCCCTGTCCACAGTGGCTGTCGCAATGCTCAGCAGGAATCAAATGAGAGCGCAAAAATTTGTTCTCTTCAAACTTTATCCCCAGTAGGCACATATCACCTACGAACTGAATTTTTAACAAGAATCACACCTTTAAATGGTGACATTATATCTTTAGAGTGCTTCTGCTATTAAACAGAAATGCTCCTGGGAAGGTATAACATAGGAAAAGAACCAATACCATATTAGCTCTCCCATAGTTGTTCATGGTCCATAAGAGAGAAAGATGAAAAATACAGAAGAATCAATTTTCAATCAAGGTGGGGGAGTCTCAATGCTTACCGAGTGCTTCAAGTCTAGGGAGGTGTTCCTCAACGCTAACTGAGTGCTTATTATGTGCCACATTCTAGGGCAGATACTGACAGCATTGAAATAATAAGATGAGGACCCCACAGTGAGGTGGGAAAACATGTAAATAATCCCATGAAGGAAGTGTTTACAGAGATAATTATGGCACAGACCTAAGACAGGACAGAGGGCAAGAGGCCTTCTACTTGAAGAAGATAGAAGATAATGCGGGGCTTTCAAGGAAACACAGGGCTCAGCATGTTTAAAATTCAGTGGGTACGTGTGAGTGAGTACACGCGTGTGTGAGAGAGAGAATGTGCACATGTGTGGGAGATAAAGATGAAGAGGGACAGAGGGAAGACACAGGGTGAGGGATTGCATGAGGGGCCCAGAGGAGACAGGGGTGGGGAGAGCTGCGGGTGGGGAGAGAGAGCGAGCAGAGATAGGAGGCAGAGATGGGGATAGAGGAAGGACGTGGAGGGGGGTGCGTGGGGAAGAGAAAATGTGCACATGTCTGTGTATTTGTGTGAGAGGGACAGCGAGAAGAAATGTGTATGTGCACACGCACGTGCATGCTCATGTGTTAAGGGTCATAAGGTTGAGCTGCAGGATGGTATGCAGGCAGAGAGCAGCATCTGGGCTTTGTCCTAAAAGGCTGAGCAAGCACTCAAGGCTTTCCGACAGATGAGAGACGTACCCAGATGATGACTCTCCTCAACTGAGGACCGCCTTTGAATGCCCTGACATGCCAGCCTCATGCCTGGCACTTGAATAGGGAAGGCTGAAACAGAGCTGGCCATGCTCCACACATGCCTGTGGGACCCTTTTCAGTGCTCTTAAGTCCCAGCATCTCTGTCTCTGTGCCCAAGGAGCTCACAGTTAATTTCCCCTCACTGCTTTTCTTTCCCATCAGTCCTCAATCAGTGATGCTCAGGAGCCATGTGTGCATATTCCAAATGCTCTGAACCACTCACCAGGGTTTCCCTGTGGGGTTAAGTTCCAGATGTTGACTATGGTAGTTGGCTTAGTGTTCCAGCCACCTGTCCTTCCCTGCGTACCTGCCTACTGATCCTCCCTGCACTTCCCAGATAAACCACTTACATTTGAATCCTTGTCTCAGCGTCCACTTCAGGAGAATCCAACTTGAGATAAGGCACCCAAGGAAAACTGCTCTAAGGACCAACTGAGGCTCTTCTACAAAAGCACTAATGCAGGGAGTGGGCGTTCGATGAGGGGCAGAAAGAAGGAGAGAAGGACACGATCCTCACAATACTACTAATATTTACATGCTTGAAAGTTTAGTCAGCCTCTTTATCTGATAAGTAGAAACACAGCCACAACACTGTATTTTCAAATCTACATGACAGATCAAGAGTCTTTAAAAGCCCTGAAAATGAGTACAGGCCCCCAAATAAAAGAGTATAATTCATAAAATCAGTTGAAAGGGTATTTGTTTTTAGCCTTTATCCCATTTAAAAAGATTTTAACATTATATGATAAAGTGGGCATAGTCCTACAAAGAGGGAGAAAGGCACCTAATACAATTTGGGCCAAATGACCACTTCTTACACACTGCTTCATTCTGTTTCACTTTCTGGAACTCTACCAATTATTAATTCATTTGCATTAACTCTTTCTCTTCAAGGGGAAACATTCCTGGCATTTTGGGGTGTGTGGGCAATACGCTCCATCAGAACACCTCTCTCCTAACACTTACACATGGTCAGCCAGCAGAGGAAGTAAAGATCTGATACCTGAGCGGGAAGAGATTAAGAGGAGACAAGTGGTTCTGGCCCTCCTAAGACCTCCACTGGACACCAGGACAAAAGGAAGAAGCAGAAAGGAAGGTGAAGACAGCAGGGACAAACATTCCCTTCTCTGAAACTCTGCTTACTACACAAAGCTGAGGTAAGCGGTGTTGCTGGCTGAATTTCGATCACTGCCT
Organism: Potos flavus; assembly: GCA_028534135.1. Lineage (NCBI taxonomy): Eukaryota > Metazoa > Chordata > Mammalia > Carnivora > Procyonidae > Potos > Potos flavus. Next base: position 81,875,339 of record CM052885.1, read on the forward strand.
GGCTTCATGGGCACAGTTCAGGCATTCAGCTTTGGACTCAGGGTGACTCCCAATGTACAGTTCTCCATGGAACTCACATCTTTCTCAATTGTAGCTACATGGTCTGCTCTTCTATGCCATCACAGATTGTTTGCAAAAGGTATTCCTTATCCAAGACTCAACTGCTCTCGATATAAAAATATTTACAAAGGATCATTCTCCTTTTCAAATTCCTCTCTCTCACATTTGGCTATATCGTGGAATCAACAATGAAGTAAAGCATCAATGTGAAAATAAAAGGAAAATTTCTATTATTTCATTTTTTCTATTGGGAAGCCAAAAATTCCCTGCTTTGTCCACCACCTTTATTTTCTCTATGGAATCTCTGAACAGCAAAGAGATTTACATCATTGATACTAACAACTACTTTTTGAACGTTAAGTATTCTACTTGACAAGTAAGAGAAGAAAACCCAGAGTGCTGCTGCAGCTAACACTTGCTATTGCTTGAGCACATCTAACCTCCAGATCTTGGTTTCTAAATACCCTTCCCCACTAAAAGGAACCACAGCTCCTTGGAAAAGAGGCTAATTCTATGTCTGAGGCAGGGACATATCTGGTAAACCTGGTATATATTCTGCCCCAAAGCAAAGAAGGCTCAGAATTAATGGGATCAGGTCAAAAGGACACAGAAGCTAATTTGAAGAGACTTTCCCCGGCAAAATTTGGGAAAATATGAACAACAAAAGGAATAATTACAGTGATTGATAGTACACTGACAAAATAAAAATTCAAAAGTCCATGGTGATACTTAAAAAGAGAGAAAGAAAAGAAGGCAAGAAAGCTCTTCTCTATAGAAGAATGCCAGCTAATAAAGTAGAAGATTGAATTAGAAAATCATCATCTCACCACCTCCACCATAACTGATTCAGGCCTCATTGACGAATCCTAAAACCAGTAGTAAAAGGTTGTTGAGGAACAAGATTATTTCCAAGACGTCAAATTATCACTTCATAGATTATTTGCTCAGTTGCAAAGGGAAAAAAGGTACTATATAACAGAGAGATCTAGAGATTGCCATCTTAACCAATGCATCAAACTCAACCTCACTTAGGTTAGACCACCTGATATCACAACTCATGAGCCTCCTGATGGGCTGCAAGAGGAAGTATGTAACCTCAGCTATGACTATCTAAATTTAACTAATTAAAATTAACAAAGCTAAAAACTTAGTCCTCAGTCTCACAAGCCACAGTTTAAGTGCTCAATAAGCATGTATGGCTAGTGGCTCCTGTATTAGACAGCAACAGTACAGATAGAGAACATTTCTACTACTACAGAAAGTTCTATTGGGCAGTGCTGGTCCAATCCAAATCTTCAGTTAAATGATACCTCAAAGAAATAACCAGTCAATTCAGATCATTCTACAGGCAATTAGACTACCTTCTTCAAAATGCCAGTGTCATGGGAAAGAAAAAAAAAAAGAGTGGTAGGAGACTAAATTAGATTTACAGATCAAAAAAGACACATTAAATGTAATGTGCAAACTCTACTTGGCTCCTGGTCTGGAAAAATAAAGAGAATTTTGGAGGAAACTGAGAAATTTAAATATTAGGTAGATATTAAATGATATTAATTTTCTTGGGTGTGATAAAGGTGGTATGATTATGTTCCTTGTTCCTTGTTTATATTATTTATATAATCATATAAATATGATTATATTTCCTTGTTCTTAGGAGATCCGCACTCAAGTATTTAGGGGAAAAATGTCATGGTGTCCACAACATACTTTCAATGGCTCAGGAAAATATGTATACACACACACACATACACACAAAGCGAATATGGTAAAATATTCACAACTATTGCATCTGGGTAGAAAGCATGTGAGTTTTCCTAGTCCATTCAGGCAGCCATAACAAAACACCACTGACTAGGTGACTTATAAACGTCAGAAATGTATTGCTCACAGTTCTGCTGGAGGCTAGAAAGTCCAAGATCAAGGCACCAGTGTGGTCACCTTCCTCAATCAGAGCCACGGCCCTCTCACTGCATCCTCCCACAGAAGAAGATGCTAGGGAGCTAGGGAGCTCTCTGGAGCTTCTTTCAGAAGGCATCCTATGCCATTCATGGGAGCTCCAGCCTCATGACAGGAGCACCTCTCAAAGGCCCCAGCTATAAATACCATCACATTTGGGTGTTAGGATTTCAAGATATGAATTTTAGGAGGACACAAGCATTCACACCACTGCATGAATATTCATTATAATAATTCTTTTCATTTTTCTGCATACTTGAAATAAAGGCTCAGTGGGGGAAACTCCTAGAGGGAAAAAAAGAAAGGGAAGTACTGAAGTCAACTTCTCCGGTAACCAGTATTCAGTTGGGTTAACTTGAGCAACAGCCCTTGGCCAGCACAAATGGTAAGAAAAAAAGGCCTAGCCCTCCACACTTGGCATAATTTGTGGAGCCGAAGGTTGCCCAGTACCTTAGGGGAATGGGGGCCCAGAATCAGAGAGGGCCACGGAGAGCAGTTGCTCTGGTCACACAGTGAGGAGGGGCATAAAGGCGAATTCCGTGGGGCCAGTTCTACCCTCAGGCTCTTCCCAACACATTGCCTGACCAGACCCCAGAAAAAGAAGCCTTTAAAGAAGGAGGTAGTTCCCAAAAAGAACGAAATCTTGCCATCTGCAATGACATGGATGGAGCCAGAATGTATTATGAAGCAAAATAAGTCAGAGAAAGACAAATACCATATGATTTCACTCATATGTGGAATTTAACAAACAAAACAGATAAACATATGGAGGGTGAGGGGGAAGAGTGAGGGAAACAAACCATAAGAGACTCTTAAAAACAGAGAACAAACTGAGGGGTGATGGAGGGAGGTGGGTGGGGGATGGGCTGGATGGGTGATGGGCATTAAGGAGGGCACCTGCTGTGATGAGCATTGGGTGTTGTATGTAAGTGATGAATCACTGAATTCTACTCCTGAAACCAATATCGTACTGTATGTACACTAACTAGAATTTAAATAAAGATTTTTTAAAAAGTTAACTCGAGGGCCGCCTGGGTGGCTCAGTGGGTTAAAGCCTCTGCCTTCGGCTCAGGTCATGATCTCGGGGTCCTGGGATCGAGCCCCGCATCAGGCTCTCTGCTCAGCAGGGAGTCTGCTTCCCTCTCTATATCTGCCTGCCTCTCTGCCTATTTGGGATCTCTCTCTCTTTGTCAAATAAATAAAATCTTTAAAAAAAAAAAAAAGTTAACTTGATAAATGAAAAAAACATTAAAAAAAATAAAATATAATAAAAAGGAGGTAGTCTCTAGAGGAATCCTTAATGCTAATCAAATTTAATCATGAGGCCAACAAATACCATGTGGCAGGTGTGTACTGGTAGTGCCTAGTGCCCGTGCCTGTACAAAGTAATTATTCATGTAGTGTAACAAAGTACAGATATTCCATTAATTCCTCAACTAAAACAGAAATCTGAGAAAATGCAATTTCAAGTTCCCCAATCAAAATCTGGCCACATAGTAATCCACAGAGAAAATGGGCAGTTAATCTTATGAATGAACAACTGAACATTAGTGACCACCACTGATCTGACATTTACTGCTATTACTTCCTTCTAATTTTAGCAAAAGAGACAGAGAGACAGAGAGGGAAATATAGCACAAAACAAGATGTTACCTTCAGTTCTTGAAGCTTCTCTGTATTTGTGGTGAAGTGTCCAACATGAGCTTGGACATGCTCAAACTGCTTTAAATATTCTCGGTTTCGAGTATGAGCCTTCTTTTCTGATTCACATATTTCCTTCAGGTATTTCTTTAGTTTAAAATATTTCAGCTTAACTCTAGAAAAATAAAAGCAAATTTTTTTTTTTTTTTTTTTTTTTTAATAAAAGCAAATTTTTAAACAATGCAGTTAGACTCTGACAAATCAAAGGAGGAGAATTTTCTTTAACAAAATTGTTAATGAGACCAATGTATTTGGAGATATTTTACCCAAATACTGAAAGCTAAGGGCAGAATGTACATGCATTTTTAGAGAGAAGAAATTAATGCAACATCACTGAGTATCACATCCAGGCATAACTCTCCTGAGAAATGTATACAAGACTACATTATGACATTCACACAATAAAGATTTATATGGATTTCTTTCTCAAAATTAAATGTGATTTCAAGAGCGGTGTCTATGTGCCCATGGTCGGATAAATAGCCCATTAGCATTCTTCTTATGACAGACCATTTCAAAACTACCTGCTTAGATGGAAATAGAATCAAATGATAAACCACAATCCATAAACATTAAGAAGTTCCAATATTTAAAATACCCCAAAAGCTCTCATTTAGATAATACTAAAAATTTTAATTAGGAACTATCACAATATATTATTTTTTAAAAATATTTTATGATAATATATGGGCTGTAATCCAACTCGAATTGTGAAAAAACCTTTAGAGACTCTCACCCAAAGTGTAAAACAAAGGGCACACTACTCTTCCCACACAACCAACTCTGCTCGCTCTAGCTCTTTCTTCTTCACAAGTTTTACATGATAAGAGTACCTGGTATGAAGTATTTCTATTGTTAGTTCAATACAATAATTCAACATTCTTTTCTAATTTTTTTATTTTAATCCCAGTATAGTTAACTTACAGTGTTGTATTAGTTTCAGGTGTACAATATAGTGACTTGACAATTCTATATATTACTCAGTGCTCACAATTTTTCAACATTCTTCTATCAAGCAAAACTAAGTTGAAAATTACAAAAATGTTTACCCTCAAAAATAGATTTGCAAAGATGCTGGAGATGTTAAATATTAATCAGTAACAGACCTTAAACCTCTAAGCTTAGGTCAAAAATTTTCAAGAACTTCTTTATTGTGCTAATAATTCTGTGCTTTAACTTTGGTTGGCTGTCCCCATTTTTCTTCTGAACAAAAAACTTAAGACTGGTTTTACTGCTGTCCACGTCTGCCACTTGTGATGCAAGTGACAGTAATGGAGGTGGAACCTAAAGCATTGTCCTTCACAGGTAGGCACTTGGTGAAGCTGCTGATGGTGGCCAGTGTCCAGCTGGAGTGGGTACAACAGTAACCATGCCTTCATCACCCAAAGTCTAGTCTCATTCCTGCTCCCGCATTACCCTTCCATGCTGACCACAGAAGTCACCCGCCTAGCCATGCAGTCATTCATGTATTCAGCACTGTGAACAGGAAAGCCACTCAGCTAACAACAGGGAAAACAAAAAATTAGAGAGTCCAACTCAGTGCGATGAATGCTAAGAGGAAAACTACCAGGCACTCTTACAGACTGGGCAACCTGACCAAGTTGAAGGGGTCAGGAAGGCCTTCCCAGTGGCAATCAATTTTTAGCTTAGACATGATGAAGGATGGGTGTAAGAGTTAACCCAAAATTGGGGAAAGCCAAGGTGAGAAGATGAGGGGAAATACTTAAAGCAGGGCAAACAGTATGTTGGAAAGCTCAAAGGCAATAATTAAGAAGAACAACAGTAAAATTGGCCCAAACAGTAACAAATAATAAATTACTGCCTCTTACACTGGGTCAGACACTGCTTTAAGGCTCTGTTAAGTTCTGATAACTACCATTATCCCCATGTGACAGATGAAGAAATGGAGGTAAAAAGTGTTGAAGGACCTGTCCCAATGTCCCATGACTACGAGCTGGTGGGACTCAGACTGAATGGAAGCACCTGGCAACAAAGCCCACCTGCTTACTCGATACTACGAAACTCCCGTTGTGCTTGAGACACTTAAGATTCTGTGTAACATCTTAGTGGAGGCTGGTACAAGAGGGTGATGATGAAGATTACCCAGGGGCAGATAACAGAGGGTCTGGTAAGCTGTTGTGCTAGATACTCTGCAGGCCCTCCTCACGCCCTCCTGGCCCAGCTCCTCCTCTGCCGGCCATAGCTGCAGCCATCTGGTAGCACCCGTCTCAGCTTCATCTGGTATCTTGCTTTCCCAGAGCTGCTCCTCTGAGTTCGCAACATGGATGCGAGAAGACGTTAACACCTCTTGGAGGAGCCCTGCCCAAGGCAGGGTTACCAGCAGGTAAATGGCTCCCCTTCCTCCCCTTGAGTGGACACTTGAGAGGAGCAGAGAAGCAGGCTACGAGGCTCCTCTGAAGGTCTGGAAGGATGGAGCTCCAGGTGCCCACAGCAGTGACCGGCTCCTACTTCATTCTTCTCAGCTCTGCTTGACAGTTTTATGTGACCACTTCCTAAAATACCATCTACACACAAACCCGTGTCTCAGGCTCTGCCTTCTGGATGGGAAGGGGGGACAAGATTGAAATAGCCATATTAGACAGTTTGGATTTTTATCCTGTCAGGCAGTCCAAAAAAGTATATTTTTAGCAAATCATTCCCTCTGTCTTCCAGGAAATGAGAGGCTAAGTAAGAGAGGGGAACAAACTTGGCAAACTGATATCTTGGTAAAGGTCCCCAGGAAGCCAGGAATAGGCTGCAGGAAAAGTCTCCACCCCTTCAGCCACCCCCTTAGCTGCAGGGCTACAAAAATGGCCGCTGCCACAGATGCTCTCAGACTTGGGCCCACTTCTGAAGCCATCACATCCACAAACATTGCTATTTCTTGCACCATCTCACTGGCTTTTTGTCTCTTTCAGAAATCCTCTAGACATATCGCTGTCCACTGTGACTGGTATCCTTGGAAGTCCACTGAATCCTAAAACCGTATGAGGAAACAAATGGACCTGATGGGTGGTTTGGTTTTAAGGTTTTCTCTCGCTTCTGAATGGCATGTTTTCATTTCTCACTCATATTATCATGTGACTAAATCACAAAATTAATGCTATCACAGCCAGAAATTTTTCATACGAATAACATCGGAGGTAATACCACACATTTGGCTTAAGGATGAAGTTCAGTTTCCATAAAATAGAATTAAAAATATTAAAAGTTGGCTCCTCATATTAGAATAACCCAGTATTTTATCCATTGCTCATAATAATTTTCACAGGCATTGTCAAATATCCATGAACAAATGAGACATCATGTAACCCTGCTTTCAACAGTTGGTTGAAAGGCCAGCTACAGTCATTATGCCTTAATAATTACGCAGCTCAATCTGTTTAAATTGTGATAAAAAAGATAAGACTATATAATGCATCTTATTCTTGAGATATGTAAGCTAAATGGATTCCTGAAATACCACAATTACCAAATAGTGAAAGTAAAACAATTTTTATCTTACACAAATTTTAACAAAATTTATTCCTACATTTGATAGTGATTATATTAAATTTCAGTGTTTACTGACAACGATTACACACTAGACATAAGAGAACAGTAAAAGTACTGCAATTATGATATCTGTAACATACATTAGGGTTACATTTTTATTGATTAACATCCGCCAACTGGTTTAAAAACTGTTACCACTGTCACATCTTACCTGTATGCATCAGATTGATTATATTCATAAAGTTTCTTTTCCAGGTCCAGTCTCTTTTTTTCACTATAATATACAAAGAAAAGATTTTATGAATAAGTTACACTGATAAGTAATAGGCAGTTGGATTTAGAACACGATCTCTTTTGAAATTACACCTTTGTGAGAATGCTTCTCTGGTCTTTCTAAAAAGCAGAAAATGCCAGCTGTTTGAAACTCAAGACACAAAAATATTTGGCAGTTACCATGGAAATCTAAAAAGCAAAATGATACCAGTATGAAGCAAAAAGAACAAGATTTTCAAAGTAAATGGGAGAAAGGCACTAAGAAAAGACTGGAAAGCGGGTTCATTCATTCAATTCAAGTATTTCTTGAGTGCCATGATGAACAAGGTACTGTTTCACGCCTAAAGGCCTAAAGACTAACATGTGAACAAGCCAGCCAAGTCCTCTACTGTCACGCAGATGACTTTCTAGAGGGAAGAACAAACAATAAACAAGATAAATATGTAAAATATACTATGGCCAGATTTTCCTGAGATAGTGGCATTTGAGCAATGGGGGTTCCACCAGATCAAGACAACATACTTCCACAAATCCACGTTGGACTGCAGACTGGCGGCTTGTTCTGCTCCCGCTAGACAAGCCTGGGCAGAGTCAAGTCTCTGAAAAGTGCACCTAGCTCCATTCACATTTAATGAAGACCAAGTCCCCTAACACTATTACTTCAAATTTGGAGGAGTTTCTTTTTATAACTTCGTGACATCACCATAATTTGTCACTGACTGCTACTCCCTGGAGCTACTTCCAGTAAAGACTTAGCTTGTGCTGTTCAGGCAAGTGCTGCCTGTGAGTTCGAGGACAAAGTTTACCCTGCACATCTGCATACCCAACCCTGGTAAGAGGTAAGGGAAACTGAGCAGCAGTGGAGGTAACAACAGTCAAAACCAAGGGGCTAGGGGGTAAAACTGCTGAACGGGAATAGCCATCCCAGTTCCAGAAAGAGCCCTTGGGGGGTTTAGCCACGGGGGGTTTAACCACAGGGGGTTGTGCTCCACCACCAAAGTACCAGCTTCAACTGAAGCCAAATTGCTAATCTAAATTAACATTAACTAAAGTTCAAAAGGAAAATCATGTAAGTCTGCAAGAAAAATGCCAGGAAAAAAAAAAAAAAAAAGACTGTGAATCAAAGACAAGGAGTCCCGAAGGTGACCTCAGGTGGCCTGCTGAGGGAAAGGGGCTGAGCCCATGTCCCATTTGGGAGCTCTTAATTATTAGTTTCTGTGTTTTCTTCAAATATATTTTCTCTTTAAAAAAAAATCTCAAAAGTTACTCTGTTAGCTACATGAGAAGTAAATTTCTTTGCTTAGCATTATCTAGAATGGAAACAACCATTTAACCAAATTATTTTAATGGGAAAATGAGGTCCAAAATCCAAACACCAAATCTTAGCTTGGGGAACATAATCTATTCTTTAGTTAGGCTATGGCTATGTTTAAAAAATGAAAAAAGATTCCAAGGAAAAGAAATCATAGAGACACCATTTTTTTTAAGTAGTAGCACCACACACTTCTTTACTTTGTCATTAGTAAGAGTAACTTATTTTTATGTATGGTGTAAAAAATGGTCCAGTTTCATTCTTCTGTAAGTGGCTGTCCAATTTTCCCAACACCATTTGTTGAAGAGACTGTCCCACTGGACAATCTTTCCTGCTTTGTCAAAGATTAGTTGACCATAGAGTTGAGGGTCCATTTCTGGGTTCTCTATTATGTTCCATTGATATATGTGTCTGTTTTTGTGCCAGTACCATACTGTCTTGATGATTACAGCTTTGTAATATAGCCTGAAGTCCAGAATTGTGATGCCTCCAGCTTTGGTTTTCTTCTTCAACATTCCTCTGGCTATTTGGGGGTCTTTTCTGGTTTCATACAAATTTTAGGATTACTTGTTCCAGCTCTGTGAAAAAAAAGTTGATGGTATTTTGATAGGGGTTGCACTGAACGTGTAGATTACTCTGGGTAGCATAGATAGTTTAACAATATTTGTTCTCCCAATCCATGAGCATGGATGTTTTTCCATTTCTTTGTGTCTTCCTCAATTTCTTTCATAAGTGTTCTATAGTTTTCAGAGTACACATCCTTTACCTCTTTGGTTTGGTTTATTTCTAGGTATCTTATGGTTCTTGGTACAATCACAAATGGCATCAATGCCTTAATTTCTCTTTCTTCTGTCTCATAATTAGTGTATAGAAATGCAACTGGTTTCTGTGCATTGATTTTATATCCTGCCACTTTGCTGAATTCCTGTATGAGGTTCTTATACCATAAACAAAAATAAACTCAAAATGGATCAAAGACCTTAATGTGAGACAGGAATCCATCAAAATCCTAGAGGAGAACACAGGCAGCAACCTCTTCGACCTCGGCTGCAGCAACTTCTTGCTAGACACATCTCCAAAGGCTAGGGAAACAAAAGCAAAAATGAACTACTGGGACTTCATCAAGATAAAAAGCTTTGGAACAGCCAAGGAAATAGTCAACAAAACCAAAAGACAACCTACAGAATGGGAGAAGATATTTTCAAATGTCTTGTCAGATAAAGGGCTAGTATCCAAATCTATAAAGAACTCATCAAACTCAATACCCCAAAAACAAAAAATCCAGTCAAGAAATGGGCAGAAGATATGAGCAGACATTTCTCCAAAGAAGACATTCAAATGGCCAACATACATGTGAAAAAATGCTCAACATCACTTGGAATCAGGGAAATACAAATCAAAACCACAATGAGATACCACCTCACACCGGTCAGAACAGCTAAAATTAACAATTCAAGAAACAAGAGATGTTGGCAACGATGTGGAGAAAGGGAAACCCTCTTACACTACTGGTGGGAATGCAAGCCGGTGCAGCTACTCTGGAAAACGGTATGGACGTTCCTCAAAAATTTAAAAATAGAGCTACCCAATGACCCAGAAATTGCACTACTAGGTATTTACCCAAAGGACACAAACAGTGATCCAAAGAAGTACCTGCATCCCAATATTTATGGCAGCCATGTCCACATAACCAAAATATGGAAAGGGTCCAGATGTCCACTGATTGATGAATGGATAAAGAAGAACTGGTGTACACACACACACACACACACACACACACACACACACAATGGAATATTACTCAGTCATCAAAAAGAATGAAATCTTGCCATTTGCAATGACATGGATGGAACTAGAGGGTATTATACTAAGTGAAATAAGTCAGTCAGAGAAAGACAAATACCATATGATTTCACTCATACGTGGAATTTAAGAAACAAAACAGAGGACCATAGGGGAAGGGAGGGAAAAATAAAATAAGACAAAATCAGAGAAGGAGACAAACCGTAAGAGACTCTTAACTATAGGAAACAAACTGAGGATTGCTGGAGGGGAGGGGGTTGGGGGGATAGGGTAACTGGACTGGGTGATGGGCCTTAAGGAAGGCACGTGACATAATGAGCACTGACTGTTTTAAGCAACTGATGAATCACTGAACTGTACCTCTGAAACTAATAATACAGTATATGTTAATTAACTGACTTTAAATAAATAAAATTTAAAAAATAAGAGTGAACTTAGAAGAGAAATGAAAGAAATATGGCAAATGAAAGAAATTACAGTATAATTGCTTCCATGTTAGAAATTTTTATTAGTCACTTTTGCCTCTTCTAAGATTTCATGATTAATAGGATACTCAGTTCATGAAGAATGAATGACTGGACATTAAATTACAAAGACAGAAAGACCCTTAAGTGTGTCTATGACCTTGTGCCCTGAAGTCATGCTTCACTTCTGTGCTTTTCCTGCCAAGAATGTGTTATCAGAGTTTGGTCATGAGTAACCATTAGATGGACCCAGCCTGAGGATCACCCGCTGGAATGAAAGTTGTACTCTAGAAACTGTCACGAACAACTACAGAATAGCTCCAGACTGGGGGAGACTGAAGAGACATGGCAAATGGGTACACAGATGGGATCCTGAACCAGTAAAGAAAAAAGACAGTCTTAGGACGCTTGGCAAAATGGGCGGGTGGTAAAATTTGATTGGAGTCTGTGGACTCAATCAGTGTTGATTTCCTCATTGGGAGAGTTACAGTGGGTATATATGTCAGGGAGCATCTTTGTTTTTGGAAATAGACACTTGAGTTTTTAGGAGTAATGGGGCATGATATCTGTAGTACTCAAATGGTTTAGGAAAGACTAATGATTTTAGACAGACAGGCAGATAGACAAAAACAGAAAAAAATATAATGAAATGTTAAGAGCTGGGGAATCTGGGGGCACCTAAGTGGCTCAGTCGGTTAAGCATCAGCCTTCAGCTCAGGTCATGATCCCAGGGTCCTAGGATGGAGCCCTGCATCTAGCTCCCTCCTCAGTGGGGAGTTGGCGTCTCCCTCTCCCTCTGTGTGCACATGCTCTCTCTTGCTCTCTCTCTCAAATAAATAAATCTTAAAAAATAAAAAAGAGTTGGGGAATCTGGGTGAGGGGAATACTAGAAGTCTTTGTCCTATACTTGCAACTTTTCTGTAAGCTTGAATTTAACTCAAAATAATTTTTAAAATCCACCTATGACCTCTGGCCAATAAGGTCCTTTTGGGAATCCATCACCTCCTGTGCAGCAAGTTCTTTTTAATCATGAACATAGAACTTCTTCGTTCCTGCTCTGTCTTCAGCAGATACACACATCTGTGGTCACGCTTACTATTATGGCACTTCATATGGCGAAAAAACCACAAACACCTCCTGGCCTTCCACTATGGACAACATGATGCTAATCTCATTAACTCTTCAACACAGGCCCTTTTCCCAACCTCCTCATCCACACTGCAAAGCTTCTGAATGCTGTCGTTACTTTCTATCTTAAATTTAAGACTTAAAACAAGATATTTACCCAATAAAAAGCCAGAGAAAGGTTTATGGGGAGGATTATCTTGCAACCCCTACATACTAAATCTTTACTTCAGAATCTCTGAAACACGCAGCCCTGGGATGTATACCCATAGCCCATGGTTTCCATCACCTGCACCCCTCATCTGGACCATTCAAAGGCTTACATAGATGGGTGGTCCTTAAGAGTGTAGCCACATGCTTTCCTTTTCTCCTTTTCCACTTGTTATTCTGTTTTTGTCTCAATACCAACTTCAGCTTTACTCAACTAATATCTCAGAATCAATTTCTGGACTATTATGATATCTCACTCTGAATCAATACTGGCATTGAAAAAACTGGGGCTGGTTAATGGGCCTTTTAAAGGGATGTTTTTATGAAATTGTGAGAGTCAATTCCACTCACGTTTCTACCATGCTTGTGGCACTACACACACTGTAACAAGTCACTCCAGCAGGCTCTTTAAGATTCTATGATTGATTTCACCAGAGTGCAAAGAAAACGCCATACACAAAAAGGAAAAAATTAAGAATGTATAAGTACATCTATGTGTGACTACAGCTGGGACAATCTGGGCTAGATATATACCACTTACAAGGGAAAGACCCCATTATTAAACCAGCTATATTGGACCAGCAATGAGCCAGCTCTAAGAAGGCTAGAAAAGGGCAGATTGCTTTTATTTCCCATCCCCAGGAAATTTCTGGACTGATAAAGCAGCTGTGATGACCCAGAGATGCAGTCTTTAAAATGACTCTGAAGTTTTAGAGTCCTTGTGGTCACTGCGATTGGTTAAAAAACAAAACCAAATTAAACTAAACTAAAGAAAAAAGCAGGTACATTCAAACACTCAAATAGGATACAAACAATGATATTCATTACTTGTTCCTTTGCAAAACTACAGCTTTCAACTCTTTTCGTTTGAAGCTCATTACTCTACTAGAGAAAAAAACAAATCTGTGGCCTTACCATACATATAATTCAGTGCTCATTTCTGGTGAAGAACCAAGGCCCAGAGAAGCTGAACAACCTGCTCAAGGTCACACAACTGTTGTAGAGCAGAACCCAAGTTTCTCTGCATCCAAAATTATCTGTCTCTGTACTTACTATGCATTAGTTATGGACTTTTAAGATGAAAAACAAGGAGTGCCTGGGTGGCTCAGTTGGTTAAGCATCCAACTCTTGATTTCGGTTCAGGTCATGATCTCAGGGTAGTGAGATTGAGCCCTATATCGGGCTCTGCACTCGGTGAGGGCCTGCTTGGGATTCTCTCTCTTCCTCTGCCCCTCCCTGCTTCCTCTCTAAAAAAATTTAATAAAATGAAAGATGAATACCATGGCAACAGATTTGTACCAACTTAAAAATTTTTTTAAAACTCCAAATGCAGAACCATGAATAGGCTATAAAATTTGACGTGAATTCCTTATATAATTTCAACAGTCTCACCTTGCTTAACAGTTAAAACATTAAGTGTTAAACATAAAGTGAGTACTAATCATTACACAGTTATTATACCATATGGACTATAAACAGTCAGGTGTTCCTAGCAGAGGAAGCAAAAATGATAACTCGCAATGAACTTAGTTCAAAAACAATGCCATTTGAATGAGTAACATTTTAAAATTAGAACATGGGCTAAGAGATGCAAATACCTAAAGGCCTGGGGTAACTAAGCTACTCTTCTAACAGAACAGAGTCAAAAGCATTTTAGGCATGCTGGTGCACAGAGCAGTGTCTTGTCTTTTAATTATAAGGTATGTATAGACACTTAATACTGCCTTTGAAATATCTTACTGCTCACTTTCCCTGGTTGACTAGAAAATTGTCATGATTTAGTGACAATGTGTGGCAACAGTTTTGTATACAAGACATTCGTAACTCCTGGACCCTGGATGGTTGGCTTTGGGATTTCTGACATTCATTCAACAAACATTTGTCAAGCCCCTCTTCTCCTGAGGTACTCTATTACCAGCTAAAGATCCAGCTAAATATGGTTCCTGTCCTTCTGGAATTCTCCCTCTATGCAGGAAGCAAGTCACTTAAGCCATTTACCTACAGTGCTGTAAAAATAGAGATCACATAAGTTAGGAAATGGGTCGATCAATACTTGCCATAGGTAAGGTACTGCAGGAAGTGATTTTTTAAAAAGCTGGAGGTATGGAGGTCCCTGGAGTGTGTAAGTGGCAGTATGTCAGAAAGAAAATAGGATACAAAAAAGGATTAAGGGGTAAAATCTGGTGAGGACAATTAAGGAGACCTATTGTGGATGCTCTATAAATATTTGACAAGAATTAAATCTAGGATAAGATGAATATAATTCCTTTTCATAACCACTTAATTCTGCCTTTACCTTACATGTAATTATTGTTGTCATTTTAGAATTGTCACACACAAAGCTCTCCTCTTCACTGAAATGATTTTGTAACTTTTAACATTCATTAAATGCTTTGTTTATCAAGAGATCCAAATATCTATTTCCTTTCTTGTCAACTAATGAGATTTCCAACTCCAATTAATTTAGCAGCTAAATAAGAGTTCCAACAACTTATCTTTTATGCAGTTATTTACAGTAAATTGCTTTATAATTTTCTCTCTGTGCTATTAGATCTAGCTGTTTTCAGTGGCTCTCATCTTTCATGTCTTAATCAAAGTATTATGAACCCTCTGGAAGCTGGACTTCTGTAAATTTCATCTCTTTGCTGGAAATCTGGCCAGGCCTTGTTCCCCCTAAAAATGTCTCCTGCATTTAAATAGGGCATATGTTAACACACACACACACTCACTCCCGCCTGCGTTCCCGAACCTGTCATCATTGATGCAGTGCAGCTGTCAGGGTGGGATGACAATTTGAAGAGAGGGGAGGAGGCGTGTAGAAGGGAGTGGAGAAATTCACAAGGCGTGATTGAGAGTGACAGACAAGAGAACTCCCACTCTCACTTCTGGGCAAATTCAGGGATGTGGCCGCATCTTCCGGCGGGAGACCTCCAATAAGGGCGATGGGACACGGTATTTGGTAAACTTTGTCCTCCAGGCCCCACCAGGAGCTTGGGGAAGTCGCGGGCGGACCCGGGCCCAGGGAAACATGGCATGGGCAGTGGCAAGGAACCGGAGTTAGGGCACCGCTGACCCTCCGCCGGGCGCACTCCCCGCCACCGCCCCAGGTAGGCCGTACCTGTCCCGCAGCCGGTGCTTGAGGTGGCCCAGCCTCTCGTAGTAGTCGGGGCTCGCCAGAGGCGCTGACGACGTGGAGGCCGGAAGCATCCCGCCGCCGCCGCGCTGGGTCCGCGCCGCCAAAGTGCAGCCACCGGGGAGGTGCTGACGGGTTGTCGGAGGCGACGGCCCCACCATGCACTGCGGGTAAACAGTGCGCCAGCCGCGGTGCAGGGGGCAGGACGGAGGCCTTGCAGGGGCGGGGGCACCGGAGGTGGGCGGGGAAGACGCCGCTGAGGGGCGGGGCGGAGGCGGGGCGTCTTGTGAGGCAGGGCTGGCCGCCTCCGAGAGGGCGGGCAGATCCTCTCTCGCTTTTGGTGACTGGGTATCAGGTCGTGTGGGCGCGGTTCCCCGGCTTCTCCGCCCCCTAGTCTGGCGTCTCCCTTTCCTCTCACCCTTCAGAATTCTCACCGGAGAGACCCTGGCCCTCCCCGAGGCAAGGAGCCCCACCGAAGGCCAAGTCAGAAGCCGGTCCTGATTACGCCCCAACCTTGGTAGATGCTGGGGGAGTGGGGAGAACACCGCTGGGCGGGAGCGATTCACCTGATCAGTTTTGCCTTTGGCATCAAGCTACATTAATTTTCCAAGGTTCATTCTCTCCTTCTTCCTACCACCTCTCCCTCACTTCTTCCAGGATTTCTGAGTGCTGGAACTGTGCTAAACTTGTTTTCCTACCACACTTAAAAGCAAAACAAAACACCACAAAAAAAGACAAAACCCAAGACACTAAGCAACTGCGCTCAGCCCTGACAGTAGAACAGCCCCTTTTGAAAGTCCGTGCTGACCCAAGGAATGTGGTTAATGCTGCGTGTGACATCACTGGTTGGTGAAGAGGGAAAAGTTGCCAACTAGTTGCTTATGAAGAAGACATTTGTTTGTGCACACGTGGCTCGGAGGGCAAACGCCCTGTAGAATTCTTCAGCAGGGATGCTGGAGCCAGACTGCCTGGGTTCCAGCTTCCTCTTCCTTAGCCCAGCTGTGTGACTGCAGGCAGGTCACCCTCTTGATGGCCAGACTTCTTGTAAAACGGGAGGCTGTTAGTGCAGGACCCATCTAGGCCATTGTTATAATGACTAATTAATGTGTGTAATGTTTATAAAACGGCCCAGCACATGGTAAGCATCAGTTTTTATCATCATAATCATCATCTTGGAGAATAAGCTTCCCGGAGAAAAACATCTTCCAAAACCCACAGAGCAAAAGAAAAGGAACCACAGTATAGAGTTTCTTGAGTCTCTTATTCTTCACTTGGTTTCTTTTCTCAGCCATTAATTTCACTTATTCCTATGTGCAAGGTGTGACTTCAGGTAGTGAATAATTGGTCATTAGTGAGACAGATGGACCACTTAAAGGTTGGCAATATAAAATTATGATGTTACTCAGCCTGCTCTTCATATTTTCCAGATCCAGGGCAAGAGTACTTGGAGGCCTTCGTGATATCTGTTGAAGTATTAAACAATTATAACTCATGTTGACAAGTTGTAGATAAACTATGTTCTCTCCTCCTACCTTGACCGATATGCCTTCATAAGAACCAGGAAAGCCACAGGGGAATTTAGTTCTGTGACTCTTTCCCCTACTTACTCTCTTATTTACCACCTCCAGCTCGGTCCTGCACTGTGGGGAGCTTCCTACGCAGGCAGGAATGTGTGTGTTCCCTACAGTCCACAAGTGCCCCCTCTATCCTAATCCCCAACCTAGCCTCCTCTTGGCCACACATCAGATCTAAGGATCTAAGATCTAAGCAACCAGTGATAGTCACCCCTAAAGGAACGATCCAGGGTAGAGGTCTCTACAGGCATTGGAAAGGTGCTTGGGCCCCTCTGAATGAAGAATGTCAGCATCGTATGTACCTGGAACATGTTCTAGAAGGGTGTGTGTATGTGTGAGCTCCAGGCAAATATTTCTCTGGCCCTGGGGCCTCTTTGCCTTATATGGAGTAGCATGGCCAGAAAAAAGGCCAGAACAGGCTCTATAATATACAGAACCAGGGAAGGGGTCCTCTTGCCTGGGTCTAAGGGTAGTACTAGTGTTATACTTTTTACTTGTTATAGCAAATCATTATACCAAATAGATTCCATGGTCATATACAAAGGTTCATTTTGCTGATTTTAGTGCAAAGTACATTTTACCCACCACACTGGCAAAAATAATGCATATTTTTAGCATATTTTATTTAGGTTCACCCTCACTGAGATAAGTTTTTTTAAGGGAAAAAATATCCCTCAATTAATATAACTAATTATTTTCAGTAAATACACAGAGTAAGCAGATGAAGCAGTCACTTAGCATCTCAAATTTTTATTAGGCCATCTTAGGGGAGCCTAAACTTAAATATAAATAAACAGTAAATAGATAATTCAAAATAATTATAATCTGCATTTTATAGCTGATTTATTAATGACATATGACAAATCTAGATGCAAGACCTTCTTTATTAACAATAAAACATAGCCAACTAAGTGAATATTTCTGGAGTATTTATGCTAAAATTATGCATTCTAAACGTTGGCACTTAACAAATGCAGTGTTCTTCACTTTGAATATTTAATTTGCCGGAGTACTGTCTTTTAATACTGTTCTTAAATCCCTTTATATTAGCAGAGCTGATTTCTGTAAGCAGCTCTGCATTTACTTATCTGGACTACAGGCCAGCAAGTCTGCCTGGATTGGCAAGGCTTCCTATAAGCTACAGAATGTCTTAGGTGGAAGTTAGAGAGAATCTAGTCACCCCTTTATTTTTTAGAGGAAGAAAAGGATTTAGGGTAGGTAAGGGACTTGGCCAAGGTCATGCAGCTGGCAGTATGTGTGGTATCTGTGAATTTAGCTCTAAATATGGATCCCCAGGAGCCCCACTAAACAAACAGCAAGGAAAGCCAATGTTTTATCCTTATAGTCATGGATCCTAGGGTGACCCACGGATCCTAGGGTGACCCATGACTAGGGTGATCCTAGTCATGGATCCTAGGGTGAAGCTGCTGCTTTTGTAAACTCAAAAACAGATTGATGAATGGAAAATTGGTTTTGGAAATATGGTGAAATTGGAATTTTACGATTTAAATTTTACATTTTTAAATGCCATTTTAAAAATAGAGCCTATATATTTGAGTCAATAGCTGCTTGGATATTATGTTTGTTTGCTAGGGCTGCCATAATAAAGTACCCCACACAGGGTGGCTTAAACAACAAAAATTTATTGTGTCACAGTTCTGGAAGCTGAGATCAAGGTGTTGGCAGGACTGGTTCCTCCTGAGGGCCGTGAGGAAGAATCTGTTTCATGCTTCTCTTCTAGCTTCCGGTGGTTTGTTGGCAATCCTTGCCATTCCTTGGCTTATAAATGCATCATCATGATCTCTCCCTTCATTTTCCCATGGTGTTCTCCCTGTGTACATGCATGTCAACAAATGTCTCCTTTTATAAGGATACTAGTCATATTGGATTAGGAGCCCACCTTCCTCCAGTATGACCTGATCTTAACTAATTATTATTATCTGCAATATCTGCAAGGACCCTAGTTCCAAATGAGGTTACATTCTGTGGTACTGGGAATTAGGACTTCAGCATATGAATTTGGGGGGGGGGGCACAACTATACCTACAACAAACACAAACATGGAAAAATATTCAATTTTGCGATCACTATACAGAAATATTAGACATTGCATCCCATGCTATTGGAAAATTCAGTTTGTAAGAAACAAGAACTCGAAAGTAGAAGGTAGGAGGAAAAAAAAAGGAAATGTAGGAAAAAAGGCTGTCACATGTATGTATGTATGTAACCCCTTTGTCACTGAGCATTTACACTGGTGTAAGTATTTATTGCCTCATTTAAACCCCACGATGGTCCTTTGAGGGCACCGTGAGTTTAAGCAACTGCCCTAAGATTATGCTGCCAGTGTATTCTTGACCAGCTAGCAGTAGTGCTAGAATTCAGACACAGACCTTTTCCAATTCCAAAGCCCTTCCTTTCTTAACCGCCATTCTATATGGCCTTAAAACTCACCGTTTGCTATTCATTGATACCTACTGATATTTTTATTTTCCTGTATGAGATGTGTAAAATATAATGTATGCAGGAAGGTTTTTACATACACATGTGTCATTGTTTGGGGGAATAGTATTCACTGACAGAATGCATTTTTCTACATGCTGTGATATAGCACTATGCGTCCACCATTCTGTTCATTTTCTCTTTGGCACTACATTTCTCATCCTATCTAGCAGTCTGGCCAATGAAATGTGAGTGGAAGTGATGCAGCCACTTCTAGGCACAGCCCTCAAATATCCTATACTCTCTTTCCCATTTTCCCTTTGTTGGCTCACTAATGCAGAGATTCCAGGGGAGAACTCCATGGCTCTGGAAGAAGACAGAATGACTGTAAAGAGCAGAGGATGTGGCTTGGGCAAGAAATAAGCCTTTATTGTATTAAGCCATTGATATTTGGGGGTTGTTTGTTTCAGCAGCTGGCATTACTTAGCCTGATTAATACACAAGAATGCCGTAGAACAATTACACAAGTGCATCAAAATGCCTTTCCACAACATTCTCAAAGAGGATATATAGGACTCTCCAGATGGTCAAGGAGACTGCAAACCTGGAACTCTGAGGTTAAGAGTCAATGTCTGAGGAAGAAGCATCTAGAGTAGCTCTGTTAAATGACACTTTCAGCAATAATGGAAAGGTTCTATTCTGTGCTGTAGCCACTAGTGACACATGACTATTGAGCCATTGAATGCAGCTAGTGCAAATGAGGAATTGAATTTTTAATTTCATTTAATTTTTAAATTCATTTAATTTTAATTAATTAAAATTTAATTTTTATGGGACACGTAATATGATTACATGGATTACAGGACAGCTACTATGTTGGACAGTGCAGATCTAGAGAAAAAGTGACAAGATGGGTAAGGGGGAGATCATAAGTTACTGGGAGGTAGAAAGGTAGGAACTAGAATGTGAGATGCCATCCTTGGTGGGAGGTGATGGTGGTCAAGAGGGGAGGTGTGATTGTTAATTTTATGTGTCAAGTTTGTTAGGCCATGTTGTCCAGTTATTTGATCAAATACCAGTCTAGATGTTGCTGTGAAGGTATTTTTAAGATGTGATTCATATTTAAATCAGTAGATTTTGAGTAAGGCAAATTGCCCTCCATAATTGGAGAGGCCTCATTCAGTCACTTGAAGGCCTTAAGAGAAAAGACTGATGTCCCAGAAAAAAGAATCCTGCCTCCAGATTGCCTTTGGATGCAAGACTGCAGCATCAATTTCTGCTGGAGTGTCCAGACTGCAGCCCTGCCCTATAGACTTTGGACTTGCTAGCCCTTACCATGGTATATGCCAATTCCTTAAAATATATCAATCGCTCTCTCTTTCTCCAGATTATCCATCTATCTACATATCTATTTATCTATCTATCTATCTATCTATCTATCTATCTATCTATCTATCTATCATCTATCTATCTAACTATCTGTCTATCTATCTTACAGGTTCTGTTTCTCTGGAGAACCTTACCTCATACAGGAGAGCATGAGGTTACTAAGAGAATTTTGCTCAAAGGAATGTATAACATAATTTGAAACAATAAGAATTGAGTGAAAAGTTCAATAAAGAAAGTGAAAACATAGATTTCCTCATTTTACTTCATATCATGTAGGCCAAGCTAATAAAATGTGGGTTTCTAAAATACACAAGTTCTGTGAAAGATAAGTAACAGCCAGACATAGAATAACAGACCATTTAAATGGTTCTAACTAGAGACGACTTCTCCTTCTCCTTCTCCTTCTCCTTCTTCTTCTAGGCTCCATGCTGGGTGTGCTGCCCAGCATGGCATTTGAACTCAGGACTCTGAGATCAAGACCTGAACTGATACCAAGAGTTGGATACTTAACCAACTGAGCCACCCAGGAGCCCCTCTAGCTAGAGACTTCTTAAATGAAATGGGTTCACTTTGTCTCACAACTCTTGCATACCTATGATTTCCATGGAAGTCCTTGAATTTTCTTCCATGAGGTCTTCAGGATTATCTCTTTGTTGACAAAGAAGAATCCTCAGAGGTGGTAGACCTACAGTGCCAAATCCTTGTATGTATTCTTTTCTCCCTATAGGACTGGATGCCTTGGTGGATGGTGGCTTGGTTCTGCCTGTCAGGGACTGCTTTGCCACTGTGGATCCCTGCCTGCATGAGCAGCAGCCCTGCATCCCTGTAGGTGCTGATATCATGAGTGAACAATCTTTGAATGCTGTGATTCTCCTCAAAAATCATTTGGTGGATTTCATAATTGTTTGCCACTTGGATGCACTTCTCATCAGAGTTCAACAAGTACTCCTAACTAGAAGGACTGGAAACAAAGGGATGCTCTAGGCCTGCTCTTACAACTCACACACAGGTTGAAGCCAAAGAGTTTTGCATAATAAATACCATTTAATTTGATGGCTGTGTGTTTATGTTTATAAGGTGACAGGGCGCCAGGTGAAGAATATTCCACTTCTTGGGGTGCCTGGGTGGCTCAGTGGGTTAAAGCCTCTGCCTTCGGCTCAGGTCATGATCCCAGGGTCCTGGGATCGAGCCCCACATCAGGCTGTCTGCTCAGCGGGGAGCCTGCTTCCCTCTCTCTCTCTCTCTGCCTGCCCCCCTGCCTACTTGTGATCTCTCTCTCTGTCAAATAAATAAATAAAATCTTAAAAAAAAAAAGAATATTCCACTTATCGTCTGCAATTATCTATAGCATGTGTCTTCGTAGAAATGTTGACTTCACTCATTCCTGGGGCACTTGGATGGTGGCTACCACACAGAGCACCCTCCCCTCTCCAGCAAATGCTTGCCATCATGTCCTAGAGAAGTGGTAGAATACAGAGGTTGGAAATTTTGGCTCAGGTACCCCTCTGCATGGTATAGTACCACCTCCTCCTACAAGCTATACAAACTTGGGCAGATCATTTAAACTTGCTGTGCCCCAAATACTTCAGGCGTGTTGAGAGGATTAAATGTGGTGACCTGTGTAATACACTTAGAATCATGTCTGGTAGAATTAACCCTCAATAAACATAAGTTAGCATCACTTCTTCAGAAGGCAAGAAGAATATCCCTTTGGGAGACGGAGAAAGCCATCAGAGGTAAGGGCCCACATTTTGCTTCTTATCATTTGTCTGTCTCTCAAAGGCATTTCCCAAGCTTTCTCTCTATCCTCCTTCTTCAATCCTCACATGCCCACTCAGAGGGGTCGAGTCACTTGAACTGATCACCAAGGGCTTGGTAGGTGGCATTCAGTTGGGAATCTCAATCCATGATTCAGTTTCAGCCCTGGCAGTTGGAGGGATCCTCATTTACCACCTCTCAAGAATAAAAATCAAGGACATGGGAGGGGGCGTGTAGCACCATATCTTCAAAAGATCACATACTTTAACATCTGAAGATCTGAATTCAAATCCTGACCCTGCCTCATACTAACTGTGTGAACACATTTCTTGATATCTTGAGTGCTTCATTTGGCTCATTTCAAAAATGAGGGTAGTGATATATTTTTTTAACGGATTTACTGTGAGGTGTGAATAAGGTATCGTTTGAGAAGCTCTTAGCACAATCCTGGCCCATAGAAACCATCCAGTAAGCAAATGGCTCCAATGTCTCCCTGAGGACAAGAAGCATTCCTAATTTTTTAGGAATTAGGAATTTAGGAATTTAGGAATTCCTAAAAAATTAGGAATGCTACTTTTAAATGTACTTACTTTTAAATGTAACCAAAGAGGATGGCAACTGGTTTATTTTGTTAATGGTCATGTGTGTACACACATACGTGCACCAACAAATACCATCAGATAGCTAACATTAATGGAGCCTTACTTCATTCCTAGCTCTTTATAAGTATTACCCCCGTTTTCCAGATGAACAATCTGGGGCACATTAAGAGTACACAATCCAACTGAGGTCACACAGCTCATAAGAGGAGGAGTGGTATTATAACCTACACAATAGGGTACAGAGCCCAAACTCTCAAGTGCTACATTCTACTGCTCCTCACATGGCAAGTGTTTGTTGGATCAGGGAAACCGAAGCATGAGAGGTAATGCATGATCAGGTTGGGCTGGCCACTGCAGCTTGAGCAGGACTTGGACTGGGCCTGTGGAGGCATGACAGAGGTGTTGCTTCTCCCCAGTGGTAGGTTTTCTTGGGCTGGACTCAATCTGGAATCTTGGCAGCTATTTAAATAATGCATTGGGAGTATTTTAAAGCCGTGTTTCATTACCAAAACTCAATTGTAAGACTTCTGCAGGAAGGAAAACTGGCATATATTTCTTTGGTGTTCTTCAGCCCAGCTCCAGGATGAGAACCCAGCCCAAAAGATTACCCCAAAATACCAATTGATGGGCAGATGTAGTAACAAGAAGCCATTTTTTAAAATTGCAGTATAGTTCATATATTATAAAATTCACCCTTCTAGAGTGTACAATTCAGTGGTTTTTAGTATATTCACAAAGTTGTGCAACCATCACCACTCTGTAATTCCAGAACATTTTATCACCCCCAAAGGAAACCCTATACCCATTAGCAGTTAAGTCTTCATTCCCTTGGACCTTCAGTCCCTAATAACTGCTCATCTACTTTCTGTCTTTACAGATTTACCTATTCTGGAAATTTCATATAAATAGTATACAATATGTAGCCTTGTGTCTGAAGAAGCCATTATTTTTTAAATGCAATAAGCCAGTCAGTATGTGTGTTAGCTTCCACATTGACCCTTGCATTAGTTTGCTAGGGCTGCTGTAACAAAGTACCACAGATGAATGGCTTAAACAGAAATTTATTATCTCACAGTCTGGAGGCTGAAAGTCCAAGATCAAGGTTTCAGCAGGGTTGGTTTCTTCTGAGGCCTCTCTCCTTGGCTTGCAAATGGCCACCTTCTCCCTGTGTCTTCACGCAATCTTCCCCCCGTACCGGCCTATGTCCTAATCTCTTCTTATAAGAACACCAGCTATATTGGATTAGTCCCACCCTGGCGACTAGGGTCATTTTAATTTAATTACCTCTTTAAAGAGCCTATCTCCAAATAAAGTTACATTCTGAGGTACTGGGGCTTAGGGCTTCAATATATGAATTTGGGAGGGGGATATACAACTCAACGCATAGCAGCCCCTCAGTGTTCCTTTCCACCGGGAATTCGTGCCCTTGTATAGTACCCTCTAACACTTAATCAAGGCTAACTTGTGTGACGGTGGTGACATCCAAGGATGGCTCTCTTTGAGGTAAGCCATCCACCATACTGTGAGGACACCTGAGTAGTCCTTAGAAAGGGGCCTTTGGGTGAGTAACCGAAGCTTCCTGCTAACAGCCAGTACCAACTTAACAGTCATGCAAGTGAGTGGGAATGGATCCTTTAGCCATGTGTAACCTCCTGATGACTGCAGCTCTAGTCAACATCCGACTAGAGAGAACTGACCAGCCAAGCTGCTCTTGAATTCTGGTCCACAGAAACCATGAGCTAATAAATGATCCTTGTTATTTTAAGCCATTCAGTTTTGGGATTATTTGTTATGTGGCATCAGATAACTGATACAGCTGAGGTGGATAGCAGTGGTTGAAGAAGCCAATGACAATTATACACCCATTATCATCTAGCCACAGAATCATCTTTAGGAATCCTCTTCAAGCCTCACAAGAGCTCTACAAATTGTGTGTTCTCATCACTGTTTCATCGAGGCTCGGGGGTTAAGGAGATTGCTGAGATCTTAATCTATATGCTTTCCACTGTATCACTGGACCCCTACTGTAGAATACTCTCACCCATGACTGGTGTTTACACAGTTAACCACTTGTTATCGCTTAGCAGCAATGAAAGTGAGCTAAAACCTGTCTCATACTTAACTTAGAATTCTACTTTGGAAAAGTCACTCCTTTGCACTCAATGTTTTCTCTTTTTCCCCCTCATATATTTCTTTACTTTCTTTTCTCGTGTGTGTGTGTGTGTGTGTGTGTGTGTGTGTGTGTGTGTTTGTGTGTGCACATTTTAGTGTTTTCAGGGAAAAATGGCTTATTATTCCCCATGAATCTGTGACTTGGCTGGGCTTAGCTGGTCATCTGGATTACATATTAGGCTGCATTCAACCAGGAGCTCAGCTGATGCTGGGATGTCCAAGACAGCTTCACTCTTATATCTAGGCTTTGGTATAGCTATTGGCTGAACCTCTCTTTCCACATGGTCCTGAATCATTCAGCGGTGTAGCTTCATTCTGCAATGGCCGGCTTCCAAAAGAGCTCTCCTGTATTTTATTATTTTTAAAGCAATATGTCATGCAAAATTCAACTGAAGAGATATAGGGTGAAAATATCCCTGCCACCAGACCCTCCTGTTTCTTTTCTCAGAGGCAATCAGCTACCACTTTTCAAGTCAGACTTCCAGAGTTATTCTGAACACACGTCTACATATATATTTATATAGTTTTATCTATGTAGCTATTATATCATTTAAAATATAAATGGTATTATTCTTTACACACTTCAGCATCTTGCATTTTTGCTTAACGTATCTTGGAGATCTTTCTATATTAGTATATGGAGAGCTATAGATCCATCCTGTTCTTTTTAAATAGCTATACGATGTTTCGTTTTACAGATATTACATGAAACGATATAATCAGTCCTCACTCAATGGACCTGTTTTATTTTATATACTATGACATCGATATTGGTGACACTTAATGCAGTAACTATTTACTTTTTAAAACTTGGTTTTATAATGTCACCGAGATAGGCATCTTTCTGGAACACCACAGTGTCACCCCACTGTAGCACTATGAGTAGGTCATTCATCAGATGTGTGCACGTGCCATGCTTATGGAAACGTGATCCCAGAAGTGCTGCCGACTGATACCTCTAGCGTTTTTGAAACTTGCATCATTAAGTCATGCTTACAGATGTGCTCAACCACTTTAAGGTCCCTTTCCCCAATTTCCATTAGATTTTTTTAATAGCCCACACCACTTCTACTCCATTTCCTTAGAGAAATTATCCCTTCTTGGCTTTTGTGACCTACACCTGAGCCCCACCTTCAATCATTAGCTGTTTCTGTTGCTGCTTGAAACTACACAGAGTTAGATCCATTACTTTGTAATAACAGCCTTAGGAGACAAGCATGGCAGAGTCAGTACTGCATTGTTAGTATCCAAGTACATGCTGCTCAACATTGTATCATCACTGTTTCAAGTGTATACTCCCACATTGAGTAAAATGAAAGGACATAATCTAGAGCCTGGAGACCGGAGTTCTAACTCTAGTTCTGCTACTAACTAGCTTGATCATTTCTTAAATGACCTGCTTTAGTGTGAGTCCCAAAGGCACCATCTCAAGGTAAGGGCTTCTTTCACACAATTGGTCTGTTTAGTGGGCGATCCCAGGAAGCAGTTGAGAAAGAGGGGGTGAGAGACAAGGAAGGGAAGGAAGCTGATATAAGGTGTCTTAATGAGCAGGTTACCACTATGTGCAGCTATGACTCAATTCAACTGGGACACCTCAGCAACTATGTAGAATAGAACAGAATCATCCTGACTGAGGGATGAGGAAGTAGGGTTTTTATTATTTATCTACTCCCATCACTCACTGATGGGAATTTGTTTCCAATCTTTCGTGTACTCTCCGAGGCAGCCCGGGGACCAAAGAATACCTTCAGGCAGAGAGATACAGGATGCCTTTGGTTGTACAGAAACTGAAGATCACTTGCAGGGGCCCAAGGGAAAATGGATTTGGACAGAATCTGCTCTGTTGGGAAACAGCATATACATTAGCTAAGAACCTAGCCTTTGGCTCCTCGATGGAGTACATCATGGTAGGGCAGCAAGTCGAAACTTTTTGAGCACTTACTCTGGGCCTCAGGGGTGCTTAGCATTCGGAAGTGCAAAAGAAATTTCCATACACTGCTAGACGCCTGGGTGGCTCAGTTGGTTAAGTGACTGACTTTTGGTTTACACTCAGGTTGTGATCTCACAGTCATGAGATCGAACCCTGTGTGTGGCTCCACACAGTCTGCTCCAGAGCCTTTCTCCCTCTGCCCATCTCTCCACTTGCATACATAATCTCTCTCTCTCTCTCTCTCTCTCTCTCTCTCTCAAATAAATAAATAAATAATCTTTGGGGGAAAAAATTTCCATACAGGGCTTAGAATATCAGGCATATACTGAGTGTTTGCCCTGGGTGGGCCTTTAACATATGTGATCCCATCAATTCTAATGTAGTGTGGCAAGTTAAGAATTTTATCCTAAGGCTCAGAAAAGTTGATTTTCTTGTTCAAGATCTCACAGAGAAAAAGAGGTCAACCCATGGTCATCTACGTGACCAACGTCCTCTAGCTGGCTACAAGGAGCAGGGACACCAGGTTATGGCTGACCTCTGGTTTCTGCTGGCTTGCTGAGAACTAATAAGTGAGGTTATTAAGGTTGTAGGATGAAAGATCAATTTTTAAATATTTTTTTAAATTTAAGATTATTTATTTATTTATTTGAGAGAGAGAGTGAGTGGGCAAGAGAGAGAGAGTGCAAGCACAGGCAGGGGAGGAGCAGAAGGAGAGGGAGATACAGACTTCTTGATGAGCAGGGAGCCTGATGTGGGGCTCGATCCCAGCACCCTGGGATCATGACCTGAGCTGAAGGCAGATGCTTAACCCACTGAGCCACCTAGGCTCCTCAAAAGATCAATATTTTTAAAAAATCTATGTATTTCTATATACCAGCAACAAGCAAAGGCAAGTTAAAATTTTTTAAAAATGTTTTATTTATAATAACATAAAGAATGAAATGCTTAGGGATAAATCTGACAAAAGATGTGGAAGTTTTATACAGTGGAAACTGTGAGTATTGCTGAGAGAAATAAGATCTAAGTAAATGGAGAGAACCTTGAGTTGGGAGACTCAATATTGTTAAGATGTCAGTTCTTCCCAAACTGATCTATAGATTCAGTGGAATTCCAATCAAATTCCCAGCAGGCTTTTTTTGTAGAAATTGACAAGTCATTTCTAAAATTCATATGAACATGCAGAGAACCTAGAATACCCAAAACAACTCTAAAAAAGAAGAAAGCTGAAGAAGGAAGACTGATTTCAAGACTTATTACAGGGCTGCGGTAATCTACTACCTTGCTTAAAAAGAAACTGTTCAGCTGCCCCCCACATGATTGGGTAGAAGAACTTGGTGGATGTACTCAGAAGCTGGAAGGTGGATGGGTTTGAGCTCGATCAGGTCTCATCCTGAGCCTAAGTCTTGGGCCAGTTGGTTGCTTTGTGACAGTAAGAACTCCAATGCATTCAAGAAAATGACCTTTTTACTTGCTGGTTATGTATTTGCTGATTTTCTGGGTTTTGTTGTAAGTGGGAACAACACTCTTTCCAGCTATCTACATCACCAAGCAGAAACTGTAAATCAATGGAATGAATTTTAAATAAAAAGAAGGGATGAAATGATTCAGTGGCCTAAGAGTGGCAGTATGAAATGCAAAGAGGGCCTCAGGACAACTGGATATTGGAAGATTGTCAGAAAGCCGTGGAGCACAGTCAAGGTTCTCTATCACTTTCCCATTTTCAACACCACATGGATTTCTTCTCCAACATTCCCTAAATTACTTACCTTTTTAAGCTTCCTTGAATATTTCAAAGCTGATTTATGTATATAAATAAATAAAATTTATTTATAGCAATAAATTTCTAATGAACATGTTGGAAATTGTGACACCATTATCTCTGAGCAATAAAAGGATAGAAAGGGAAAGAATGATCTGCTATCACAGTAGAAGAGGAATACAAAGAGTTCCCATGACTTCCCAAATCTCAGAAAATGCACCTGGCATTCCAAGAGTAAGAGAATAATCTGACCTCATGTTATTTCCATTAAGATATTCAGCTACATCTCTAGAATATTTTGGCCACATCATTGACAAAAATGATTAGCTCTTGTTCTGTAAAAAGCCTGTAGACAAGATCAATGTCCTTGTGTTTTACAGAAGCGTCAGATAAGAATTGTCTCATCACAAAACCACAGAAATATTTTAGGCTTGCTTAAGCTACTTTATAGAGAAAGCAGAAAGTCTCTTTCACATTAACTTATCAACTATTTAATTAATTCCATAACCTCTTTAAGTCCTACAATTTTTATAGTTCAATAATTGGTCTGTATTATCTGATTTCATTTTTTAGTAAGTGTTTCATATTTTTCTTGCCTCAGTATTAATAAATTTAATGATAGCAGAATATTCTAGCTCATTAATGAGTCTTGGGAATTTGAGAACAAGAAATTTTGAAAAGATCTAAAAAATAATTCTAGAAGAAGATATTCACCATAGAAATGATGAACCTGAGACCCCCAGAGAGGCAGAAACAGTAGACACTGTCAGTTCCTGTTTGACATCTATTGTCACATGATAAATGATTCTTTATTACCTTCCATGGTTCTGTGGGTTGATTGGGCTCAGCTGGGTGGTTCTTGCTTGGTGTGTGTATCAGGGCTCTCTAAAGAAACAGAACCATTTATATAACATGTAAATACTTATATATTATTTATCTATGTATGTAATTGGTTTTATAATTTATGTAATTTATAAATAGTATATAATATCAATACACTATACAAATTAATAGAAATATAAATAATTCTAGCTATAATAATTATTATTATATAAATTGTATATTATGTAATTATATTATATAAAAAAGTATATAAATATAATTATATTACATAAATATAATTATAATATATAATCATAATAATTAATATAGTCATTATATAGATAAATATAAACATAAATACAAATTAATATTATGTGACTTATATATATTATAACTTATATATTATATAGTCATATATGTATACTTTCTAAAATCTGTTTTTTTAAGGAATTGTCTGGAAACGTAGTCAGGAATTGATGCAGCTGTCTTGAGGCAGAATTTCTTCTCTTAACTTTAGTTTTCTCTTAAGGCCCTCATGCTTGGATGAGGCCCACCCACATATTTGAGGATAATCTCCTTATAGAAAGTTGACTGATTTTAGATATTGACTAAATCCACAAAATACCTCACAGCAACATCTGGATTAGTGTTAGATTAAATAACTGAGTAGTATAGCCTAGCCAAGTTGACACATAAAATCCAACCATCATATGGTCTCTCTTATGGTTAGTTATATGTCTTCTGAAGGCTCTGTTGGGCTGGGTGCCCAAGATGGGCCACTCCCATGGTGGTTGGTGCTGGCCATCAGCTGGAAGCTCGGCTCAGGCTCTTGACCATGCCAACCTGATCCCTCTCTGCTGGCTTGGAATTCTCTCAGCATGGTGGCTGTGTTCTGAGAAGGAGTGTTCTAGGAGCCAGTATTCCAAGAAATAGAAAATGGAGGCTGCTAGGCTAGTTAAGGCCTCTGCCTGGAGCTAGTACACTGTTACTACCACTATGTTTTATTTGTCGAAGCATTCATGGGCTCGCTCAGATTCAAGAGGGTGGAGATATAGATTCATCTTTTTATGGGAGAGTGGTAAGGCCACACTATAGAACATATGGGCTGGTAGGTTTAGTTGTGGGTATTTTTGGAAAATATAATGGCACTCACCATTTCCATGTACACTGGCCAGCCAGCCAACTACCAGCACCTGCAACTCTTTGCCTCAGGGCTTTCTCCAGTGGTCTGCTGTGCTTCTTGTGAGACAGGTCTCCGCTATGGGAAAATTCACACCCACCCCCTGCAGTTCTCAACCAATAATTGACAAGAGTTGGATACTACAATTCCCTTGCTTCCCAGAACTTCTCTAGCAGGATTAAGTTCCAGTTGCAGACAATGGTAACTTGCTTGATAATTCACTCTTTATTGGTGACTTTCTTTTGTTGTTTCTCTTCCCCGCTTTTGCTCCTGTGTTGCTTTCTGAGATCACCTACTGAAAAATTTACTTGCCCTCAAATCTTTATCTCAAGGTCAGCTTCTAGGAGAATCCAACTGAAGTTGCACAGAGTAATGTGTCCAACCAAGGTCAGAGCCTAAACTAGGGGCTAAGCTGACTCCCAGTCAAGAGTAATTCCCCTATTTGTTATATTCTGAAAGAATTGCAGAATAATCAAGTGCTTGACTTTATTGAGTGATGGGGGAGGGCTCATAGAAGAAAAATTTGAAGTGTATATTAACTATATTAAACAGATGTTGCTTGGAAAGAGCACTGGAGTAGGAGTCAAGGAATGTGGGCTCTCACTGTTCTGTGCTGTGAATATGTTGTGTAACTTTTCCAAGCATGAGCAGGAAAGACTAAATTCCCATTCCACAGTTGCAGCATTCCTGTAAGAGTCAAATGGATGACATTCTTGTAAGAGTCAAATGGATGACAACTGCAAAAGCAGTATCAGAAAGAAAAACAAGCAAATGAATGGAACAATTTAATTTTTCTCAATTTCGATGGCTCATTCAACAACATATTATGTTTTAAATTTTCTTGCAAGCTTCTCATGTAGTCTTGATCCACATTCTACATTTGAGAAGTAGACAATTACCCAATGCATCATTCCATACTGTCTGGATAATCAGGTTATGTTGAAAGCTTCTGGTTTTAAAAAACAAAATCTTCAGATATGATTTTTAGCAGATAGTTGCCAGTGGCTCACTTTAACAAGAAAGGGCTCCTGGGATAGAAAATGATCTCTCTGTCCGAACAACAAATGTTCCTATCATTGCAGAATATACATAGGCATGAACCGCCTGGATAAAGATAGTCAAGATATTTTTTTCTCCACTGGTTTATTTAAAAAAAGAAAAGTCCACGTATTATAGCTTCCCCCCACCACTAGCTTCTTTAGGATTTATGAAATTCACCCAGCTCTGTGTGTGTGTGTGTGTGTTGAGTTTGTGTGTGTGTGTGTGTGTGTGTGTGTGTGTTGAGTTTTTGATACCTATCTCTTTGTATGTTAGTGAGTAGGGTAGAAAAATACAGAGAACAGATTAATAGGAGAGAGAATATCTTAAGAATGGTCTTGGACACAACTAATAATACCGATAATGTTCTGTGATAAAACATAACCACAGGGTCAGGATGTATATCCTTATTTGCTTACTAAATTGATCACACTTTTCTGGTTGAAAGGTAAAATGCGATTTAGGTGCTAAGAATTTAGAATTTGGTTTGACATATATTTTTATGTCATATTTTTTAAGGGAAATAATTTGGTTTGGTCTATAGTTTGTTTAGAAAATTTTACTTTCCAGCTTAACAGAATCCACAGCTGCTGGAACTGTCTTTCCTTGCTACACACTAGTCTTTGCTTCTGCTGAGGTTGGAAAAGACTTAATTTGGGAATTATATTTCTCTCAAAGATCAATTTCAAACTGGATATTTTTAAAAAGATATGTTGGTTGACAGATTCATATCTACATTACCACCTCCAGAGCAGGGGATGTTCTTTCTTTTGTTTATTGTTCTGCTGGTGTGTTACACCCTGAATGCTGAGAACTCACTAGCCTCCTCTGTGTCACTAAGACAACTTTTTATGAACACTTGCTTCTTCATTGTATGGAATCAAATACTAGGGACTTCCATTTAATCGGTGTATTAATTTTTTAAAGATCCACCTAATAGACATAGGGAAAGGGGAGGAAAAAACCTAAGAAATAAAATCAGTTTCTAAGATGTTAGAGTGAAAAATAATCTTATTTTTAAAGAGAAAGCCTCAAATTAAGGATTGAATTAAAAAAAAAACACCTTCATTTTTCCTTTCTTGACATCTACAGTATGCAAAACGCAAGAACGCCTCTTTGAGTTGGGGGAAAAGTTGTCCTGTGAAATGACTTCAGTGATATGATTTCATCTGTATTTCAAACGCATTAATTTCATACCGTCCACAATAGGTAATGAAGATGCAGATTCGGGTCAGATTCACGGTCCGGAAAAACTGCAAATTAAGATGTTGTTGATTGATCCGCTGCCGGCTGTCTTAATCATCGTGATCAAAATCCAAATATTAAGAAAAGGGGCCCATAGGGATGCCTTTGGGCTTTTGACAAACCCTCGACCAAATTCGGAAGCCCAGCCTGCGCTTTTCCTAATCTTTTTCCAGGCAAAAGGCCCCATCGGCCCGCGTGGGGCTCACAGTGTTTCTCGAGAGCTCTTCGACATCCCCCACCCCCCAAACCCAGACACACCCCGACCCCGCGAAAGGGTCTGGGCTGTCAAAACACTCGGAGGCATGCTGAGTCCCAGTCTCGCATGACGATTAATGAGCGGCTTGATAATTTAATATCGCGTGTGATTAAATTATAAGGCGTGGCGGGGGGGGGCGGAGGGGAGCTCTGAGCTCCCTCGCCCGCCAGGGCCGACGCCGCGGAGCCTGCGGGTCTCGGCTGAGGGCGAACCGCGCTCTTCCTTCGCTCAGTGCCTGGCAGGCTCGGCAAGCGGCGGGTCCGCGCCTTCCCAAGGTCAGTGGGCCTCAGGAGGGGAGGGCGGCGGGGCGGGGGTTTCGGGGAAAGGTGGCTCGCAGAGCCGAAGCGGGAGGTACCGACACGGGGCAACTCGGGTCTGAGCAGAAGAGCTGGGCGAGCGGCCGGCTGTTCTCCTGGCAGAGGCGCGGAGGGGCCGGGCGATCTCTTTCTTAAATCCCCTGTCCCTCTGCTAGAGGGGTTAATGGAGTCTTTGGGACCCCGAGACCCCTGGAAACAGGGAGCTCCGGGCCTGGCCCAGCGGGGTCTGTGCCGGGCCCCTGCCCCCCGCGCGTGGACTTGGAGAGGGTTTCCCTGCAGGCGAGGAGGTGGTGGCCGCGTTGAGTCCCCAAAGCCCCTCTTCTCCCCTGCCGCGGACCCCAGCCCTGTCCCATGCCGGGCGGGGTCCACGCCAGCCTAGGTTTAGGCACGTCCAGAGTAGAGAGGGAGTATAAAGCCACGCAAGAGCCTGAAGTCTCGGGAAAGCGGACAGACGCTGACAGTCTCCGGGGTTCCCAGCTTGATTTATTGGGGAGGAGGCGCGGGAATCCGATCTAAGCCCCTTTGAGGTTACTGGAGAGACTCCTTGCTGTCACTCCCTTCTCCTTAAAGGATCGCAGGCAGGTTCAGACGTGGCCACCTCTTCCTCTGGAAGCGTGAGCACTGGGTTGGAGGCGAACGCCCCGCGTGGGCCCGCGTGGGTAAAGGGGCCGACTGCCCGCACAGTCCCCGCAGCCATAGCGCAGTTCCTCCGCGAGGGAGGTAGGTGGCTGCTCTTGCTGCAGTGCAGAGCGCCCAGTCTGCGCGGAGGACGGCAGTGTTGGAGAGAGAAGCCCCTCAGTGGGCCAGACGGAGCGTCGCCTCTTCGCGGTCGCATCGAAGGGCTTTGCATTCAACACAGGGAGGGCAGGCCCTCGAGAAACGAGGATGTCCCCGAGAAGACCCTAGGAAACCCAGGAAACTGTTCAGACGCCAAGCAGGAGGGTGAGAAATGAAAACGCCGAATCAGGGCTGCGGAGGGTGGGTGTCCAAGCCATGCCCCGGACCTCCAGGAGGACCGGTGCTGGCTGGATTTTCAGCCAGGCAATGAATCCTGGAGGAGATGCCACAGGCTGAACCCAGGCCACCTTCTGCCCTTCAGCTAGAGGGCCTGAGAGAGTTCCAGGAAAGGCTCGGCTGGTGTCCCGTGCTTTGGGCTCCAGGTGCCGTGGCAGAACCTCCCTCCAAGAAAGGGATAGAAGCTTCTTAGGCCGGGGTCCTTGGGTATGCAGAATCACCACCCTTTCTTGGCTTCTTTAAAAATTTGGAAGTAGCGCCAAGCAAGGGGAAAAATCAGTAGCAACCAAATAGACTTGTAGACAAAGGTCACAGTATGGGGGTATATATTATATATATAATATATGTACGTGTAATATATGTATATATCATATATACATATAGATGTATATATATGCATATGTAATATATGTATATATAATATATGCATATATTTGTATATAATATAGAAATATATAATATATATTTTTACAATATATATATATTATATATAAAACACCCAAATAAAAGATGAAAATGAACCTGCCTGAGCAGAAATAAACTACAAATCTGTTCTAAGAGGCTTAGCGTGAAATACCCCAAATTAGCAAAGGGTGTAGGTAGGCTGTACCTACAAACCCAGGATATTCAGAACACACAAAATGCTCCTTAGGAAAAAAGTTTGAAGGGTGCGGTGGGGTGAGGTGTTGGAAACACACCCAGAAACATTCTTTCGTGGTGGCTTTGTTCTGGCGGAACTCCTCTAGGGCCAGGCAGGAAGGCTCTGAGGAGGAGGCCACCCCCCAAGGTGCGTGAGTGAAAAGTAACAAGGTTTCATAGGCAAGGATGCTGCCCACGACCGCCTGTGTATCTGGGAATCATTCTGCAGAGAAGTAGCCTGGAACATCACGCAGTGTGCACGCTGGCACTGGACCCCGGCGTACTGACACGACCCAAAGCCAAACGCGAGATTGTGGACTGCCGCTTTTGTCCCTGTTCTTAAAACATTCCTTAAGTTTGCTCTTCCTCTGTGCTTTGCTCAGACACGAGCTGCACCCATTTATCTGGTTTCCACCCAAAACAGCGGATGGGCCCACGGAGGACAATTTGAAAGCTCAGGGCCAACTTTTTCCTCCAAAAAGTGCCACCTACCGTGTAAATGACAGACGACTCATGGACACAATACCTTTCCCAGGAATTAAATTTGGGTTCCAGAAATCGGACTGGGAAAGTCCTAGACAGAAGCATGTCCTTGTAAGGAGGGACTCCGTGTTCACAATAGGAACGTGTTGTGATGAGGGGCGCCAAGCTAGGTATCCCAGATTATTTTGTTAATCCGTAGTCTGACTAAAGGACGCTACGATACTGTGAAGGCGAGGGCCAGCTCCAATTTCTAACTCCCGAAGTTGCAAAAGGAGGAAGAATTCGTTCTCTTTCATCCACAAGATCATCCACACCTGCAAAATGACGTCGAAGTCGGTGGCGCATGGGGTGGCATTGTTCATTCAACCGGCCAGGACGCGAGCGATGCTGCCTTTTTCCTGCCTCCCGAGGGCGAGTTCGCGCATTGATTTCACCCCTCGCTCTCAGCCCTGCCGCCGAACACCATTTAGGCCAAGATCGGGTATAATGGGAAACACTATCAGCAGACAATTACCCTTTCAGAGGATTCACTTCTCCTCACAGACACTGTTATTTGAGAAATAGGATCATTTGATTTCATATTGCACTAAATAACACCCAGCCGGTTCAAATTGCCAGCTTCTTAAAAACCGCCCATTGGAATAAATTGCAGCGGCCTCTTTTGCTTTTCAGGGCAA
This sequence comes from Potos flavus, assembly GCA_028534135.1. Classification (NCBI taxonomy): domain Eukaryota; kingdom Metazoa; phylum Chordata; class Mammalia; order Carnivora; family Procyonidae; genus Potos; species Potos flavus. Next base: position 81,912,165 of record CM052885.1, read on the forward strand.
CCTGATGGGCACCGGGCAGAACTTGTAAAAATAACTACAAAGCCAGCCCCAAGCTGCCGCTATTGGTGGGAACAGCTCTGCCACCCCGCCGGCAAAGGCATTTAGCCACCCAGTTTCCTGCCACCGCCCCCTCCACCCGCCAACTTAGAGATGGTTCAACCACTTGGCTTTGGGATTAAAATGAACAGCCCCAGCTGCCCTGAGAAAGAGCTTCGGGACACCGCGAGTTAGTGATGGGCAGAGAGAGGTGGGCGGGTGCTCAAGGCACGGATTTCCGTGGGTGCCGCCGCGCTGCCTGCAGGGCTTTGGCGTTTGGAGATACCCTAGGGTCTGGGGTTCGCAGTCGGGGTATGCGCCCTCCAGGTTCGCGGGTCTTGGGATCGCACCTGGAGCGTGCCGCTGCCGCGGCGCCCTGCTTACCCGTGCGCGCTGCAGACCTGCGGGCCGCCGCCCCTCCTCACCTTGCCTGACCTCAGCCCCCGCGCCAAGCCGGGAGCTGTGGCTCAAGGGCTCCGACTGGGGACACAAACAGGAGGGAGCCTCACTGTGGCTTCAGCGAGGAGTCCAGAGGGAGAGAAGGAAGGAGAAGGAGAAAGGGACCCCCGCCGGCAGACACATTTCAGAAAGAATTAAGCTTTTCGAAATCGGCCACGAGCTGTGGTTTAATAGACACTCTGTTCAACTGGGTGACAATTGTTCTGCTCGATGGGGGCGTTCCACGCCCCCCTTTTATGTAAAACAGGATTTGACTCGTTGGTGCTTGTTTTGTTTGTGCCAAGGGGCTGGGTGAATTTAAGACGGCCCAGGCCTTGGCGAATCTGTCTTTTGAAGTCTTTATTACATTTGTGCTAATGTACTTTGCGAAGGCCGAATTAGATTCTCCCTCAGGTAAATTGAAGGCCGCATCCCGGGAACTCACCCGTGCACCCCGATTCCGGGCGTGAGCTGGAAGGACCCTTTAGTGGATCCCGAACCCCGGAGGGAGTTAGTCTGGGCCTTTGGGGACTGGGTGGGAGCCTTTTCCCTTCCCTGGCACTGGGAGGAGCCAGGGAGCAGGGGTTGGTTGTGGGCATGCGTCCAGAGGGAAGGTTACTGGCGCGTCCAGTGAGAAACTAAATTCCTCTTGCTGGGTTTGGCGCAGACATTAGCTCCGGGACAGTGTCCGGGGTTGAGGAGAAGGCGCGAGCGCCTGCCCTAGATGGGGTGATGAGGGTCTGAGCGTGCCCGCACCCTCCACTTGGCCTTGCCCTGCGGAGCCTGAGCCGCGCTACCTTTTAGCATTTCGTGCCTTGCAATCTTCTCCCCAACAAATAAAAAGCGCAGTCCCCGAGCCCCGAGTGTGCGGGCCCACACCAAACCCTGGGCCGGGTTGTGCCTCGGATCTTTGAAAAGCTGCCCTCCGAGCCTAGGACGAGGCCGCGACGCGCTGTTTCTCAGCCGCCAGCTCTAGCCCTGCGCGTCTTGATCCAAGGCCGGCCTGGGGTTGCCCACCCGAGCCTAGGCGCCTGGTCCATCCAGGTCCCTACCCCAAGGCTCTGGCGTCCCCACCCCGCGTCGCTCTCTGCTCCAGCCCCTCGCACTCAGGGAGTTCTCTCCCAACTTCCTACTGCCTCTCCGTGGGGGCGCAGCCAAGGAACGCTTTTCTTGTTAAATGCCAAGCCCTAACGCAGCAGCTTTTCGAGGAGGCAGGAAGAGGGTGATCAAATTCGGAGAAGCTGGAAAACACGTCTTGCCCCGCTCCAATCTTCTCTGCGGGCGAGAATGGAACAGCAGAGGTATCGGTGGAACCGTCGCGCCTCGGTCATCGCAACTGTGACCCGGTGCTGGAGCCTTAGAGCGGGCAGCGGCCGCTGCCGTCGCTGCGCCCTGGGGTCCCCAAAGGGGACCACGCGGGTGTGTCTTTCCTCCTCACGCACCTCTCTCACTTTCTTTCCGGCCAGAGGCGTGGCAGCGCGTTCAAGGTCGGCCTCCAGCACTGGAAAGGGAGCCTTGTGTTCGCCCTGTCCCAGTATGGGAGCCCTGGATGAGGGCGGCGAGAACCAGTTGTCGCAGTTCCTGTAAGCTTCGGCCTCGGGCTCTGGCCGTGGCTAGAATGTCATCCCCTTTGCTCACTATTTCTAGCACCATCCCCATCTCGACTTGGCAGTGCAGGCCCCCATGCCACCCTCCCTCGCCCGCTCTCCCTCTACCTCGCCGCGTTTACCAGCGCGTTTTGTTCCCCTGTCGGATTCCCAGCCGAGGGGCAGTTACCGTGCTCTCCTCCGGTTGACGCTAATCAAGTAATTTCCCCATCCCAGCCCCATCAAATTGCTCTTTAGCTGTTGAACCGCGGAGTTTTGCTCGCCTTTTCACATGCTAATCACACCCATTCAGCGGCTCTCGGTGGGGCTGTTTGTCGCGGGATAAATCTCCTTGTTTGCCGGCTGCATGATTAATTGATATTGTTGTCTGGCTTTTGTGGGGGCCGCGAGGAGCTGAAAGGCGGCGCGTCGTGACTGCGCCGGGGGCCGCTGGCGACATCTTCGGGCTGCCGAGGTCCCGGCGAGGTCGAGCCGGGGCTGATGACATTATGCGCCCGATTTGGTTTTCCTTATTAAAAGGATGATGAAAGACTCAGAGACCCCAGTTTTACAACCCACCACTGGGGCTTGGAAACCGCTCAGAGTTTAAGCCAGAAGCTCAGACAAAGCCCAGGCCTTTGCTCAATTCTGAGAAAAGAGTGGGTGTCACTTCTCCACGCGAGAGACAATTAAATCGCATTTCGGCCTATCCGGGATTTCCGTAGGAGTTGAACATGAGCGCGCAGCGTTGTGGTTTGTTTTTTCAAAGAAAAAAAAATTTTTTTGGAGGGGGGGTAGGGTTTGTAAAGATGGGTCAAAACCCTTAAAAGATAAGTAAAGGGATACCAGAGCTCAAAAGGAGACCTTACAGGTTGTGGTCTAGGAAAGCAGCGCAAAGGCGCTTCCAAGCCTGACCCGGGTTTGCCAAGCGCGCGGTGTTCAGACCAAATCGCCGGCCACGAAGGAGCCTGCAGGGTAATATGTTATTTGCCATCACCGGTCCCTGCTCTTTGCTGTAGTTTTCCGCCGCCCGCGGGTGTACAGTCAAACCAACAAATTCCTCAGCCCTCCCCACCGCTCCCTCCCCTGCGTCCTGGGGTTTTATCCTCTATGGACATCCCTGAAAACTTGGAGATTCAATTAAATAATTCCAGTTACGCGGTGCTCCTACCGCCTGCTTATTGCAAATATTTCCTTTTTCGAGTTCTTAAAAAAAAAAAGCGAAGAGAAGAAAAGAAACTGTCGCCTTCGCTTTCACTGCGCGCGGGGTAATTGATAGGCGCCATCGGAGGTCATAATTTGCATAAGAATTAAGAGCAGTAAATTAATTTAATATTCCATGCACATCTCCAATTATTCCTGGAGACCTTTGTCTCCGCGGCTGCCAGAGAGGGGATTCAGCTGCTCTTCAGCCAAACAACATCTGTGCGGTTAATAATTTGATAAACAGCTCATACAAATAGTTTCTGAATTATCTGGCAGCCCAATGACTATTCAGTTTGGAAACGTTTTGGCAAGGTCTCCCCGCATCCTCCGAGGGCCTCAGGCGTCCACCCAGACAAATATCTTCTTATCTTTTAAACATCAGCAGATGACAATGTGTACAATGAGTCATTATCATTAAGTAATAACCCTACCCCTTTAAAAAAAGAAAAAAAGAAAAGAAAAACGCCTGGGTCGTCACGGTGACGGCAGGTCCTGTGTCTCAAAGACCCTGAGATTAATAGACCTGTTGGGGAGGGGGTACTTAGTGAAGAACTGCCTGAAGGGAAGAAGACTTGGGTGTTGGGGAGGGCTTGAGGTAGGGGGCTGCTTTCTTTAATATCAGGGATTGAAATTGACTCCACCTATGTATGCAAATATCTATTGGAAGGGGAACGTGGTAGATGGGTGAGAGGGTGACCAACTTTACACTGGATTGCCTTTTGTACCTTTCAATTTTTCCCTTCATGCAGGTATTATTTATTCCAAGAATAAATACATGAAAGACAAATTGAATTACCAAAAAGCAGAGGTGAATTATTTTGGCTGCCTATAGTCCTTAACTGACTTCTCCCCATTCCTCCATCCTACCCCCACCCTGGCCCCAGCCAGTGCCTCCCACTCCCATTCTGATACCAACTTCCCACAAAGCAGAAGTATGTCAGCTACAATGTTGAGTTGGCCTCAGTTTGGAATGAAGCACTTGTACAATGATACCATACTATTGTCAAATACGGACCTGAATTTAGACACATTTCCTTTGCCATTCCTGTCTCTGCACTGAAGATTTCACGGCTGCGATTATGTTCCTTTATCTTTCTGCCACCCATAGCAGAACCCTATTCCTGACATTAAGTCTAGGAAAGAACCATTTGATCCTGAATGAGACTCAGACTGCTCTAATTTTTGCAACCTGTGCATTGCAGCTCTTTTGACTACAAGTCTGTGTTTACCCCGGAATTGTTCTGCTTCGACTCCACTATAACAGGATGTTCAACTGGGATCCTTATCTCTGTCTATACATTCCTACATGTTTGATGTATACACCTCACCCATTCAATATGTTTTCTGTTTCCTACGCTACTGACAATCAAGTACTTGAAGCCACTGAAAATTACCCTGAAGTTCTGAGTAGTGTCCAAGCAGCAATATGATCGAGCTTTGTCCTTGTACTCTAATGAGCCTGGGGTAGCACTGAGCTTTAAATACAGGCAAGCCTTTCAGACTACAGGTCTAAATATACAACTTTACAATGAATACAATGCTTGCCTGACTCAACTGAAGAATTACTTTTCCAGAAAACAAGTCATTGTGTCACAAGAATGCAACAATAGCATTTCAACCAAGCACATTCATTTCTATTTTTTTAAAAACATTTTCTTCTTGCATTTCATTAGGTTTTTTCCCTGGGCCTTGCAAGCTTTAAAAGCATACAAATCATCTCTGTTATTTATGATTAGGGGTCTCTGTCTGCATCTTTTTATTAATTTCTGACTTTGATTTAGACTTCCAGTTAGTGATTTGAAAACATTTCTTTTCTTAAATGGAACATTATCAATTCAATTGGGAACCATTCTAATTTTAAACACCAACATATTCAGTTTCTTAATCTGCAGCTCTGATGTTACTCATTTTTATGCACACAACCTATCCCCTTTGGCGGTAGTTCGTTTATGCTTGGTATTTATCTTCTTTACATTTGTTTGACTATTTTTCAAGGCAGTAGATGGGCAGAAAATGACTATGAAACAATAAGGCAGGGAACTCTGATTATGTTTTTGCCTATGTAAGTAAAGCCACAGACCATTAAAATTTTGAGCCTCTCTTTCTTTTCTTTTCTTTCTTTCTTTCTTTCTTTCTTTCTTTCTTTCTTTCTTTCTTTCTTTCTTTCTTTCTCTTTCTTTCTCTTTCTTTCTTTTTTTCTTTCTTCTTCTTTTTTTTTTTTTTTTAACTAATGAGCCCTCTCCAGAAAAGCCGTCTGGATACCATTAAAGTTGATGAGTTTGGAAGGATTATCTTGATAAATGCTTGGCTTCTTGGTGATTAGACACACATTTTCAGCACAGTTTCCTAAATGAGACTGAGGTCTGCATTTGGAGGGAGGTTTGCTGAACACAACTGGAAATTGTTGGCAAAATAATCTAGAGTATCACTTTTCTTTGTAGAATTCAAATCAAAGGTAACTGCTACTCCTGTATACTTGCAATAAAAATATGAGAAATACAGTATTAGGTGATATTCAGTAACTTAAATGACATATACCCTGGGTATTTCCAACCTAATAGTAAAAGAAATAAACCTTCTCCCTTGTGAAAAGTTACAGAATGGACAAGGAGCATAATAATGATTTTAAAAGTTACTATCTTCATCAAGGATAAAAAGACTTCTGCTCTTAATTTGAGGGAAAAGAGCAGTGCAGAGACATTAAAAAAATTCTGCCAATAAACAAATTCTTTCACTTCATTTGAAAGAATGAATGATTCTGATTTTCCTTTAAAAAAAGGGCAGTTTCTACATATGCGGCCATCTTAGACCCAAATCCATAAAAAACTGAGTTTGAAAAATATAGGTTAGCATGTAAAAGTTATGAACAGTATTCACTTAGATAAACCTGTCTCCTCTCATTCTCTTCTTCTTCTTCTTTGTTTTTTTTTTAAAGACTCTATTTATTTATTTATTTGAGAGAGACAGATCACAAGTAGGCAGAGAGGCAAGCAGAGAGAGGGGGAAGCAGGCTCCCCGCTGAGCAGAGAGCCTGATGTGGGACTCAATCCCAGGACCCTGAGATCATGACCTAAGCTGAAGGCAGAGGCTTTAACCCACTGAGCTACCCAGGCACCCCTCTCATTCTCTTCTATTTTAATATTTAAATAAGCTGTGCCAGGATACTGGATACTGGGTTCAAAAGAAAAGGGCTTCAATACTTATCGGCCTGTGGATAATTGCAAGCCACAGAAACAAGTCCCAATTCCTCAAAGATGACTGTAAAATGTTTCTGATCATTGTGGATGTCAACCAGCTCCATGGTTCTTTCCTTTCCTTCTACTCCCCTCAGGAATCATGATTATAATTCACAGGTTGAGCTTCACCTAACTCTAAGGACGATATTCACACCATTGTCAGTGTAGATGTATATGTTTCTTTTAAAGACTGTTCAGGGGTATGGCAGTAAACAAAAGTTGAGGAAGATGGTTATTATTATTTCTTCCTTCCTTCCTTCCTTCCTTCCTTCCTTCCTTCCTTCCTTCCTTTTTTCTTCCTTCCTTCTTTCTTTCTTTCTTTCTTTCTTTCTTTCTTTCTTTCTTTCTTTCTTTCTTTCTTTCTTCCTTTCTTTCTTTCCTTCCTTCCTTCCTTCTTTTCTTTCACACAAATATGTACCAAGGGGTAACATGGGTTAAGTGTGAGTCTGGCTGGCTCTGCTTGAAACAGAGAGTCATAGACAGTGGGGACTGTGGACTCCCTGTGCCATTTGCTTTGGCCAGAAATTTCAATCCAGCAGTCTAGTGTAGACTGAACTTTCGAGGGGTTCCAAGGATTTATCCCGCTTTGCCGACTCTGTGAGGAGAGGAGATGGATCCTGTAGAATATCAGACTCATAAGCATGACATTTGAGACCTGCCATAGTCTAGCTGGAATCAATGTCGGGGCAGAAGGGAAAAAATGGTGGGCAGAGGCTTATGGTTCTATTTGTCCACTAACTGGCTGTATGCACGTGGGCAATCACCTGACACCTTGTGTCAGGGACTCCTGTCTGCCACTTCTCACCACCAATTTATTCTCTTCTTGCTAGGCACATGCCTGCCCAGCTGGACTACATTTCCCAGCCTCCCTTGCAGTTGCATAAACCCAAGCGACTAAGTTCTTACCTGTGGAATGCAAGCAGAAGTGATGGGAGTAATTGTCATCTCATACTTGCACCTTCCTGTTTCTTCTTGCTGGCTGGGAATGATGCTAATGGAAGCTGCATGTGGAGGATGACAAAGCTCCCCCAATGACCTGGGTTCACAAAATGACTCCTTGGAGCCGAGCCCATACTTGTACCCTGGACTGTTACAAGGAGAGAAATAAATATCTATTTTGTTTGAAATGGTGCGTGTTTTGGTTCACTTCGTTACAGCGCTTACCCAAAGTAAATCCATATCCTGGCTCTATTTTTCTTAAATGTAAAACTGTATCTTAGTTTGGGTTTCCCCCAAAGCAAGCATTTTATTGGAAAGTGATCTGAGGAAATGCCGGTTGAGGAGTGGGTTTGACAGACAGGAAAGGGAAGGCAGCCATTAAAGTGCACTTTAAGGCAAATTACCATTGTGGGCAACTGGGATTTAATTCTATTGAGGCGATTCTGGGAAGCAGTATAGAACGCCTGCCTTAGAGTAAGTCCACCTGAGCTGGAGTATTTATACACCGACTCCCATCAATCATTAGCTGAGGGTTACTTTTCATAGGCATTATTTCCCCAGCACTTTTGGCCTGTTGCATAGGCAAAGTGGGCTTCAAGGACAAAAAACAAAACAAAACAAAACAGAAAAAAAACACCAAGGCAATGCAACGCGGGTGCTGGAGTTGGATATTGAGTTTGTTGGAACTGAAGTTTAAGGGCAAAGGTCTGCTGATAGGACATTAACCGCATTTGCTACAGAGGGCATTGGCAAATAGTCTTGAAGCTCCCCTTCCTACATTAAAGTCATCTGGACTCAGTTTATCAATCTGTTCTTCTAGTTGCTAATCTGAAATGCCTGCTCTAGTCAGATTGGTTTACTTGATTTAGGGCTCTCCAAATATCATGAGCATTTATTTTCCTTTTATTTGTGCCATCCTTTCATGGGAATGCATCTCATCACTGGTGTACTCCCCTTTATCTTCACTGCTTGACCAATCACCCTAGAACTTAGCAGCTTAAAACTACAACAATTTATTATTTTTCACAATTCCATGAGTCAGGAATTTGGGCAGAACCTGCTAGGCACTTCTCCTTCACAGAAGGCCAGCTGGGCCTATTCACGTGGAACCACCACAATGGCCTCTTATCTTCAAGGGCCTCTCTTGTGTGGCTGCTAATCATTCAGTAGACCAGCCAGAACCTTCCTACAGGACGGTAGCTGGGGCTTCATGAGGGAAGAAGTGGAAGCTGCTAGTCCTTTTAAGGCCTGTGCTCCTAGAAGTCTCAAAATATCATTCCCATCTCATTCTATTGATTAGAGCAAGTCACAGGGTCTGCCAGGTCCAGGAGGGCACTAGACTTCTCCTCTTGGTGGGAGGAGCTGCATGTGTGTAACAGAATAAGAGGGATTGTCAGTGGCCTGATTAGGAGACTGTCCATCATGCCTACCCACTCCTCGTGCACTTATTCAATTCCCCAAGACATACTCCTATCCTCCCTCATATAGAAAGCCTTTGCTGTCACATTAGTCCACTAAGATCTTGTAGCCCCATCTGAACTCTGTAGTCACCTCTTATTACATACACTTCTTATTTTGTCCTTAGTCACTTGTTGTCTTGTAACACTGTTGCTACCTATTGTTGGCTCTTTGAGGGCAGAAAATGCATGTTAGATTTCCCAGAACACTTTGTATAGCGTGTATCTGTACAAAAACAAAAGAAGGGGCATAGATGTAAGGGCTGGGTAGAAGGAGTGACCAGAAAGCATACACTCCTGGGCTAAGATCTAGAGTAGAACTCATTCCTAGTAGATTTATCTGGAGTCCTCAACTGTATGCTCTGAAAATCAAATAATTCTGAAATCCTCTGAGCCCTAAGTGAGGCTTGGGGGGCACACATATCCACATGCGGGAATGTCCTTGTTTGTGATTGAAATAGATCTCCTGGAAGGCTTCCCGTTCCCAAACACTACTCCTCTGCCATGATGATTCCCTTGTGTCAAACTTTGCCCTCTTCTAGAATGCAAGTACTACCTGATGGAGGCGGAGTGGGAAAGAGAGTGGTGGGAATTTGAATCTCTTAGTGATAAATTAACTGATAAGAGAACTGTTTTTTTGTCTCTCAACAGAAAAAACTGGGGCAGCTCCTATGTGCTGGAAGATTAGAACTCACCAAGGTCGAATGAAGGAGAATTGAGGAGGAGATGTCCTGATGGACAAGAGGTCTCCTTTATTTTCAGCCAGGCCAGTTGTCCAAGAGACATTCAAAGTAATGCATTGCCCCGGGCATCAGAAGGTGGCTAGCATTCTTATGGACAATAAGAGAAAATGTAAACATGAGTCAAGAGAAGATTCCAGAACTCTTGCCCATGTTTTCGTGGGTTTGTAGTCAGCAAATGGACATCCCTCCAGTCTCTGGGATTCAGTCTTCTACACTGTGACTAGGCCATTTGTCACTAGGTCTCCAAATGCATAGTGAGCCTGTGGGAAACCTGGCCCATGATGTCCACGGGAAGTGAATTAAGAGTTGTTGTTTTCTTTTAACAGAATCACTAAGGGAAGATCAACAGACAACTGGGATGAGTATGAGTGCAAAAGACTGACAAGGCTTCCTTTGTTGCTCCTAGTGACAAGTGGGGGTATTTCTATAGCTCCCTGAACATGTTCTCCCGCAACCCCCACCCTACTTTTTTATTAAATGCCCTGAATTGCCCTTTTGGATCAAAACTTTCTTTATCATGTCAGTCAAAGGAAGCTTGCTTCAGCTCACCTCATGGCTAAAGATATCAGATGTGTAAAAGATGATGGGTTAGACACATTTTCATGACTAGCAGCTCTTTGTGCATTGAAGTTAGCTAGTATGCAGAAAATGCACTTCACTGGGCTCCTGGACATGTGTAATGGATGTTGGCTCTAGGAGAGGCAAAATAGAGCATGGAATCTGCCCTGGGTCACACTTGGGTTTTAATTCTCCCTCTGTTGCTAACCCTGTGACCTTGAGCACATTTGAAAACTCATTTAGATGTGCGAAAAGTTGTCCTCATCTGGGAAGTGAGAATAGTAGTATCTAAGTCATGGGGTTGTTACATTCAATAAGTAAATATGAGCTAGGTTTTTAGAAAGTTCATATAAATGACTTTTAAAAATGACTCTTAAAAAAATGACATTTAAAAAAATGACTTTTAAAGCAATATTCTTTTTTTTTTCTCTTAGAAGCCTATACCTCCCATTCCCCTTTTCTCATTTTACCATTCTGTTTCCCCACCCCACCCCCTTCTACCAGTTTGTTCTTTGTATTTATGAGTCTATTTCTTTTTTTTTTAAAGATTTTATTTATTTATTTGACAGAGAGATCACAAGCAGGCAGAGAGGCAGGCAGAGGGAAAGGGGGAAGCAGGCTCCCTGCTGAGCAGAGAGCCGGATCTGGGGTTCAATCCCAGGACCCTGAGATCATGACCTGAGCTGAAGGCAGAGGCTTAACCCACTGAGCCACCCAGGCGCCCCTTATGAGTCTATTTCTGCTTTTCTGTTTGTTTTTTAGGTTTGTATATAACTAAAATCATAGGGTATTTCTCTCTGTTTCTGATTTATTTCGTTTAGCATAATACCCTCTAGGTCCGACCATTTTGTCAGAGATGACAAGATTTTCTTTTATATTTATAAATATGTATACATGTTCTTTATCCATTCTTGTATGGCTGGATACTCGGGGTGCTTCTATATTTTGGCTATTGTAAATAATGCTGCAATAAACACGGAAGGGCATGTAACTTTTCAAATTGATATTTTCATTTTCTTTGTGGAATCAGTGTATCACATGGTATTTCTATGTTTAACTTTTTGAGGAAACTCCATTTCCTACAGTGGCTGCATCAAATTACATTCTCAGCCAGAGTACACGAGCATTCCCTTTTTTCTACATCATCTCCAACACTTGATATTTCAAGCTTCTCTTTCTGTTCGTTGATTTGATCATTTTACCATATCACAGTGCTTGCGCACTCTGTGTATGCATTTTCCATTGACTATCAGAAATTTACAGGGGCATGAATCCTTAAGATGGAGAAGAAATCCAGAGGGTCCAGGATTACCAGCCATCCTGTTACTTGAAGAGAATCTTTTTTTTTTCCAGTTTGGGGGATTCATAAAGAAGATGAGGTGTTAAAGCCATAACAGCAAGATATTCTTTTTGATGGTTGAAATAATAGATGAGCTGGTTATAAAAATTGGCAGAAACCCCTGGATGGAGCTCTTCCTTCTGCTCAGAACATTCAACCCCAGATTGCCCATTGACAGGGAACTCTTACTGCTTCATTGTTACGATTTCTTATAAGTGTGTAAAGAAACCCTTCCCTTTTGGATGGCCTCTGGTTATTAAGAGTCATCCTTTCTGGCATTTTCTAAATCCCAAAAGCATTGAGACTTGCTCCTTAGATGGGAGACTTGGTAAACAGTCCTGCTTGTTCCATTTTTATCCCTTGACCAAACTTCTCCATATGCAATCATGTCTCAAAAAAAGAAGAAGAAGAAGAAAAAAAAGCAAGAGTAATCCTTCCTATCATCTTCTCATCTTCCAAAGGCCATTTGTTGGTTGATGACACTACAGAATTTGCAGTGTCCTTAAACACTTGGTGGAGCAAACATCTCTCCATTGACTCTTTAATTGGGCTGAAGCACCCTGATGAAGGGTCTTTATTTAGCCTTTTCATTGAGTTATTTGTCAGGAAGCTAGGGACCAGGGATTTCAGAAAGAACAAAAAGAACTCAGTAACTTTCTAATACTCTGCTCCAAAATAAGTGCCTGGAGAAATTAATTTAAAGATAAATACCAGACAGATCTGGGAAACTGCTGGAAATGAATGTACTTACAGATGTCACCTTTCCAAAGGCAGTTAGATTCTTCAGTTTCATTTCCCTCATTATAGTTTCTGCCCATTGCCAAGGATGTATTCTTCCAGGAAAAGTAAAGGCAAATATCTTGGCATTTGCTTTACACCCCGCTCCCCCACTGGAAAACTCATTAAAGAGCCATTCCTGATGGTAATTGGAGATGTAAATGAAATGGCCTCCTTTTAGTATTTGGTTGAGATGGCCTAAATGTTTGGCTGTCATTAAAACTTCCCTAAGCAGCATTCATAATAATAAACCAAAGTTTATTATTAAACTCTGACATCATTAAAGCTCTGTCAGTTGTCACCATTGGAGGGGAAATGGAAATCAGGTTGCATCCGAATGCATGCAGTCCCAAACCATGGCTTTGGCTCCACTTTTTGGGGCGGAGGATAGGTTCCCGAGTCTCTTTACTGAGTTTTTAATCGAGTTGCTATTCCACTCTTTCTTTTATGGAGCCATAGAAGTGTCTGTAATGAAAGATTAAAATGGCCCTGCGCAGTGGTTTGCAGTGGCTATGCCCAAATAAAATATGACAGCTCTCTTGTAGGGCCTGTATGTAAGCAGAGGGAGCTCGGTAACAAGCCACATTATGCCCTCTGCCATGCATACTGATTGCAAATTGTGTGGGTTCTCCTTGATGCCATAAAAAAGAGAAAAGGTGTGTGTGTGTGTGTGTGTGTGTGTGTGTGTGTGAAAGAGGGAGATTTTTTTTCTCCCAACTGATTACGAATCTCACGAACAGCAAGGAATGGAGAAACCACGTTCAAATATCCTGTAGCAGAGGACACACACACACACACACACACACACACACACACTTACATACTGACAGGCTAATGGCTACTTTCCCAAAGAGTGGTTAGAAAGAAGTAGTAAATGGGACTGTGTTGATGCCGCGAGAAGACCCGGGCAAAGATCAAGATACCAGCAACATATCGGATAACACATAATTGGCGGGTCACAGCCAAATGAGTGTAGTCATGCATCCCTGGGCAGGCCTTTGCCGGTGATAAAGACACTTGTAAACAATTCAGTCCCAGAACATGGCGATAATATGTTGATCCGGCGTGTAATGAGGTGTCCCTGGAATCAATAAGCAGTCCTGGAGAGCAGGGAGCAAGGGCAGTGGCTGTCTTTTTGATGACCTTTCCTCGCCACCAAGGACCCCATCTCCCCTGAAGAGGACTTTTCTCATTTTGCAGCCGGCTCCGAGTGTCAGAACTTCCATTCGCAGCCGGCAAATGAACAGCCAGGCCCTGCATGCTAATGAAGTCCGGGCTATTTTGCACCTTTTCATCCGCACATTATGCTCTTGACTCTGGAGAAGGTGGGAATTAGGCCGGACCCCGGTGTCAGGCTGCCTGATGGCTCGGCTCCGGAAAACTGGTAATTGAAGCTGATGACTGATGCGAGGGAGGCCTGAATTTGGAAATAAACAGTTTCAAGCACTGCATGTCATTTCTAGAGAGACTGCTGCGAGAATGGAAATGAGCTCTGTTTCTTGAATCTAATGCAGTTTCTCAGCGGGAAAAACACCGTCTTTTAGACAACAATGCCAGTCATTAAGATTTAAATGTTCTGGCGATAATAGAAGAACGGGCCTCCGCGTTCACAAACAGCACTTATGTAAATGTCTTTCAACACCCAGATCTACATTTAATCCACGCCCAAGAAGATAACTGTGTCGGAAAGCGGAAGCAAATGCAATTCTTAGTCTATAAATATCATTCATAAGGAGAGAGAGGAAAACAGTAAAATTGTTTGCCGACATGTCACAGAGCCCGGCCTGTCGGCGCCGGCGGGAACGACGACTCCCTGTCCGAACAATGAGAAGACGCCGGGAAGTGTCCAATAAAACACCCGGAAGCCACACTTTTACTGGTTCTTTGTGCATGGCTGCATTTCCTTCCAGATACTTTCAACACCCCCTACCCCCCGTCCTAGCCATTCATGTCGAAGTGGCCCAAATATTCCCCAGCTTAGATGCAGAATCTGTATTTGGAGAGTGGATCTCTAGGTTCAGTGTTGCAATAGAAGCCCAAATTGGGACCCATTCGCTTGTAATCTTTTAAAAGAAGTTCCTTCCTCAGGTATTTATTTCATTTTCTTGTCCCATCTCTGGGCTGTTACAACACCCTAGACCAAACATGACATACTCTTTTATCCCCTCTCCCCAGTCTGCCCAGATTAATTGGACATTGTGTTGGTTATGCAAAAAGAAGAGCTCATAACCCACACACAGCCTTTTGTGTTTTAAGAGGCTTAAAAAAATCATTTTTTACTAGCATCCCTCCAGCCCAGTTTTTCCTGTGCAGGTGAGACACCTTCAGGGAGAAAATTATGAGCCTGGAAAAGAGGAGAATGAGGCCAGGGGTATTTACCATGGCAGGCCGGAGTGATTCATGAATAACCATCAGTTTGCTCTTTTCTCAATTCTCTTCCCTACCAGAAGTGAGATTTCGATACTTCGGGCCTTTTTCAATTTAATGGTGACATACAGGATTCTCACAGGCAGGCTTTGGTTTGTTAGCGACATCAAGGATATCAGCACAACTTGAGAGAAGCTGATGACGGCTGGGGTGTTATTGTCACTTCAGTTTAAAGGTAGCAAACCTATCTCACAAAGGATCAACACTGAATTATTTCAACATTTCAAAAATATAGATAAGCAATGCATTTCTAATAGCATACTTGGGGGTACTAGATAGATCAATGAATATTCAGCAATCCTTTGCATGAAATATATGAAACTCAATGAGAAAAAGGATAAATCTTAAAAACACACACACACTGGCGCACCTACCCCTCACTGTGACAATGTCCCTGTGTCTCGTGGGGTCTCCCACAACATAATGGCTAAAAAAGAGGGAGAAAATTGGGGTCACTAAAATGGGATAATGATAACCGCAAGGCCTTCTGTGCATGGTATACACATACACTGGGGATTCCGTATTGATACAGTGATTCTTTCTGTGGCCGGGTGGCGTTGATTTTTTGAAAAGCTTTTATGTGTATTTCCTCACTGGACTCTCATCACAAGTCTATGGTACAAAGGTTTATTTTATTAACATGTAAGAAAAAGGGAGCTAAGAGGAATGAGATGATTTTTCTAAGATCACACAGCAAATAGAGTAGTAAAGCCAGGATTGGAACTTTTGCTTTAAACATTTAACATGTTGTTCATTTCTCTAAGTCCATGCACCCCTGTGTAGACACCACCAGTAAAGGAAGTTATGTAGTATTCGGCTATTTCTACTTTTATTTTTCACAATCACTACCTCTTCTGTTGCTGTTATGAGGTTGAAATTATTCTGATGCAGAAGCAGGACGTGCAAGTCCAATTGTCCTGAGGAAGAATAACCAAGAGCAAGATTTTTGCCAGTCTTTAATGGCCACTGCAGGTGACTGTTATAGCGAAAGCATCCTTTTGTGTGGAGAGCGTTGCCCGAATAAAAGAAGCAGTGATTCAGCATAGATTAAGAGTCACGATCATGGAGTTGGCTTTGGTTCAAATCATGGCTCCATCACTGTCTCAGTAATAACAGAAAAGCAGAGTGGATCCTTTCTCATTCATGTGACAGGAATTCCAGAAGGAGGTAGTCTAAGGTGTGTAGGGTGGAAGAGAACAGGCCCATGACGCAATCAATATCCCACATTCCTATTGTCTCCCTGTTTCACCCTTTTTGGGACTTCATTTCCATCTCAAGAATGCCTCGGGGCTATGTCATGGCTCTACAATTTGAATCATCACATTTTAAGGGGGAAGATGGGAGGAGAGCAAGGCAAGGAGTCAGATGGAAGCAACTCTACCCCTCAACTGCATCTATAATTCATCCGTAGGAGCTTTCATGTGGCTATTTCTACCTACAAAGAAGGCTGAAAAGGGGAGATTAGAAGCTGACAAGTTGCTGCTCCCTCCACAGTTTGGGTTCTCTTACTGAGAAGAGAACGGATACTGTGTAATTAATTAGAAGAGTTCACTGCCACCAATACTTACTAGATGTGTGAATATAAGCTAGTCTCAGTTGACTTACCTGCCACTTGGGAAAAAATAGTGGCTCCTTCCTCACTACCATACCAGGGAGGGGTTGTGAGAATAAAGTGAAATATTTTGCACGAAGTACCCATTGTAGTCCCAGACACATAAATATTAAGATACAGTGATCTAAGAAATGAGGTATGCAAATATGCTCAGCTTTTCTACAGATCTTGGAAATGCAAATTAAAACCTCAACAAGACATCATGTTTCTCTCCCTTCTAATTGACAAAAATTAAAATGAACAATAATGTACACTGTTGGCAAGTTTATGGGGAAATGGGCACTCATAAACTACTAGAGAAATAATTGGAGCAATGGTTTTGGAGGGCAATTTGGCAGCAGTCTTCCTCGGAATCCACCGTAGGGAAATATTTGCATAAATGTATAAGGAGACCTGTCTGATGATGGTCATTGAAGTACTCTTTGTAATAGCAAAAAAGTGAAAACAAAAAATCCAAAAAATAAAGAAACAGCAAAAACTGAACATATCCAAAAGAGGAATACTTAATTGAACCATAGTGCATTCATACCAAGGCTCACTATGCAGAAAATTTAGAAGGAAGAGGAAGATCTGTGTGTATGTAGTGACAAGGAAAGAGAAAAGGGAAGAAATATGAAGACCTTGTTAAGTGAAAATAGTAAGTTACAGAATGACATGTAGAATATGATGTTATATATTTAACTCATTCTATGAGTACTCTAAATCTCTCTTTTCTGTTTCTCTCTCTCTCTGTATACATACAGAATACTGAATGCCCTTGAGGGGCCCTCTGTTGCCTGCTTCACCACCTTCTTGATGTCATATTTTGCAGCTTTTTCCAGGTTGCAAGTCAAATCCATGACTGACACATTGAGGGTGGGGACATGGAAGGCCATGACAGTGAGCTTCCCGTTCAGCTCAGGAATGACCTTGCCTAAAACCTTGGCAGTGCCAGTAGAAGTAGGGATGATGTTCTGGGAAGCCCCTCAGCCATCACGCCACAGTTTCCCAGAGTGGCTGTCCATGGTCTTCTGGGTGGCAGTGATTATATGGACTGTTGTCATGAGTCCCTCCACGATGCTGAGGTTGTCAGGGATGACCTTGGCCAGAGGGGCCAAGCAGTTGGTGATGCAGGAGGTATTGCCGACAATCTTGAGGGAGTTGTCATACTTTTCATGGTTCGTATCATCACAAACATGGGGGGAACAGCAGAATGGGCAGATATGATGACCTTCTTGGCTCCACCCTTCAAGTGAGCCCCAGCCTTCTCCATGGTGGTGAAGACCCCAGTGGACTCCACAACATACTCAGCACCAGCATCACCCCACTTGATGTGGAGATCTCACTCCTGGAAGATGGAGATAGGCTTTCCATTGATGACAATTTTCCCTTTCTCAGCCTTGATTGTGCCGTGGAATTTGCTGTGGTTGGAATCATACAGGAATATGTAGACCATGTAGTTGAGGTCAATGAAGGGTCATTGATGGTGACAATATCCACTCTGTCAGAGCGAAAGGCAGACCTGGTGACCACGTGCCCAATAAGGCCGAATCCATTTAACTCTGACCTTCACCATTGTGTTTTGGGACACAGCTGATACCGCACCAGAAGATGCAGCTGTCTGCCGAACAGGGAGGAACAGAAAGCCATGATCTTTTTTTTTTTTTTAGCCATGATCTTTTTAAGTGTACATTTTTATTGCAATATTATTGGGAGGCAATTTTCCATAGGTCTTGTATTTATACTTCATTGTATATACTTGTGGGCAGAGACACCAACGACTTTTGTTCCAGACTATCTGTTCAAGGATATCTGTACAGCAAACAGTTTTGGAAGACAGGGATGGTTTCTCTCTGAGAGGAGGATAAGTTTGTCTGCTGGCCAATGTAGTAAAGATAATGTCCCACTCTGGGACAAAGTTTGAGCAGTTTGCTTGCAGCCCCTTTAAAAGACTGAGATTTCCTAAGCCTAGGGTCCCTCAGGTCTGCTGCAAACCCAGTGTGTGTGCTGCATCCACCTTTGCTCAATTCCATGTCACCCCCATGGTACTTAGGAGTCAAAGGGAACTGATGCAAACACGAAGCCCATGATTTCTGGGAGTAATAAAGTTCTTTGTCTCTGATCGGGGAGTCTTATGTCTTCCACTGGCATCCATGAGATTGTGGCAGGCTAAAATCTCAGCATGTTCACAACGCAATGTAAATACTGAATAAGTGGACTCACACATGTAACCAGCACCAGATCCAGGAAAAGACCATTACTAGCATCACAGGAATCTCCTTGATGTACCTTTCAATCAATAAGGGTAACATGCTCTTATCTACGGCATGGATTAGTTTTTACCTGTTCTGAGTTTTACGTAATGGTATATATTCTTTTGTGTACATTTCTTGCAACATTATGTTTATAGGATTTATTCACTCATATTGTTACAGGTAGTTCATCATAATCATTGCTGTGTCAGTAAACCACAATTTACATATCTATTTATCATTGGTGGAAATGTATATTATCTCTAGTTTTTTACTATGTAATTATTTTATACCAGCTTTATTGAGATAAAATTGACACACATCACTATATAAGTTTAAAGTGTGTAGCATAATGGTTTGAGTTACATATATTGTGAAATAATTACCTCGATAAATTTAGTTAGCATCCGTCATCTTACACAGATACAATAAAAAGAACTGGCAAAATTTTTTTTTCCTTTTGATGAAAACTCTTTGGATTTACTCTGCTGACAACTTTCCCATATAACTTATTGCAGCAGTAGCCATGCCATCATATTGTATGTTATATCCCTAGTACTTATTTATCTTATAACTAAAAGTTTAAACGTTTTAACCACCTTCCTGAATTCCCCTGATTATTTCTTTTTTCTAAAGGGGAGGATATGTATATATTGCTTGTATGATTTTCATTGTGGAAATTTTCAAACATGCACACAAATAAAAAGAATAATATAATGATCCTCTATATACTCACAGCACAGCTTTAACAAGTATCAACTTCTGACATTGGTTATAATTAAATTATAATTATAATTTAATAAAATTTAAAAAGAAATCAGCCTTTCAATTCCCTGAATTACTTTCAAGATGAAAGCATCTCTATGATGAAAGAATAATACCAAGTCACTCTCATGGTCATGACTTTAGGTACATTTATATGTAGTTGACATTGAAATTTATTTCTCTGGCTGAAAGACCTCTGATGACATCCAGATTCATATATCCATCTGTCTCCTTCATATGTCTATCTCT
This sequence comes from Potos flavus, assembly GCA_028534135.1. Classification (NCBI taxonomy): domain Eukaryota; kingdom Metazoa; phylum Chordata; class Mammalia; order Carnivora; family Procyonidae; genus Potos; species Potos flavus. The sequence goes on from CM052885.1 coordinate 81,931,764, forward strand.
GCTTGGACGTCATTTTAGGTCTTATTCCTCAGAAGCAGATCTTAGATGAGGGTTTGTGAATATGATCTATAAGGGGCCACTTTTAGGAGAAACTAGTAAGGCAATGGGGAAAGCAGGATAGGGACGGAGCAGGTGAGGAAACCAAGCAAGGGACAATACCAGGCAAAGTTCTGGAGAAGGTGGCTTCAGCTTGGTCCCTACAAAGATGCTCTGGAGTGTGAGTTATGGCTTGAAGTTTGTTCCAGTGCAAAAAATGGGAGCTGGGCTATTATATTTTTGCGCTCATCAATCATTGTGTAAGGTGGCTTTGGGTGTGGGGACACAAACTCCCAGCACTTCCAGCTTGTCGGTGGAGCACGAGCAGGGTCTGTTTCTGAGTCTATTAGACATCTCAGACTAAATATATCCAAAACTTCTGACACCCCTCCCCCAACTCCCATCCCCCAACTCCATCCTTTTAGTTACTTACACAGAACCCCTTGGAGTCATCCATGACTCTTTCTGTCACACCTCTGTCAATATATCAAGGAAACAGGTTGGCTTTATGTTTAAAATATATCCAGAATCTCCTCATCACCTCCACTGCTATCCTGTTAAGCCACCATTATGTCTCACTGGAATGACTAGCTGAGCTTCTTTGTCTCCCAGTGTCTATACTTCAATCTTACCCCACCCATCTCTTCTCAGCAAAGAAGAACGAAAAATGCTGTCAAAGTGGAAGTGATTATGTTAGTCCTCTGATCAAGCCTTTCACTGGCTTTCCATTTCCCTTAGTGTAAGTCAAGACCCTCACACAATGGCTTATAAGGCGGTCCCCTCTATTCCCTACCTGTTTGCTTCCTGCCCTCCTCTCCTACTGCAGTCCATGTCACTCACTGCCTGTGGATGCATGCCCTCCTGGCTGTCTCCTGAACACACCAGGTCTGAGACTAGCTGATCCCTCCTCTCTGCCTGCTGCAGTTTCCTCCCAGATAATCACAAAGTTCCCTCCCTCATCTCCTTCAAGATGGCTCAGTGTCACCTTTTCAGGGAAGTCTACCTGGACAAGGCTATTTAAAACTATTCTCCATTTCCCTGTACTCCTTATCTCTCTTACCTTGCTCTTTTTTTCCCTTTATACCATATAATTCACTGTCTTATGTGAATTGTTGACTACTGTCTCCTCCCACTAGAAGGTAAATTCCATGAGGACAGGAATTGTGTGTTTAGTTCACTGATGTATACCAAGTTCCTAGAATAGTTCAGATATACAGTTTATGCTTAATAAATATTTGCCAAGTGAATGAATGTATTTCTGTAGACCTCAATTTAATGATACTATCTCAAAGGAATATGTTTAGATTCAAGACCAGTAGTCTTTTAAGTTGTGCCCCTTCAGTGACCAGTCAATGGATATAGATTGTCCCCAAGGAGGGGCAGTTACTTGGCCCAGGCAGCTCCCTACAGCTAACAGCTGTTTCTGGGGAGGGACTCAACAGTAAGTCCTAAGTAGGCACCTGCCATGCCACCATACAGTGAGCACCTCAGTCATAAAGGGGGTCTCTGGATGGTCTCACAGCATCCACCATAGAATGCCCCTTGTCCTCTGAGGTGCACTTGCTGCATGTCCGTTCACCCCTTCAAGATGCTCCTTGTTTTTTCCTGGGGAAATGTAATTATGAGAGGAAAGTTAGTCAGATGAACCTGGTGCTCCAGCTGTCTTAGGACTGCAGTTGATACTCATTTTTTCCCTCCCTTGCTTTCCATTCTTGATTTCTCTCAATCTCCGCCAGCGCCGCTCCTGGCCTCAGTGGCTTACCTGATGGGGTGACCCAGGAGGAGTCAACTCTGGAGAGTCTGAGCCTCTAGTGGAGTCTGCCCTTTGCAGACTGTTGCTGCTCTTGTCCATTTACCATCAAAATTGGTCAGGGAAAGGCTAAGAGGCACCCAATGGGTCACCTGGGTACCCCACATATCCCTCCCTACCCCACTATATAACAGCAGCCCTGCCTCTTCCTGATCAGGGTCAGTTACCCTGCCAGCTTGGTGACCCATCTCCTGGCTTGCTAGTCTTTTAGCATGAGGATCCTAAAGTTGGTGTTCATACCTTAAAGTTTAGTGGGACACTTTCATCTCCTGGTAGAGTGTTCCCCTACTTGGGAACCAGAATGTCTAGAAACACAGAACCTAGAATTACAGAGACAGAAGTACAGTTTCTCCAAGTAAATCACTGGAAGTGATGGTGTATGGGGCCACTTCTATGTTCACTCCAGACCAATTGATTTCACTACTGGAAACACAGTACTACATAATGGTCATTGATTTAGGATATATGCTACATTCTAGAGGACAGAGACCCATTCTTGCATGATGTTATTTCTCAGCTGGCACAGTGGTTGTGCCTTGAAAGGGTCATTTAACTACTCTCTCATGCTGCCAGTTTCTTTGTGGTAGTGAATGCAATAGAACCAGTAGACCCCACAGACATAAGACCACTGGTGGACCACTTTTGCTGTAAAATAGGTCTTTTGGTTTAATGTGACATAATGAGGGATCTTGTATTGGTGGCTCAATACTCTATTAGCCCTATAAGCATGATTCTGGCTGAGACCCTGAGGACAGGACAGGGGAACTCATACTTGAAATGTATGTTGCTTTGGTCAAGATGAATGGCCACGCCTTCTGGAGTAGAAGAGGTCTAACATAATTAACCTGCTATGAAGTAGCTGGTCGGTCTCCTTGAGGAATTGTGCCATAATAGGACCATTGGCCCCTGTGGTTGGCATATTGTACATTCAATAGCAGTATTAGCCAGGGTGAGAGAGAGTCCATTCTGTTGAGCCCATGCATGACCCTCAAACCTGCCATCATTCCCTTTTAGTTCACATACTTATTTTGCCAGCACTGGAATGGTTGATGATGGAGCAAGGCTGAGCCATTTTGTCTATTGGATCTTTTACTGTCTTTTCTGTGATGGACATTAACATAAAATATGAAAATCATTATATTTCATACTCACTTCAATACGTCCATTCACATCCCTCTATCTTAGAAGACCCACCCATGTGGTTCAGGTATTAGCTTATGGAGAGAAACTAGTGGTGGATGGCATGGAAAGGCCACTTGCTTATGTCATTACCTGCCCCTCTGGACCTGTTCATGCCTCATCCTGGATCTGCCTTGTCCATATTACAAGAGATTATTGTTGGGATCACCCTTTCTTGAGACTCTGAGTCTCATAGAACCCAGTTTATGGCAGGTTATCCTGGCTGCAGAGTCACTTGCTGTTTCATTTATCATGTATTTAATCTTTACCTGCCCCAGAGAAGACTACCAGCAGCAATTTTCCTCCAATCTTTTTTTATTGCAGTAAAATACACAAACCATAAAGTTAACCATCTTAACCATTTTTGACTATACAACTCAGTGGTAATAACTACATTCATATTGTTGGGCAACCATCACCACCATCCATCTCCAGAATTCTTTTCATCCTACTGAAACTCTATGCCCATTAAAGAGTAACTTCCTATTCTCCCCTCTCCCTGACCCTGGCAACCACCATTCTACTATCTGTCTCTGTGACTACTCTGTGTGCCTCATGAAAGTAGAATCATACAATATCTGTCCTTTAGTGTCTGTCTTATTTTCTTAGCATAATGTGCTCAAGCGTCATCTGTATTGCAGCATATGTCAGAATTCCTTTCCTTTTTAAGACCAAGTAATATTTCATTGTATGTATACACCACATTTCGAGGAGCAGGGGTTTTTTAGATGGTGTAAAATTCTGTACTGCTGACTTGTCTCGAGTGCACATATTGTACCACTTCTCGCTGATTTGATCCTATTAACTTAGTGTCATTGATACACGGACTAATGTGATGTTCTTTAGGATGTCTAGCCGGTTGAAGTCTCTATGAGCCTTAGAGCACTTAGTCCATAAGTTTAAGGGAGGGAGAGTTTATACAGCCCTGGGCTAAGCCCACAAATGCATACTGTTGTCCATTTTGGATAGATACAAACTGGTCTGGTTCTCATTCCTGATAAGTATGGAAAAGAAAACATCCTCCAAATCAATGGCTGCATGCCATGTAACCAAATCATGTTAATCTGTTGTACAGGTGCCACATCTAGCACAGCTATCATTGGGGCTTTGACCTGGTTCCATTTGAACTTAATCCACAGTTATCCTCCAATATCTGTCTTGGTTTTGCAGGGCCAGATTCATGAATTAGATGAAAATATAATAGAGATGACCCCTCTTTCCTTTAATTGGTAATTCTTTCCAATAATTTCTGCCATTTCCCCAGAATATGATATTGTTTCTGCTGCAACCTCTTGATGAAGAGCAGAGGGGGCTATGTCAGAGGGGCTATTTCACTTGGTCTTCCCCACTATGGTACCTCTCACATCATGAACAGAAGAATGTGGAGATTGTGTCAACCACCAAATATGTCCATTTTATATTATTAGATAAGTCCATGGATTCAGTGAATCCAATGGGAGCCTAGCCAAGACTACTTATAACTGCCCCAACTTAATTGGAAGTCCATGATGATGCTTTTGTTCCATGAGTATCAAAATTACATAAGAACTGCATCCAAGGGCCTTCAAAATGTTTGGGAAGCAATCCGTTTTCCAGAAGGTCAACCTGCAGGGGATCGGATGTGGACACAACCTTTCTCAAGGAAGTATAAATTTAGGTCCCAATCTTATATTAAGGTTGGGTTATGGAAAGATTTTCAGAGGAGGTTTTTTTGTTTGTTTGTTTGTTTCCCTCCTGCCTTTTGTCCATGTTGAGACAGGGATATTTTTTGCTTTCTACTTACATGGGGGAGATTTTCTTTTCTAGTTTGACTTCTACTGAGGTATGATATTCTGCAAGATGCTGTTTTATGTGAAGTGTTTCTGATTCCTCATGTAATATGGGCCCTGTCTTCTGTCTTTATAGGCAAGTCATCAAAATGAAAGCTCTTTGCCACCAGTTAGTGACATTTGGCTTTGGTTGAGCTGATGGTTTCAATGCATGCTTATCTCTCTGTCATCCTAATTTCACTTTGCTTTGGCTCCTGGAGACTTTGGTTGCTTTCTTATCCATATGTTATGAGGTGAATTGTGTCCTTCCAAAATCAGTGTGTTGAAGCCCTAACCCCCAGTACCTCAGAATGTGACTGTATTAGGGACAGGGCCTTTAAAGAGGTGATTTAAGATAAAATGAAGTCATTAGAGTGGACCCTAATCCCATCTCAGTGGTGTCCTTATAAGAAGAGGAAATTTAGACACACAGAGAGACACCAGGAATGCACATGCACAGAAGAAAGTCCATGTTAGGACATAGGGAGCAGGTGGCCACCTACAAGCCAAGGAGAAAGGTCTCAGGAGAATCCGAATCTACTGACACCTTGATCTTGGATTTCCAGCCTCCAGAAGTGTGAGAAAATAAATTTCTGGTGTTTAAGCCACTCAGTCTGTGGTATTTTTTTTTTTTTTATGGCAGCCCTAGCAAACTAATATACTATGTTTAAAAAAGATTTTTAAAAAATTCATGTGAGTTGTTAATGGTTTTGCAGCAGGATGTTACTCAGGGTAAGTAGTCAAAATAACTGCTAGGTCCATCTCTTATTTTTATGAGTTTTTCCTGTGAAGTCGTTATGAGTTGTGTACAAGTTTATGACTATTGTCTTCTGAATGGATTTTTTCTCTTTCGAGTATACCATACACATTTTTCTTATTTGTTTGCTTGTTTATTTACATAGTTTTATAATCATATTTGGCCTAATATGTTGCTACTCTTTCTTTCTTCCCTCCCACCTAATTCTAATCACTTTCTTCCTACATTTGAATAATGTATATTTTCATTTCCATTATTTGCAAACTTCCTGTGTTGTTTGCTTTGGATTGCTTCTTCTTATTAGATTGTGTATATATAATTTTTAACTTTAATTCAAATTTTGAATTCAGTTAAAACATATATATATATTCAGTGATATATGATATATGTATCTGGATTGCTAAACATGGATTACTTATCTTTTTATTATTGAGTTATAAGAGGTCTTTATATATTCTGGATACTAGATTCTTAGCTGTTACATGACTTGAAAATATTTTCTTCCATTCTGTGGCTTATCTTTTTGTTTTTTGATAGAGTCTATTGAAGCACAAAAGCTTTTAATTTTGACAAAGTTCAATGTATGTATTTTTAATTTGATTGTCCTTTTGGTGTTATTTCTAAGAAACCATTGCACAATCCAATGTTACAAATTTAAGAAGAGTTTTATAGTTTTAACTCTCATATTTAGATCTATGATCCATTTTGAGATCATTTTTGTAGGGGTAGTGGTCCAAATTCACCCTTTTCTGTGTTGCTGTCCAGTTCCACCAGCACTATTTGTTCAAAAAAAATGTTCTTTCCCTCATTGACTAGTCTCATCAATCTAACAAATCAATTGATGATAAAATTAGGGTTTTATTTCTGGGTTCTCAATTCTATTCCATTGATCTGTATGTCTATCCTTAATGCCAGTAGACCACAACTCTGAGTTATCCAACCTTGCAGTAATTTTAAAATTGGGATGTGATGAACAGACACTTCTCCAAAGAAGACATACAAATGGCTAACAGACATATGAAAAAATGTTCATCATCATTAGCCATCAGGGAGATTCAATCAAAACCACACTGAGATATCACCTTACACCAGTTAGAATGGCCAAAACCAACAAGACAGTAAACAACAAATGTTGGAGAGGATGTGGAGAAAGGGCAACCCTCTTCCACTGTTGATGGGAATGCAAGTTGGTGCAGCCACTTTGGAAAACAGTGTGGAATTCCTCAAGAAATTAAAAATAGAGCTACCCTATGACCCTGCCATTGCA
>CM052885.1:81939120-81957914 GCA_028534135.1 Potos flavus
ATTATATTACATGAGAATTTGGATCATGTATATCCTTTCCTTATCTTTCCCTCCTAAATTCTGGTAGGTAAATCTTTTTTTAACTATCTTTTTTCCCCTTGTGTTTTCTAATTGAAACAACTTTGCCATGTATTGTTGTTACCACATACACAGAAAAACATTTGCTTTATGCATATGAGATAAGCATATGCATATAAGTCACTTTTCTGGCTGTAAATATTTTTTCTTTTTTGGATATTAATTCATTTTCCACCTTTGATTCAATTGGCATCACTTCAGTTAAAGGTCAGAAAAATAAGACTCACATGGGAATCATGTGTGTGTGAAAGGGAAGTCTCATCAAATGTTAAACCACACAAACACACAACAAAACTTAACACCTGATTCTTCCTTTTATCTGAGCAACAAGGGTGAGAGACTCTTTGAAATCCTCCCTGGGATCCATGTAAATGACCAAGATAGTTAGGTAGCAAATGATCTTCAAAGTGGGCATCCTTCCAAGGAATGTTTGCATTGATTTCATTATTTCTAAAGGCTGATTGATGCCAGAAAGAACAAAGAGATAAAGCAAAAAACATCTCTTTTATTGCCCTCATGTCCTGTATTTAGGATTGAGCATATGATATTGGACAAAATCTGTGGTCATTTAAGGAATTTCAGACATTCCCTACACAGGGCGAAGGCAGGTTGGTGGGTAGGGTAAGGACAAAATGCACCATGGGGTCAAGTGTCCGGAAGTTCTATCTGCTCTGTTGCTTGTTACTTGTTCTTTATGCTGTTTGAAGATTAAGCTGCTTAAGAAAGGGTTAAAGACAACTAACCAGTTATTCTAACCTAATATCAAACAATTATTTTGTTTGAATTTTTAAATTTTAATTCTTTAATTTTTAAGATGTAAAATGCAGTCTGACTTTTTCATATTGCAGATGAAGAAATGAGAGCGGGTCTTCAGCTTGTGTTAAATAGAAATAAGGAAAGGGTATCAAATGCCTTATCTGAGAATTTCTTAGAAACTGAGGCAGGAGGACAGAAAAACAGAAAAAGAGGAGAGGGTCGGAAGGACAAATGAAGCCAAAAAGCCAGTGAGACCAGGTAGCTGGATTCATCTGTGAGGAAGAATTTTTTCTTTATGAAGAAAATTATTCATGATTCCTAAATATACTGTGTGATAACAAGGTTTTAATGTTGAAAGTATTATTGAGAAAACTTACAAATATGGCAACAAATGGGACCTTTCATCATATATAGCTGACACTTGAACAACACAGGTTTGAACTGCAAAGGTTCACTTATACACGGATTTTTTTCAATAAATTCAGTACAGTTTTGTAAATGTATTTTCTCTTCTTTATGATTTTCATAACTACATTTTCTTTTCTCTAGCTTACTTTACTGTAAGAATACAATATATATATACAACAGTCTAAAACATATAACATGCAAGATTCATGTTAATTGACTGTTTTTGTTATCGGTAAGGCTTCCAGTCAACAGAAGGCTAGTAGTAGTTAAATTTTGGGGGAATCAAAAATTATAAATAGATTCGCAACTGTGCAGGGGTCCATACCCTTAGTCCCCACATTATTCAAGGGTCAGCTGTATTAGTATCCAAGAAGTAATGGTTGGTTTTAGTTATCTTAATCTTAGTACAAAGGATACAAAAAGGCATAGAACTTTAATCATTTTGTCTAAAGGAATTTATCCTTCAGTTTATGCAGTGATTCAACTTTAGTGAGTGATGGGATGTCCAAGGACTAAAGTTTAACCCAATGCTGTCCAATAGAAATATAGTGCAAATCAGACATGTAACTTTGAATTTTCTTGTAGACACATTATAAAAAGTAAAAAAAGAAATTAATTTTAATAATATTTCATTTAATCAATATATTAAAAATATTTGCATTTCAACACATAATCAGTAAAAAAATTACTAATGAAATACTTTACATTTTTTTATCCTAAATTTCAAATTTCAGTGTGTATTTCACATAGCACATCTCAATCAGGACATTCAATTTTTACTAGTTGAAGTGAAGTTAGACACTTAGTTCTAAAATTAATTACAATGACATAAAATTAAAAATTCAGTTCCTCAGCCATACTAGCCACATTTTAAGTGCTCAATAGTCACATGAAGTGGTGGACTGCTATTTTGAACCACCTAACGCTCACCAAAGCATGCCTTTAAGACTTTCACGTGGTCCAGTTCTGCTGCCAATATTCCAGCCAGAACTTCTTGGGTTAGAATAGTCATAGTTTACACACCATTATGTGCTGAACTGTGTCCCCTCATCCCATTCATATGTTGAAGTCCTGACCCCCAGTACCTCAGAAAGTGAATGACCTTGGAGATAGGGACTTCAAAGAGGTAATTAAGGTGAAAGGAGGTCATATGGGGTGAGCCTTAATGCAATACAGCTGGTGTCCTTATAAGAGGAGGGGATTTGGGAGAGACATGAGACATGTGTCTGCCTGGAGGAATGGCCCTGTGAAGACATGCTGAGAAGGTAATCATCTGCAAGCCAAAGAGAGAAGCCTCGGAGGAAATCAAACCTCTGCCATCTTGATCTTGGACTTCATTCCAAAGTGTAAGAAAATAAATTTCTGCCATTGAAGTCCCCCGTCTCTGGTACTTTGTTATGGCAGCCTGGACAGACTGATGCACTGGCCCAGCATATAGAGGGTTAAAAGAAATAGCTAAGGTATTTACCATTTCAGATGTATTCCTCCTATTTTGTCACCAGCTTCATATTTGAATATCCCACAAATCCTTAGATCTCGACTCTCTGAAAACCAGCTAAAGACAATAAATGTCCATAAGGTGTATTTTATTTTTTTTAAACTGGCCTTGTTTGCAAGTTCTTTAGTGGTTGGCTGGACAGGATGCTGTGTGTGCTTTCCTTTTGGAAGGTGGGGAGTGAACGAGTCACATCAACAAACCACAAACACATGGCTTTGAGGTTCGAAATGAAGTATCTATGCCCATGAAACCGAGCCTCTTGCCTTTGTCCATCACAGACGTGGAGCCTCTTCAGGATCGCCAAAGTTCGTTAATAGCGTTTGTGTCTATGCTAATACAATCAGAAAATTATGCAGACTGTCTATTTCTTTCCAGAGAGAACAGGGTGATCAGCCATTAGTGATTCACACTGATGAGCCTCCACTAATTGCGCAGAATGTAATTAGTGATTATATAATATTTGAGCTCTTGCAACTGTCATTAATGTCCACGATTCACCAGAGATGGGCCCTACTGAATGGAGTATGATTGCTGCATGCTAAATCTAGTTAATCCGAGGTATGTTAATCAGCACAGGATGCACTTTAGGCAGTGGTTAAAAGCTCTGGTGACCTCACAAAGAAACCCTGACATCCACCAAAGTCTGAATTGCCTACAATAGGGATTGTTTTTAAAAAAGAAATTTAATAATTAAATGGCCTGGAAAACTTGAGGGTAGAGTTATTGGATGGTATTAACACATTTGGATTCTTCTGTAACAGATATGGTGATCAAAATGTTGTATTAGTGCTGGCATTAATTTATGATATATTTGGCTGTTGACTCATGGTATATCGTATGCTAAAGTTATCATGGTTGCCATGTGGCTAAGGAAAACTGGATTAAGAAATAGTTCTTTTTTTTTTTTTTTAAAGATTTTATCCATTTATTTGACAGAGAGAGAGATCACAAGTAGGCAGAGAGAGAGGGGGAAGCAGGCTCCCCGCTGAGCAGAGACCCCCCCCCCAATGCGGGGCCCTGATCCCAGAACCCTGAGATCATGATCTGAGCCGAAGGCAGAGGCTTTAACCCACTGAGCCACCCAGGTGCCCCAAGAAATAGTTCTTTTTAAGAGGAAAGATGGGGGTCCCTGGGTGGCTCAGTCGGTTAAGCTTCCAACTCTTGGTTTCACCTCAGGTCATGATTTCAGGGTCCTGGGTTTGAGCCCCACGTGGGGCTCCAAGCTCAGCAGGAAGTCTTGAAGATTCTCTCCCACTGCCCCTCCCCTAGCTTGTGCACGCATGTGTGCCCGTGTGCTTTCTTTTTTAAATAAATAAATAAACCTTTTTTTGTTTTAAAGGACAATTGACTATAATTTCCCAGAGCCTCTTTAGAGCACAACTTTAGAGGTTCATTTTACGAAACACAGTTTTAGAAGCAATAACATTATAGTGATATTTTGCTCCCTATAATAAATAAAAATTGGGTTCTAAAATGGATTCATATTTCATGTCTTGAGTCATGACAGATTTTCAAAACATTATTCATAGCAGATGCTGTAGATGCCCCAACTGGTGCTCCCTTGGTCATTGCATTCACCACAACTATGGTGGACGTTTCCCACATATACTGTAAACCCATGCATTTTTGTTTTTCTGCTTTTCTTCCCAAAGGCTTTTTTCAGCACTCCATGAGGTTGGTCAACCCACTTGAAGGGCAACCTGTATATGTCAAAGATTCAACAACTTGGGATAAGTCTCAACGCTCAAGGCTGAGTGTTGGTGGATAAATTTCCCAGCTTCCTCCCCCTTTGGTGGGACAGTTCTGAGGGTGTGTTCCACATGTTTTTTCCGAAGGTCCCCAACACCTCTGAGCACCATTTGCCCATAGTGATAACTCACTCATGAACTCTGTCCTTATCTGCTTTTCTCCCTTCCCTCATTTCCTGACCTCCTCACTTGGGTTTCCTGGTGTCATCTTCTGTAATGCTTAATTTTATGTATCAGTTTGACTGGCCATGGCACACCTGGGCTAACCATTGTTTTTGGATATGTCTGTGAGGGTATTTCTGGATGAGATTAGTATTGGAATTGGTGCTCAGCAAAGTAGATTGTCTATACCAGCATAGGTGGGTATCATCCAATCCATTGAGGGCCCCAATAGAACAAAAAGCAGATGAAGAAGGAATTTGCCCCTTTTCTTCCTGCCTCACTGTTGCGTTGGGACAGACATCTCATCTCATTTTCTCCTGCCTTTGTACTCAGACTGAATTACACCACCAGTTTTCTTGGTCTCCAGCTTGCAGCAGCTAGTCATGGAATTTTTCAGCTTCCATAATCATGTGAGGCACTTCCATATCTATCTACCTATCTGTCTGTCTGTCTATCTATCTCTCTATCTGCCTACCTACCTATTCTATTGGTTCTGTTTCTCTGAAGATACTTGACTAGTATACTTCCCAAATAAACTATCTGCACCCAAGCCCTTGCCCAAGGTTGGCTTTTTGGAGGAACTCAGCTAAAAAAATCCTCCCCTACTTCTCCTTCATCTAATCCCACTACCCCATAACCCAAAGAAAATGTACCCAACTGCAGTAATTTCCAGCAGCCCCTTTATATGTGTAGCAAGCCCTGAGTAGTTCTGTCCTGGTATGTACTTTTTACCTGTAAATTTATGTGAATTAAAATCTTTTATACCAACTATAATTTGTGCTTTAAATGACAGTACATATGAATGATTATTTCCAGTGTGGGATTTGTACAGGTTTACAAATTTCCAAGGCCTGAGCAATTTAACATGGTTTAGTTCTTTATGAAATAATATGACTGTTGTAGACCTCAAGAAAAATAGCAACTTATGATTTATGTGATTTCCTCCTATTTAGGCATTTTATATAAATAATAAATACACTGGCATTTTTGCTTTGTAAGGTGCTTTCTAGTGGTTGTTTAATCAGCTTAAAGTCCTTCAGGGATTGTTTGAATAAAATTCTGCTGAGTAATAGTGGCAAGACCTTGTATCATCTCTTATTCTGTGCCAGATACTATGCTAAGCTTTCTGCTATAAGAACTATAATCATCCCCAGTTACAGGTGAGAAAAAATGTGTCTTAAAAAGGTTAAGTGATAGGGGCACCTGGATGGTGCAGTTGGTTAAAGATCCAACTCTTTATTTTGGCTCAGGTCATGATCTCAGAGTCCTGGGATTGAGCCCCATATCGGGTTTTGTTATCAATAGGGGCTCTGCTGGAGGATTCTCTTCCTCTGCCCCACCCCCTGCTCATGCTCTCTTTCTCTCTCTTTCTCTTAAATCAATCAATCAATGAATCAATCAATCTTTGGACAATAAGACAAAAATATATATCCATCCTGACTACACATGGCCTTTATATATCAAGCAACAACTGAGAACAGCAGGGGGTGCTGGAAGTTATCACAGTTGGGTACATTCTCTTTGGGTGATGGGGTAATGGGATTGGAAAGATTTTTTAGTTGAGTTCCTCCAAAAGCCAACCTTGGGCAAGGGCTTGGGTGCAGATAGTTTATTCAGGAGGTGTATTAGTCAAGTTTCTTCAGAGAAACAGAACCAATAGAAAAATCACATCTTTGAGGTTTTAATACAGCCCATTCAGAAAATATTAGAACAAAAAGATTAAAAATAAGCAGAGATACAAAAATTAGAACAGTATAGTATAGCTTGAATTAATAGACATATATAGAGCTCTATACTGAAAGAGAGAGAGAGATTGATTTTTCTTGATCACCCCTGGAATATTTTTGAAAACAAAACATTTATGAGGTCATAAAGGAAACTCAATACATTCTAAATAACCAATATCTGTATTTTCTCAGTATACTATTTCCTCTGCCATAATGGAATCAGTTAGGAATTAATACCAATGATAGCTAAAAATTGGATATATTTATAAATTAAAAATATATTACTATTAATCCCCGAGTTAAAGAAATCAATAAAGAAGTGAAGGAATATTTAGAACTAGATGATAATTAAACCCTACTTTTCAAAATTTGTGGTTCAAAACTTTCTTTTTCTAAAGATTTTATTTATTTATTTGAGAAAGAGCAAAAGTGAGTGAGATTACAGAGGGAGAGGGAGAAGAGACTCACCGTGGAGCAGAGATCCTGATGAAGGGCTCAATCCCAGGACCCTGGGATCATGACCTGAGCTGAAGGCAGATGCCTAACCAACTGAGCCACCCATGCACCCCTAGACGTAGAACATACAAGGAATTTTTTAAGCTTCTCAATATGCTAATTAGAAAGCCAAAATTGTTAGTAATAAATATTCAACTCAAAAATTTGGGGAGGTTCCTGTGTTGCTCAGTCGGTTAAGCATCCAGCTCTTGATCTCAGCTCAGTTTTTGATCTCAGGGTCATGAGTTCAAGCCCTGTGTTAAATTTTTTTTCTTTTTGAAAAAGCATAACAGGACAAGTTACAAAGAAGAAAAGAACAGAGCAAACATTCATGAAATAGATAAAAAATAAGTAAGGGTTCTGAAACCAAAAATGGGTTCTTTAAAAAGATGGATAAGGTAGGCTGACCTCTGACCTATGCAAATAAAGAATCAAAGGATACTGAAACTAATATAACATTGTATGTTAACTATACTGGAATAAAAAAAAAGAGTAACAAAGCGTAAGCAACCATACACCAGAAATTAAAATAAAATAAAAGAATATTATTATGTATGTATGTAAATGAAATAAAAATCCTACAGAAAATGGTCAAATTACTAAACAAAAATCCCAAAATTACTATAAAAAGAAATTGGTAACTTGAAAAACTAATAAATATTAAATAAGTTGAAATAATGGCCAAAGATTTGTTTTTTCCCCAAACTCACAAGCCTAGGTAGTTAATGTAAGTTCTTTAAAAAAATTACAAAAGTAGCTAGTTCTTTCTTAAATAATATTAGAAAAAATTAGAAAGAATATAAGAAAATATAAAAGGAAAACATTAGAAAGAATATAAGTTGCCTAATCTCTTTTATGGCATTATTTTGGTTCTAAGACTTGATGAGAACAGTACGAAGAAAGAAGATCATGGGTCCACTTCATTGTGAACATGAATGCAGAAATCCTAAATAAAGTACAGTTAACTGCACCCAATAGTATATAAAAATATTTCAGTATCAAGTAGGATTTATTCTGGGAAAGTAGGATGGTGCATTCACCATAAAAATGAAATAAAGGAGAAAAGCATGTGATTTTTCTTAATTAATGTAGAAAATAATTTGATAAAGGGCATTTGGTTAAGCATCTGCCTTCCACTCAGGTCCAGGGATCAAGCCCTGCATTGGGCTCCCTGTTGACTAGGGAGCCTGCTTCTCCCTCTCCCTCTGCCTGCTGCTCCCCTTGCTTGTGCTCTCCCTCGCTCTCTCTCTGTCAAATAAATAAATAAATAAGTAAAATCTTTAAAAAATTTTGATAAGTCTCAACACCTATTTATGATAAATTTAACAAATCAAAACCAAAAGTGAACTTCTTTTAGTTGATAAAAGATTCATACCAAAAGTTGAAGCATTTGCTATACTTAGTGAAGAGTTTATATTCATTGCCTTTCTATAAAGACATTGTTTGAGAGTATGAAATGGGATCACTGGATGGAAGGGTGCCAGGATGAAAATACAGTAATGTCAATAATAAGAACAGAGGGATTAATTGAACAAATGCCTAGATGAATGCTACATGCGGAGATTCTCACTCCTCTTTCAGAGCTTCCCAGAAAGCTAGAAGTCGAATATTCTCCATACAGAGAGAAGACTGGAAGACTTCACTCCTGGAAATTTGAACAGCCCAAAAGGAAATATTAAAAAATATGAATATTGAAGGTTTGTCGACAAAAAGCCCGCTTAGATTGCCCAAAAGTGAGGCTGAAAGTTGATAAGCCCCACATAAAAGCACCAAGCGTATATAGGACACAGTGAGTAGGTCTAAACATGTGAATTTGGTGTCCAGGGGGAGTGGGGTGGGGGAGAATGGGCAGAGGCAATATTTGAAGAGATTGCAGCTGAGTCTACTTCAAAGCTGATAAATGATATCAAACCATTGATTTAAGAAGTACTATGAACCTCAGACAGGTTGAATACAAAGAAACCATATTTACAGATGTCATGCTAAAACTGATGAAAACTAAAGACCAAGAGGAAATCTGAAAGGTAGCTTGGGAGTAGGGTCATGGTGGTGGTAGAAGACACATTATCAATCCACAGTTCCTGTTAAGAAATTAACCATAAGTTTAATGTTGCAGTCACAAGCTGGCCCAGACACAGGGGAGGAAACACGGTCTACATCTCTAGATGGGAGGAGCTTCGGAGACTGTATGGCCTTAATTTAAAATGCTCTTAGCCCTCTTGGGACGCCTGGGTGGCTTAGTCGGTTAAGCATCCGACTCTTGGTTTCAGCTCAGGTCATGATCTCAGGATCCTGGGATTGAGCCCTATCTTGGGCTCCTCACTCAGTACAGAGTCTTGCTTGTCTGTCTCCTTCTGCTCCTCTCTCTCTCTCTCTCTAAAATAGATAAATGAATCTTTGGGGAAAAAAAGTTAAAGCAATCCACAGATGAATAATTAGGATTAATACATGGGCTTAACAAGGCTGCTGAATACAATGAAAATATGCCAGAATCAGATTTTTTTAATATATTAGCAACGATTAGAACATGAAAATTTGAAAAAAAGTATTTCCAATAACATTAAAAATGAAGTATTTAGGGATAAATATTGATGGGCAAGAGACTACACAGAGGTCTACACAAAATTAATGAGAGATATTAATGGATTGGAAGATAATATTATATAAATGCTAACTATATTTACAGATTCATTGCAATCCCAGAAAAAGTCAGCAGATTTTTTTGGTGCGTGGTGGAGATTTATTAGTTGATTCTGAAATTCATATGGAAATGAAAAGGGACAAGAATAGCCAAGGCGATCTTGAAGAAGAACAAAGTCGATGGATTTAATTAATTGCTTTATTATAAGATGGTATGGAACAGATACAAGATAGACAAATAAACTAATGGAACCAATAGTCCAGAAGCAGACTCATACATTTAGTCTTGTGATTTTATTGCAAAAATTCCACAAGGGTGCAAATGGAAAGGATGGTCTTTCCAATAAACGATTCTGGGTTAATTGACTACTCACAAGGGAAAAAGAATCCTTGACTTTTCCTTATATCATAGACAAAACCAATTCCAAGTATAATGTACATTTAAATATGAAAGGTAGCATGGGCACATTATCTTCATGACTCTGAAGGCTAACATTTTTTAAGTGGATTTGATAATCACTAACCATAAAATAATTAAAAATAAAGCCATCTAGTAGGAAAATCCATTTGTAATATCTATCTATGTATCTATCTATATCAAACCTTGACTATATATAATATTCCTAAAAATTGGTTAGGAAAAGATCCCACAATCTGAAAAATGGGTAAAAGGCTTTTAAAGACATGAGAAGCTGTTCATCAGGTGGTAAGGAAATGCAGATTAAAACCTCAATCAGTTACCACTACGTACCTACCAGAATGCCTACAAGTTAAAAAAAAAAAAGAAAGAAACACGGAAGTTTGATGAGGATGTGAGGCAACTGAAATTGTCACATGCTGATGGTCGGAGCGTGAATTGGTACAGCCACTTCGAAAACCTGTGTTAATAATTACGATAGCAGAGCAACAACATGCACATAGAGTTAGGTTCATTGTCAATGATAATGATTGTACATCCTTATTTCCAATAGTCTTCTTTATAATTTCAATATTTTTTGGCTGAATTCTTGCCACGCTAATTGAATCATTATAATTTTTATAATGAGGCCAACGGGGGATAATGGGAATAGAAGAGTCATCTCTGCCATTTTTTAAATTCCTCTGTGCTTGTGGTATTAGGATTATCTTCAGCTGGTGACCTCTTGGCTGAATATTTTAAAGCCACTTTGCCCAAATGGGAGAGTTAATTTGGTTAAAGCTAGATTCATATAATCTGTACATTCATTTAATAGAGCTCACAAAGGTGCTGGAAGGCCACCAATGCCACTCTCTGCTCTTTGGAACAATGGCGTTCCCACATTCCCTCGGGGCTCCCCAGGTACCAATAATGCAAGACCTACACACAGACCAAGGAGGGGCACTAACATCAATCCATATCATATATTTCAATAAAGCTTAATCGTTTTACCATTTTTATATAAAAACTTACAAATACAAGTCCTAATATTTTAAAAAAGATTTTATTTATTTATTTGAGAGAGAGAGGAGCAGGAGGAGGGGCAGAGGGAGAGGGAGAAGCAGACTCCCCCCTGAGCAGCCCAGAGGTGGGTCTTGGTCCTGGGACTCCAGGATTAGGACCTGAGCCAAAGGCATATGCTTAACTGACTGAGCCACCCAGGCACCCACAAGTCCTAATATTTTTTTTCTTCACCCAGTGGATTATCATGTATGCCCCACTTTGGAGACTCTGGCTTAAGGTATGTGTATGTATGTGTGTGTGTGTGTCTGTGTAGCAAGAGAAATGAGTCATTATTTAGTAGACCATTTCTACTACCAAGCACTATTACTATGTGAGTTACTTACTAATATCAAAGCAGGTCACATCATTCGAGCATTTATCATGGGTGCCACAAGACTAGGCCCTTTGTGTATATACCCTGAAGCAATCTTATGATTTAGGTATCATTACCTACCTGCTGTATAGGTGAGAGATGCTGGGTATTTCCTTGGTTCATCTGGAGGCCTGCTGTGGGGGAAGGCATGGCTTTCAGTACCTGGGAACCCACGAACTTGCTCATTCTTCCTTCAGAACCCAGTTCCAACATCTTTGCTTTTGCTTCTTCTGAT
Source organism: Potos flavus (assembly GCA_028534135.1). Classification (NCBI taxonomy): domain Eukaryota; kingdom Metazoa; phylum Chordata; class Mammalia; order Carnivora; family Procyonidae; genus Potos; species Potos flavus. The sequence continues at coordinate 81,950,700 of CM052885.1, forward strand.
TGTTAACTATTAAAATTCTTTTGGTCTTTAACTAATACTTCTTTTTATAATGGATATCCATGCACACTATATAATACCTCACTGTTCCCCTGTGTGCAAGCTGGTAAGCTCAAGGGAGGCAGGAATCCAGCAATCTTCAGCACGGGTATATCGTTAATGTCTCGCAGAGTATTTGGCAGAGAAGTCACACATATCTTTGTTGAATGAACGGATGAATGAAAGAATAGCAAATTTTACTTTGTTGAATGAATGAATTAAAAGGACAGTAACATAAAAGACTGTCTAGAATATCTGATAACTTTGGTCTTTGTCTCTTTTAGAAGCATCCTTTAATACTTTTTCTCAATGGAAAAAAAAATTTATATGACCTTGAAAATGAAAATATTCTTCTTTATATTTGACTAATTTTATTAATGTTGTGTTGAGGAAGTCTTTCTTTCTTACTTAGCAATTTCCAAATAGGTGATCACATCACCAGGCTTTGCATCCTAGATAAATTAAATCTCAGCTTTAGGATATATATTAATTCTATAGGCATGCACAAACAGTCGATTAACTGTTGAGCATCCTAAATATTTTTTAAGGGTATTCATTTAAGATTGAAAATGGACTTTTGAGTGTGTTTCTGAGAGCATCTGCAAAAATATCCTCACCCTTTTCTATTTTTTTTTTAAGATTTTATTCATTTATTTGACAGAGAGAAAGAGATCACAAGTAGTCAGAGAGGCAGGCAGAGGGAGAGGGGGAAGCAGGCTCCCTGCTGAGCAGAGAGCCTGATGAGGGGCTCGATCCCAGGACCCTGAGACCATGACCTAAGCTGAAGGCAGAGGCTTTAACCCACTGAGCCACCCAGGCACCCCTCCTCACCCTTTTCTAAACTGGGTCTCAGCTTATATATTTTTTTCCCTCACCCTGAAGCTCAGTGTCATGGCTCATTCTTAGCGTTTGTCTTCCTGTCAGCCTGAGAGACTGTTAATTTCAGCAGTGTTGCATGATTTTCTGCCAAACTGAGTTGACTCACCTGATTGACATTTTTAAGAAGTTTTGTGGATAGCGAAAGTGTTTAAAGGGTTCCTTTCAATGTGACTTCGAGGATTACTTTGTGGCATATAGACCATCTTGTTTCCTCAGTTCTCTTTGGTTTAGGGAATGATCCTGCATGAAGCCATCCCACAGACTCACAGAGGGCTCTGTGTCACGATGCCTTCTGCTGCAACATCTATTTATTTACAATTTAGATGGAACCCTGGGGAGATTTCCCCTCAGCTGGCTGAGATTTAGAAGCTATATGATCTATAGCTAAATCTAAAACAGTGAATAAGCTGATAACAAGCAGAAAAGATCTTTTTGAAGAAGGTTCTCTGAGGATGGAGGAATGTCCATGCAACATGGGAACAAACGTGTTAAAATCAGCCTGCCCGGGGCGCCTGGGTGGCTCAGTGGGTTAAAGCCTCTGCCTTTGGCTCAGGTCATGGTCTCAGGGTCCTGGGATCGAGCCCCGCATCTGGCTCTCTGCTCGGCAGGGAGCCTGCTTCCCCCTTTCTCTCTCTGCCTGCCTCTCTGCCTACTTGTGATCTCTCTCTCTGTGTCAAATAAATAAATAAATAAAATCTTTAAAAAAATAAAAAATAAAAATAAAAAATAAAATAAAATCAGCCTGCCTGGATTAAGGGTCTCCAGTGAGCTCTGCCAGCTAGAATCTTTCCTTTGTCTCAGCATGCCCCCAGCTGGCAGAAGGGGCTCACAATTTGCTTTCAAATATTTTGGCCTGGCCCTGGGATCTGATGTTTAAAAGGAAAAGTGCATGAAGTGCATGAAGATTTCCCCAGTCTGCAACACTCTGGGCCAATAATCTTGGTGGGGTGGTCTTTGGCTGTTGTAACACACAACAATTAACCATTCAGATAAAGTTCCTTCTCCATTTGAGGACAAGCAATTCCTTCAAGCTGTTTATCTGCTCCTAGCTTTGGCTTTTGGCATTTTTGTACCACCTTTTCCCCCTCAGTCCATCCTTCCCTCAACCCCTGGAATGATGGAGGAGGAAACATTAACTATAGTCAGCATCCCACTCCTTGCTCTGCTATCATCTGAATGAATGGTTCAGCCAATAGGCCCATGGTGAGCAGGAGAAAGTCTCAGTTCTGAGTTTTGCAAGTGTTAGGATTCTGCCCACCTCCCTAAGCCTACTTTGGAGGTGGCCTGAAGATAGCTCCCTCCCTCACTAAGCTTCCTTCATCATGCACGAAGTAGACCATGAGGGCCACGGAGTTAACACTTCAGGAGTGACCCTCAATCAACGAGGGGTGGGAATTAGCAGAAAACTGTTCCAGTGTTCTGGCCTCTCAGAGGGACAATTCTCCACAGCCTCTTAGAGGATCCTGGGGGGTTGTGCCCTGGGTGCCCACTGTGGTAACACTGACCCTGCTGCACAACCGGTTTCCTCCTTCCTGACTTCCATCCCTTCCTCACAGGGTTTCCTGAGACTAACTCCTAAACAAACCATCTGAACTCAAATCCTCATCTCAGGCTCTGCTCTGGGGAGAACATAAACTAAATCAGGCACCCTGTTGCAGTGACTGAAGCTGCCAAGGATGGGCCCATGAAGCAGTGGGCAAGAAAGGCAGTCTTGTCTGTAGCATTCGCCCTTCTCTCTAGTGTTTGAGATCCATGGACATGGTTCCACTCTTGTCCTTTCACATAGAGAGAAGCCAATGGACACAGGTACCATGCTCTTTTTTCTTTATCCCTCACAGGGACTCTATCACCTCCTGTGTCCCTTGTCTGCTCTGAGCTACGGTGTGTAAGTGACATCCTAGACATCCCCAGGGCTGGGTGGGCCATAATACTGCTCTCACACTGCAGACAGTCCTCTGAGCTACCAGTCCGTGAGCACTGCCCCACCCCTCATCTGCTCCTCTGTGAAGGGAGAGAGTCAAAAGCAGTGATTTCTTCTTTGGCTGTAACTTTATTGTCCTTCTGTAAAAAATTGCATGCTTGCTACAAAAATAGCTGAAATATAGGAAACCTAAAGAAGAGAATAAAGAATCTTGCCTGCCAGGAAAGACTACCTTCAACAGTTTGGTAAGTATCCCTCCTGACACTTTCTTGTGTGGATTGCACATCCCCTATACCCTCCTCAGAGCCCCATGGCCCACCTTTTAACTCCAGCCAGGGCCACCAACTGTGCAGGTATAATCCCAGCTCCCCTGCCTACCTTTGCCCCAAGGGCTCCTCTACCACTGCAGGTGGAGCACCTGTGCCCACTTGGGGCAGGTGCTCACAGGAAGCAGAAAAGAGAGAATAGCCTACAGGGCAACCCTGAATCAGTGGGGCCTGGATCTAGAGGATAAAAACACTATTCTCCTGTTCTGCAAATGGACAATTCTGAGGCTGTCTACATAGCTCCTGAGAAGGTCCCAAACAGCACTGAGCCCAGAGTGATTGGCTCGACAGTTGTCCCTGGGTTGGTTTTCCCTCCTTCTCTGTTTCACAGTTCTCTAGGCCTCTCTTCCTGTTTTTGTGAGCACTTCCCAAAATAAGCTGCCCACACACAAGCCCCTGTCTCAGGCTGATCTAGGGTGGGCGTGGGGGGTGGGAGGGAAGCCACATACACTAAGATACTCTGTGTGCGTGTGTGTGTGTGTGTGTGTTATAATAAATGAATGAATGAATGAATGAATGCATAGTGTCAAATAAAGGCATATGCAACACACACGCTTCTATAACCTGGATTTGTACTTTCCATGTCAGTAGATACAGATCTATATCTTGCTTTCTATAGTGGTATAGTATTTTCCATTGTATACATACCATGCTTTCCCTAACTTGTTACTAAGTTACAAGTAGGACCCTAGCCTTAAATGAAAATAAGCTGGATTACTTTCAAAGTATTATCTAGTAAGAACTAACCAGCCTTGAAAATTCCACTCTGATTGGTAGCTGGAAATATCATTTCTATCTCACCAGTTAATGCTGCGCAAAGCTATGATCCTTGCCCGGGGTCTAGTCTTAGCCTGATGCCAATGGGTGTTCTGGAGTGTGAACTGCATGGAGGAGTTCATGTGTCTTTAGGCACATACAAGCCCTTATGAAACCGCCATTGGACAGATGGTTGCCCATGGGGTGGGCTCATTACCCCATGGGCGAGGTAGCTTCCCTTTTGGCAGTGGGCGAATCTCTGGATAAGGAAGCAGGTGAGAGCTCTTAGCAGCCACTACTCCCAGCAGCTGGCGGATGGCAACTGGCCCCATAAAGGAGGCCTGGGTGGGGCACCAGCAGCGTTTATGTAATGTATACACTTATAGAGGTAGAGAATATTACCTTACTGAAGTACATGTTTGTGTTTACTGAGAATTATGGTACATTCTCTTTATGATATATATGGATTATCAATTTTCAATCCGCACCTTTGCTATATACTCAGTGAGGCTGCCCTGCCCATTCCATTTCCAAATACCCTGATGAAGATGTATTAGAATAAATTTCAATTAAGCAATAGCAAAATCAGTACTTACGACATAATGCACCATTAGGCTTATAGTAACTAACAGAACTCAATGAGCCACAGTCTCTCAAAACTTTGTAAAAATCAGTTCCCAAAGTCACACGAGGTCCCTGGGGACTCTCTTACTTCACCAGCAATGTGCAATTTGTCTCATGTCTTAGCAGCGGTTCTATGCCAGCATCCATTCTTCTCTGCGGGTGAAGCTTTACGCCTTCTTCTTGCCCCTGGGCTCTGCTCACTGTCGCCTCCTAGAGGGTGCTCTGCTGGCCATCACTACAGTTGCCCCAGTGATCTCCCAGGAAGACCACAAGGTGTCCATAACCTGGCACTCCAGCTCTTGTGGAGAAGAGTGAAGAAAGCCTTGACTCTGCGTGTTCTCTTCTGGGCATTGCTGGGGTTACTGCTGCTCTCCTCTGAGCAACTGACCTCCTGTGCTTTGGTTTCTCTACCACACCAAGCATCTGAGCCCATCTATATAGCTTTGTAGGTAAGCTGGGAGATGGACTTGTCATCCAGTCTGTTCTAAGTTCCTCTGAGAAGCAGCAGCTATCTAGGGAAACACTGGGACCTCTATTTCCCCCTCTTTGCCTCTGATGTAACTCTACAATGGGAGGAAGAACAGTACAGACCTCATTGAGTTTTTAAAAAGTTTGAACAAACTGATACGTGGAAGGTGCCCAGAACAGTGCCAGGTTTGTGTAGGGACTTAATAAATATTTGCTATTATTGGCATTAGGTTGCCCAACCACTAGGCTTTCCGGCCTTTCATCAAGTCTCATGGTAAAAATGGATCTTTTCTGTTCGTTTATCTCTCTATTAAATTAAGAGTTTGTCTTGACAAAAGCAGTCTTGGTGAGTGCTGGACTTAGTCTATCTTGGTGTCAATACAGCTGGGAAACAGAAGGCAGGTAGGATCTTGCTGAGTTTGATGCAAGCAGCGTGGGTGTTAGAGTTGGAGAGAAATGGGTTGGAGTTCTGATGAACTCACCTGGGCCTTAGTTTTCTCATCTGTAAAATGGGGAAGCAGTACCTCCATGAAAGGGTTTTTATGGGAATTAAATGAGGACATAGAGCCTTGTGATTGAGAGTGTAGCAGATACTAGGGCCAGACTGCCTGGCTGTATCCAGTTATATGACTGCCATCCATCAGTTTTGTAACTGGGGGCAAGCTATTTATTTAACCTCTGTGCCTCAGTTTTTCCCATCTATAAACTGGGATAATAGTAATATCTACTTTGTAGTACATTAATGAATTAACATCTGTGCTAAGCACTTATCTATGGTAAGCACTTAATAAACATGAGGCTCTTTCTAAATGTTAAAGTATTATATTACTATCAATGTCAGTATTTAGTTGTTAGCATACAAATGAAGATGATGAGAATTATGTAGTGAGAGGACACATTTGTATGAGTTTAATTTAGTATAATATAAAATATTAGTTGTTTTATGTATTTGCTCCCAATTTGAAACAATGCAAGTCTCCATTAAATAAAAATTAACCCAGGATTGTATAATTTCAAAGCTGACAAGTCGGGGGAGGGAGGATGGTATACTGGTTTTATGCTGTTGCCACATGGCTGGTAATAAGAAATACTCACCTTCTTCTTGGGATTAATGTTGAATAATGCAGGCTTTGCATTATGCAGTTTCTTCAGGAACAATACCCTTTGCATAAAGTGCCACCACCTTGCATATAAAAAGCCCTTGAAGGCTTGCTACACGGAAGAGGCACTCTATGATGGCAATTACTCTAAAGGTGTAGTCTTCAGTTAGATACCAAGCAAATCACTTGTGTTCCTCCAAGCCTGGCTGTGCCTGAGTCCTTTTCCATCTGGGTCCCCAACCCACAGGGACTCCCTGGGAACAGAAAGGAAGGTGCCATCCTTACCTTGATATCACTGCCCAGGACAGAGGTTCCCTTCTCTGCAAACCTCTCACCTGCCCTAGTTGCTGTACACCATCCTGGTCTTTGCTGTGAGTAAGGGTCACTCCTCTGGCCACATTTCAAGTGCCGTGACTTTGGGGTGTGCCTTTTCTCTTGCACTTGTTGCATTGTCTAACGGAGTGCTGGGCCCATGGTTAATTAGGAATACATTTTTTTTGACTTAAATATTTTTCAAAATATGGAGCAAGACAGGGGAAATTTCAGCTGTATTTGACAAAATTCTCCATTCGGGACACATGCATTTTTTAAAAAGATTTTATTTATTTATTTTTAAAAATTTTATTTATTTGACAGAGAGAGACACAGCGAGAGAGGGAACACAAGCAGGGGGAGCGGGAGAGGGAGAGGCAGGCTTCCCGCTGCAGAGCAGGGAGCCCGATGCGGGGCTTTATCCCAGGACCCTGGGACCATGGACACATGCGTTTTTAATACATTTGTGTGGATGTTCATGTGCATCTGATAAGAGGCATGAATGAGGATGACTTCTGTCCCTTCCTGGTCTAGTCTCAGGTGGGGCACAGCCACAGGCTCCCCCGTTAGCAGCTCCTCAGACATTTCCTGTGATCTGAAGCAGCAGTGGAAGAGCTGGGGGTCTGAGTGGACACCCACTGCCCCCACTGCTCTTCAGCCTGGTTCCGCATTATCTTCATCTGGGGTCCTCAGAGGCAGACTCTGAGATGAGGATTTGTAGACAGGTGCTTGGGTGCGATGCCATGAAGCACCATTGGGGAATTAGGCAGGTAGGGAAGGCAGCCAGAACAAT
>CM052885.1:81958414-82033265 GCA_028534135.1 Potos flavus
TAAGAGACTCCTAAACTCACGAAACAAACTGAGGGTGGCTGGGGGTAGGGGCGGGTAGGGATAGGGTGGCTGGGTTATGGACATTGAGGAGGGTAGGTATGTGCTATGGTAAGTGCTGTGAAATGTGTAAGCCTGAGGATCCACAGACATGTACCCTGGGGCAAATAATACATTATGTGTTAATTAAAAAATAAAAAAAAAAAGTCTAAAAACTTTACCCTAAAATTAACAAATAAAAGTATATTGTTGGGCCCTTTGACTAGTTACTCCTTTCCAACCCTGACGTGCTTTTCCTCCTCTGCTCTTCATGGAGCAGTCTGCGAGATGGCTCGGTCTAGATGGTGGATAATTTACATGTCTACAGATCATGTGACTGAGCTAGAGGTTAGGAAATGAGAGAGAGCATCTGGTGTTGCAAGGATCCTGGGAATATGTTTTCTTGCCTGCTAAACTTTTAACTTTTTAGGAATAAGACCTTTCAAGCCAAGCTCTCTGTGCCAAAGATGGGGTCAGAATTCAAGGATTAGGGATCACAATCCACCGATAACTCCATCAGAAAACAAATACTGCCTATTGCATGCCAGCCAGCAAGGAGGACTTGCAGAAGACTTTTTCATATTTCCTTAAAAACATCACTGGCCTACCTCTTTTAGGAAAACACTAAGCATTTTGGCTGTGGAAACTTAGTTCAAGGAGCAAATGGCCGATTTGTTGAGTGCCTACTATGTGACAGGTACATCATTTCATTTAATTCTCATCAGAACACTATGGAATGGGTATACCATTTTGCAGGTAGGGAACCTGAGGTTTGGAGAGGGTAATTCACCCAAGGCCACGCAGAGTCAAGAACTGAAATCAGGTCTGTCTGAGAAACTAGTATAAAAACTAGTAGACAAGAGACTCTTGCCCATAGAGGTAAGAGCTTGCTGGGCATTCAAATTCTTCTGATTTTATGAGTCAAACCAATTTAAGAGCTCTAGGGAGTGGGAAGAACGAAGATTTTTTTTTAAAGATTTTATTTATTTCACAGAGAGAGAGAGAGATCACAAGTAGGCAGAGAGGCAGGCAGAGGGAGAGGGGGAGGCAAGCTCCCCACCAAGCAGAGAGCCCGATGAAGAGCTTGATCCCAGGACCCCGGGATCATGACCCAAGCCAAAGGCAGAGGCCTTAACCCATGGAGCCACCCAAGTACCCCATGGAACAAAGATTTTGGTTGGTGTTTCTAGCACCCCTTATAAATATCAACCAATCTTGTGACACAGGAGCCAGTGACTAAGGGACCTGTCATGGTTTGAGTCAGTTTGCAAGGAGCCAGAAGACCATAAGACAGGAAAACAGCAGACTGTCTTTGCATATCCCCATCTGTCTTCCTGCAGATGCCCAGATTCAAATGCTGAGTGGGACACTCTGCCAGTATTTGTAATAATAAAAGCTGGAAACAAGCTTAAGTGTGCATAAGAGAGGGAATTGTTAAATTACAGTGATACCTATGTAGTCATGGAAAAGAATAACATCAAGCCTTTTGCACTGATATAGAAAGGTCTCCAAGACATTTAGGTAAGTAAAAACACCAAGATGCAGACCAGTATATTTTTATGGTCTTATTTACATTAAAAAAGATATATTAGATTATGTGATAAGACAATTCTGTTTTTGTAGGTCAAAAATGTTTCAACAGTGGCAATTTCATATGGTTCAATTTACTATGTATGTGTAATACATACACACACACACACACACACGTTTGCTAATAGAAGCATATAATGCATAGGAAACTAGTAATAAGGTATGCACCTTGGGCAGTGACTGGGGGCTAGAGGTCTGGGCTAAGGAGGACAGGCAATTTACTACCAAGAGTAATTATTAACTTTTTAAAATATAAATAATGAAAAATAAAAAGAAATATATTTAACACCTTTAATCTGAGGTTATAGGTTTCCCAATTTATGACAGATTCTTGATCCAAATATTAAAAACTTGAGTCAGACTTTTCATTTCATCAAATTCTGATGTGAGAAATGGATTGTGTTTACTTTTTTATTTTGAGAACATTTTAAGCAAGAAAGATCCTTTAACCAAAACAGGCCCCACTTTGCTGATTAGCACATGGCATGGATTGGAGTTGGGAGCACATGTTTAGAAAGGGGAATCCAACTCTGTACACACTCTTCTTTCTCTTGTTATTTCTTGCCCATGGTACAAAACTCTTCCAACCCTCTGCTTTTTTTCATAAGAAGATATGATGCAGGGGCGCCTGGGTGGCTCAGTGGATTAAAGCCTCTGCCTTCAGCTCAGGTCATGATCCCAGGGTCCTGGGATCGAGCCCCGCATCAGGCTCTCTGCTCAGCAGGGAGCCTGCTTCCCCCTCTCTCTCTGCCTGCCTCTCTGCCTACTTGTGATCTCTCTCTCTGTCAAATAAATAAATAAAATCTTTAAAAAAAAAAAAGAAGATACGATGCAAGATGACCATCAGAAGAGGTAACACTAACCATGATGGCCAATCAGATCTCCACCTAGTTGGGTCAGAGAAATAATATGGTTTAGATTTAGTGATTCTGTTGGATCACAAAGATGGTGTCAGCAGGGGTGAAATGGCTCTGACTCAGTTACTTCGATTGTACAAATTCAGCTCTTGAGAATGTTTGGGCATCAGAATGGGGCTGGAATACTTTAACGTAAACTAAGGTGATCTCAGACAAATAGTTATTTTCATATGGAATTCTGGACCCAGAAAGGATAACACCTGCAGTGGATTCATCATAGTAATGGCCCCAATTTGTTTATGCCTCTCTATTACATGTCTTTTGGTAGTTTTTATCATACTGACTCTAGGCTTGGTCATGCAGCTCATTCTGGCTGATGGACAGGAACAATTGTGATGTAAGCAGGGACAAGAAGAGCACTTGAGCACTGGCCCTCTTGCTGCCCTTGAGGTCCTGCTGAGCTGCCCTGTTGAATAAGCCTGCTGGAGTTTGAGAGCACACATGGAGCTGAGACGAGCCATTCCATCTGAGCCATCTTACACCAGCCAGACCTTAGCAGACCTGGCAACTGAAAGCAGCCACAAGAGAGTGCCCAGCCAAAATCAACTGTGTCTAGTCCAAATAGGCAGAATCACCCAGCTAAGCCCAGCCCAGACCTCCATTCCTTAGGACAGTGACTAAATACATGGTGGTTGTTTCAAGCCATTATATTTTGGGATGGTTTGTTATATAACAAAATCTATCTGATAAAACATCCTTGCTTTATAATATTTGATATAAAAATACAAAAATAATAGACTTATTTTTACCTCGCTAGAAATGATATTTTGCTTAATCCAACCAACTCTTGAATACCTGAATAAATGGGCAATAAGGACACAATGAAAAGTTAACTTTCATAGACACTCCCGAGTTCTACAATCTGTTGGAAAAGTTCTGGAGATGGATGGTGGTGATGGTTGCATAACAGTGTGAATGTACTTAATGCCACTGAACTGGACACTTTTAAAAATGGTTGAAGTGGTAAAGTTTATGTTGTGTGTGTTTTACCACCATAAAAAAAGAAAAAAATTATATCATCTGTTACTAGTTTCAACTTTATTCTTCATTCTGGCCTGAATCAAGTTTATTTTTTATTTTATTTTTTATTTTTTCTGAATCAAGTTTTAAAAAAAGGACCCCTGTGGAACTGATCTCACCCATTGCTCCTTTGCCAAGGGTGCTAATGAGCAGTGAAAGGGGAAAAGGCCAGCAGCTGTGGGGAAGAGGGGAGAAACAAGAGATCAGGAAAATCAGTTTCTGGTTAATGAGTCAACTAGCCCCGGGGGTCTACTGTTGGTGAGAACTTTTCTCTCCTGCAGCCTTTTGATCAGCTTGGATCATATCAGCTACCATGTGCTGTGGCTCCTCAGTGATACATCTCCAAGGCTTACTTCTTCCATACACTCCAAATTAATATGTGACCAACTCTAATGAATGAATCTTGTTTTTGAAAAATAATGTGTACTCTGACTACTTCTAAAAAGAATTTGATGTGATGGAAAATCTGATGGAAAAAGATGTTTATACCATGAGCTGCCGATGTCCTTCCATATTCCCTCAGTCTACCATGGAGGTCTTCTGTGGCTTTCTGTGTCCCTCGAGCTGGGGCAGCCCAGACGTGCTGGGAAAGAAGTGCCCCAGAAGTGACCTATACTGGTTGAGGGACAGGAGATGGTAGACAAAGAATTGAGTACCTTGACCCTTAGTGGGACAGCTATATGGTTCTGCACAGTCACTTGGAGGTCCTCAGTTGCTCTCAGTAATAACCCTTTAATTACCACAGTTTCTGTTAGCTTTTCTCCTTTCCTTGTCTCATATGTTGCTCTTTCATGTCCTGCTTCCTGGGATCATAAGTAAGCCACTTGTACCCAGTTCTGTGTTTCAGCATCTACTTTTGGGAGGAGGGAACCCAAATCCAACAGAATCACCATGACTGGTATTCAATATACTTTTAGTTTCTTAGCAAGTAAGGTTAAGAAAAACACAAACCTTATTATTCAACAGAGGCAAGTATGAACCATTAGTTTTGGAAATATTCTGCCTTTTCAATTAACCAACTTGGCCTTAAAGGGACTACTAACTCTACGGGTCACCATCTGGGAAGCCCTATTCTGTGAGCTGCAATGAGTTACCCAGGATCTGAGCCCATCTGGAAATGTTAATAAAGGCTCTCAGGGAAGACCAGCTTTCCCAATAAAGATTGTGTGAGAAGTTTTGTGAGGGAGGCCCTCCGAAGTCATCCCACAGAGGGAAAAACAGAGATGCTGTATTTCTCTAGAGTTTTCAGTGGAACCCAAGGTATCAGTTTGAAGTTTTTTGTCAGTTTAAAAACACATCGAACAGTTACATGAAACTTCTCTCATCTAGAGGCTGGTCTATGTTGCCTTGAGTGTAGCACCCACCTTTGTGACTACATGATGCATAGAACAGGATGAAAGTGAGACTGTGTGAGCTCTGATGCTAGGTTAGCAAAAGCCTCACTTCTTTTTAATTCTTTTGGAATATTCTCTATGGGGCCTTAGGCTATCATGTGAGAGGCCTGACCTAACTACCCTGAAGCTAGGGGGAGAGAGAGAGAGAGAGAGGGAGAGAGAGAGAGAGAGGAAGAGGACAGAGTCAGCTTCTCTGTGAACATTTTGTCTTGCTCCTCATGATAGCAAAACCATTACTGCAAATCCAAATAGAATATTCTCATACAAGTTCTAAAGGTGGTCAGGAAGGGGCATTTTGCCCCATGTGTCTTTCTTTTTATGTAAAATCTTTCCCAAAATTCCCTCTTTAGACTGCCCTTGGGTCCTATCTGCTGTGACCAAGCTACAAAGGGGAACTGAATATCACATAATTTTAGTCTCTAAAGTAGGAGGTGGGCTCTGCCATCATGGAAAAGAGAGTGGGGGATGGTCGTTGAATACATAATCAAAAGTGTTCTCTAAAAATTAGCTTCTAGGGGTTCCTGGGTGTCTCAGTCAGTTAAGCATCCAACTCTTGATTTCGGTTCAGGTCATGATATCAGGGTTGTGAGACTGAACCCCTCATTGGCTCTGTGCTGAGCATGCAGCCTGCTTGATTCTCTTTCTCCCCCCCGTTACTCCCTCATCCCTGTGTGTGCTCTCTCTCTTTCTAAAAAAAAAAAAAAAAAAAAAAAAGGAAAAGAAAAGAAAAAGAAAGAAAAAGAAAATTAGTTTCTGAATAATTAAACTTTATTGTCAGGTAGACTTTTTAAAAAAAATTTAATCATAATGAAAATCTTTAAAAAATATTTGTTTTACATTTTTTTCTTTAACCACCTGGAGGCTTCTTTTTCCTCATTTGAGACACTGATTCGAAATTGGAAGCAGGTGTTCATTCAACAGCATGGGAAATATTCCTAGTCTCCCTGAAGCTGTTTTGTTGACATTGACACCCATGGTAACCCCTGCCTTTTCCCCCTGGCCTGGTTCTGGACTCTTCTCAGTTTGGTATCTGGATTTGTTTGGGTCCCAGTGTTTGGTAACACTCATAAGGGCACAAAACATGCTTTGAGTACATGCTTCATGCATTCATTGTCTATTGCTGTATAACAAATTACTCCTAAATGTAGTGGTATAAAGCAGAAAACATTTATTTTCTTATAGTTTCTGAAGGCCTAGCTTATCTGGGTGGTTCTGACTCAGGGTCTCCCTATGAGATTGTAGTCAAGATGTTGGTAGGGGCTGCAGCCATTTGAAGGCTTAACAGTAGCTGGAGGATCTGCTTCCAATAGCTTACCCACTTGGCTGTTGGCTCGAGGCCTCAGTTCCTTGCCTTTCGCAGAGTTGTGGGATTTCCTCAGCATGGCAGTTGGCTTCCCTCAAAGCAAGTGGGCCCAAGAGAGAGAGGCAAAAACCAACATGTCTTTTATAATCTAGCTTCGAGGAGGTGACATACCATCACTCCTGCCATATTCTCTTGGCCACACAGACCAACCAGGATCCAGTGTGAGGGGGAGGCCACACAGAGGTATAAAAACTGGGAAGGGAGGATCTTTGGGGGTCATTTGAAAGACTGACTACCACATTTCATAAAAGAGTAACAGTCTGCCAGGGGCACCTGGGTGGTTCTGTCAGTTAAGTGTCTGCCTTTGGCTAAGGTCATGATCCCAGCTCCTGGGATCCAGCCCCGCATTGGGCTCTCTGCTCCTGGGGAGGCTGCTTCTCCTCCTCCCTCTGCCTGCCACTCCCCCTGCTTGTTCTCTCTCTCTTTCTCTCTGTCTCTCTGTAAAATAAATAAATAAAATCTTAAAAAAAAAAAAAAAAGAGGAATAGTCTGCCAGTCCTCTGTGCTTTTTTTGTTCTAATTTTGGAAAGAAAATTTAATTGTTTTTCTCCCGTTTCTACTTTCTTCCACTTTTTAATTAATTAATTAATTAAATCATGTATTTATTTATATTGAAGTGTAGTTGACACAATATTACATTAGTTTTAGGTGTATGGCATAGTGATTGGACAAGCCTATGTGTTATGCGATGCTTACCACAAGGGTAGCTACCATCTGTCATGATACAACGCAACTACAATATCATTGGCTATATTCCCTATGCTGTGCCTTTCATCTCCATGACTTACCCATTCCATAACTGGAAGCCTGTACCTCCCATTTCCCTTTACCCCTTTTGCCCATCCTCTCACTCTTCTCTCCTGTGGCAACCACTTTGTTTCTTTGCTTGTTTTGTTTTTCAGATTCCACTTTGTGTGCTGTTGGTGGGAATGTAAATTGGTGCAGTCACTGTGAAAACAGTATGGAGGTTCCTAAAAAAATAAAAAATAGAAATGTCATATGATCCAGCAATTCTACTGCTGAGTATTGACCCAAAGAAAATGAAAATACTAATTCGAAAAGATATATGCACCCCTATGTTTATTGCAGCATTATTTACAATAGCCAAGATATGGAAGCAACTCAAGTGTACGCTGATAGAAGAATGGATAAGGAAGATGTGGTGTAATTGTGTGTGTGTATACATATATACATATGGTATATATAAATATACAATGGAATATTACTCAGTCACTTTCTTTCACTTTTTGATAACTTTGTTTGCATTCCCTTATGTCAGAAGCTTTTTAAAGGTATCCACCGGAAAAGATGGTGCTTAGCACTTTGCCTATACCCCATCAGGGACTTTTTTACCTCTTCTATTGTGGGCTTCCTCTGGTTTGGGGGCACTCTGAACCCTTGCCCCAGGCTGAAATAATTCTGAGACATAAGCTATGCTCTGGAGGCCCATGTGAGGCCAGGCTCCCACTGTCCTCTGTAGGACTTTGCAAGGACCATGCGTTTTCTTGGCTTCCTTTCTTTCCCTCTCCAGCTTCTCCAAGCCCTTCTCAGTTTTCCCTGGGAGCACTTTCTTGAGAAAACACTTTCTTAAGAATTTAGTTCTCAGGATCTGCTTCAGGGGAGCTCACCCTGAGAGTTATTGTTATTACAGTAGACAATGCCCTCATTTTATAAGCTGGGCGTGTTTTTGTAAACTCCCTCTATACAGGAACAAGAGAGAATTTCCTTTTAAGATTCCTCAAGATTTCAAATCAATAACAAAACTCGTTTAAAATAGACGTATCTACAAATGATAACATACTGAAAAGTGTTCCCAAATAACAGAAAAATGTGCTGTGCATTTTTCTCCTAAGCCACTCCTCACTATCTCCTCTGCTCAAGCTCTGAGGATCCTGAGAGCCTAAAGAGAGTCAAAGAGCCCGACACCGTGTGCTAACGACACAGGAGTAGGGTTATTAAGTTTTGAAGGGCATATGCTAAACCTACTCTGCAGTAAGGAGCTATTAAGCTCACTTCAAACCTTTCTCTAGGAGCCTTCTTGGCTGCTTCCAAATCTCTGGAAATATGAACAGGGAGATCAAAATCGCTGCTTCCAAAAATAGGCATGTGTTTGGTTGATGACTGAGGATACTTGATCATCTGGCACGTGTTGACTACCAAGGTTTCAACTTCTCATCCAAGGCAAAAGGTAAAGCTCAAAAGACATCTTCATTAGCTTGTGAATGGAGTGGAAATGAGTTCTCTTCCCCTTTCAGATGCCAGCAATTTTTAATGCTTCTATAATATCCACAAACTTTTTTAGGGAGCAGAAACCACACAGACATTTTGTACATAGGTTGCTAGCCTGACTTGCTGACTTGGCCACGCTGGTTGGTTAAGAGTGGCTTCTAGTCGGCAAAGCCTTTCAATCCTGCTCCTGCAGTAACCCCTTTTGATATTTGGCCATAACTCTTGAACTTGCGTTTTGTCTTGAGAGACGTATTTTCTCCATAGACTCACTGGAACTTCCTTTGGGATCCATTTCCAAGACCTGAGCTTGGATATAGCTTTCAGCAATGAGACCTATTCACCTGGAATACATGTCTGTGTAGGAGCAGCCTCCCAGCATCATTCTTCTTGAGAGCAGAGACATTTCCAATAACACACTGTCTATTCTCTACCAAGGTCTCTCTGTATTTAGAAGGCTGGAAATAATAGACTTTTATTTAGTTCTACTGTGGGAACCCTTTTATACAAACCTATTGAGGAACCCCTTTATCCTCCCTCAGAATTGATTCTGTACTATTCTTCCCACCCTCTGAAATCATATTTTCCACTTTCGTAGTGAATACCAAATGCACTAGTTTTCCCTAATGCTTGTTTCTTCTGTTTTGATTGTTTCAGTGATATTTGAAAATATAAGTTTCCACGTAGGGCATCCTTTTTGTTTGTTTCACCTTTTTATTCCCCAAGACATATATACCTTTTCTTTGTGTCTTGCTCAAACCAAATCTCTTTGAATTTAGCAAGCTGGTGTTTTGTTTTCTTCAGCGGTCTCTTAAACCAAGATTTTGGTAGGCTTCACAGACAGTTTGTTCATAAAATAAATAAATTTATAGGTCTGTTTAGTCAAAGTGGGGGACTTTCTTTTCTACTTTTCATTTTTTTTACCTTGTCAAGCCAGACAAAATAATCAGACTGAGCTAGGATTGTCTAAAGACTCTGAACATTCTCTGTGGATTTTTTGAAATTGAAATGAAAGGTTGGCTGTAATTATAAGGAGATCAGTAGTTGCAAGTAATAGGGAAAATATTTAAATAAACTGAGGGTACACAAATATCTCCTGCATCGCAAGAATTTCCCTTCCTCTGTGCCGTAGTCTGCACAAAGAGGTAGTAACTACATGTGCTCCAGGGTCAGCCATGATGCTATGGGTTTGGCTCTGATAGAAATCTATCACCTGTATCCATTTAACTATGACACATGTTGATTCAATAACGAAGGGAATCCCTCTCTCTCTCTCACACACACACACACACGCGCACACACACACACACACACACACAACTATTCCTGGGAGGATTGCTTTCGGAAAAACACACCACCATTTTCCTATTTAAGTTCACAAACTTGTGACAAATCATTGTGATTGGTGACTTACAAGAAGAGTCTTTTACCAGAAGGAGGGCACCTGGCATTTCACTGAATTGTGATAATGTTTCATATCCTAATGGTTTGGAGCTATCTTAAGGGTTTTTTTTTTATTATTATTATTATTTTTATTGAAAGGGAAGACATTCCCCAAACTGGAGAATAATCATTTACTACTATGTTTAGGGAAACATATCCTTACCTAAAGCTGTGCTTTTACCCATTTGGACTTTGTCTTAATTTGGAAACAAAGGGAAGCACAATCAATTGAAGAGATATTTCTGAACTCCTACTGTGTCCCAGCACCTGGTAGGGACCATAGGGGAGTCAAAGATGAAGCTGACTTGACCCCAGAATTCTAGGGTCTATCCTTGCCAGGAAGAAGGTTCATGTGTGCACACACATGCATCCCCAACAGCTGTAATACAATGTCCATTAAGATATGGATTCCGAGGGATCTGAGAGCACAGAGGAGGAAGCAGCACTCAGGCTCAGTGGCTGCAGTGGACCAACTGCTGCAGATCAGTGGTTCAAATAAGGTCTGAACATTCCCTCCAGGTCAGCTGGACCTGTCCTCACTTAGTCAGGGACCCACCAAGCTGATGAAACTGCTGCTGTCTTCTAGCTGCCTCTTTGGGATCATGTGGCTTCTGAGGTTGCTGTGGTAGGTGAAGAGAGGGGCTGAGAAGGAGCTGAGCTCATCCTGAAGCTGTTACCCATCATTTCTGTTCACACTGTGTTGGTCAGAACCAATTACATTGCAAGGGAGGATCAGAAGTGAAAGGGATTGCATGGGTAGTGTGGTGGTAGAGCTCAAGGAAATACCATGTGATTGCATGGTAGAGTGGTAACTCCTCTGCCACACAACTAAAACCCATGAGGTCGTATTGTGTGTCTGCCTCTGGGTACCCACCAAAGTGGAGCCACCTAAGGGAGCCACAGATTTATGAAAGGAAGAGCTTCTTTTCCGTGCCTTAATGAAATAGTAGGTTTGGAAGAAATGGGAAGAAATGGAAGAAATAAAGGGAGAGAAAGGACGAAATTCTATCACAAATGCTTATGGGAAAGGGTATGGAAAGAAAGGTCAGAGCAGCAAAAGGTAAAATCTTCCAATTATGAAATAAGTTAGTTTTGGGGATGTCATGTACAACATGGTGACTGTAGTGAACAATACTGGTACTGCATATTTGAAAGTTACTAAGAGAGTAAATTTTAAGTCCTCATCATTAGAAAACAAAATTTTTGTAACTATGTGTGGTGATGGATGCTAACTAGACTTACAGTGGTGATCATTTGCATAATATACACAAATATTGAATCATTATGGGTTTTTTTTAAAGATTTTATTTATTTATTTGAGAAAGAGAGAGCAGCAGGAGGAGCAGAATGATATGCAGACTCTATGCTGAGCTTGACGCCCGGTGCGGAGCTCAATGCCATGACTCTGAGATCATGACCTGAGTGGAAATCAAGAGTAGGATGCTTAACCAACTGAGCCACCCAGGTGCTCCACAAGTCATTATGTATTTTACTGGAAACTAAAATAATGTTATATGTCAATTATACCTCAATTGAAAAAAAAAAAGGACAGAACATATTTGGAAAACAGGGAGGGGTCTAATCTGTTGAAGATGCTAAGGCTGAGAAGATGGTTGGGGTCAGATCACAAAGGGCTTTGGCTGCCATAGTCAAGTGTGAGTTCTGTTTTTCAGGCAAAGGAAGTCTATTGATGGGCTTTGCTCAAAGAAATAACATCATAATTGTCATCACTCTAGGGGCCACCATTTATCAAGAGCGTCCAATATCCTGGATGCCATTCTGAGTGCTCTACATGTATTATCTCATTTGATCCTCAAAATAACTCTGTAGTCAGGTGCTTTCCTTATCTTACTGTACAGATGAGGAAGCTGAAGTTCAGAGAGGATAAAGAACTTTTCCAAGATATCACACTGTTAACCAGTGCTAGAAAAAACACTATTTTCCTGAAAATAATTGAAAATTCGGTGGATTCATTGTTATTATCATGGTTATTGATATGATTTAAAAAAAACATATTATTATGGTTCCACATTTAAGAAAGACTAAGAGCCTGTTAAGAGTCTTGTACAATAAGATTAAAACGCTTTTGCAGTTGATTTTTATTATAACTATAAGTGGGTGACCACTAAGTTAAATGAACCCTAGATTGGACAGGTAAGATGGACAAAACATCCTGTCAGAAGAAACAAATGAGGGTAAAGAGTGAGTTTGGAGATGACTTAGTTGCCCAGGGGCATCTCCAGTTTGCTCCAGAAATAAGCCAAGCAATTTACATTACAGAACCCAACCCAATCCAATTGTACATGATTTGCCTGCTGAATTATGACTCATTTCTCCACACCTTTTTTTCATGTTAACAGGGAACTTGGGAACTGCCCTTCTGGAAGGATCAAAGGCTGTGGGCTATATGTTCCATGTGCTGCTGTCCCTCTGGGATCTGATTGCCAGAGATAATAATGCTTTCCCTGAGCTTTATTGTTTAAATAGGGAAAGCCATGGGTAAGTAGTAGCTCCAAAAGGGAGCAATTTTCATTCACATGACTTATATTTGGTGACTGCACCAGAAAAATCTGTGATTTGAAGCAGGACAGGAAGAGTTTGTGGGAGATATAGTTGGGAAGTGGTCCTAGAACACCTGTTTCGTTATGCCTATGCCTGTGACACTTGCTCTCCCTCATGAAGAGTGTAGCAAACACACTTTCTTTGGCTTCCAGAACCTTCTCTTTCTCTTGTCCAAAGACAAGGGATCCACAGGGACTATACTGGCAGGATACTGGAAGTGCTGGAGATTCAGATGGCACAGCACTTTTCCTTTTCAGTTCAGTGATCAATGTTCTTGCCTCAGTGTTCAATGTTCAGTGCTCTTGCTTCTCAACAAAGACACCCTTCTCAGATCGCGTTTACATAGACCAGGTCATTGGTGAAGGGGTTTGAGGTCCAGCTACAAAGTGACCTCTGTTCTTAGTCACCTGTGCTGTAGAGGCAGAGAGAACACAACAGATGCCTCATACATTATATTAAAACATTAAGTTAAATATAATTAAACCCCTTTATTACAGTATATACAGAGAACAACACAAATCAATACATTTTCAGAAACCAAATTCATTAGTGTAACCAGCACCTGGATCAAGAATCAGATTATCAGTCCCAAGAAGCTCCCCCTGCTGGCCTCTTCTGGGAACTCCACAAGGGTAACCAGCACCCCAACTTCTCACATCATAGAGCAGCTTGTCTGCCTCTGAACGTGTATAAAGGCAATACTTTATATATGTACACTTTAAGTTTCTCTTCTTTCACCCAGTATCCTGTCCAGGATATTCCTCCATGTAGTTGTAGCTCAATCATTCTGATGGCTGTATAGTATTCTTCGGTAACCCTACTCCTAGTCAGCTCATCTATTCTACTGTTGGTGGGCATTTGAATGAATTCTGATTTGGCATAGTCATGAAGGATGCTGCTCCATGCATCTCCATTGGAAATCTACCTAGGAGTTAAAATTCCTGGGTTTGCCTATGTCTGGCTTTAGTAGAGACTGCTGGTTTTCCAAAGTAGTTTTAGAAATTGATACCAGCAATGGATAACAGCTCTGGTTGTTCTAGATCTCATCAACATCTCATCAGCATTTTCCAATTTATATATTTTTGGCTCTGCAGCAGAATTACTGTCAAAGAAGAAGGAAAGAGTAGGCTTGGGGTAAGAGTAGTTTAATTTGGTTAATGTCCTGGACATTAAGTACTCCAAAATTCACCTATTGCTGTCCTGCTCCTATCCCAGCAAATGATGTTGGTAGGGTGACAGTAGTTATTTATAAGCTCCAGCCACCCTTGCCTCCTTGAAGAACACAGATGGTCCTGGGAAATCCTTCTAGAGGCATATGTGTACAGGCAACTGAAAGATTAGCCAATGACTATGCTTCTGCAAGAGTGGGCCACCTCCTCCCCTCCCCCTTCTCCCCTCCTACAAGACCAGTACAGAAGGCTGACAATGAAGCCAACTGTGCTCCCGCTTCCCAATAACTCAGAATTACTGCTACCTGCCTGCCAGCCAAAGCCCGCTCTCCTGGTGTGCATAGCGCCCTGCTTTGCTTGCCAAGATGGAGCACAGTGAAGCTTCCACATAATCATTTCCAAACATTAAAATGGCCCCATTGTCATTACAGCAGGGAGATTGAATTCGCCTCATCAAAGCGGAGTGTGACAGGTGACTCAATAGGACAGTGCCAAGCGCAGAGGCAAGAAGATTAGCAGGGCACTGATATCATTATTTCCGCCTATCACAGATTCGGCAGGGAGGCAATTGTAATTTCTGGGCTTATTAGTCTACATTCGGAGGGAAAAACCGAGTGATAAAACTCACGGTGACAGCTAGGCATTTGTGCAGCAAGTGCTGTCACGGTGACACTTAGAAAATGCCAATGTGGCTACGTCCTCATAATCCTCACTAATAGAGGTTAAAGCCGGGCACAAAGGCACCCTTATCAGTCATCAGTCCACTAATAACATTTGCATTTTTAAGTTAAATATAGTAAGTAAAGGAGTAAGTAGTTCTTTGCAGTTGGGACAATTAATTTCACACTGGAATTAGAAAGCAAAGCCAAAAATTTCTAGCAGTTCCTATCTCTTCGATCGCTTGCAAGAATCCTCCAAGGGAAGAGATGAGTGAATGGTGTTAAGAACAATGTTACCGGCAGTATCTATTGCCTGTGAAACCGTCGATAGGAGAACATCACTAAACTCCTGAAATTAGATTTCTGCCCCCCTCCAGTCAACAGACAATGCAGCTCAAGGACTTAAAACTAACAAATGCAGCAGAAAATATCTTCACATGCTTAACATATTCCTGTCTTAGCGCTCTTGATTTTGCCATCCGGAGGTATTATTAAATCACAGAAGAAGGCTCCAAAGAGCTGGGGGGTAAAGACAGTGTAACTATTGGTGACGGAGGTGGAGTGCTGCCTGTTCTCAGGACCACTTTGCAGAAAAGCCTTCCTAGCCCAGCTGATTTACATAAATCTCCTCTAATTAATATGTTTCTATATCAGCATTTTTCAGAGCATTGGCAATGAAAGAGAAAATTAAGAGATTCTTTTTAAAGATAATACCAGAACTATGGTTTCATGGCTAATATATATTCATGGCTAGATGATTGAAAAAAAATCATCTAGCCTAGGGAAAATATTGGAATTCTAATTTTATTTTGTTGGAAAAATATTACAGGTGGCAAGCCGTTACTTTTTCACATTTAAATAAATAAGAGACCAATTAAGAAGACTGTGTAATTCAATTCTTGAGTGAGTGCCACTGAATTCAATTTGTTTCAGGTCAATGAATATAACGCAAAGTTATTAACAAAAAGGTCAGGGGCTGTGTATAAAGCATACACACACGATACAACAGGGTAATTAGTACACATTTCCAGTGTGCTGTGGTGCTGGCATATGGTGGAGAAAATCTTAACAGGATTAGATGTTAATAAATTTTCAAGTCTGTTTTTCTTCCCCTACTACTGCTATAAAAAAACCTTGAATTGACTGTTGTCTCCATTTCTGTCTCTAACTCTCTGTTCTTTCATTATGCACTGGAGATTACACATGCAGAAAGCTGGTTTAGAAAACCACACATATCAGGGAGCAGGGCTGAAATTTGCACTTTGAGAATCCCCACTGTACGGAATGATGTCAGAGTTAAGAAAACATTAAGTGCCTCATCTGCCATCATTCTGAGTTAAGGAATCGGATCTCCCAAATCTACCAAAAAAGGCAACCAGGAGACTGGGGTGGGGCATGGTTTCTATCTTTGTTTTGTGCAGGAAAAGGGGGAAGTTTGGGAAAGAAGGTTTGTGCCTCCTGGAGTTTCAGAGTGCTGTTCAAAGGTCTCTGGAAATAGGATGGGTGGGCAAGTGCAAGTGTCCCTGATGACAGGCATACCATGCCTTCCAACCAACAGAGCTCAGGGCCATTCCACAGATGCCAGAAGCAGCCACACAGGAGGCTGACTCTGCTCCCCCGTGCTTCTGAAAAGCACAGTGGTTTAGGAGACAAATGTGGACATGTTCTCACAAGTCTCTGCCTTGGCTAAAGTGCATCCCTGCTCAGCACACCTGCAGGAGGGAGATACAGTGTTTGGCTAAGCCCAGGCAGGCACACTGAGGACAAGGGACCTCCAGGAGGATCTGAGGCTCATTTTCCTAAAGGTACAAGTCATTTCTCCAGAAAGAGGAGAGTAAAGAACCCCACTGCCAGAGGGATTTGATGTACACATTGCCCCCAAGGATCAGGTGGGCCAAACCCACCCCTGCTCCCTGGCACATCTCACTTCTCCCCTCCCGCTGTGTACTTCTTGGCATCACCTCCCACATAGACTGCCTGTGCTCTCCTTGTCTCAGGGTCTACTTCTGGGGGAAGTCAAACTGAGACAAAGTGTAACCAGGAGGTAGAGGGAAAGCAGAGCAAGGATTCAGCCTAGTATGGGAGTAGCTAGTGCTTGCTATGCTGGAGAGCAGCATGTTCTTAACTCCAAGGGACTAAACCTGAAGGGGCATGTCCATTGAAGGTTCCAGGGGCAACACAGTAACAAGCTTGATTGCCCCTGATATGGGTTCTTTTCCCCCCACTCCTCGAATGGTGTTTCCCTGGGGTAGGGGGTTGCTTGGTAAGTGATCGCCTATTTGCACCTGAAATGGAAGAATGCAACCTGAGGTAGGGGTCAAGGAGCACAGTCTATGGTGTGGCCTCAAGGGCTGTCCTTCTCTAGAATCATGCCAGTTGGTGAATTTTAAAGTAATCTTCTCAAAAAAACAGCCTTGCAAATAGGTATGAAATATTTACCAGCCTCTGTATGTGAATAATTAGAGACAAGACCAAAGGCAACCCAGTTTCCCTCCCAGAGATAACACAGGGAAGCAAAGGATAACATGAACAGAAATTCACTTTGTCCTTTGCCAAGCTGTTATCTATAAGGCTACTCTAGTTGCAAACAGGAAACCAGGCTACAAGGCTGACACACAGTCACGGTATTACTTTAGAAAAACGACTTGCTTTTCATGGTCTTAGAGAAAGTTAGCATCACACTAAGTGCTTAGTGCCAGCTTAATGTAATTTCCAGCTCTGATTATGTAATATTTGCCCAACTTTCCATTGAATCTACATGACATTTGTCCTCAGTTGAGGAAGGTAAAATGGCTTCTCCCCGGTCTAGTTGAGGACCTCCATGGTATAGCAGCTAATGTGCCTGTAGACACTCACATGCACATGGAAAGCTGGTAAAGATTTTCCCATAAACCTGTTGATGTAGCAGCAAAAAGGGAGAAAGGTGTGCTTGGCCTGTCCTTCTCAAAATTATAGGGATATACATGACATTGAACAAAGTAGTTAATGTCTCAGTTTTGCATCTATATAATGGGTATAAAAGACCTAACTTTCAGGGCTATTGCATGCCTGATGCTTGCACTGTGGTAAGCTCATATTAATGAGAGTCACTATTAGTATTTAACACTTTAAGAACCTGATTCTTGAGGAAAGAAAATTCTCCCCTCTTTAATAACTCAAGCAATGAATATTAAAAAATTAGAAGTTATAGAGAAGCAGAAATCCTCCCATAATTCTATCATGGGAAGATGGCTTCACATTTTAAAAAAATAAATCTTTATTTTATTTTATTTTTTTAAATAACATATAATGTATTATTTGTTTCAGGGGTGTAGGTCTGTGATCATCAGTCTTACACAATTCACAGCACTCGCCATAGCACATACGCTCCCCAGTGTCCATCATCCAGCCGCCCTATCCCTACCCCCACCCCCAGCAGCGCTCAGTTTGTTTCCTGAGATTAAGAGTCTCTTATGGTTTGTCTTTCTCCCCGGTCCCATCTTGTGTCATTTTCCCCCCTTCTCCCCACAAACCCCTACCCTGCCTCTCAAATTCCTCATATCAGAGAGATTCACATTTTGATTTGTATCCTCTAGATTCCTTTTTGAGGTCATAGAGCCATATATATTTTAACAAATATGAGTTCATACAATGATACTGCACAGAAACTGCATTTTTACATTAATAGATTTTAATTTTTAGAGAAGTTTTTTTTAAAAGATTTTATTTATTTGACAGAGAGAGAGTGCAAGCGGGTGGATTGGTAGGCAGAGGGAGAGGGAGAAGCAGGCTTCCCGCTGAGTGGGGACCCTGACTTGGGACTTGATCCCAGGATCCTGGGATCATGACCTGAGCCAAAGGCAGACACTTAACTGAGTCACCCAGATGCCCAACTTTTAAAGAATTTTTAAATGTATTGAAAAGTTGAGCAAAAAGTGCAGTCCCCCCTCCCCTCAAAAAGTGCAATTCTCATATACCCCCTTTTCTCCATAGTTTCACTTTTTAGCATATTGTATTAATGTGGTACATGTTGCAATTAATGAACCAGTAACCAGTATTGATACATTATTAACTGAGTTCCATAGTTTACATTAGGGTTCAGTCTTTTTGTTGTACATTCTATGGGTTTTGACACATGCATAATGTTATATATGGACCATCACAGCAGCACACAGAATAGTTTCACTGCCCTCATAATCCCCTGTGCTCCACCTTTTCACCCTTCCCTCTTTCCTCTGAACCACTGATATCCACTGATTTTTTTTTTTTTTTTTTTTTTTGTTTTTTACTTTCTCTGTAGGTTTGGCTATTTCAGAATGTCATATGGTTGGAATCATACAGCATGTAGGCTTTCCAGATTAACGTCTTTCACTTAGCAATAGACATTTAAGTTTCTGCCATATCTTTTGTGGCTTGTTAGCTCATTAAATATTTTATAATAGTCCATTGTCTGGATATACCAGTTTCCTAATCCATTCATCTTGATTGCTTCCAAGTTTGGGCAGTTATCAGTGAACCTGCTATAAATATTTGTGTGCAGGCTTTTGTGTCCACACCGTTTCCAACTCATTGGGTAATACCAAGGAGCATGACTGTTAGATCTATGGTTAAGACTGTGTTTAGTCTGTCAGAAACCTCCGACTGTCTTCCAACATGGCTGTACCATTTTTCAATGAATGAGAGTTCCTATTGCTCTACAGCCTTGTCAGCATTTTGTGCTGTCAGTGTTTTGGGTTTTGGTCATTCTAATGGGTGTGTAGTGGTATTTAATTATTTTATTTGCAATTCCCTAATGACATATGATGTTGAGCATCTTTTCAAATGCCTACTTGCCATCTATATATCTTCTTTGGTGAGGTGTCTGTTCAGATCTTCTATTTTTTAATTTGGTTGGTTTCTTATTGTTAGATTTTAAGGGTTCTTTGTATGTTTTATATGCAAACCCTTTATCCAGTATATGTTCTACAAGTATTTTCTTCTGATCTATGGCTTGTCTTTTCATTCTTTTAATAGTGTCTTTCACAGAGCAGATGTTTTCAAATTTAATTAAATCCCAGTTTTCAAGTTTTTTCTTCCATGGATCATACATTTGTTGTTGGATCTAAAAAGTCATCACCAAACTGGAAGTAACCTAGGTTTTCTCCTGTGTAATCTTCTAGAGGTTTCATAGTTTTGCATTTCACATTTAGTGAATGATTCATTTGAATTAATTTTTGTGAAAAATGTGAAGTGTGTGTCTAGATTTTTTTTTTGCATGCAGATGTCCAGTTTTTCCAGCACCATTTGTTGAAAAGATTATCCTTTGTCCATTGGATTATCTTTGCTTCTTTATTAAAGATCGGTTGACTATATTTATGTGGGTCTATCTCTGGGCTATCTGTTCTATTTAATCAATTAACTTGTCTATTTTTTTTTTTTTACCAATACCACAATGTCTTGATTACTGTAGCTGTATAGTAAGTGTTGAAATTGAATAGTATGATTTCTCCAACTTTGTTCTTCTTCTTCATTATTGTGTTAGCTATTCTGGGTCTTGCTTTTCCATATACTCTTTAGTATCAGTTTGTTGATATCCACAAAATAACTTGCTGAGATTTTAATTAGAATTGCATTAAATCTATAGATAGCAAGCTGTTGACATTTTACATATGTCAACAAATTGCTAAAAATTTACTTTCTTATTATATAATCTCATATATTATGCATTTTTAGGATGCAGTATTATGTCATTATATGTAGGGTGACCATATAATTTATCATCCAAACTGAGATACTTTAGAGAGTAAAAAAGAAGTGCTAATTCCAACTGCATCAGGACAGCAAGAGTCAGGTTATCCTCTTGGCTGTGCCGCTCTTATTTAACCCACTTCTTATTTTGGGGCATTTAAGTGCAAACTTAATTTACTATTGCAAATAATATGATGAGAGTAAACATCCATAAAGATGCAGTCTTACACACATTTCTGATTATCTCTTTAAGATTAACTACTAACTGTATAATTGCATGCACAATTTTTAAAAAAGCAACTTAGCAAAATAAAATCTCATTGCATTTTAGAATAAATTAGTTCATACGTACATGAAAAAGGACAATGAAGAGAAAGATCTTTTTTTATTTTGATCTTTTAAAATACCTCTTCTTTTGACTTATTATTTATATAATAACTACTGGAATGCTTAGAATTAAATTATATTTTCTTTTTTAAAATTTTTAAAAAGATTTTATTTATTTTTTTGGCAGAGAGAGACACAACAAGAGAGGGAACACAAGCAAGGGGAGTGGGAGAGGGAGAACAGGATTCCCGCTGAGCAGGGAGCCCGATGAGAGGCTCAGTCCCAGAACCCCGGGATCTGAACCGAAGGCAGACGCTTAACTGACTGAGCCACCCAGGCACCCCTAAATTGCATTTTCCGGCTATTGTTTTTTAAAAATAAGTTGATGTTTTTGTTTTTATTTTAAAATTACAGTAGGAGCCCCTGGGTGGCTCAGTTGGTTAAGCTTCTGACTCTTGATTTCAGCTCAGGTCATGATCCCAGGGCAATGAAATCAAGCCCCGTGTGGGCTCTGCACGAGGCATGGAGTATGCTTAAGATTCTCTCTCCCTCTCCTTCTGACCCTCCCGTCCAGTCCCACTTTCTCTCTTTCTCAAAATAAATAAATAAATTGATTAAATTAAATTAAATTGCAATGAATTTGATTAAACCAAGGTAAAGTCAGAAGGAAGACAGAGAACATTTAAAAATATTATATCACTTTATCAAGATTATTTTAAAGTGGCCAACTACCATTTTGTTAAAAAAAAAATATATATATAGATGGATAGATAGATATATAGATATTTTAGGTGTGCCTGGGTGGGACAGTCAGTTAAGCGTCCTACTCTTGGTTTTGGCTCAGGTCATGATCTCAGGTCCTGGGATCAAGCCCAGCATTGGACTCCATGATCAGCATGGAGTCTGCTTGAGATTCTTTCTCTCCACCTCCCTCTTCCCCTCCTACTTGTACTCTCTCTTTCTCTCTCAAATAAATAAACAAAATCTTTTTTTTTAAAGATTTTATTTATTTATTTGACAGAGAGAGAGAGATCACAAGTAGGCAGAGAGGCAGGCAGAGAGAGAGGAGGAAGCAGGTTCCCCGCTGAGCAGAGAGCCCGACGTGGGGCTTGATCCCAGGACCCTGAGATCATGACCTGAGTTGAAGGCAGAGGCTTTAACCCACTGAGCCACCCAGGTGCCCCAAATAAACAAAATCTTGAAGAAAATATACATTTGAAAGTAACTAAAGCCCCTTTTAAAGTATTTTTAAGCAGGAACTTAAAAATTTGGGTTCTTTTTCTTCCTTCTATGTTTCAAATTCTTATTGTGGCTCATTTTTGTGTCAGTAGTTTGAAGAGTACATATATTTTATAGATAGTTTATATATATTTTAAGCGTGGCAGAAGTAGCTGGCTGGTGACCAAAATCAATACTTGCTGCGCCTAAGATTTTGTTGTAGTTGAAAAGTGGCTGCCCAAGAACTACATTTCCCAGTTTTCCTGGCAAACAAATGTGGGCTTGTGACTGGCTCTCGTCAACGGGCTAAGGCTGTTGAGAGATAGGGTTGCTTCTCTCCTACCATCAACTGAATAAAAACAGATGAGGATTTAAGAGCTGGCAGAGCCACAGATGAAAGGAACCCAAAGTCTTAGATTATGGTATGGAGTGGGGGGTGTGAGCCAATTATCATGTGAATCAGAAGTAATTCTCTATTGGATTTTCACCTTACTACATTTTTGGAGTGTGTTTTTAATGGCAGTTTAGCTTACCCTAACTAATACAGTAAGGAAACTCTCTCAGATAATTAAAATTTGACGTGTGAAATGCATGAATCCCTGAAGCAGGATTCCTCACCTGTCAACTGGTTTGCTATTGTCAGGGGTATGAAGTCTCTGAGTTTTAGGAAATCCCATTCATGTGCTGTTTGGAATTCATTCTTCTTCTATGTTAGCCTGGGAAACTTCTCATTCTTACAAGATTGTTTCAATCATCACCACCCTTATGAATTTTACTCTGAGCCCTCTATCCTTTTTCTCAGTATAGTTAATAATTCCCTTCATTGTGCCATTTAATTCTCTTTTTGCATCTTTTATATGCTATCACAAGTACTTGCTTATTACATCTGTCTTTCCAACAGACATGCTATGAATTTGGATGGCTGTGTTTCCCCCAAATTTATATGCTGAAATCCTAATCCCCAATATGATGGTATTCAGAGAAAGGGCCTTGGTGAGGTAGTGAGGTCATAGAGGTGGATCTCTCATGATGGAATTAATGCTCTTATAAGAATAGACACAGAAGAGTTGCCTCTTTTCTCCATCTCTCCTTTTCTCTCTCTCTCCATCATGAGAAGAAGCCAGGATGATGGCTCCCAGCAAACCTGACCATGTTGGCATCCTGATCTTGGACTTCAAGCCTCCAGAACTATAAGAAATAAAAAAAAGTTTGTTGTTTAAGCCATCCAGTCTATGATAATTTTGTTAGAGCAGCCCAAACTGACTGAGACAAGATGCAAACAAATAACTGAGTTCCATCAATGCATTCTTTTTTTTTTTTTTTACAAGTTGAATTTAAATAGTGCCTTGTCCATACTAGAGATGTTATAAAGGCTTGCAGAATGAATGAATGAAGTGGTAACAATATTTGCTAAAGAGGTGTTGATTTTATAATAAACAGAAGACAAAGAGCATCATTCTGCAATACTGACTTAGATTTTAAATACTCTTGATTCCCAGGGTTCCCATCTTGGGGACACTGATTAAAGGCAACCTCAGCTGGCAAGATGTCCAGGTGGATGCTACAGTGTGCCCAAGAGAGCTGTTTGTAAGCTTAGATGTGTAACAGCTCATGGAATGAAAAGCCCTGGGAAGGAGGGGACTTGGCAGCATTAGTAACTGGGGATTCCATTATGTCAGGCTCAGCCCTTGGCTAGAGAAGATTTCCACCTCTCTTTGGGAAATACAAAATCACTGGCTTCCTTGAACTGAAAGTCATCTTAAGTCAAGCAGAGAATGCATCTGTTAAAGCTATTAAATATTAACAATCATCGTGTCCAACCTTTGGTAAGAAAGAGTTATGTTTTGGCAACCTATGATCTTCTTTTTTCTGGGAACTTCTCGACATGGTTCCACAGGAGTCCTCCATGTTGTTCTATGACTGGAACTCTTAATACCGTTGATCGGTGTGAAGTGAGCCAATTACTTACCCCAGTCTTTCTCTGGGGACTTTTTAAAAGGTTTTATTTATTTAGGAGAGAGAGAGAGGATGAGCAGGTGGTAGGGGCCGAGGGAGAAGTAGACTCCCTGGTGAGCAGGGGGCCTGATGTGGGGCTCAGTCCCAGGATCCCGGGACCATAACTGAAGCTGAAGGCAGACACTTAACTCACTGAGCCACCCAGGTGCCCCTCTCTGAGAATTTTGGAGCTGTAATGTCTTTGTACTTGTAGCTGGGTTTTATGATATAATGCTTAGAAATTATTCAGGTCTGTATAGTTTTACTCTATGGGCCAGAAAGACAGAAGTAAATCCATTTAGAGAGAAGAATGGTGCAGATGTTCAGAGAAGGATACATCCAAGAGATGGAGAGAGTCTACCTGGGGACTAAGTGTGTTCCAAGATCTAGTTGTTCCTGAGGTCAGACATATTCCTCTCATAGCTCTAGATCACTTCCTTTGTTCCTATAAAATAGCCCAGGACCCTTATGATCAGGTTCCCTTTGAGTTTAACTGGAACAGTTCCAGTTCCAGTTCTCTCATCAAAATGGTCTCAACAAATAGGCTCCAAATTTTAAACGAGGAAAATGATGCTGAGGAGGAAGATTGTATTTCATTGTGTGATGTTGGATGTACATTCCATCCCGAGAAAAAAGAGTATTCTCTAAGTTATAGGAGTGTTTATGAAACTATGGCTCATATTATTAATTGCTTTTGTAGAAGAGCTTTACAATAAAAATTCATTCAGAGAAATTCCATTTCTTTTGTATGTGTTTGCCTAGGGGTTATGGAGGGGAAACTGGGTTGACAGGTAGGCTTTGACCTCCTTTCTGGCTGCCAGTGCCCCACTGTCATCCCACAGGCCTAGGCTCCTGATAGGTGGAGTGGACCCATGGCATAGTGCACACCTTTGTAGGGGTCACCAAGAAGCCAGAGAGCCAATCACCACATATTTTTTTCACCTCCTGAGGCTGAGAGGCCCAAGCCAAAGAGTGATTATAATTCTCCCCAGAATCATTTAAGAGAAACTATTTCCATTGTACTCGGGCCCCAAATGGGAAATTGGGAAATTTCTGAGGTAGAGCCAAAAGAATTTTCACATAAGCTTTGGAGTTTATTCATAATGCAAGGAGAATTCTTATCAGCTAAAAGAAAATAGGCACAGCTCTCCTTAAAATAAAATGAAATCATGGACACAGGATTATAGCTTCCCCAAGTTGCCAAAAATGCTGTTTGTAGAATCCAAATCTTTTAGACACTCTTCCAAATCCAAGTAGTATGTTTTGCTTTTGCTGTTTGTGTTGGACCTATTAGCCCATGCTCTTCGTTTCCTACCACATATTGTAACTGTGCATCAGAAAAGACCAGGATGTTTAAAAGATTCCCAAGAAATTTCTTGCTCCGTGGTAGGCATCCTCAGAAGCAAATGCCAGAAAACTATAAAAAATGCAAAATCATTATGATTTCCTGTGGGACCACTGCAGATGGGTAAACTGAGTTTAATTAAAAATAAAACAAAACACCTCAGTGGCTTAGCCAATGGAAAATAATGAAATATGGAGACATAGAGTATATGTGGGAGCATTTTTGGTGTCCTGCTCAATATCTCTTAAGCTTGCCCCTAATTTTAGCTTTGGTAGGTATCTCCTAAGCCATTTTTGTGTTCCATTTCAAGGACCCATCACAAAGCTTCTCCTGTCTTGTTAGGTTTGTTGGAGCCATGCTCAGCGTCAGGTGCCTCCAAGTAGGCTGGAACCAATGTCTCCAGGGGTAACCCTCAATCAATGGCTGATAAGAGTTAAAAGATAAAAAGTTCTCAACTTGGGGTCTTTTGAAGGAACAATATTGCCGTGCATTCTATATGATTTCCCAGCAGAAATGAGCCTCGGTTCCTACAGCAACAATAATATTAATGCACATTTTACTGGATTTTCTTTCATAAGACTCTCCCAATTCCCTCCTTGGAATCACCTCCCAAATAAATTACCAGCACCCAAGTCCCTAATATAGGTTCTGCTTCTGCAGGATCCAAACTAAGGCAGTGTATAACTCTGTCTCTTTTTTTTCATTTCATCTTAGACTAAATTCTTACTCCTTGATAAAATGCAGTTGCCCAAAGACACACTTTATTATTTGCAGGTGTTTATTTTTCTTTCATCTCAGAGTATCAAGTGAAACTATTCCATACTCATAAATATCTCAAATTTCAACTGGCCAAGACTGTACCATGTGAATATTCATATGTCACATGAACTGTGAACTATGAGCAATGAGACATCCCATTGTTAATATTAATAGAAACAGCTACTTATTTATGGAGAATCTGCTCTGTGTTATGTCTTCTGCTCTCTATATTGACTTGGAATGTTCCTGCAAAGTAAGCATTAACAATCCACTGTAGAGAAGATGTTGAGCCTTATCCAGAGAATGAGTGGTGAAGCGGGCATCCAACACAGATATGCATGGATCCGAAGTCCATGTTTTTTATGTGGGTCTGGGATTTTTGAATTTCCTCCATGTTCTACACATTTTTTCTGTGTCTTATCTGATTTTCAATCAATTAGCCCACCATTGGACACGTGCCATAGTCCTTGTGCACTAGAGAAAAGGAAATACCCAGACCTTTAGAGAGCTATTTGATATTGATGTGAGCTCATGGGGACAGCAGGGTTAGATCCTATTAGAGTGACCTCCCTATTAGAGTGGGGTTTATGCAGATCAGGTGACAAATTGAATTCTGGTCCAATTCCATCTCACTGTGTTTCCAGTGTGTCCTCACATTCATCTTAAGGTTATTTTCCCTGTACTCTTATGCATACTCAGGATGGAGATCCTTAGCAGCCTGACTCCCTGATATGGGGATTAAGAGATAATTTTGAAGTAAGGTCCAAGTGGAAGCCTTTGAAACCATTCCTCCCCTGTCCTGGCCAAGATAGAATCATGACACATTCCAGGAGGAATCACATCACTCTCAAAGACTTCAAGAATGCAAGGGTCGTGGTCCCCATTATATGCTCATCTAATTCGTTATATGAACCTCTGTAAAAACCAAATGGATTATGGCAGATAACAGTGAACTACCATAAACTTAATCAGATGATAACTCTAATCAGTTGCAATGCCGAATGTGGTATTTTAATTGAACAGATAAATGTGGGTTTTCATTCTTGGTATGCATCTGTTGTACTTGTGAATGTGTTAATTTCAATCACCATCAGGAAGAAGCCTCAAAAGCAGTTCACTTTTACATGGAAAGGACAGCAGTACACATTTCCCTATAGTCATCGTATTAACTTATTTTAACTGGGTTTTTTTTTCTTTTTAAGACTTTTATTTATTTATTTGACAGAGAGAGAGAGATCACAAGTAGGCAGAGAGGCAGGCAGAGAGAGAGGGAGAAGCAGGCTCCGTGCTGAGCAGAAAGCCCGACGTGGGGCTCGATCCCAGGACCCTGAGATTATGACCTGAGCTGAAGGCAGAGGCTTTAACCCACTGAGCCACCCAGGCACCCCGATAAATGTTTTTTGAGTGACTGAATGGAAACACTGAATCCAGGAGATCTCCATATTTCTAGAACTCAGATCACTGGCTCTGCTCTTGTCCTTAGGATCTATTTGCTGGTTCATCAACTCAGCCCAAGAAGAAGAAAGGACCTCTCTCCAAAGTTCTTTCATTAAGAGTAATTATGGTATGGGATATTTTTCTTTTCATTTTCTGTTTTGACATAATTTCTGACTTAGAGAAAGGTTTTAAGAATAGTATAAAGAATCAAAACTACAGTGAGTTACCAGTTCAAAATTCCTAGGATGGCTAAAATAGCAAGTGTTAGCAAGAATGTGGACAAACCAGAACCCGATTGGTGAGAATGTGAAATGGTACAGCCACTTTGGAAAACAGTGTGATAGTACCTCAAAAGGTTAAACACAGAGTTAGTATATGACTCGGAAATTCCACTCCTACATATACACCTAGGAGAAATGAAAACTGTCCACACATAAACTTGCATATGAATGTTAAGGAAAGCATTATTCATAATAGCTACAAAGCAGAATCAACTAAAATGCCCATCAACCAATGAGTGCCTAAACAAAATGTGATGTATCCATGCAAGGGACTATTATTTGGAAATAAAGAAATGAGTTTTGGGGCACCTGGGTGGCTCAGCGGGTTAAAGCCTCTGCCTTAGGCTCGGGTCATGATCTCAGGGTCCTGGAATTGAGCCCCGCATCGGGCTCTCTGCTCAGCGGGGAGCCTGCTTCCCCCTCTCTCTGCCTGCCTCTCTGGCTACTTGTGATCTCTCTCTCTCTGTCAAATAAATAAATAAAATCTTTAAAAAAAAAAAAAGAAATGAGGGAGTACTAACACATGCTACAAACCTTGAAAACATCATGCCAAGTGAGAGAAGACAGTCACAAAGGACTACATATTGAATGATACATTTATATTAAATACCCAGAATAGACATATCTGTAGAGACAAAGAATAGATGTGTCTTTTGGGATATGGACAATTTTGAAGGATACGAGTTAGCCATTTTGTAGAAACTCCCTCAATTTGAGTTTTATGATGTTTCCTCATGATTATATTGAGGGGATGCATTTCAGGTGAGAAGACCCCAAAAGGGCTGTTGTACACTTTTCAGAGCATCCTATACAGAGCTGTGCAATGTCAAGTCCAATTACTGGTTGTGTTAAATTTTTTTTAAGATTTTATTTACTTATTTGATAGAGACACAGCGAGAGAGGGACCACAAGCAGAGGGAGTGTGAGAGGGAGAAGCAGGCTTCTCGCTGAGCAGGCAGCCAGATGTGGGGTTCAATCCTAGGACCCTGGGATCATGACCTGAGCCGAAGGCAGACGCTTAATGACTGAGCCACCCAGGCACCCCTGGGTGTGTTAATTCTGATCACTTAGTTAAAGAGTTGCCTACCAGGCTTCTTTGCTGTCAATTTACTATATTCTCTGTAACGAATACACATCTCGTGAGGGGCTATGCTGAGGCTGTATAAGTAACCCTAGTACAGAAGATTTTGGTCATGGAAGTTATACAACCACCAAGTCCAATCAGAGGGGAGGAAAGCTGGTCTATCAGAAACTCTTGTATACCTGACCCTTCTAGGAAGAGGGGCCAGTTGGCTCTGTACCAACTTTAACTCTGTAGTTGAGTGGAATAAACACAACAAAAGTCCACCTCTCCTCAGACAAGGGCTAGGACTCACAAACTGTAAAACTGGGGAAGCTTTCTGCCTTCTTTGCTGTTAAACACACGCAAGACTTGCCCTATCTTCCTCTCACCTCCAGGGATCCCTTGCTTTTTTAGGAAATAACACAAACACTGATGCTCGCTCACAACAGGGACCTTGAATTTGACCACATCAAAGTAAAACCATTGTCATTGCAATTAGACATTTCTAGACCGACAATTATTTGAGGCTTGGATGGCCACTTTGTCTTTGTAGCTTTTCAGCTTTCCCTACTTCTTCCCCTAGCAAAGTCCTACACTTCCCTCAGCTCTTAGCTGAAATATCGTTTTTTGAGGGAAGGCTTTCTGGGCACCAGTGGCCACCCCAGACTAAATTAACTTTACCTCCCCCATCATCTCTTCTCTCAACTGTTCCCTTCCTGCTGGCATTCCAATGGCAATGAACTCGCTTTCAATGTGATTGTTGAGTGGATGGCGAGCTCACTTCCTAGGTCCAACATGCCAATGTGAACACTGCCCTGTTCTTCGCAGCAGCTCTAGTGCCTGCAAGTCAATATTTGCAGATGGACAAAGGAATGAAGAAATGAATGGTCGACAAGCACTTAGCTTTTCTTCCCAGAACCTACGGCATATTGTGGTAGGTTGAACAATGGCCCCCTAGAGAGGCCGGAATCCTGATGCCGGAATCCTGATGCCTGGGAATATGGCAAAAGGGACTTTTCAGATAGGATCAATTTAAGGATCTTGAGATGGAGAGATTATCCTGGATTCGCTGGGTGGGCCTGATGTATTCATGAAGATCATTATGAGGGAGAGAGAAGGGGATATGAAGACAGAAGCAAAGCTTGGAGTGATGCACCAATAAGCCAATGAATGCCACAACCTCTAAAAACTGGAAGAGGCAAGTAATGGATTCTCCCCTGGAGCCTGCAGAAGAAACCAGGCCAGTCGATCCCACGGTTTCAGTCCTATAAGATTCATTTTGGACATCTGACCTCCAGAACTATAAAAGAAGAAATTTGTATCTCACAGTCATACAACTAGCATTGAGATGACGCCAATGTTAATGACCCTCACTGTCTCTCTGGGAAGCTCTTATTGGAAGTCAAAAATGTGTTTGGTATGGTGAGGCACAATACATTATTAGAGAAAGAATGAACCCAGTAGAATTGGTAGAAAGAGAAAATAATCTGTGAGTAATATAGAATTCAAAGAAATATTTTTTTAAAAAAAGAATTTGTTGCAGCTTTCTTAACTCTGCTATTCATAGGGAAGGCAGATCTAATTTGCTAAAAGATAATATCAGGAATTCATAGCAGTAGGTTTGTTACCATTCCCACACCGGTATAGTGATCCTGTGATATAAAGCGATACAAAGACTTCCCAGGATGGTATCAGATCAAGCTAGAAAGAAAAAAGCCCATTAACTTTGTACAATAGGCTGGCTATAGAAGAGATTGTGACTCTGTGTCTGTCTATGGCCAATCCAATGTGTGCTGTTCTCCGTGATTAGATCCATTTTCTATCTTCTTAGAATGAATTGGGAACCATAGCTCTTCTCAGACAGCCAGGGGAAGGCTGCTTTTCAGCTGAGCAGGGGAAAGGAAGTCAGTTCACAGGCATTGTCCATGGTTCAGATAAGTTGCTGAGGCATGACTCCTAGGCGGTGATTTCACTGACTTGGGACTCAAGTGTCTCTGTGGTCTGAGAGGCCTCAAGGAGGCTGGGATAATAGAAATTTCTGTCCCTCCTTCCGTGAAAAGATGCTGTAAGGACTGAGTGGATTGTGCTATTGGAAACACTTGGTCAGTGGGACCATAAGCAAGAGATTACACACCATTTCTACCACTGTTGTGTGCTTGGGCTTTTCAGGATAGGGGGAGAAAGATGAGTCACCGACTGGAAAGAAGTTCTCCAGGGAAGGAGACTCTGGTCAGTGCGTAGGCAAGCCGGGTGCCTGGGGTGAAACATTTAAGGAGACACTGGTTCTCTGGTCAGGGCCTGGACTCTGGGACCCAGTGGTAATTAGGAGCATGAAGTCAGACCACCAGGTTCAAGGTGGGTTCTATTGCCACTGGCAGAGTGACCTTGGGCAAGTTATTCTTTGCACCTCAGCTACTTATTTGTAAAATGGGCCTCATGGTAGGAGTCATCTCTGTGGCCCTAGGGGAAGCCGAATGTCAGATGCTTAGAATACTATCTGGTATGTAATGAGTGCTCAAATATTGTGAGCTACAATGACTTTGATTTCCATTATCTTTAAAGGCAATTTGATAGTACTGTAGACATTAACACCTTGCAACCAACAAGAGGCAACAAAAGTGGGAGGAGGGCTGTGTCCCCACAGGCTTGGAGCCAGATGAGCTTCCTGGAAAACCAGAAGACAGTGTATCAGGAACCTGAGAAGGAAAGGATGCCCCACTTCCATCCCAAGTGTCTTGCAGTTTGCTGGGGTCTCCCTTCCTCCTGGGTTCTCCCTGACTTTCCAATCCAGTGTTCTTAGACCTTTAAAATGCATTTATTTTCCTGACAGTGCTCTTGGCCTTTGAGATGTCATTACCCTGTGCATAGCAGTGACGGTGCCCACACAATCACAATGGGAGGAGCAATCAAGAGCACACAGATAAGCCAGAGCTGCCAAGTCCGCACGCTCAACAAGTCCAATTAGGGCCAATAGATAAATATTGACACATTAGACTATTTCCTCATTTATTTTCTGTTGATTGTCTAGGCAATCTGATGGGGGCAAAATTCCGCTTTCCTGATAACTGATTCTTGGCTAATAGAAACAAAGTAAAGACTTCTGTCCACAGTGAGTCAGGCAGGCCCATTGTGCGCAACCAGTAATCGGATTAAATGGACTCCTGGCTCTATTTGCAGCCACCAAAGTCCCTTGAACACTTTCTGCATCCGAAGCCTACCCATCATGGTGGCTCTCTGGCCTTTGAAATCAAATGGACAGTAGCAAGCAAAGGCTTCACTGCAGCAAAACCTATCTCCAAGCAAACAAAGTGCTGGGATAAGGGAAAATACACGCCTACCCTTTGCAATTAAGGGGACAGCAGAGAGAAGGGTAGTGGCCAATGAGCAGAAACCAATTTTCATTCTTATAAATATATATCTTTTCCTAATTTTCTTTAAAAAAAAAAAAAGAAAGAAAGCCAACAACGAAGAATAGTGAAAGTGTAAACCCGCTCTGTGCATCCATGAGAAAGCTAGAAGTCTTGCAAGAGTCGTTCTTATCCAGTGTTCTGGGGGGCAATGCATCTTCCTGATTTTGCCAATTTATCTAGAAAATATTACAATTTAATCTGTGTTAATAAAAGACCAACAGAGTAACACCGCCTGGGGTTTTATGTGTCTGGCTGGCTTCTATTAGCATTTAAATCTGCATCCATTATATTAGTTCCTTAAAATAAACACAAACATTTATGCGAGTGACAATTCGAGTTAGCCTTAGTCAGTCTTAAATAATGTCACTCAACTAGGCATTTGGACCGAAGCCTGTGAATCATGAGGTATATTTTTGCCTACAGTCTGATAATTTTCAAAGCTATTGGCAACCTGGGAATTTTCCTTCCTTATCACCAGGGCTCAGCTAACTTCACTAAGACTAATCAGGCCAGGAATCATTCATTCAAGGATTGCATGATCATGTTTTTCTTTAGCTGTGACAGCTGCCTCAGCCACATTAGCAATGCAGATTAGCCAGCCTAATAGGTTAATGCAGAACACGCGAAAATTAGGTTTAATCCCCAGTGAAATAATCTAACATTTTCACATTTCTTGATGTTGGGATAGAGACATTGCTGGTGACTCAATTAGGTGTAATGTAGATCAAAGCAAATTTACCTTCTGGCTGAACCTCCCCAATAGTTTAGACAGAAGAATATAGCAAGGGCCCTTTACTAATTGGTGAATAGCTGTAGGGAAAATTGTATTAGGAGCATGT
Source organism: Potos flavus (assembly GCA_028534135.1). Lineage (NCBI taxonomy): Eukaryota > Metazoa > Chordata > Mammalia > Carnivora > Procyonidae > Potos > Potos flavus. The sequence goes on from CM052885.1 coordinate 81,991,174, forward strand.
AGGAGGTGAGCAGAACTCTTGGGGCCTAGGACAGATAATCGACACATTTTGCAAACATGCACATCTATCACTTGACCATGCCTCCAAATGATGTTGCAGCTCAGCACAGATGCAAACACCTTGTACCAACACATTCATCCTTCCGGCATCGCTGCCATAAATGGGAATGCGCTCTCGCTCTCTCTCTCTTTCTTAATCTGCACCTTTTTCGTGTCCTGTCCAGGAGTATCACAATTGTGTTCTGAATGGGCCTGCATTGTGAGGGGAACAGAAAGAGAATGAGAGGGTGTCTAATGTTTTCATTCTGGCGAACAGCATATCAAACACCCATCTCTTTCAATCATAAAGGGAAGGAAACAAAAAATTACATGCCCTCAGTTGCCAAATTATTTTTTGCCTTGACATCTTAATTCTTAATCCTTGTGTGTGGTCAAATCAGTCTACTATAGGCAACCAATCAAGCAATTATTTCTAAATTATATTTGCCCAACTCACATTGATTGGCCATTCTTTTCTTATTGGGTTAGCTCATTAATTCTGAGCAGCTTGCTTATTATGCCTTCCACATCATTTTCCTTCCGAGCCTATCTGCTCCAACCAGCCTGCTGATGTTTCAAGATGCCATACAGGCGGGAAAAAAAAAAAAAAAAAAAACCCGACCAGTGATCTACGCATTGTCTCCTCTAGCAATTACAATTCACATTGCTGATTAACTTTGATGTGAAAACTAATGAGATAAGACAAGTTATCAAGGCGGACCTGATCGTCATTCCATTTATACAGCATTTGCCATCGGTGAATGACAAAAAACTAATGAAGACATATCTGACAGCAGGCTGAGCAGAGACAGATTTCGGTCCCCCATCAGTAAGAGTTGAGCTCCCTTCTCATGGTCTATCTGAGACACGTCGGAATTAGCTTTAATAATGGAAACACTTCATCTAAATGGACACATGTTTACATTAAAATAACTACATGATAAATAGATGGCGGAGATTTTATGCCTTCTTGAGTCTAAACAACAAAGTAAAAATGTGTTCTAGTATTCACTAAATCATTCGGAGGAAAATTCAATTTAAGCTATTATACTTATCACTGAGCGAGCGTCCCCTGTTTACGGGTAACAAATGTTGGTTTTCAGAGGGCGGGAGCAGAAATGTGATCCAGGCAGAACAGGAATGATTTACTTTGTTAAGATGGTAATGGGCAGATAAACAGAAGCACAATATTGGTAAAGCTACTGAACAGTAATAACTTTGTGGTGTGGAGATCCACTGGAATGACATTTCCAGCTGTACATTTTTGCAAAGTTCTCTTCATTTTCGGAGCAGAGACACTGGAGGTCTCTGCTTTTTGTCCACGCGTAAATGCAGCGCTGCCGCGCCCTAAGCGTGACCTATATTACATTTAGAAGAATAAATTCAAAGCATTTCTCTGGATATACTCATATGTAGGTTTCTTTTCCCCTAACAAATTAACAAGGAAGGGCAAGTATTGAGTTAGAAATGTAAATTTTCTGTGGACATGATCTTGGGGGCTGAAGATTAAATATTAAGAAAAAGCACATGTTTTATTAAATTGGGTTAAAAAAGTGGTGACATGTGAGCTTCAATAAAATTCATAAGTATTCCTACAGTTAAAAAGATTCAAATGCATTTTTTTTGTGTCTGCATTATCTTTGTTACCTTAGTCTTATAAGTATGAAAGGAAGCAAAACACAGATTGCTTTAACAGATAACACAGCCTTCCCAATGAGTCATTTTGTTACTCTGATAAATCATTACCAAAATCATAAGAGAAGGGAAAGTGTTCATTTTCCTAGAAAAAAGCTTTCTTCCATATAACATATGCAAGTGTATTGTTTTTCATACATAAACCTCATGGAATAATATTACACTCAGATGGCATGGGATAAGCCAGAACAACAAAAAAAGGGAAAAGAAGTTGTGGCATATTAAAGTGTATCTTTAAAATCTTCCTTTTTTTAGATAGGTGGTAGTTTCTGTTTTCTTTGGTCAAACATGATTTAAAATATTGTATGGCAGCTGTCCTCAAATATAATTTCTAGTTATTTTTTTTGGACTTAAAAAAAGAAGAAATACATGAATCATATCAGCATCTATAATCAATATTTCTCCCCCCTCACTGTACCCACACCCCCAAGCCATCACAAACAACAGTGGCAAAATAAAAAAAAGAACACACAACTACTTTTCTTGAGGGGCTGTATTTAAAAAAATCTACTGCATGTGATGAAAGTTAATCGCAAGTACAGTTTTAAGGATGAAGAAACAAATTAGTACTCCAGCGAGGGATTAAGTGTAAAAGCTCTTTTCAGAACCGAAGATAAATCCTATATATTAGAAGACACTATAAAAGTACTTGCGTAAGAGCTAAAGGTACAAGTGGAAAGTTGACCCCCAACATGGTTTGATGATGGTGTGCTAAGTTTATAAAATTCTACCTCAGTAAAAGGAGCCTGTAAGTACAGTGCCCACTAAACACAGAAGCAATTGTGCTAGAAAACGGGTTTCCAATTTTGACTCAAGTGACAAAATTAAGCCCATCTGAACAAGGGCTGACGGATTTCTTCTCTGGAACCTGCCTCCCCGCCCTCCCCCCAATTCACTGGCTTCTCTTTTAGCCCATCCATCTTTGGAATTCTCTCCTGGTTATGTTTACCACTCAATTCTAATGTTAATTAGAGACATACACATCCGTATTAGTAACCCCACATTTTCATTAGCAAAGCCCAGCCGGCCAAATGAAAACCGGGAGTGTGTCTGCGTGTGAGCCAACAATGCGGAGATGGCCGTGTTCTTGAACACACATATCTAACATTCTTTCCTCCCTGGTGTTAATTTTCCCTTTCTATGTCCTCTTATTATGCTATCTCTAACATGGGTGGCGGATTCCTTTTTAGCCTATTTCTTTAATCTATTTTAATAAATAATTACAGGCAGCTGCAGAATTTATTCATTCCAGAGGGCTACCTCCTTCACATTTTTTTCCAGAGGTGCAGCTCAAGGAGACATGGTGATAATCAGGGTGGGTGGGGGTTGTGTGCCTGGAATCCCTTCTACACAATGTCATTATGAGCTCCCATTTAAAATGAAAAATGTATATTTCACTTAAAAGCAATACAAGGTTAGCACCCCTTCCCGGGGAATGCTTCACAACAAGGGGCACTCTGGTTCCATATTCAGGAAAGGAGCAGGGGGAAAATGAAAGAAATAAAAATCGCTACAACATATTTTTAAGGTATTAAACAGGACCCTTACTGATGGGGAAAAAAAAGATTCACACTCTTTGTCTCTCCTACAATACGGAATGATTAGCTTTCACGGGGTTTGAGAATTTTATTCCTAAACCAGTTAATCTACTTTGTTTATGTAGCACTTGGGGCTTTATTTATTTTTCTTTTATTAAAAACAAAAAGCGATCTTTGTCTCTTTTTCACAGTTTCTGCCCTCTTCCCTGGGATATATTATAATTTCCAATGTGTTGATTCAAATGTTCACAAAATAAGGTTTCTTTCCCGGAGCTGGAGTCCCACTTATCAGCCTTCATGACCCCCATACTACAAACTGGTTTGTATAGCGCTGAGCCTGGGGCTGAATGTTTTTCTTCATTTCTTCAAAACACCCCCATGGACAAGCACACTGGGTACATTTCACTGATCAACCTCACTTCTTTAAAATCAAGCTTTACCCCATCTTATTCAAGCAAACGCTTAAAGCATCTGAAACAGGAAGCTAACTTCATAGCTCAGCTGTAGAGCGAGTTTGTAATATTTATCTTTGGAGAACTGAAAATAAATTCCTTTATTAAGTGCTTGCTTGAAGTGCATTGCTAAACAGTTCCTCTGGCATGTATTCTAAAATTTGTTAACTGAGCTCCCTTCCCATAAACGATTTTTTTTTTTCAAAAAAATCCTTGCTTTGAATTTATATATATTTCAGTCTTGACTAAGGTTTTATTTAAAAACAGTTACGGTGCACCTTTTGATTTGGAGTTTAAAGTAAATAATATTTGTACATCTGAAACATACTCAAGACAAATGAAAAGCCTCTAGATGCTTTTGTGTGAGATGTTGAAGGGCTCTACAAACTTAAAAGGACAACCTCAATTAAGCTCATCTTCATCTGGAAAAAAGTAGCAACCGAAAGCTGAATATATTAGATAATACACACTTGCCGAAGAGTATTCTCTTAGCTATTTAAAAAAATTTTTTTAAAGAAAAAAAAAAGAAAAATATTCTTGATATCCAACCCAAAGCTGGCCTGAGTGTCGCTAGATGCTAATTTTGTTTGAAACTGTTCAACTAACTCTGAATAGATATCCATATTCAACAAAGATGTAATTAATGGCAACATTTCCTTCAGCCTCAAGACATCATAACAAGCTGCAAAGTACAAAAAGATTTTTATGGGAACTAATTTAAGGACAAAGGGTTGACCTCTCGCATTTCATTAACTAACTGGAGGGAGGCAGGGAAGAGAGGCAGTGCTCATGTCGTTCATTTCAAGCAGCCAATTTCAAAATGCAAATCGCAATCTGCAGATGTTGGAAGCTGATATGGATATTTTTAAATATCATTTGTTCAATTTAAGGACATCAGACATTTGAATTTTAAATAAAAATCAAAACCAATTTTGGGATTCATTTTTAGTTGAGGAATGAATGTATTCATGGTGCATTGAAGGTCTTTAGGTTAGCTATGTTTTCAAGTGTCTAAAACTATTCTTGTAAACCATTAATTTCATGTATTATTTCCAAAACCTTTTAATGGAGGAGTTCTATTAAGCTACACATTATTTCTGATGATTGTGCCAAGTGAGAAGTGGTGTATTTTGAGTACAGAAGGATAGAAGCGACCGTCCGAATCAGACACCTGATTTCCTGGATGTATTCAAAACCTATGTGCTCTGGACTCTACAGTTTGCTTCAGGCAGTACCTGAAATAAAATCTGAGAGGCTCTCCTTTACAGGACATAGAAACAGTTAAGTACATTACTCTTTTTAGAATTTGGACCTTTCCCGACTCTATTTTGGCTTATTTATTATTTTTTTTTATAGCGCTTTCCACTACTGGACTCACTATGTATTTTACTTATTGTATTTTGTCTGTCCCACTCCCCTCTCAGTAGAATATAAGCTTCAAGAAAGCAAAGACTTTCAGCTCTTCTGTTCAGAGCTGCATCTCCAGTGTCTAGTCCTGCTTTGTCCATGGCAGTCACTCATCACATGTGGTCATTCAGATTTAATTTAAAATTCATTAATATTAAACAAAATTAAAAATTCAGTTCCTCAGTCACACTAGCCACATTTTAAATGCTCAATAACCACATGGGCCAGTGGCTTCTATATCAAGACTGTGCAGATAGAGAACATTCTCAGTGCTTCCAACAATTCTAGAGGAGAGTGCTGGCCTAGCGCTGCCTTGCACATAGTAGGCACTCAATAATATTTGTTGACATTGAATTTGAACACCTGAAAAAGGCTATTTCCAGGGATAAGAGACGTCTGATACGATTCCCCCCTCCATTGTCAAATGCTTAGAATGAGCGAAAAAAACATGATTCACCACAGAGCTCACAGCATGGTGTCACATAGTATCCCATATATTCCATCACCAAAAGCGGATGTGTGTCTTGTGGTTTTGTTTAGGGTAGAAAGAATCACGCCATTCACTTTCTCATCTCTTTATATGGGATTTATGAAGTAGGTTAGGGAAGATATCGCCAACCCCATTTTTAGGTGGGAGACAAAGCCTTCAGAGGATTAACGTCTCACAGCCAGAGGGCAGGATGCCCGAACACCTTCTTGTTCAGTCCAGAGTTTTCCTAATTAGAGCAGCCTTCCCCACGTGCACCCACAGACATTTTGGGGAGGTGCTTAATACATGTTTCATTGGCTTTCACTAAGCAATAACATTGAAAATAATTAAAATTGGCATCCACTCATTAAACTTCATCATCACCACCACCATTTATTAAATTTGATTATGTGGTGGACAGTGTGTGAAGGTTTTGCACATGTTCTCTCATTTAATCCTGAAGACAGTTTTTATTATAGATAATGCTTTCCCAAATTTACACATGAGGAGATGGAGCTTATAAGGGGTGGGATGCAAGGATGCACTATCCTCCCATCTAGAATGGCACTGGGGACCTTTGGCCAGAACTGGGGGAGCTGAGCCACTCCCTGCAAATGTGGCATTTACGTGTTAATATTTTTCGCTTGCCTTCACCGTAGGCCATCTTGTCTGTCTTCCTCCTCATAGACATTTTAATTTTATGAAACAATGAGACCTACTAGTGCTGGATATAAAGAAAGACTAAAATAATATCTTTGGTGCCAAGGTGTGAAAGAGAGTGAGTATTCATCAGGAACCTCTAAGAGCTTGCAGATGGTGCTCTGTATGATACTGAGAGCACAAAAGGAGGGAGGCCAATGTGGGAATGAAGGCTAATTCTCCACGTGCTCCACTGCTTGTCAAGGACACAGGCTGTTATGATGATGGGTGAACCTGAGTGGGGACAGTGGCACTTGCAATGGGAGGAGGGCTTTTGGTTTGTATAACCCTTGACGAAATGTGTTCCCTTTGAGCTAGGCTCCAACTATCCATATTTGCTCATGCTAGAAAGCATTATAACACCACTGGATCCTGATTACTTTCGTTTTCTCTACCTTACCCTCCACACTCCGCAAAGGCAATGATTATAAAATGGGGAAGGCAAAGAGAGGGTGGGCATCCATTTAGATATATACCTCTGAGGTCATGAATATCCCAGACCACACTCTTGACCACTGAACTGGCCTTTTGGATAGATATGGACTGAATATGTTATAGTTATGGACAGACATGGAATGAATTGTTGTCAAAGTTACCAAGCAATGCTTTCTACTTATACCCAAGGGAAAGATTCTAACAGCAAAGGACAAGGGCTTTTGGGAACTTGAGATTCATGATTCTGGGGACCAAATCTCAGCTCTTGGAGTTATTAGCTTTTGGGGTGGTTTCCAAACAAGGTAAGTAGAAAGACTGGAATCTTCCTGAAGACTCATAAAGAGGACAAACTACAAAGTGGATGGACAGATGCACCTGTGCACATGCATGAACACAGATTCGTCTCCTATGGCCACATACTCTAAGCCAAGTATTCACACACCTGGTCACACCAATTTGCAGGCTGCTTGGCTATGAGTAACAGTCTGGGACATAAAGTGTGAATTTCTAGGTTGTGGTAAAGTTGTTGGGAGCAGAATTTCAAAATTGAGGCAATTTCAGAAAATTGGGGCTACAAGGGTTTCATAGATCCTATCTATTTTGGGATTATTTATACCCTGCTTTATTTCTAGTGAACTCGTGACTTTATAAATAAAGCAAATGACAAAACTTGACAAGAAAAGTATTAATAAGTGTAATTAGTAGGACGCCTCATGACTCAATGCTCAAAATGAAATAAGCCTAAAAGAAATAAAAACAAAATTAGAAAGTTATCACAAGATATAGGCTAAGTCCTGGGGACGGTCAGTTGTAAAATTTAAGCCCAATCAAGAAGAAATAATAACAACCAACAGCCGGCTGTCCAATAGCTCATTTGGAGCTGAGTTTTGGCCAATATTCTGAAGCAGAAAGAAGCCACTTTGGTGGAGGGTTCCACTGCTGTCCTAGCTCAGTGAGCAAGTTAGTCACGTGTTTCTGTCTCACTCCACTTTGATCATCATTAAGGCTTTCTAAACCTCACCATCACCTTCTCAAAGAATCTCCATCTATTCTCTTTACTCTGGGTGTGTGCTGGGTTGGCTGAAGGTGGTGGCTTTCACAGGATGGGTCACAGATTTCTGAAGAGAATCTGGGGGACACAGACAAGTTTCACTCCAAAGTGAGCCATGGCTGGGCTGTCTCCCAGCCTTACCAGAAGCCGTGATGGACCATTAGGGCCACAGAGCCTACCCAGCCCTTTCCTCAACGCCTTCAGGTCTTGGCTGCAATCTAGTTCAGTGAGGTCCTCTCCCTCTTTCTGCTTTTCTTTTATTCTTGGAATGTTTTACCCTCTAAGAGACTGTGCACTTTATTTCTGTTTATCGTTTACTGTATGTCTTCCCTGCTGGGATGTAAGCTCCACAGGGCTGGAGATCTTTATCTGTTTGGTTCATAGACATGTCCCAAATGCCCAGAACAGTTGCTGCCACGTCCTAGGCACTCAATAAATACTTATTGAAAGAATATATGAATGGATTCCTCATAAGTACTAGGCATGGCTATGGAAGGTAAGCCTGTTTGGCAATTCTCTCTCATTCTCTTATTCCTGTGACTTGTCCTTCCTCCAGTGTGTCATCAAATCAGGGCAACTTTTATCTTTTCCCCCAGGGCAGGAAAATGCTGCAGGTTATGCCTGTGAATCTTTCTGTCACAGGCCATGGTCACCAGCTCCCTCTCTCCCTTCCCTCCTGTTGTCCGGTAGGCAGTATTTATAGGTCTCGTTTCTCATTTAGAAGAACATGATTCCTAGGAGCTGGGAGAAACTCCTGTGTTTCAAGGAAGAAGTTTTAGTTATTAATATTCAGGGCTATTACCTCATCACATTAGCTTTAGACCAAGGCACAACCCTTACCTTGTGGACCAATCTCAACATCTTGCCCTTTGGCTCCATAAGCTGCTATGTTTTCTTGTGTGGTTTCCTTTTGTTCCCATCATAGCCATCCTCTATTGCACTGCCATCACTGCCTCCTATTGCACATATCCACAGGCTGTTTCCCCTGCCCTCCTCCCCTCACTGTGTCCTGTGAAAGCCTGAAAGGATTTTTATGGGGAACAATCCCATTGAACCATTCTGTCCCTTCTCTTCAGCCATTCCCATCCCTTCTTTGGGTTCTAAGCAGGGAGGACCCTTGTTAAAATGATGTAGTAGGCCAAGCCAGTCTTTGGAGTTCCCTTCTCAACCTCCGGCCCTAAATAGCATCCTCACACTTTCTCCCCTTTCCCTCCTTCTTATCAAGATGCTGGGATGGCTAGAGGTGGCCGCTGAACTCCTAGCACCTCCAAGAATGGCCCCTCGTGGGGGCATTGGCATGTTAGGAAAGGTTACTAGGAGAGGGCTTTGCTTATGACTCCCAGAAAGTTCTACGAGGGTCATTTCAGGTATTTCTTTTTTTTTTTTTTTAAGATTATTTATTTATTTATTTGACAGAGAGAGATCACAAGTAGGCAGGGAGAAAGGGGGAAGCAGGCTCCCTGCTGAGCAGAGAGCCTGATGCGGGGCTCGATCCCAGGACCCTGAGATCATGACCTGAGCCGAAGGCAGAGGCTTTAACCCACTGAGCCACCCAGGCGCCCCGCATTTCAGGTATTTCAGAGAGTGAGATGCTAGTGTGAGGCAATGGGGCTTTCCTACATCCTTTATTCCATATTTGGAGCACTGGGCTCAATCTCAACATGGCTCAGCCCTCCAGTTTCTGGCCCAGGGGTGTGGGCTAGATTCATATGCTCTGTTCTTCATGAAAGCAGAGGAAGAATCTCAGGCCGGCTTCACCAAGAGATACTTATACTTTTTGCCTCTCCAAAGCACCCAGCTCGGTGCTCCTGAGATGTTCCCTCAAACATTTGTTGGTGGTGGATTCCAAGGACTTCTGGCCAATAGGAATACAAAGGGGGCAAAGCAGCCATCACATGGAGTTATTTTAAAACACACATATCAATGTTACACATCTATTCATACACACACATATATCCTACAAAAAGACATTTTGTGCTCAGGACCATTAAGAAAGAAAGCCCACAGAGAGCTGAGCCAGATGTTTTCCTTTTAGATCTTAAAATGAAGGATTCATTTTTGCAAGATAAATTCCTTTCTCCCTCCTCCCCCACAAAGGCGTTTTAAGCTTATTCAACTGGCTTCTTAATTGGTCAACCTGTACTTATCACCCAGTGGGGAAGCGGGTTCTCCTCTTGCCTCCAACAAAGCCAGGCCTCACTAAGAGTGACGACGGTCCAAGGTCTCACCAAGCTTGCCAGCTCCGCTGCCTCCATCATATGTCGACAGCTCCTGCAGATGTCTCGGGGCAAAATAAATGACTTCCAGATGTGAAGAAAAGAACTGAACGCATTCATGCAGAAGTGAAGGGGGCATTGTTTTTCCCTATGTTGGGGTCTCTTGGAAGGTATCAATGAACAACAAATTCATTCTTAATATATCACAGGAAATCTAAAATGGAATTTATTGCCCAGCAAATAATTTCCTATTTTCCATGCTGAGAAACTCAAACTTAATTTCTTGCTAAGGACCAAGGCTTACATTCTCTGGGAAAGCATTGCCTGCTTACCCACTAGTCTGATTTAATAGCTCATTATTTCAATTTAAATTTCAAACAAATGCAAAGATTTGCAAGAATGGCTTGTATGAATTTCATAAACTAATATTCCTAATAGTCTGATCTCTTCACTGGGGAAGGTCAGTCACCTTCTTGAAAATACTTTCAAAGTAGAAGCCCAGATACATACCATCTACCTCTGTCATAAATAGATAATGCAATTTTTAGTGTTCAGGAGAAAGGAAATGACTTCTTTTTTCTTCCTGAGATGCTACTACCATCCGCAAGTTGGATATGTGTGTATGTGTGATGATGAAGTTGATGAGGATAGTGTGTATGTGTGTGCATAGTTTTAAAGTAAAATCATGAGAACAACCATGAACCAAGACAGAGTGGAGATGAAACCAGCCCCAAGGAAAGATTACCACGGCTTTGTACCAAAACTTTGGCTTATGATAAACTTGCTCAGTTGACAACGGTATAGCCCCAGAAAATCTCACACACTTGCTCAGGACAGGATTATAATTTGAATCAGAAGGCTTTGCATTTCTGGTATCTACAAACAGGCAACTAACTTAGCCTTACTTAGGATCCTCTCAGAGTTCTGAGCTGAGATAGGCCTGTTGTCAGTGTTGCTTGATCTTGTTTTCCACAAGACTAAGTGCAGGTATCTCAAAAGTCTAGTGACATACTGGCATGAGCATACCCTGCTCCATTGTCTCCACAACTGGCACCTCGTTTGAAATGACCTTGTTCACTACTTGCTTACTCTCCATGTTCCAGGACAGGAGGGATTTCATTTCCTTCCTGGCTGTGTCCCCAGTTCCTACCCAGTTCCTAGAGTGGATCCTGGCTCATTGTAGGCACTTATTACTCTTGTAGAATGAATGGATCGGGGCCACTACTTCCTTGTGGACCTCTGGAAAATCCAGGTGTCTTTTGGTTGCATTGACTAATGACTACTTGCTTCGCACAAATGCAACCAAATAATTGGGAAATAGTGGCCCTAATATTGGGATGGGCATGGTGCATTCACTCATATCTGTTTAATAGACTGGAGAGGAAATTAATGTCTCCTTACAAGGGAAATAATCAAAAGATGCAGAACGCTAGGAGATGTAAGTTGCTTTATTAATATTGGAACACTCATACAAATGAATGTTATTTAAAACCAATTGGGCCCTTTAAAGAACACATCCTCTATATTCTGCAAATTAATTCCAATCACATCTTCAAGTCCATTTACAGCCAAACTCAGAGTCCTCCCCTTCCGTCAGCTGTTGACTTTCTAAGTGTCCCAGGCAGCTGCGTGTCTGTGGCTCCCTGCAATGACTTGCCAAACCTAGCTTTCTTAAGGCTGCTGACTTCTATGGGGCATCCTGACAAAGCCTCCACTCTATGGAGGCTTGAGGCCCAGGCGCCCAGCCAGCCTGCGGCAGGAGTTCAGGGAGTCGGGAAGCCCTCTTTAAAACCATGTCACGCTCATGTGATGACTGCTCCTCTGTGCTTATTTGAACTGTCCCTCCCAATTAGCGGTAATAAGTGACTCTGTAAAGATGAACAAACACAGTGCCTTCATTAGTCCACACCAGCTCTGCTCGCCCCACCCCAAGTCCACATTCCCTGCCCTGTGCCAATCAGCCCCAGAAAATCCCCAGAGTATACCTCCAATAGCGTTTGGAGAAAGCTAAACACATCTTACTCCGAGTGAATAAGGACCAGCAAAAGGCAAATTAATGACAACCCATTTGAAGAGTTTGCTTGAAATTGTTGTATTTTGCCCATCCACCGAAAAATTGATTACTCCCAGGGAAGGGGGAAAAAAATCCAAATCAATAGACTAAAGCAAAATGGTCAAAAGTCATGCTCCAAGCCCATTTATTTTTATCTATTTACCCTTCCTTGCCGCCCACTTTCCGTGTCTCTTCCCGTGCATCCCTCTGCCCCTTCTCCAACCACAGACATTTTTTAAAGAAATGAGGTATAATTTACAGGGCAGGAGCTGCTTGGCCTTTTCAGATAAAGCGCTAATGGCAGCCCAGGGAGAGCTAGCTGCGTGGTTATACATCTCCCAGATGAACTGGAGCCTGTGAACACCTCTAGTCCCAGTTTTGCCATAACAGAGTCTGGGGTGATGTGGACAGTTCCCTCCCTGAGGGCCAGAGAGAGATGCAAATGAGGCATTTGACTGGGGCTGCAAGCCAGGCACATAGTGTTAACCCCTCTCTTCCCAGAGCTGTGTGAAAAACAGGAGCAGAAATGATGGTCCTGCATAGACGGGGACGCAGGAGGCAGGTACGTCTTCTCTGTACCTATTAAGATGCCCTGTGATAATGGGCAATGGCTCCGTATCTTACCTCCCCTGATGGAAAAATGAGAATGATGATGACAAATTTGGATTTTGCACTCCCTCCCTCATTAAGCAGCAGAGGGTCTCTAACTTTATTTCAGAATAAAATCCCAGCTCCCTTACCTAGAATTCAAGAGCTGTGGTCAGTCACCTGGTGCTTTGCCTGGTGTGGTTTCTGACTTCTCCTCTGGGTATCCTAGGCCCCCAGCCATTCTCTTAGCCTGGAAGGCCCTCACCCCAGTTGTCCAGCTCTTAAAACCTCTCCAATCCTTTTAAGGGCCAAAATGCTACAGCACCCATCTTCAATGATGGTCTGTCATCATTTTTCTCGTCTCCCTCAGCACATCTGAACTTCACTGAGTGGACACTGTTGGGAGATTAATCAGCAGCAACGTTTCTAAGCACGAGATTATATTTAATAATACTGAATGCTTCTCATCCTTTCTTTCTTGAATCGTCCTTCTGCTCCTATCACCTAGTTGGAGCCCACATCTCTGTTATGACTCCTAACCAAGTTCTCAACACATCCAAAACATTTCACAGTATTTCTGCTTCACACATGCTCATGGTTCTGCCCTTTTCTCATCTTCCGGGCCTGGGGACTATGGGATCAGCGCCACCAGACCCTCTGGCCATCGATTAGATGGCATCTTCCTTGTCATCAATTTGAGCAACACACCCACCCATTTCAAAGGGAAACAAATCTTGCAGACTCCCCCTGTTGACTTATATTTGTTACAACAAAACCGTTACTTAAGTATGTACAGATACGTATTGATCATATTGCAACTATTAAATATTTTGCAAATTCAAAGCAAGAAGAACCCTACAAAGCCAATAACATTCAAATTGTCATGGCTAATTTCACATCAAGGATCATTTTGTAAAATCTAAATCTCCACTCAGCACGAGTGAGGTACTGGCCACTAGAGTGCACCTTCTTTCTTTCTTTTTTGTTTTTTTTTGGGGGGGGGAGGGGATAGGACGGAGGAAATATAAGTTTTTATGTAAATTCCAGCTAGTTCACATACAAGTGCAGTATTAGTTTCAGTTGTAGAATTTAGCGAATTATCACTTCCATACAACACCCAGTAGACTGTACCTTCTTTCATTTTCAACATGGCTGCAAATCCTCTCCCCACCCTACATTGCTCCCTGTTGAAACTAATGACCAGTTTTTCACTGGTCCAGCCATGATGCATTTAGGTGTTAATTGAGGCAGCAGAGATGGAGGGTAGGTTGGGAAATGAAGAGTGGAAAGGGGGACTGTTCAGAAAGCCAGTGATTAGGTTCTTGTCTTCAGCTCTAAGCCCAGCCTTTATATCCTGCTCTGTGGTCCTAGGACTGGGAATCTGCAAACCTCTGCTTTGCTGGGGCCCCTGGCAATATGGGGTGTTCAAGAGAGACTGCAAGGCTGGACTGAGAAAGGACTTGCTTCTTCCAGTTCCTCACATGGGCATTACCCTGGTCATCCTCCCTGGCTGCTTCCCATTCCTGATTACTTCCTGTCCTTGATAGCATCTCCCCAACCTCACTTCACCCTAGCAGCAACTACTCATCTTCCACTTGAGCAATCTGCAGTTGTTATAACACTTACAGAGCTAGATTCATCATTCAGTTTAAAGACTGAGCCCAGCTGGCCAGGGTCCCTCTCCAAGGGTCTGACTTTCAGCTCCATGGAGCCCCTTCTCCTTGCTTCTAAGTTGTGCTATTTTCAACTGCTTCTCTTTTATCCCTCAGGCCTAGAAATGGTACTTGCTTCCTGCAGTTGTCATTCCAAGACTCCTTAGAGTTCACTTTTTATCCATTCTGTTATAGTAAATCACTATTTTATTCCATTTCTGTTAAGATATCTGGTGGGGCTCTGACTTCCAACTGCTACTGAAACCATTGGGGTAGCCTGGACAAGATGAGACATTAAAATGGGAATGGCGTAAAGTAAATGGATTGGAAGGGCATTTAGGAAGTCAATTAATTAAAAGAGGCATGGAAATTGGGGATGGAGGAAAAAGGAAGAGAAAGGACTCAAGATTTCTAAATAAGCAACTGGTGGAAGGAGGGACCAGAAACAAGATGGGTGAGGTCTATACATTCTGGTGCTTTTGGCCATCCAGCATTTGTTTCCTCTTCTCTTGCAAATGGCACTCTATTTTTGTTCCCATATCTATCCTTGATCCTTCTAAGGATGACATAGTGGTCTTTGGGGTGGGGCAGACAGGTTGTCCTGTGAGAAGCCAGTCAGCACTATTCCCTCCCCTTGACCATCTATTGCTTCCGGGTAACGGGGCAGACTGCCTTGGCCCACCCAGGCCATAAAGCCCAGGAGTTGGTTTTGTGTGGAAGGGACCCCGCTGGCAGCAGGTGTGAATAAGCACATAGTTGGAGCTGCCCCACAAGGGTGAACTGCCATGAATGAAGCCAGCCTTGAGAAATGAAAATGCTACCAGATGCACATACCAATTTGGCCCAACACCAGCCCTCTTTGGGGGTTCCAGTCATGTTTGTCAATTTACCCCAAATATAATTTCTTAGTTAAATCTTTATTGCTTAAGTCAGATTGAGTTGCTTTCCAACTATTAGCAACTAATCATTCTAGGTGATATGGTGGAGAACGTTGATAGAAATGGGTTTGGGGGGAGCTAGTGAGTTCACTTTTGGACCAGTTTTATTAAAGGTAGCTCTAAGACCTCAAGGGGAGACTTTGTGGATATAAAAACAACACATTTTTTTCCCTGAAACTTTGCTACTTTCCAGGTACTCTTTCAAGGGTATTAGGATCACTTAATATTTATGTAACTCATTTATATGATAGTTACTAGTATTACTTCCATTTTACAGATAAGAATAATGGATGATAGCCATTACGGACCTGCCTGAGGTCCCACCTTGCTCCTTGTAGCCTTATATTGCCTATCAGTGAAGCTTTGTGACCCTGCAGCTTAAAAGGGAACAATCCAAATAGGGCCATTTTTGGAAAACTGATCATTGTCACATGTCATGGTGATTATCCTCATACACAAACAGACCTGCGATTCCATGTCCTGCTTGTAGTATATCCCAAGCAACTTCTTTGCCTCTCTCCTATACCTCCATTTTCCTGTCTCCCAGGATGTAGATAGGAGGTTTTGGTTGGGATCCTCCCGGAGCCAGCCTTAAGACTGCAATCTGAAGGCATCTAGTGTGTTTGGAGATGGAGCCAAGCAGCACTCCCAGTGGGAGAGTGAGGAAGTGAAACAGAGGAAAGAAGAAGTTCAGTCCTGCTGAGCCTTGGAATGCAGCACTCTTCAGACTTGTTCTCCAACTTCCATGGGTCAAGGGCTGCTCCTGGGACATCAGCCTCTGGAACTTCTGACTTGCCTCTTGCAAGAGCCGAGCAAGTTCCAGGGCACAGAGGCCTCTGCGGATGGTTTTCCTGGCCTCAGGGTCATGGGTGCCAAGAGCAAGAGGCCATACAGTTGGCATGGGCAGGATTTGTTAGTCCCAAGGTAATGTGAGCAGGGCATAGGTAGCGTCTACTCCAGAAGCAAAGGTGGAATCAGTTTCCACCCCGTCAGGGAACAGCTGGCTCATCTCTGGTATTATCTTTAAGGTGGAAGCAGGGCTTCTACCACCAGCCTGGTCCAGCCATCTCCTTTTGCCCCCAAACAAGGTCTTCTTCATGTAGTCTTGTGGTTGGAGTGAAGGGCTGTGATGGGGGAGCAGCATTTTTTTGGGGTGTCTGTTGCAATATTTCCAAAGGCTGCAACTATCCTAATTTGGATCATGGTCTACATGAGGTTAAGTGTCTGGATATTTCCAAGGTTGCTTTAATGGTTTTACTTGTAAGATACAAACACATGGATATTTCACAGTATCTGTACGTTTTCACCATTTTTTCCTTCTAAATCCAGATATTTGTATATTTCCTTCATGCATCTTTGGGGACTAAGCTATACTTCTCCTTGTGGTTTCTGTTTTCTCTAAAGAAATGTACCTGTGGCAAATGGCATTTTCCAAAAATGGCCAAAGCAATATTGTTGGTTCCACATGCTCTTCTAAAACTTTGCCATTACCTTCCTTTCCTTCCCTTTGAAATTGGACACAAAGAGATTGTGGGGGAAGTGACACTGACTTCTGAGGCCAAGTCATCAAAGGCAATATAGCTTCCATCTGGCTCTGTTGATTCTCAACACTGCCCCTGGGAACCTAGCCCAGGCCCCGGAAGAGGCCACAGGTAGGCATTCTGGCCACAGCCACAGTCAGGGCCTCAGCTAATAGCCAGCATCAAATGTCATTGTGCAAGGGAATGAGCAGTCAGATGATTCCAGCCCTTAGACTCGGAATCTTCCAGCTGAGGTCTTTTGGAGCAGAGGCTAACTCTCCCTGTTCTTCCCTATCTGAATTTCTCATCCACAGAACCCATGAACAAAACAGATGATTGTTTTATGCCACTAAGTTTTGGGGTCACTTTTATGCAGCTAGGGAAGTCTTTCTTCAAAGAGGATCTGTGTGGCAGATTTCTACTGTCTACTCCATCTCTACAGGCAGAAATCTTTTTACCTTTTCCTATTCCAGAGGATGTGGCTGAGCAAATCAGGGGACTCAAAGACACAAAGACTGCAGTGTCCCCAATGTTATGAGGGGTCCCCCATGTTGGTCAGGGTGCTTTGGTTACAAACAAAGGAAACGGATTCTGAACAATTTAGCAAAACAGGCATGTGTTAGAAGGACATGGGGCAGCTCTCAGGGTCCAAAGGGGAACCTGATGAGCCAGGTCTTGGGAAGGTCTGGGACCCAGCTATCCAGGGAGCTGGGAAGTAAACACACATGGGCAACATCTTCATGAAGCCATCCCGGAATAAACTGTCTCTGTGAATTTCTCCATCCTTTCACCCGATCCAAGAATCCAATTCCCACGAGAAGTAGTCTGATTGGCTTAGAGTGGGTCATGTGCTCCTGGAATGATCAGAACATGTTGACTGACATCTCTACTAGGACTATATATGATGGTGAGGTGATAATAATCATCACTCACCTGGATTCGGCACTTAGCATGTGCCAGGCACATAGACTAGTCACTTCATGCTCACCAGGAGGCAGGAGCTATAATTATGCTTCTTTTACAGTGGAGGAGACTAAAGCTCAGAGAGGGTAAGTTTCTTGCCTAAGGCTGCTCAGCTGGTAAGCAGTATCACCAGGGCTCAAACACAGTGGCTTTATACCTTGGACTCTGAGTTCCTACATTCACAGCTTCTCATAGACTCCTAACTGCAATGCTGCTCCTGGCCATAGTTTCCCAAAGATGATCAAGGGACTACTTGAAGAGGAATGGGTACTGGGCTGGGAAGCACAACAGGTACCTCCAGAGACCCTAATGGTCCAGTGAGGAAAAAGAGAAGACTTGGGATCAGAATCTGAGTCCTCAGAGAGGTAGGAAGCTATTAAACCAAACTGACTTACTGCAGAGCCAGGATATGCTCCGGGCCAAAAGAAGTGTGTGTCTATTTGATCCACACTTCTCTGGAATAATTCCTCCCAAACAGATCACTACTTACTTCAGGGCTACAGCTGAAAGAACTGTTGGTGGATTGGTGCCCATGGCTGGCTGAGACACCCACCCAACCTGACTATTATACACAACTGGATTAGGCAACCCCCCCTTCTGAGCAAACCCCCTTGTGCCCAGCATCAAGGAGATCTTCATGCATATTGCTCTGCTTGTATCCCTTTGTCCTCTAGATCCGAACCTTCTATGCAGCTAAACTGTCTTTCTTTCAATGGCCTTGAAAACCACTCACAGGGAAAATCCTCCTTAAACAGACATTAAAAACATGTCCAGCATGCAATTCAGTGTGACACACATAACAGGTACTCGATGCATGTTTGCTGTTGATAACAAAAAGACAAGATGTTACGGGAAGTTATATTGAGATGTAGGGGTGGCTCACCCCCTCAATCTGTAATGCAATTTCGCCAGGAAGGATTCTTCCAGTAGAACTTGCTGGTTTAAGCCTGTGCTCACTCAGCTTAGTCACAATGAGATTCAAGAATTAGCTGCAATCCAAATGAAGGAGAATTATTTTTTTTAAATGATGATCTTGTCTCTCTATGTGCTGGCGGTGTCCTTAACACAACACATTTACATGCTTGTTCTTGTTCCAAAAGGACCAGGTGTGGGAGATCCCAAGGCAAGGTCCTCATCTGAATTGATGTGAAGATAATTCTGAGTTATTTTCTGATATTCCAAACTGTTTTTCTTTTTAATAAAAGACAAATGAGAACACTTTTTAAGCATCTTTTAAATTTATTAGGAGAAAAATTTTAAAACATTTTAGATATATACAAAATTTCCACCATGCCCCATTTTCCCCTTTTCCTCAAATTTTTGGAAAACCTGGCAAAAGCTTTGTGACCCCAAACATAGGCTCTGCCTTACAAGCCAGGCCACTGACCCATGATTTTGAATATTCCCACGAAGATGGTGATTCTGATTACCTCAAAGTCTTGATTGCTCACCCTCCTCTAAGTCATCCACTGGTGAAATTATGGAATTTTATAACCAAACAACAGTGATTTCAAGAAATGTTAATGGGGCACTTTACCATGAACAGAATATGGTGTTGGACCTCTTTCTGACCCATCTTTCACATAGTTGCAAGTTTTATGTTAGGATCTTATATCAGCTGAAATGAAAACTCATATCTGAAGGAGTGAATGGAGGTTGCTTATTTTAGATGCCCTTGCACTGGAACTGAAAGTGGTACATGGCAAGAATCAAGGCTATTCTGGGGCTGTGCTCTTTTTATCCAAGGCCCAACCAGTGACAATGCCTTATCAAGCTCTCCACACCAAGCCACCCAACATGCTTGGCGTGTTTGGTAAGAATATGAAAAAGTGACCCTCTACAGGTGTTTTCTGCTACTCAGCAACTACTGCCCACCTTACTTGCTTCTTTACTCATTTTTTTCTGCCTTATGTCTGGATACCCAGAATGTGAGCTGGGAATAAAAACTTGTGTGCAAGTGATTTGTTAAGGAAGTGCTCCTAGGGGAACATGGGAGTGGGGGGATGCAGGATGGGGATGGGACAGATTCCCCCAAGATGCTACTCAGGCAAAGTCATGCAAAAGGTACTGTGATACTGTGATTGATAATAAGAAATGCACACTTGGCCTTGGTCCCTGTTTCTAGCACACAGCTCCTAAAGCCTTGAAATTTCCCCAGTGATGAGAGCAATAAAAGTACCTTCTGTTCATTTAATGAGGTGACTTTTGAACTTCACCTAAGGATGGGGGCTGGTTGCCACTGGAACCAACCATGTGATTAGAGGGCCAGAACTTTCAGTACCACCTTCCTGACCTCTTCAGGGAGGGCAGGAGCTGGAGACTGAGTTCAATGGTCAATGGCCAATGCTTTAGTCAATCACACCTATGTAATGAAGCCTCTATAAAATCCCCAAAGGAGGGACGCCTGGGTGGCTCAGTTGGTTAAGCAGCTGCCTTCGGCTCAGGTCATGATCTCAGGGTCCTGGGATCGAGTCCCACATCGGGCTCCTTGCTCGGCAGGGAGCCTGCTTCTGCCTCTGCCTGCCACTCTGCCTGCTTGTCCTCTCTCTCTCTCTGACAAATAAACAAATAAAAATTAAAAAAAAAAATCCCCAAAGGACAGGGTTCGTAAAGCTTCCTGGTTGGTGAACATGTTCAGAGAGGAAATGGATGCTCTGAGCCTTTCCCCCATATCTTTCCCTGTGCATCTCTTCTAACTGGCTGTTTCTGCATTGTATCCTTTTATAATGAACTGCTAATTTAGTCAGTGAAATGCTTCTCTGAGTTCTGTGAGCTGCCCTAGTACATTCATTAAATCCAGAAAGGGAGTTGTTGGAACCTCTCATCTACTGCTGGTTGGTCAGAAGCATAGGTGACAACCTGGACTTAAGACTGGTGTCTGAAGTGAGGGTGGTGGGTGGTCTTGTGGGACCAAGCCTTTAACCTGGGAGAGTGTCAGAATTGAGTTGAATCGTAAGCCACTCAGCTGGTGTCAGAGAATTGCTCAGTGGAAAGAAAACCCCACACATTGGAATTGGGTACAGAATCTTAGATCCATTTCCAGGCACTTCCCAAAATGGGCTCCAGTAGCCTCTAAGAGGCAAGAGTGCAGGCTCTTGTCTGGAAAAGCACATCAAATTCAGAGACCCACAGAAATAGTAAAAAGTGATCTGAAAGGACCTGGGAAAGCACCAATGTGTCCCCTACTCATTGTTAATGGAGAGAGAATACCTTGTGTGATGGTGGGGGTGGGGTGGGACTGAAGTGGGAAGTGTTCAGGATGAATCTAGGGTATAGGGGGTCTCCAATCTTTGGGTGTCTTCCAGATATCCCATATTCATGGTAAAGTCTCAGTCTTTGTCAACCAGATACTTAACCTAGGTCATAGAAAATGTTAATATTGGGAGTTTGACCCATGCTGCAATTCAGCAATGCATATGATCATTTTCAGACTTGCTTTCCAATGGACTCATTATGTCAGCTCTCAGCGGGAAGGGCATCCTTCAGCAGGGTGCACTGTGTTTCCGAAGTTCTGCTTCCAGCTGCACTACCCTGATATAGTACTCATTCTTTAGCCACCAGAAATGGCTCACTGCTGTTTCGATCTCATCTGATACCTGCCACCCCATACTTCCTATCCTCTTTAAATTACTCCGTGGTTACCCAAACCCTCAAAGCCTGACCCGAAGAGGTGGTCTGAGACATAAGGAACCACAAACAGTAGCTTAAGGTTGCATTGCATATTGTTTAAAATGGAATCTATACCAAGTTATAAAGACTCTTTCACATACCTGATTGCCTATTCCAAACACCCTCTGCCTCTTATGAGTGTCTGCTTCCATGCAACGCCACTCATGGCACTGATTTTTGTTATAGCAAGTCTCTTTGGTTACAAGGAACAGAGGCTCACTTGAATGAACTAGGAACAAGGGGATTTATTGTAACTTACTATGATGTAAAGTTAAACTTTGAATGATATTCGAAGCTAGCAGGAATTCTTGAACTCTCTTGGAATTCTGGCTTTTCTCTTTATCTCTCCTCTGTTTTTCTTCCATTGGTTGATTCTAGCTGTTAATTCTCTCTGTATTTTTCTCAATCTCTTTAGTTTTTGCCTATTTATAGTTTCTGATCTCTTATACTTCCAGTTCAAATTAGTAAATCATGACCATAAATTTTCTGCTTCCACTGGTATGAGGCAGATTAATTTCTTTCTTTCAGTGATGCAAAGAGAGGTTTGAAAGTGCTTACATGTTATTAGGCTTGTCTTTCATTTGCTGTTGGAACTCTTTGACAACCCTGTCAACGACCCTGAGTTAGCCTCTGGAGAAGCATGTAGAAAATGACCAAGGGGACCTTTGCCTACCAACCTACTGTCATAGGAGTGAGGCCATCCTGGGCCACCCAGCACAGTTGAGCCCCCAGCTGACTGCAGTAGTGCAAGCAAGCCCAGGTAGGAGCAGCTGAAGAACCATGCAGCTGAGCTCAGCTCAGATCATTAACCCACAGGATCATGAACTGCTATGTGATTGCTGTTTTAAGCCACTAGGAGTTGGAGTTATTTGTTACACTGCAAAAGCAAACTGATACACCAAGCAAATCAGGGACCAAACTTAATGTCAGTGGATATAATCCTCTCACAGTGAGGGGAAGCATGTATTTGGAAAAAGCAATACAACTTTACTATAATATCTCTTTTCCATGTGACAAAGGGTTATCCTTAGTGGTAGAGCTTGTGTCTTATTTATTTTGTAGTCTCATCACCCTGC
The DNA here is from genome assembly GCA_028534135.1 of Potos flavus. Lineage (NCBI taxonomy): Eukaryota > Metazoa > Chordata > Mammalia > Carnivora > Procyonidae > Potos > Potos flavus. Next base: position 82,013,633 of record CM052885.1, read on the forward strand.
ATAATATCTGGCATCTAGTATGTGTCCTCAAATAAAGTATGTCAAAATGAAAAAAGGGCATTCTCTGTCCTCAAGATGCTTACTGTCTAGATATGGAGATAAGATACACATTCAAATAATGACCTCAGAAAACAGAATAAAAAGTGCCATGGAAAGTGCTAAGTTCCGCCAAGGCAGATGGCAAAGCAAATATTTCCATCTGGAGAGAAGTTAAGGAGAAGGAAATCCAGGAGTACTTCCTGTAAGTCTTTTAAACTTGGCTTGAAGGATAGGCAGAGTTTTCAAAGGAGCTGGTGAATAAGAGAGTCATTGTTAATTGTGTGAGAAACAAATGAAAAAGCTGAAGTTACTGCTTGTGTTTGGGATAAAGCAAAAATCTTGATTTGCTTGAAGCATGATGTGATGTAGATGGACTTAAGACCAGAAAGAAAGAGCATTGCTAGACTGAGTTGAGGTTTAACGAATGATTCATAAATAAGGAGCAGCCCAATGATTCAACGTATTATTATACTACCATGGGATGGACTATTTGTAATCAACAAAAAATTTATCTTGGAAAAATGTTTAATGACATAGGTTATAATTAAATGGCCAAAATAGTATATATTCACATTCTAGTTTTATTAAATCATACAAAAATTTAACTACTTGTGAACTTTAAACTTAAGACTTTAATAGATATGATTAAACCACTAATCAGAGTGATAATGAATTGCTGGTAGTATAATTTTGTCAGGAACTATTCTAAGTGTTCTTTATGCATTAACTCATTTATTTTTCATGACCCCATGAGGTAGGTGCTGTTATCATCCACCTGTAGCCAACGGGGTGAATAAGCATGGCTTGTAAGCTGTAATCCTAAAGTAGCTTCATTTGTGCCACTGCTTTTTGACATTTATTCTTTTGGACTCATTCTTCTCTTATCTATAGTTGAAAATTAGGGTACCTCATGAACTTTCTGGTCACTTTCATATAATAAAATGTCATCTAGTCAATAATTAATATGTATAGCCCAGGTTGTAATCAATATTTTGCACGTGATTGATGGTTACATTATTCCCCCTTTTCAGTCTGGGAGAGTGAGCTCCAGGGAGTAGATGGTAAGAGTTGGTTGGGAATGGGAGGGAAAGAGGCAGGAAAATTGTTATTTGGTCACTGGAAAATGTGGAGAGATGGTATTGGCACTCTCTGGGTTAGTAAGTCTTAAGGCTGACCCTTTTCCTCAATGGTAGTATTTGTGGGTTCTCCCGCTTGCTTGGGGTTTGCCACCTTTGATTCCCTTATTACTAATGAAAGCATCTTTCTTCAGATGGTCACTTATGATTCCTTCCTCACCCAAAAGGTATCTGGTGGTACCTCTACCTTATTTCATCTTTTTCCTTCTCCATATGACTTCCAGGAAGCTTCTAGGATGATCCCATGATGACACTCTTTCATGGATGATGCATGAGAAACACTCATACATCCTTCGTCCTTCTAGACTCTGGGAGTGAATGTCCCCAGGGCAGCCACCTGGGGATGCTTCTGCCATTAGAACAACTGGCTTGTCTCTTGCTCTTTAGGGTCTCTGGCTCAGGTCAGACCAGTCCACTGAGTCTCCATGGCTGCAGGAGACTTCACCATGCCTTCTGACTTCTCTATAAAGGCTGCTTCCTTGACTTGAAGTAAACAGGTGAACACTCAACTCTTCTTTAGTGTGAGAGTGCAGGACTTGGAGCAGCAATTACTCTTTCAAAAATTTCCTCCTTTTTCTTCGATAGCCTCCAACCCTTATATTTCACTTTTGTGGGTGAAAAATTAAGAGTCATGTCACCAGTGTCAACCCCTTCTTCACAAAACCTAAATATCATGGTCTTGCAACTCATTTGGAAGAACCATGATTGTCTTGGGCTAGGACCCACTTGAATATCTTGTTAGATTCCATTTTAAAGTTGAGGACCCAGTGGAAAAGAAGGATGAAACAATCTGTTAAGGGTAAGTGGTAGGGGTGCCTGGTGGCTCAGTCGGTTAAGCGGCTGCCTTCAGCTCAGGTCATGATCCCAGGGTCCTGGGATCAAGCCCCACATGGGTCTCCTTGCTCAGCAGGGAGCCTGCTTCTCCCTCTTCCTCTGCCTGCCTGCCTACCTGCTGCTCACTCTGCTTGTGCTCTCTCTCTCACTATCTCTGTGTGTCAAATAAATAAAATAAAATCTTTAAAAAAAAAAAAAAGGGTAAGTGGTAGAATTCCAATCTGGATAATGTGCTTTCAGACCCTGGACTCTAAATTCCTCTGCTGAACTGTCACATACACATGTGCAAAGCGCAAGTCTGGAATAAACTTACCAAGATGTTAAGCAGATATATTTTTTAAATGTTTATTTATTTATTTCAGAGACAGAGAGAGAGAGAAAGAGAGCGAGCAGGGGGAGGGGCAGAGAGAGCAGGAAAGTGAGAATCCTCGAGCAGACTCCCCAGTGAGTGGGGAGCCCTAAATGGAGCTTGATCCCAGGATCCTGATACCATGATCCTGAGCTGAAATCAAGAGCTGGCCACCCAACTGAATGAGCCACCCAGGTACCTGCTAAACAGATATTTTTGAGTAGAGGGAGAAATTTTGTATTTCCTTACATATATGTTTATCTGTGTATTACACATTTATATAACGGGAAAAGTTATATTTTAAAGATTACTTTGGCAAAAACATTCAGGGGCAGTTTGGTGTGATGAGAAATTGGAGATGGGAATAGTAGGTAAGACAATGTTGAAATAATCAAGTGATAAGAGTGCAACAATATCAGTCATAATAAAACTAACAGAGCACTTACTGAGCACTCTATGTCACTCTAACTTGATCCCCTCAAGAGCCTACTGTGCAGGTACTCCTGCTTTTCTAAATTTAAAGACAGAGTTGTCTGACCCTCTCCATAGACTGCAAGTGCCCTGAGGGCAAGAACCAATTGTGTTCATATTTTTTCTCAGTGCTTAGGACAGAGTTGGGACATTACGTGTACTCAGTACCCTTTTGCTGAATGAGAGAGGGCAAGGTGATTGTACTTGGGGGCTGAACTGATAGGAGCAACTAAGTGGGAGGACCCCATGATGAAACCAGGCAGTTGGGTGGATTGTAGAATCAGTGATGGCTACCACCACATTCTGCAACCAAGTCCCCACCAAAAGTCATACAAAAAAAGAAGACTAAATAAAATTTTGCATTACTTGGGTGAGAAAATTAGGGAGGCCAGAAGTGAAGATGGTTTTTAAAATGCATGGTCAAAGGTTAAATACAGTGGGCCACGAATTTGGTCTGAATTTTGTGGTGGCCAATAGAAAGAAAGAAACTGGACCAGATGATTACACCATGTGATTCATTATGTAATAAAAACTCAGTTCTTTAGGAGATTTCAGTTGCCCCAGGTACTAAAACCAGAAACAATCCCACCCTTTTGAACTATCCCGGTATTCTATAGAGTGTCCTCAACAACGTCCTTACAGCAGACATAAGCATAAGTATTATGAAGATTTTCTACATGATTTTCTCCAAGATACACTGATGGCATAATGCCAAAGAACAACCTAGTAAATGCTGCTCTGGAAGAATGAAAACAATTCAGTCCAGGACATAGCTCTCTGCCACCTGGGATTACTGCAGAAAGATGTTTTAGAGAATGTGGGCAATGGATGGATGGCATAACATTCAGGCAGTCTTCTGTAAATATTGTTTCTTTTAACCAAGGCTTTGAGTGGCAGGGAGTTCAAGGTTACCTGGAGTAGTTCAAATGCAGCTATTCACTATGTTAGCTAATCACAGACTTTAGCAGTCTGTCTAGCGGAGAGTTATGCTTCTAGGCAGGTTGATGAATTTGACAAGGACAATTGTCTCTATTTGCGGCAATCCATCACTGCCACAGTAATGCTGTGTAACAAATCCTCTCACAGCCCATTGGCTTAAAACAATGATTATTTATTCTCAAAATGTCCAAGGAGACTGTTCCAACTGTGTTTAGCTCTGGGAAGCAGTTTGTCTAGCTCTTCCTCATATCTTCCCTCCTTACTTGATTGGTGGATTAGCTGGCAAATGTGTTTCTCATGCCACTGGCAGAAGTGGTAGAAGGCAAGGTTCACTGCACAAGGATACTATATACTTTTGTTTTTTTCATGTCCATTAATATTCCATTGGTCAAACCAAGTCACATGGCCAAGTGTAATATCAATGGGATGAGAAGGTGTACATTGTCATCATGGGAAGAGAGTCAATAATAATAACTCTAAATAATAATCCAAACTATCACATTCCCCTTAGAATTGGCCACATTGATGAGAAAGGCTAAAATTAAAATGACTGACAAAACAGAATATGGCAAGAAAGTGAGACAACTGGAATTCTCCAATACTTCTTATGGGAAAAATGATACAATAAAATGATGCAAAAAATGATACATAAAATGATACAACCACTTTGGAAAACAGGTTTTAAAAGTAAACTATCAGCTATTTACTACTAGGTATTTACTAAAACAAAATAAAAATATATAATCACACAAAGACTTGTATATGAATGTTCATAGTGGCTTTATTCATAATAGTCTCAAAGTGGAAACAACACAAATATTCATCAACAGGAGAATGGGTAATCAAATTGTAGTATATTTATACAATAAGATATTACTCATAAATGGAAGGAACAAACTATTAATATATGCAATAAGTATAAAGGATAAGCTCAAAAACATGCTGAGTGAAAGGAGCTAGACACTAAAAATATGTATACATTTATATCAAGTTGTAAGACAGACTAATTAATCTAAAGTAATGGAAATCAGACCAGTGATTTGCCTTTGACTGGGTATGAAGGCAATTTGGGGGTTATGAGAAATGTTCTGTATCTTGACTGAGATGCTGTTTATGATGGTGTATACATTTGCCAATACTCATAAAATTGTTTGCTTAAAAGTATACATTTCAGTGTATGTAAATTTACTTTACTTAAAAGAAAACAAAACCAAAAAGTAAAAAGTGGAATTTGGGGTTTGATCTGGCACATACAGACGAGACTACTAAGACCAGATTTTTATGTGTCGAATCTGGCTAACCCAGTGCCAATGCCTCAGCCATAACTGAACTCCTCAGAAACTGCCCAATCACTGGCCAATCCTGGGAAAATTATACTCTTCAAACAAACTAGCTGTGAAATCTCCTTCCTTGAAGCTGTCTTACTGGGGGCTTCTGGAAAAGCTGAGCCTGAGCCAAGGACTTGGATGCAGGTGATTTATCTGGGAGATGAGCTCAAGAAGAAAGAGTGAGGGAGCAGGGAGAGTGAGCCTGGCAAGAAGGAGGAAAGAAACACATTGGTGCTATTGCCTTCTACAATTAAAGACAGTAGAGGGGATGGTGTCAGTGCCCTACAATAGATATGTCCCAACTGCTGTGAGGGTTGTCTTCTCAGGGTGTAGTTTCCCCTTCTTCATGGAACTCTGCTCAGAAAACAGAACACTTTGCCCAGGAAATACATTCAGGGTGGCTTGTGGCCAATGACTGACTGATATGATGGCATAAGAAGCTGGTACCCTTGCTTAAAAATGGGACTGACCCTGGTAGAATGCCTTCTTTAGAGCTTCCCATGGGATGTGGCTGAACCTAGTCTTCATCTGAGGCCATGTACTTACTTAGCAATGCCCCTGTCTTCTCCTGCTTCCCTTTTCTTAAGGGTGCAACCTCAATAAATCACTGAAACAAGAATCTTCATCTCAAGCTCTGCTTCTAGGGAATTCAACCTAAGGCAGATAGTATTATGGCTTGAATTGTGTCCGCTCGAAAAGATATTTTGAGGTTCTAGCCCCCATTTCCCTGTACTTGGGAATGTGTCCTTATTTGGAAATCAGGTCTTTGCAGATATAATGAAGTTAAGATGAGGTCCTTAGGGTGAACTGTAATCAAGTATGACTGGTGTCCTGATAAGAAGAGGTAACACCGTGTGAAGACAGAGACACACAAGGAGGAGACGAGGCAGATTGGGGTGTCACAGCTACGAGCCAAGGAACACCAAGCAATCACTGGCCACAACCAGAAACTGGGAAGAGGCAAGAAAGGAAGGAAGGATTCTACCCAGAAGGAGCATGGCCTTGCTGACACTTTGATTTTGTACTTTTAGCCTCTAGGACTGTGAGAGAATAAACTTCTGTTGTTTTAAGCCACCCGGTCAGTGGTATATTGTTATGGCCATCCTAGGAAACCAACAGTAGCCCTGATACTCAGATTGTTTTAAGATTCTGCTTTGGTGTAAGTTTCACTAAGAAGAGGGTATACTGAGCAGGAGAAGCCAGCCCTCAAATCATGTCTTCTTGTAGTCTTCAGCGAAAGGTAGAGAAGAATCAAAGGACTAGGAAGAAACATCTCTTTAACTGAGAAGGCTTGCCAGAGGTGGTGAGTTTGGAGTGCTCTGAGCCCCCCAAACTTATTCATATACAGTAGATTCCTTCCAGTTGTCTGAATCTTATTCTTTCTTGATCCAATGATGAAAGATGATATCTTTTTCTTACTGCCCAATCCACTCACTACCTTCATTTTTGTCCACTACATAAAAATAAATTCTTTAGTAAGAACTAAGGGAAAGAAGGGTAGAGTTTAGTACCCACCAGCTTGAAGAGATAGTATTGTTTCAATGGAGGGACAACTCAGAGTGATCAGTGTTTACTCTTGGGTTGTGCTTTATTCTCATTATCTTTACCATCAACAAATAATGGAAGGAAGTCAGAATGGTGCCTAAAACCATCAAGTCTCTGAGGTCCAACCAACTCTATTAGTAGAATTTAGTTTGAATCTACTGCTAAAAATTTAATTTGTATAAACCCATGAGTTGATCCTTAAGAAGAAAAGAACCTGCTCTTCACCTGTTCAAAGTACCTCTGGCAGGTTTCTGTATGTGTACATTTCTAAATGGCCACTGAGGATGGAGTATAAGGAGACTCTCATTGGAGTAAGGTACAAGCCTATTTTTAACTGTCCTGGTCTCCCTCTTTAACAGGCAAATCAGCAGTGAAATGATTGATGTACCTTGACCTTCACTTGCTGTTCAGTGCTGCAGAGGCTGAGTCTGGTTTTGGAAGGACAATGAGTGATGAGCCAGAAGATTGCAAAAATGTAGGCAGGAAGAGAAAGCAATACCACTATACAAAGCATAAATGATAGAGCATTGTGGTCTTTGTGAAATGCTTTAAAATAGTAAGTGGATTCTGGGGGGAGTGTGAACTGATACAACCTTCTGGAAAAGTGTTTAGCTGTATCTACTAGAACTGAATATACACATACCCTGTAACCCAAATTCTGCTCCTAGGTGTGTACCCAAGAGAAATTAATACCTCTGTCCAGCAAAATGTTCAGAGCAGCTTTATTCATAAAAATCCCAAACTTAAACAGCTCAGCTTGTCCATCGACAGGAGAATGTGAAAATAAATTAGGGTATATGCATACAACAGCATCTGACACAGCAATGAAAACAAATAAACCACTGCTACACACAGCAACGTGGATGAACCTCATAAGCAGAGTGTGGAGCAGGAAAAATCTAGGCACAAAAGAGTAGATGACCTATGTTTGCACGGATATACAAATTTCCACAGAGATAAAATGAATACTCTGGTGTTGAGGTCAGGATAATACTTTTTCTTGATGAAGGGAGGGTGTTGGGGTGTGGAGAAGAAGGTTCAGAGGGGCTAAGTGCTGACTGCATGGTATGTTCGCTTTGTGAAAATTCACTGGGCTGTAAACCTGTTGTTTGTGCACTTTCTTCATATCTGTTAAACTAGTTAAAATTCTACAAAAAAAAAAAAAAGCAAGCGGAAATTCCTCATCCTACTTTTGCACACACACACATACACACACCTTGATAAAGCATCTTCCATGTGGCTCTAAAACAGGCTGGAGATGATGGAACAAAGAACACAAGTTAATGTGCTCTAACTGCAAATCTTTATGAAAGAATGACTATTGCAAGTTAAGAAACATACCTGTCTGTTACATTACACTGTGGAGTAATAAAGTTACTTCCCAAACAGACACAGTAGGACTGACTCCAGCTTTATAATTTAAGAATATCAAGAAGGCTGAATCAGAGAGGATTCTCAAGTTAGTTTTCTTAAGAGTTTGCTATTATCCTGGAAGTTTCCTTAAAAATGAAAGGAAATTTTTATACTCACTCTTTCAATGAGGATTTTGATTGTCAAGTGGATACATTCTGAAAACTCGAATCAAATAAATTTTCTATTCTCAAGACCAACAGGACTGCCTTTTCTTTCCTCACCACGTATCAAATTATTGCTCCAGACCCTACTGAGTAACCAGCTAATGTTTGCCAAAATAGTTGACCAACAGAGAGATCTGAGGGGCCACCATTGTCTGATGTTGTTTGCTTCTGCCTTCAGCTAGCTGAGTGATACTGGACACTTTATTGAACCATCCTGTGCCTCAGTTTCCACGACTGTAGTAGGGGATAATGACAACAGCCGGCTCATAGAATTTTTGTGAGGACTGGATGAGTCAATGCCAGGGAAGGCTTGACACAACATACTAAGCTCTAATGGAGAGTTCTCTAATATTGCCATTGTGCTGGCAACCTGACTTCAAATTCACCAATGTGGGGTTGTCCTGGATAGAAAGTGGCACATGGTAAGAAGACTGGAAAGGACTGCAGTAGCATACTGCCTTTCAGAACTCCACCAGCACAGTGAGAAGTTGCTCACATGGGTGCCAGCCTGTGGAAGACATCCAAGCTCCAAGCTCACCACCTGCCCAGGGGCGCATCTGGGACCTAGCTGTCTCCCACGTCCCCCCTGCTCACTGCCCTCCCTTCTCTGCCTGCTGCTGCTGCTTCGTATCCTTCTAATGTTCTCCTAATTCCTTACCCACTGGGGATGGTTTTACCCTGCACTGAATACAGATTCTTTCCAGCATGGCGCCATTAGCAAAAAGAAACCCAGACCTGTAATAACTGCTTAAAATGGCCCAGCTGCCTCCATCAAGGGTCACCACACAGACCAGAAAACAAGGCAGCGGTCTTATAAAATATAGTTTTATTTGAATAAGACCAGTCCACATGGGATTAATTAAATACATCCATAGTGAGTAAAAGGATGCATGTTGGATTTGCTCGTCCGCCTTTCTTATCATGGCTCTGGAAGGTTTAGCTTCTATTGCTTTTGTCTGCATGGGATTAAGAAGGAGGAGGTTGGACGGGGTTATTAAAAGAAAAAAGAGCATGCCTAGTGACCTAATTCCCTTCTGCATCTTTATCATGTACCGGGATGTACAAATCCCCATATGGGACAACAATGCAAATGAGTTTTACTGGAGAATAAAACATTTGAGACAAAAAAGAAACATGAGTTTGTCATGCAATATCACTGCAACTCATAATGCTCAGACTTTTAAAAAATGACATTCTATTATGGAGTTTTATTTCCTGTCCCGGTGGGCAGCCAACCACGCATAGCAATTCAGAATTCAAATACTGTACAAGGATATACAGTAACTACGGTTCTCCGAGGATTTGAGCAAATGTCAGAAAACCAAGCCCCAACTCAAATTTATTAGTTGGTACTGATATCTAACAATTTTACATAGACGCTGATAAGGCCGTCTGGGAATCCCTTTCACCATTAAGTGATTTAGAGGCCTCTACAGAAATTTCCTTGTCTGCTACATTTCATGAAGCAGCACCCCCTCCCCCTGCAAGAGCAAACCATGTGAAAACAGCAGTATGAGTTATGTACTCTCTCCTATGGACATCTTTTTCTTGGAATGCTCATTTCTATAAGACCCACAGACTGACGGGTTTCTCATGAAATCTGTCAAAGCCAGAATGAGAGACGTGAAACAACTTTGAAATTTTAGTATTAGGGCTAAGAAAGAAACATTCCCTTTCAGGCTTACTCATCTCCCAAGCTCATGCTTTCTGCGTAGTCCCTAGGGTTCTGCTGGAAAAATAAGTTGTTGATAATGGATGGAAGTTTCTGGCTTCATCTGGACCAAACTTAGCATTTGATGGCAGTGGAAAGGAAGACAGAAAGAGGCCTGGGTGTTGGTGATCAGGATTCGAGTTTAGACTGGCCTGGGACTGGCTGAATGCATGTAGACAAGCAGTTAAGTCACCTAGGGCCCCATGTTCTCATCGTGTAGTTGACATTTGGACCAGCTGAGGCGCAGTATTCCTTTCTGGGGCTAAAATAGGATTTCAAGCCACAGTCCCACCCCCACGCTCTTGATTTCTCCTCTCCCTCCGGCTGTCAACCTCCCTCTCTTTGCCAATCTAGGATTATCTCCACACTATAACTGACAAATTGTTCCTCAACCCACCCCAGCAATGTCACCTAAATGACAAAATGTGGGGCTTTATTTTGCTATACATAACTTGCATGTTTGTTGAAATAGGGAGGGTGAATTGGGGGGAAACCGGAGGGGGAGATGAAACATGAGAGACTGTGGACTCTGAGAAACAAACTGAGGGTTTTGGAGGGGAAAGGGTGGAGGGCTGGGTGAGCCTGGTGGTGGGTATTGAGGGTGGTGGGTATTGAGGAGGGCACGTATTGCATGGAGCACTGGGTGTGGTGCAAGAACAATGAATCTTGGAACACCAAAAAAATTAAATTAAATTAAAAAAAAAAGAAACAAAAATGCACCACACACACACACACACACACACACAAATGATCTCAGAACTTTAAACAATTTTGAAAAGTCTGTTCAACAACCTTTTGATTGGCACAATCAAAAGGGACAGAGTAACTTCTGGAATGGAGAGCCGAGATTTCTACTTTTAGGAGGCATGCATTGCTCGTCCAGAAGGAGCTTGGGAAATGGCGATTCCGTGCCCTGTGGATGGAGAAGCCCCCCAAGGAGAGTTTCTAACTTAGCCTAGAGGAATCCAAGCTTCTTGTCCAAGCAAGGTCTTAAAGGACAACTGAGAACCAATCAGGCAAATGTGAGGAAGGACTGGCCAGGTGTAAGTGAAACCGTGGATGCTTTCGGTGAACTGTAAGCAGGCTGGCACTTCTGGGGTATAATTACGAGGCGGAGAGTGGTGGGAGAGGAACTGTCCACCATGGGGGTCTCTTAAGATGCTTTATTCTATACTTAACAGGGCATGTTCAAGAGTTTTAAAGAGTGGAGGAGGTACAGGGTTAGAGTTGCATTTCCATGGGGTCTATTCCCCATGAATAGGTAAAGGACAGGTCTGTGAAGGGCAGGGAGGATGAAGACCAGGTCAGGAGCTAATGCAATAATGGCAGGATGACCCCATACCTGGACCCAAGTAGTGGTAAAAGGTCTTGTGTAATAATCAAGGGCATGGTGGCAGTCATAGCACACGACTCCCAAATTTCAGTGGGCTTAGTACCATACAACCTTATTTTGTATTCACATCACATTTCAGGAGGGAGTGTTCTGCTCAGTTGGAGGGATTTTCTTCACATGGGAGTGCAGCAATCCAGTCCCTTTCTTTCCTACGGTTCCACAGTGCTGAGGACCTCAGGTTCTCTGCATCTAGGCAGGAGGGAGCAAGAGAAGGTGGGAGAGACTCATCCACTTCTTGGGGACCTTGGTCTGGAGGAGACACACATCATTTCCAGTTTGATAGATGAGCACCAGTCACACAGTCCACTCAGATACACGGATGGCTTTGATGCCAACACCACAGACAGAAAGCATGAGGTTTTGAGAACAGCTAGATGTCCCTGAAGCAGACGAGAGGGAGGAGTGATGATGGGAAACATACAGGAATTGTATCGTTGGGATTTGGGGAGGATTTCCATTCAGCTGAAAGTAGCAGGTAAATGGGGGAAGGGTGTGATGTCTTCCTTTCTTAGATGGTGGTAATACCACATGAGAGTTGTAAGATAAGAGAAGGAACTATGTCTGTTGGGAAAAGAGGATGCATTTTTCTGGGTGTATATCTTAAGCCAGGTTTGCTGGAAACAGACCTTGGTGAGGATTTGTGTGCACGTAACTTATTAAGGACATGTTCCCGGGGGAGAGTAGTAAGGGAATGAGGAAGCAGGATAGCTAAGGGAATCAGCTGAGTAGGGATAAGATTTCAGGTCAGGTCTCAGCCTCAGCTTGGCCCCACAAGGGAACTCTGCACTTCTAGCTCTCTGGGTATGGAGGCAGGTAGAAGCAGAACCATGTAAAAGCTAAAGAAGGAGAACAAGACATAATAGGAGGGATCTGAGGACATTTGGGAAGAGCATCAAACATATCTTCATATGGGTCAAGCTAGTAGGAAAAGTGAGAAGACTATTGGATATTTGAGTCTTGAACTTGATTGCTCAGAATGAGGGATGCAAACCCCGATTCTGCACAACCGTGAAGGTTGAAACCACCACAGTGCAGGAGATGGTCATGGAAGAAAGTGTGCGAGAATGAAAGGTAGAAGGGCTAGAACTTAGGGGAGCACCAATGCTAAGAGTTGGAAGAAAGTTGAAAGAGTTGGAAGAAAATTGAGAACAAGTATCCAAAGAAGTAGGAGAACCAGGAAAATAGGCAGTCACCTGTCTCAGAGGAGTTTTAAAAACACAAGGACCAAAATTAAATCTGGCCATCAGGAGCCCATTCCCTATTTTGGCAAGAGCAGATCCTGTTTCATTCTGCCAAACACCTCCTGTTCCTGTCTTTATTAAAAAAGAAAAAAACACAACAACAACTTTATAACTTTGTATTTTATTTGGCAATGAGCATTTATATGAAAATGCTGCAAGGAAAAGGTTAAATGAATCATTTGGCTTATTATTAATACTCAAAGGAGCTCACTTCTTACTGACTCTCACACCTAGGATATTTTATCATCCTGCAAGATAGGGACTCCTCATTTCAATTAGTGGAAAGCTCACCATTAGCTAACTAATTAATGCTCTTCCCTCACATCTACTTTCTAATTACAGTTACCACTGAGATTTTTTCACCCAAGTGGCCAGTGATGCTGTGGATTTATTTTAAATTTAGTTTGACAATAACAAACACCTAATTAATGTTTATAAATATAATAAAATCCCTCCTGACGAGTTGTGGGTATTGCATACACTAGCAACTGGTTTATTAAAACATTAATTGCAGTTGAATTTGTTTTGGGATTCATGCATAATCCATTTAGTACATAGCGGGACTAACTCATTTTGAAGGGATTATGAATGAAATCCTCCACAAAGTCTTCCGTTTAATTCACATTGTAGTCAAGAAAGGAAAAAGTTTGCTTTCAGCAAATTCTGTGGCTCTTTGGTGTTCTTCAGTGGGCTCCTTCATTCCTTCCTGCCTGCCTTCATTCATCCGTTTCTTAAGTGTTTATCATGCATCTATAGTGTGCGTAGCTCTGTGAAGATACACAAAATGTGTTCATGGGGCATAAAGGTGAACCCTGCAAACTTCAATCAATTAAATTCCTGGGTTCATGAGGCTCATGGGGTTCATGGAGCATAAAGATAAACCCTGCAAACTTCAGTCAATTGAAATCTTTAATTTCTGGCTGGAGTGTAAGTTTTCCCCCCTGTTTTAGAAAATTTAAAGCATTTTCTAAAACTGAACACACACCTACTTTATGACAGCAATTCTTCTGCTAGGTGTAGAAGCGACAGTAATATGTCCACATATTCATTAAGAAGACACATACCAGAATGCTCACTGCAGAAACAGATATAGTAGACCCAAACTGGAAACTGCCTAAATAGCCATCAACAGTGGAATGGGTAAATCAATTATGGCATATTCCCATAATGGAATAGTATATAGCAATGAGAATGAACAATCTACAAAGTTCAAAACCAAGCAAAACACATCTATGATGCTAGAAGTCAGGATAGTAGCTCTCCATGCAGGTGGGTAGTAAATGAAAGCTTTTGGGTTCTGGGTAATGTTGTCTCTTGATCTGGTCTCTGGTTATAGAAATGTGTTCAGTTTGTGAACATTTATTGATTGATTATGATTGATGCACTTTTTTTTCTTAAAGATTTTATTTATTTATTTGTCAGAGAGAGAGAGAGCATAAGCAGGGAAGCAGCAGGCAGAGGTAGAGGAAGAAGCAGGCTCCCTGCTGAGCAAGGAGCCCAATGTGGGACTCGATCCCAGGACCCTGGGATCACGACCCGAGCCGAAAGCAGCTGCTTAACCGACTGAGCCACCCAGGCATCCCTGATTGATGCACTTTTTATGCATCTTGTATTTTAATTTGTAAAACAAACAAAAACTCAATCTGTTAGCTAAAGACTTGCCTTTGTTTTTGTGTGTTGGTGTTTATTCTAATTTAAGTGGCTACATGATCATTTAAATCTGATCATTCATTCATTCTACAAGCATTTACTGAGTACCTTACCTAATTAATTTGTAATGCTGGTGGGTGTATGTATGAACATATAAAAACACATCAATCATGGTCTCTGTCCTCAAGGTTTTCATGAGGCCCCTGTGGAGAGAATCACATAAAGTAACTGTTATAGTACAGTGTAGCCCATGCTAAGTTCACAGAGGAAGGGCACTTGGTTCAAGCCGGGTGGGTGTAGTGAGATGTTCAGGAAAGGAGTAGAGAGTATTTGCTACCTTATGTCCCTCAGCATCCTCTCACCCTATTTTGGCAGGAGCCCTGTGTTTTATTTGTGGAGCAATTCATTGCCCACTGGTTCAAACAAGGCCCAAGCCCCTGACCCCAGGGCTAGAGCAAATGACCCAGGCCAAAGGTAAAGGATATTTCTTACTCTGGCTACACTGATTGGTTTAGAGATGAGCATGTAACTTAAGTTGTCAAATGATAGCAAATTGCAGGAGTTGTTTGAGAGCAACTGAAAAAAATCTCTTTCCTCTTCCTTGAAGATTGTGAGTCTGTGCTATGGCAGCCATCTTTCTGTTGAAAATAGAGTGACTAAATGAGGTGAACAGGGCTGAATCCAGATGCCAAGAGAAGCTATGTTCTGGTGACCTCAACTGAACCTTGGTCAAGCTGAGCCTGAAGCTTGATCTCCCTTGGGACCTTGCATTTTAATGAGCCAATAATTTTGGTTGAAGCCTATTTGAGTTGAGTGTTACTGTTGTTTTAAAGGTTTTATATTTATTTGAGAGAGAGAGAGAGAGCACAAGCAGGGGGAAGAGCAGAGGGAGAGGGAGAAGCAGGCTCCCTGCTGAGCAAAGGGCCTGATGTGGGGCTTGATCCCAGGACCATGGGATCATGACCTCATGATCTGAGGCAGATGCTTAACCAACTGAGCCACCCAGGCACCCCAAGTGTTGTTGTTTTAAATGTGTGACGGAAAGAGATTTAACTGATACTGAAATTTTCCAAGAGGAGTCATGTTCATTTTGACCTTTGAAGGTAAAGTAGGAGTTAGAATGATGGAAGGTGAAGGGGCACCCCGAGGAAATGCTGCATTATGCCAGGAGGAACTGGAATGAACTGCCAGGAACAGGTAAAGAACCCAAGAAATCTCAACCGGTTGTGGGTTTGACTAGGAGAAATGAGTTAGGTGTTGCATACAGGGGCTGGACCATGTTGCCTGTGGCTGCTTGTGCCCTGATCAGAGCCTTTGGACCCTCACAGTTTCTGTATGTGTGACAACTTCCTCTGACAAGTACCTGTCTCTCTGGCTATAGGAGTAGACACTGCTCTTACACAAATGGTGTTGACACTCCAAGGAGAAGCCCTCCACCCAGGACTAAGGGGTGTTAGTGAATAAACATCCCAACTTCTTCATCCCTGAGGTATGTCCCGCACCATCTCCCAGTGGCCCCACACAGGAACCTACCCTTTCTTGCCCCTGGCATTCATTTCCTTTAGTCCTCTCTTGCCGTTCAATGATCCCCTCCCCCCGACACAGGGCTCATAAGAATGATTATATATTATTTCTCTCAATTCAGTGAGTCAGAAGTTTGAGCAGGACTCAGCTGGGTGGTTCTGCTGTTCCGGTGCTAGTTCCATCATTCGGCTGCATTCACTGACCTCGGCGTTGAACTAGAAGGTCCAAGCTGGCTTCACTCAAACTGGGCACCTCAGTGCCTCTCTTTCCTGTGGTGTTTCATTGTCAGTGGTCCAGCCCAAGCTTCTGTACAGCTGTGGCAAGATTGCCCAGAGGAAAGAAAAAGGAAAATACTAGTCCTCCTCTGCTTGAGCCCAGAAGTCCCAGAATGGCAGTTACAGAGCCTGCCCAGGTCCTGGGGGTGGGTGGGTGGGCACAGACCGCACCAGCTTGAGAGCTGCGTACTGGCCAGGGAGAGAATGGTCGTGGCGGCTGTCCTTGGAGATTACACAAAATTTCCACTTCCCCACTCGCACTTCCTACCAATTAAACTAAAAGCCCGGTCACAGGGTCTGTTTCTGGAGACCCCAAACTTCGCCAGCCAAATCTTGGTTTTAGACTTAATTTTGATTTTGCTAGTGTTTAATCTCCACTTTGGAAGACAAATGTTTTTATAAAAAACTGATTCTAGCATGATATACAAGCTCTACACTGGAGAATTTGCCATGAACAGAGTCAAGCGACCTGGGATGCCGGGAGGCTGAACTGATGACCACTGAATCTCCAAGGCAGCTCCCCAGAAACCTCCACACCCTTCCAAGCACATTTAACACAGAAGGGGTCTAATTTCCTGATGCTGGAAGTTCGTCTTTTCTTCTCTTTTCTCCATCAGTCTTGCTGGAGGTTTATTAATTCTGTTAGTCTCCAAATAGCCAGCTTCTGGCTTTCTCAATTTTCTGTCCTGCACATTTATTTCCTGTTTCATTGATTTTTTTTTCCTCTTGTCTTTTATTTCTTTTCCTGCGTTTTGTAGTTCTTCTGGCTTCTGGAGATGGTAGCTGAAGTCACAGGGCTTCAACCCTTCTTCTTTTCTAAAATATGAATTAAAGGTTCTGCTGTGTCCTGCAAGTTTGATGGATCGTGGTTTATCTTAATGCCAGCAAGAGGATTTTGGACTCTGAAAGCAGTTTCCTATGACTTAAGTTTACCTACATGCAATCCTGTTGGCTAAGAGCTGGAGGACCACAAAGGAGTTTTTCTTGATCTGCTTTCAGAATGTAGAATATGATCTAGATCACAGCAAACCCCTATGAGCCCATTTATGTGAACATGAAGGATAATGCCAGCTTTCATCCATACAGCACTTCACTTTTCAGGCTGTTTTCAGGTGGACTTATATGACCCAGCCTGACCACCAACCAGCCTGCCTGCTTCATGCCTCTGCCTGAGCTACTGCTCTTGAGGGATTCTGTGCTGCCCTTTCAAGGCTGACAATAATGGTGGCCTGTCATGGCCTCACCTCCAGCTAGAGCTGACTTGTGTCTGCTCTTAACTTGCTTCCTTAGCAACAACACCACTTTACCCCTGCTATGATATTACTTTCTACTGCTCTTTTAATACCCTGACTGGCCCAGCCCAGCCTGGCCCCTTGGACCTTGTACCCTACATAGGTCCTCATGGCTCACAGCAAGCTTCAGTTCAACTGGTCTTGAAAGTTGGTCTCAGACAATGGCAACCGTGTAAAATTTGTTGTCCAGGAATTAAAACTCTCTTTTGGTTTGGGTCCTCTAGAGGCAGAGCCTGAAGCAGGGATTCTGGTGCATGTGAACTGTTGAAAGAGGGTTCTCAGTAAGGGAGGGGGTCAAGCAGGATAGGGCAAGGGAAGGAGGCCATCAAGGATGTGGTCCCAGCTGTGGTCTGATCCATGCGATGTGTATGGGGGCTTTGGAGCACTATCTAGGCTGCTCTGTATTGCTCCACTTGGGGCAAGAGGTGTGGCCTTTTGTGCCCCTATGGCAGTCAGTCATTAGTTGGGAGCTGCCTGGAGAGGGGGCTGGGGGCTTTAACTTCCCAGGGGAGGCAGATCCATCAGATGAGGGCAGTTCTCTGGAGAAGGTAGGAAGCTGTGAGTGGTCAGCAGCTCACCCTTCTCACAGCATTGAGGGTAGATGTGCTGGCCCCGTACTGGGGATCTGGGTGGGACACTAACAGCATCTACCACTGGAGCCTGTTTTACTGAAGAGCAAATCAATCCATAATTAATTGTGACCTGGATGTCCCTAGATCTCACAGGGCTGTGGGTATACATGAGGTCATGTTGACATTAGTAGTCAGTTATGTTAGTAATTAAGCCCTATCTCTTAAACATTACCACTCTGTGCCAAGATCAGTTATTTCAGAAGTGTCCCAGAGGAGCGTCTCATATATGCTTTTAAAAATTCTGACCTGCTGCTCTCAGCTGTCCCTGCTCATTCTGTGACTTCAGGTCAACGCCTGATCCCATTGCCATTAGTACCACTATCAATTGGTTGCAATTGATGGAAGAGTATGGATATTTTAAGTTAAAATGAAAGTAAAGCAATGGAGCTGTATGTTGCAACTTTACTCATTCATCAGTGATATGAGTGACTTCTTTCTTTTTTTTGAGTTTTTCAATGACAAAAGAATAGTTCTTCGATTTTTTTTATGCTATCCCAATTTATGGCTACAAACAAAACAAAGTTTAATCTGCATTATTCACATTTTCTCCACTATTTTTTAAAGCTTAAGCCTTGGGGCACCTGGGTGGCTCAGTGGGTTAAAGCCTCTGCCTTCAGCCCGGGTCATGATCTCAGGGGTCTGGGATAGAGCTCCGCATCGGGCTCTCTGCTCAGCAGGGAGCCTGCTTCCCTCTCTCTCTGCCTGCCTCTCTGCCTACTTGTGATCTCTCTCTCTCTGTCAAATAAATAAATAAAATCTTTAAATAAATAAATAAATAAAATAAAGCTTAAGCCCTGATATGAGCCACAATATTATTTCCCTTTTGACTTGACTTACTTTGTCATGCAGATGCTTTGCATTATATTTATTTCCATTTTTTCCTTTGTAACTTCTGGCTTTTGAGTCAGCATTAGAAAGTGTCATCTCCTACAAGATTATTAAAAATAATCCTTCTTTGTTTTTTTGTTTTTTAAGTAGGCTTGTGGGGCCTAAACTCATTTGGGGGCCTGAACTCACAACCCCCAAGACCAAGACCTGAGCTGAGATCAAGAGTTGGATGTTCAACTAATTGAGCCACCCAGATGTCCCTCCTCTTGTGTGTGTGTGTTTTGTTGCATTTTGTTTTTGGGTTTTTTTTGTTTGTATTTTAGTATTTCAAGTCAAAAATTATTTTAAACATTTAAATCTTTGACTCATTTGGAATTAACTCTGTTCCATTAAGATAAGGATGGTTTCTTTCTTTCTTTCTTTTTTTTTTAAATTAACATATAATGTATTATTTGCCCCCAGCCAGGGTACATGTCTGTGAATCATCAGGCTTACATATTTCACAGCACTTACCATAGCACATACCCTCCCCAATGTCCATAACCCAGCCAGCCTATCCCTACCCCCCTTACCCCCCAGCAACCCTCAGTTTGTTTTGTGAGTTTAGGAATCTCTTATGGTTTGTCTGATCCCATCTTGCTTCATTCCCCCCACCCCCACCCCCTATGATCCCCTGCCCTGCCTCTCAAATTCTTCATATCAGAGAGATCATATGATAATAGCCTTTCTCTGATTGACTTATTTCACTTAGCATAATACCCTCTAGTTCCATCCACGTTGTTGCAAATGGCAAGATTTCGTTTCTCTTGATGGCTGCATAGTATTCCATTGTATATATATACCATCTCTTCTTTATCCATTCATCTGTT
>CM052885.1:82033365-82064819 GCA_028534135.1 Potos flavus
CCCTTTCGGATCACTACATTTGTATCTTTAGGGTAAATACCCAGTAGTGTGATTGCTGGGTTGTAGGGTAGCTCTATTTTCAACTTTTTGAGGAACCTTCATACTGTTTTCCAGAGTGACTGTACCAACTTGCATTCCCACTAACAGTGTAGGAGGCTTCCCCTTTCTCTGCATCCACGCCAACATCTGTTGTTTCCTGACTTGCTAATTTTAGCCATTCTGACTGGTGTGAGGTGGTATCTCACTGTGGTTTTGATTTGTATTTCCCTGATGCCAAGTGATGTTGAACACTTTTTCATGTTGGATGTCCTCTTTGCAGAAATGTCTGTTCATATCCTCTTCCCATTTCTTGATCAGATTATTTGTTCTTCTGGTGTTGAGTTTGAGAAGTTCTTTATAGATTTTGGATACTAGCCCTTTATCTGATATGTCATTTGCAAATAAAGCTTTATTTATTTCAAATGGCTACTCAGTTGTCCCAACTATTGAATAGTCCACTTATTCTCCACTGATTTGAAATACCTCCCTGATCACGTATTACTTTTTTTTTTATTTGGGGGTCTATTACTTGATCTTCTTTTGTGTTCAATGTGTATGGGTGCCAGTATCACATTATTTTAATTATTGATTCTTCATAAAATATCAAACAATGTATGCTCTAATCTCCCACTGATATAACACTTTTTGAGATTCTTTCTCACTATTTAATAAGTCCTTTTTCCACATAAACTTAAAAATGAACTGGACAATCCAGTTTTTAAAAAACCTTAATATTTTTATTTGCTTTGTATTCAGTTTCTAAATTAATTTAAACAGAAATGACATCTTTATAATATTGGAATTTCTTATCCAATGGTCTTTGCATTTGTTAAACTTTCTCTTTACCCTCCAGTGATATTTTTGTTTTCTTCATAGAGGCCGTGCACATTTCTTATGTAAGTGCTTCCCCTGTACTAATGTTTTTATAAGCAGGGCCTTCTGTTATGTCTTTGATCTGGTTGTTATTTGTATTTATGAAATTTGTTGGTTTCCATGTATTAATTTTGTATTTTACTTCTTTGCTGAATTTCTGTACTGTTTGTTGTAGTTTTTTAAGTGTGTGTTTGAAGCTAAAGAGTGTCTATTGTGGATAGCATTATATACTTGAATCATGTTTTTTTTAAATTCATTCATTCAATTAACCTCTGACTTTTAATTGGAGAAATTAATCCATTTTCATTTAAGGTAATCACTGATATGGGAGGATTTATATCAGCCAAGTTGCTATTTGTATTCCATATCTTATGCGGGTTTTTCTGTCGTTGGTCCTCAAGTACTCTATTACTGCCTTCTTTTGTGTTTAATAGATAATTTCTAGTGTATATTTTTATTCCCTTGTTTTTTTTTACTTTATATTTCTGCCTTATTTTCTTATTAATTCCCTGGGAATTGTCATTAACATCTTAATTTATATCAATCTAGTTTGGATTAATAGCAACTTAATTTCAATAGTATATAAAAACTTTGCTCCTATAAAGTTTCATCTCTCCTCTCTTTCTGTGTGTTATTGTCACAAATCACATTTTCACACATTGCCCAGGAACTTACATTTATCCTTATTGTTTTATACAGTTGTCTTTTAAGTCAGATAGAAGAAAAGGAGTTACTACTTAAATTTATCCTTATTGTGTTATACAGTTGTCTTTTAAGTTAGATAGGAGAAAAGGAGTTACAAACGAAAAAGACATTTATACTGTCTTATATTTACCTATGTAATTACCTTTGCTGGTGTTCTTTATTTTCTTCATGTGAATTTGTCCTTTCTTTCATTTCTGGTCTGAAGGCCTCCCTTTAGAATCTCTTGTAGGCAGGTCTCTAGCAATGAACTGTAAGTTTTGTTTATCCAGGAATGTCTTAATTGCTTGTTCATTTTTGAAGGATAATTTTGTCAGACATAGAATTCTTTGTGGCAATTTTTTTTTATTTCAGCACTTCATGGATTTTTTTATTCTGTTTTTTAAATTCGAGTATAGTTAACACACAGTGTTAGATTACTTTTATGTGTACAATATAATGATTCAATGCTTCTATATGTTGGTGCTCACCAAGGTAAATACTCTCAGTTCCCTTCATCTATTTCACCCATTCCTCCCATCCACCTCCCTTCTAGCAACCACCAGTTTGTTCTTTGTACTTAAGAGTCTGGTATTTTTGTTGTTGTTTGCTTGCTTTGTTTCTTAAATTCCACACCTGACTAAAATCATATGGTATTTGTCTTTCTCTGACTGATTTATTTCACTTAGCCTTACACCCTCTAGGTCCATTCATGTTGTTGCAAATGGCAAGATTTCAATCTTTTCGATGGCTGAATAATATTCCATTGTGTGTATGTGTATATGCATGTATGTATATGTATATAGATACGTATGTGCCACATCTTCTTTTTCTATTCATCTATCAGTGGACATTTGGGCTGCTTCCATTTCAGCACTTTGAATATGTCATCCCATAGCCATTTGGTTTTCATGTTTTCTGATGAGAAATCAACTGATAATTTTATTGAAGACCCTTTGTACATGGTGAATTCTTTCTTGCTAGATTTAAGATTTTTATCTTTGCCTTTGGCTTTTGGTACTTTGATTTTGATGTGTCAAGATGTGAATCTGAGTTTATCTTGCTTGGAATTCATTCTCCCTTTTTCTCTCTCCTCTCTTTCTGGGACTTTCATTATGTGTATATTAGTATTTTGATGGTGTCCCACAGGTCTCTGGGGCTCTTTTCATTTTTCTTTTTTCTTTCTGCTTCCCAGACTGGATAATCTTGATTGACCTATCTTCAAGTTCACTGATTCTTTTTACTTTCTCCTGAAATCCGTGGTTGAATCTTTCTAGTTAATATTTCATTTTAGTTATCACAGTTTTCAACTCCAGAATTTCTGTTTGGTTCCTTTTATAATTTCTACATCGTTGTTGATATTCTCTGTTTGTTAAGACATAATTTTCATACTTTCCTCTAGTTCTTTGGACATACTTAAAATATCTAATATAAGTCTTTGTCTAATAAATCCTATGTCTGTGCTTCCTCTGGGACAGTTTCTATGAATTGCTTCCCCCCCACCTTATGTATGGGTCATACTTTGTTTATTTGGATGCCTCATAAAATTTATTGAAAATTGTAACATAACATCGAAACTCTGGAAACTAGATTCTCCCCTCTCCTCAGGATTTGTTGTTGCTGCTCGTTGTTGAAATTATTGTTTGTTGAATGAATTTTCTGAATGAATTCTATAATGTCTCTATCTTTGTCATGTGTAGCTACTGAAGTCTACTCAGTGAGCTTATGGTAGACTAATGATTGGACAGAGATTTTCTCAAATACCTGGAGGCTATGAGTCTCCAGTGTTTGCCTGGGGCCTATGTGTGTGTTGTTATATGAGTTCATCACTCAGCCAGGCAGTTTACAACTCTGCTTTAGCTTTAATTTCCTGCTTGCGTAGAGCCTCTAGGTAGTCAGAGATGAGAGCATAGAGCCTTCTCAGGTCTTTGCTGAGTATTCTCACAGCTACACCCAGCCCTAGGCAGACAAGTGGCCTTCTAGATTCCTAGAAATTACTCAAGTGAGGCCAAATAAAAATAAGCCAGTTGTTTGAGGTCTTCCAGTGAACCACCATGACAAATAACCATGATTATTTGGAACTGAGATTCATTCTACTCTCTCTGGAATTAAGAATACAGTGGGGGGTTGGGCGAGCCTGGTGGTGGGTATTGAGGAGGGCACGTATTGCATGGAGCACTGGGTGTGGTACATGAACAATGAATCGTGGAACACTGAAAAAATAAAATAAAAGTAATTGGGAAAAATAAATAAATAAAATAAAAAATAAAAAAACAACAGGAAAAAAATGCAACAATAAAGAAGATCTCTAAAAAAAAGAATACAGACTGTTATTTTTTAAGGCTACCACTGAGCTGGGGAGCAGAGAATTGGGGGTCAAAATGCCACAAAGTTTTCTTACCGAGATTCAGCCATATTTGTATATGTTCCCAAGGATGCTAGATGTCTTTGTTTAATTTCCAGAGTTCTGAAGAAGTTGGTTCTGACCATTTTTGCCATTTGATTTATCGTGTTTATGGAGGGTTGAACTTTCAGAGATTCTTCCCTCTGCACCATTCTTGCCTCTACTTCTCTTTATACAACTGCCCACTCCTCCGTTGTATGTGCCCTGTTACTGCCAGCAGAGCTAAATGACTATAGTTCTTGTGCTAGTCATTCCCTGACTGGATTCTCTGTGTCTCTTAGTTCAAATTGTTGTGAGAGAAGATCTGATTGAAACATCTCAGGTGATGGAATGATTCACTCTGTACTATCTATTTTTATTTGGAGTGAAAGACAATGTATAAACATGGTTACCTGGCCTCTTGTCTTATGCAGGAGTTGTGTTGGGAGATAGTGACAAGGAAAAGGAAGACAAACAGTCTTGCTTTTCCAGCACAGACTTCACAGTTAATTTCTCCCTCTGTGCCAGTGACTCCCACTCTCTCATATTCTGGAAACTTGTTCTGGAATGCAACCCTCAGGTCACTCCCCTCAGGACTAGGCTTGTACTCTCTTCTCACATTTCTATCCTCTATCAGGCCCTTTCTTTTATTCTGCCTGGGTCATCTCCCTGCAGGGCTGCTGAAGACCAAGAGAATCACTGCCCCCTATCTCTAGGACTGCCCTTGAAATAAGCATACAAAACCCTCATTTTTCAAGAATATTTACTCCTTTCGTAAGAAGGAGACACAGTTCAATAAAAATTAAAAAGTTAGGCCATTTCTTCCCATCTCCCTGCATGGTTCTGCACCAATGTCGTGCTGATCTTTGGGAGCTGGTTACACCTTCACTTCCACCTGCCTTTGTGTCTTTATTTTAGTCTTTGATTTACGTGGTCTCTCAGCTCTCTAACTACTTGCTAATTCCTCCTGACTTTGCTGTATGCCTAGTTTTTCTAAATTTTCTATTTTGTGTTATCTGCTGCTATTTCCAGGGTGCAAGACTACGCATTCACTTATCAAATCCTTCATAAACGAATCATTCAGTATTCAGAAAAATCATATGAGAGGCAAAGTGAATGGTTTTTGTTAATGGTAGCTGTTGGTTTGTGTAGCAGGTGATATTGATGCTCTGTTCATATCCCATTGGCCCACAATAGAAATCACTCATAGCTTGAGTAAACTCTTCTTATATAGGCTTATGGCTTTCTACCTTAAACACCTGGGTCTCTCTCTTCCTGAGGCCTTCATCTGATTATAGAACATTCTTAGCCTACAGGATGGTCATGCTGAAAGTGTTGGAGAATGAATCCTCCCAGGAGCATCCCTCAAGCAATAATAGACGGAGGTTGATGACTAAGTTTCCTGGCTTGCTCAGGAGGACAACTCTGAAGTGTGTCTTTTAGAGTCCTTGAGATCCAAGCAGGATTAAATCTTAGTTGCTCATAGCCTTAGCCTACTCTTTAACACTCTGTGTTGGTTCTTTTTCTTCCCTCACTTCCTTTTTTCCTCACAATATTTCCTGGAATTGCTTCCCAAATAAATTACTTGCTCCCAAATTCTTGTCTCAGGGGAAGCTGTTAGAGGAACTCAAACCAAAACAGTAGGATAATTGGCTTTACTCAAAGTCTCTGAAGACAGTGATGCTATCTATGGTAGGAAAAGGAAGGCTATGATTACCCTTTTGTGCAGATACAACTTTGAATGTGTTGCACATATTCTAGTATGGGACTGAGTTGGGGAGACATCTTGAACTTTGGAGAGAATTCAGAGAACTAAGATTGAGTTGTGAGTTCCTCATGAAGCCATGAAGATTTTTGCCAGGGGAGCTCTAATCAGAGCTTTCCAGGTGGTTTTCATAAAGCAGAAACTACAGGTAGCCCATTTTATGCAAGAAAACTGCTGCACAAAAAGAATATCTTTATCAACTTTTAGACCAACATAAGGGGTACTGATGTGGTCTCACCAAAAGCCACATTATTGTCACATTCATGTCAACAGCCACTTAAGAGTCCTCATGTTTTTGTAAGAGCTTGTTGCAAGGTGATGATAAGAACAACTTGACTAAATATTGCTCACCACTGTGGTGAGTTATAAGGCCAGCTGAAGGTGCCCTGTTGATCACAGTGTCTCATTAGGTTGTTGAAGATAGAAGAGTCTCAAACAGACCCTTCCAGGTATGTAATGGGGTTACAACAAACACCAGCTGCTGAGAGGTTAGAGAAGCTTTGGAGAAAATTATCTGGGTCCTTAGATGCACTACTGAAGAAGCAAATTGAAAGTGACTGATTCACTTATGTGTGTCCAGCTCCACGATACTTTCTTCAAAGGAGAGATTCTGCAAGCTCATGTTGGTAGTTCTGGAGGAAAACGCATGGGCAGGGTTGAAAAGAGAAAAGACATTGCAATGCTACTATTTGTGTTCAGGAAGCAGAGAAATACATAAGATTACAAGAGAAACTCTTTATGTTAGACATCTCATTTACAACCCAGATTTTGAAATCTCAAACATTTACTGCCTCATGTCAGGAAGGAAAGGGCACCTATCAGAAAGGAGAGAGGGTGATCTGTTATGTAGTTTCACATATGATTTTCTATAATATAATAAGAGTCTATAAGCTATTATCCCTCATTTTATTGGTAAGGGAATTGAGGTTCGGAGAGAAAGCATGACAAACAAGATGTAAGGAAATACCAAGTAGTGGTTTTCTCTAGTTCTATCCAGTCCTTAAGGTGGGCTACTATTTCCCAGAGCTGGCATTGCCTAATATAGTAAGGTGGCTAACCTCACAGGTGTGATGGTGGAGATGGAGGCCAGCCCTGCTCTGCCCCTCTCCAATGCTGCCTCCTTCTCTCGGCGGGGGACACAGGTTTCCTTTCCAGCACCCAGCATTTCATACGGTCCTGATTTTGCTTTTGTGTTCTCACAGTGAAGATCATTTATGCTCCATGCTTTGCCTTGTCCTGGCTCTTGTGTAAAATGAAAAATTTGATTATTTTGTAAAGGGCATTTAGAACAAATAGTTTACAATCATAAATATCAAAATGGAAAACCTGAATTCATCTTGGTTCTCCTTCCATCTCCAAGAGGAGAAAGAACTTCCCAGGGCTAACATTTTTAACTTACATATAATTCTATGTCCCCCCTCCCATTATACTGTGGAAGCTGGAAATCTGAAAAACTAGACTCCCTAGCCTTTCCAGGCTCCCTTGCAGATAGGGTTCTAGATTCAGTTTTTGCCAGTGATATTTATTCATGCAGAATTTGGATGGTGGAAGGGATGTGGAGGCCACCTTTCTGCAGAGATGGTGGCTGGTGGGCAGCTATGAACTCCAGGTTTACAGTGATGTGTTGTGAGGGGGACTGTGCTGGTGGCACTTGTGAGGGCAAGAGAAAACACAGTCTCATGACGCACTGCTGCAGTGGTGTGCCTCAGCAGTGGCCCCTGACTTCTTTATCTCCAGCTCTTCCACAGATGTGAGCACCAAAGTCCCTTATTAAATGCCTTCTAAGAATAGTTGCTTACCAGTCCTCCAGCCAGCCCTCTGTTCCAGTTGTTACCACTGTATAACAAATCATCCCCAAACTTAGTGGCACAAAATTACAATTTTATTTTGCTCAAATAGGCATATTGGCTATGGCTTGTCTCTTCTCCATGAAGCTATGAAGACTTAATGGCTGAGGGTGACTTACCAGTTGGGGGCTGGAGACATTTAGAAACCTCCTTACTCACAGGTTTGGTAGTTGATGCTAGCTAGGCTGGAACATCAGCTGGGACTGCCAGTCAGAGCACCCACACAGCCAGAGCTTCCTCCCAGCATGGTAACCTCAGATTGATCAGACTCCTTATATGTCAACTAAGGCTCCCACAGTGAATGTCCCAAGAGAAACAGGTGAAGCTTCCCGGGCTTCTCTGGCCCCAGAGGTCATACTGTGCCATTCTCACTGCATTCTTTAGGTTGAAGCAGTCCCAGTTTGGCTCAGACAAAATGAGAGGGGACACAGTCTACATCTCTAGATGGGAGGAGCATCAAAGAATGTATGGCCTTAATTTAAAATGCCATTAGGCTTCCTGGGACACCTAGAAGGCTCAGTCAGTTAAGCACTGACTCTTGGTTTCAACTCAGGTCATGATCTCAGGGTCCTGGGATCAAGCCCCATGTTGGACTCCTCACTCAGTACAGAGTCTGCTTGTCCCTCTCCCTCTTCTCCTCTCTCCTTCTCTCATAAATAAATAAAATCTTTAAAAAAAAAAGCCCTTAGCCCTCTTTCCACAGGGTGTCTCAGTAATTGCTCTTTTTTCAGTTTCACTGTGTAAGTTGAAGGTGTACAGCATGATAGTTTGATTTACACATATTTGTAATGGTTACCACAAGAGGTACAGCCGACATCCATCTTGTCACATAGACACAAAATATGGGATGCTACCCGAATTTGCATGTCATCCTTACACAAGGACTATGCTAGTCTTCTCTGTGCCATTCCAATTTTAGTATGTGTGCTGCCAAAGCGAGCACTCTCAGTAATTTTTTAATGGTGGGATGTGTATTCAGACACTGAGGTTTTATTAGGATAATGACAACCTTGGATCTACTTCTGTTTCCTACTCAAACCAACAAATTTCAAGTTAGGAAAGAAGACAAGCACTTTAACAAATATAGAGGTAAAAAGAAATATACCTGCTTAGTATTATATACTTTGAAGAGTTTCTCTACTAAAAAGAAGAAAAAGAAGAAAAAGAAAAAGAAAAGGAAAATGGTTTTCATATTTCCAAGCATAGTATTTTTTTTATTGTTATGTTAGTCACCATACAGTACATCACTAGTTTTTGATGTAGTGTTCAATGATTCATTATTTGTGTATAACACCCAGTGCTCATTACAACACATGCCCACCTTCACCACCCATCACTTGGCTACCCTAATCCCCACCCCCCTCCCATCTGAAACCCTCAGATTGTTTCCCAGAGTCGATAGTCTCTCATGGTTTGTCACCCCCTCATATTTCTTCACCTTCAGTTTTCCCTTCCTTCCGCTAATGTCCTCCATGCTGCTCCTTATGTTCCACATATAAGTGAGACCATATGATACTTGTCTTTCTCTGCTTGACTTATTTCACTTAGCATAATCCTCTCCAGGTCTATCCATGTCGATGCAAATGGTGGGTATTCATCCTTTCTGA
The DNA here is from genome assembly GCA_028534135.1 of Potos flavus. NCBI lineage: Eukaryota > Metazoa > Chordata > Mammalia > Carnivora > Procyonidae > Potos > Potos flavus. The sequence continues at coordinate 82,042,561 of CM052885.1, forward strand.
TGGCAGAGTAATATTCCATTGTATATATGAACCACATCTTCTTTATCCATTTATCTGTTGAAGGATATCTTGGCTTCTTCCACAGTTTGGCTATTGTGGACATTGCTGCTATGAACATTGGGGTACATGTGCCCCTTCTTTTCACTACATCTTTATCTTTGGGGTAAATACTCAGTAGTGCAATTGCTGGGTCATAGGGTGGCTCTATTTTTAACTTTTTGAGGAACCTCCATATTGTTTTCCAAAGTGGCTGCACCAGCTTGCATTCCTACCAACATTGTAAGAGGGTTCCCTTTTCTCTACATCTTCGCCAACATTTGTTGTTCTCTGCCTTGTTATTTTTGCCATTCTAACTGGAGTAAGGTGGTATCTCAATGTAGTTTTGATTTGAATTTCTCTGATGGCTAATAATGTTAAATATTTTTTCATGTGTCTGTTAGCCATCTGTATGTCTTCTTTGGAGAAGTGTCTGTTCATGTGTTCTGCCCATTTTTTGACTTGATTATTGGTTTTTAGGTATTGAGTTTGAGAAGTTCTTTATAGATCTTGGATACCAGCCCTTTATCTGTAATGTCATTTGCAAATATCTTCTTCCATTCCATGGGTGACCTCTTAGTTTTGTTGACTGTTTCTTTTGCTGTGCAGAAGTTTTTTTATCTTGATGAAGTCCCAAAAGTTTATCTTTGCTTTCGTTTCCCTTGCCTTTGGAGACGTGTCATGAAAGACATTGCTGTGGCCGATGTTGAAGATGTTACTGCCTATGTTCTCCTCTAGGATTTTGATGGATTCCTGTCTCACATTGAGGTCTTTCATCCATCTAGAGTTTATCTTTGTGTATTATGTAAGAAGAATGGTTTCATTCTTCTGTAGGTAACTGTCCAATCTTCTCAGCACATTTTATTGAAGAGACTGCCTTTTTTCCATTGGATATTTTTTCCTAATTTGTTGAAGATTAGTTGACCATAGAGTTGAGGGTCCATTCTTGGAAACTCTATTCTGTTGCACTGATCTATGTGTCTGTTTTTGTGCCAATACCATGCTGTCTTGGTGATCATAGCTTTGTAATATAGAATGAAATCAGGCAACGTGATGCCCCCAGCTTTGTTTTTCTTTTTCAACCTTCCCTTGGTGATTCAGGGTCTTTTCTGGTTCCATACAAATTTTAGGATTGTTTGTTTCAGCTCTTTGAAAAATGCCAATTGCATTTTAATATGGATGGCATTTAAAGTGTAGATTTCTCTGGGCACCATAGACATTTTAACAATGTTTATTCTTTCAATCCATGAGCATGGAATGTTTTTCCATCTTTTTGTGTCTTCCTCAATTTCTTTCATAAGTGTTCTGCCATTTCTAGAGTATAGATCCTTTACCTCTTTGGTTAGGTTTATTCCTAGGTATCTTATGGTTTTTGGTGTTATTGTAAATCGAACTGATTCCTTAATTTCTCTTTCTTCAGTTACATTATTAGTGTATAGAAAAACAACTGATTTCTGTACATGTTGTATCCTGCCACATTACTGAATTGCAGCATGAGTTCTAGTAATTTGAGGGTGGAGTCTTTTGGGTTTTCTACATAAAGTATCATGTCATCTGTGAAGAGAGAGAGTTTGACTTCTTCTTTGCCAATTTGAATGCCTTTCATTTCTTTTCGTTGTCTGATTGCTGATGCTAGGACTTCTAGTACTATGTTAAACAATAGTGGCGAGAGTGGGCATCTCTGTCATTTTCCTGATCTTAAGGGAAAAGCTCTCAGCTTTTCCTCATTGAGAATGATATTTGCTGTGGGCTTTTCATAGATGGTTTTTATGTGATTGAGGAATGTTCCCTACACCCTGAAGAGTTTTAATCAGGAAAGGATGCTGTATTTTGTCAAAAGATTTTTCTGCATCAGTTGACAGGATCATACAGTTCTTGTCTTTTCTTTTATTAATGTGCTCTATCACATTGACTGATTTGTGAATGTTGAACCACACTTGCATCCCAGGAATAAATCCCACCTGGTCCTGATAGATAATCCTTTTAATGTACTGTTGGATCCTAATCATTAGGATCTTGTTGAATATTTTGGCATCCATGTTCATCAGGGATATTGGTCTGTAATTTTCTTTTTTGCTGGGGTCTTTGCCTGGTTTTGGGATCAGGGTAATGCTGGCCCGACAAGTTTGGAAGTTTTCCTTCTGTTTCTATTTTTCGAAACAGCTTCAGAAGAATAGGTATTATTTCTTCTTTAAATGTTTGGTAGAATTCCCCTGGGAAGCCATCTGGCTCTGAACTCTTGTTTTTTCAAACATAATATTTTTAAGTAAATAGAATCAATACAGAAAAGTAAAGACCCTTTCCTGCCAGAGAAACCTCCCTTGGGCTCCCTGTTAATCAAGCTCACCTGTTCAAGTTCCTCAGGGTCCCTCGTTCTTAGTCCTCATAACGTGTCTCCATTTGTAACAAAATATTTGTGTGATATTTTCTATAAACGTTTTATTGTGACAAATTGCAAATGCACAAAAGTAGACAGCACAGTATCATGAACTCCCATCATTACCAGTTTCAGCATTTTGTCAACTCATGGGCAGTCTGGTTTTATCCACAGCCCCTGTCCATTTCCTCCCTTTTGAAGCCAATCGAGATAGCCTAGGAGATTTCAGTATGTATCTCTTAACAATAAAGCCTCTTTTTCCCAAATGCAACTGCAATACTATCACATTGAAAATAAGAACAATAATTATTCAACAGCAAAGATCTAATCAGTTCCAAATGTCTAGCTGTCTTAAATAAGTCTTATAGTTTGTTTGAATCAGCATCTAGGGGCGCCTGGGTGGCTCAGTTGGTTAAGCACCTACCTTCGACTCAGGTCATGATCCCAGTGTCCTGGAATCGACCCCCACATCAGGCTCCCTGCTGGGTGGGGAGTCTGCTTCTCCCTCTCCTCCTCCCCTTGCTCGTGCCCTCTTTCTCTGTCAAATAAATAAAATCTTTATGAATTAGCATCTAAATAGGAGTCCCATTATAGAATTACTTGATATGTCTTTATTTTTTAAGATTTTATTTATTTATTTGACATAGAAAGAGACAGCAAAAGAGTGAACACAAGCAGGGGAGTGGGAGAGGAAGAAGTAGGCTTCCCGCTGAGCAGGGAGCCCAATGCGGAGCTCGATCCCAGGACCCTGAGATCATGACCTGAACTGAAGGCAGACGATTACGACTGAGCCACCCAGGCATCCCTGATAGGTCTTTTAAGTCTCTTTTAATTTGTAGGTGTTCCTTTCCACCTCTTCAATTTCTCTCATTGCAATTTATTTGTTGAAGTGGATTGTTTGTCCTATAGAGTTTCATAGAATCTGGATTTTGCTGAGAGTTCTCTGTGCATGTCTAATATGTTCCACTGTCCTTATTTTTTCTGTAAATCGAAAGGCAAACAAGAGGCTCTTTCAGACGTGATTATATGATTCTTTTGATTAATGCCTGTCCCCCTCTCTAGACTGTGAACCTCATGGAGGCAGGCTCATGAATATTTTTCTTTCAACTGGAAATTTAGCATTTAGCATGGTGCCTTGCGTGTGATAGGTATTCAGTAAATATTAGTTGAATAAATGAATGAATGGGAACACACACAGGAACTATGCACCTAGAAGTAAGCAGCTATACCTCTAGGCAATGAACTGTAATGCTCCCGGGCCCCATCAATACCTGCACTTAGGGCCCTGAAGACATTGCAGAGTTTGGTCATTCCTTCATTCATTCATTCATGCATGCATGCGTGTCACATACCAGGTCCTGTTCTAGGCACCAGTATACACCAGGAAACAGAGCAGAGTCATACCTTCTCAGACCTTAAAATCTCGGTCAGCTGATTTTTCAGAAAGTGACAACCTAGAAGGGTTGCCAGAGGCCCCTGGATGCGCAGCAACCATTTGTGACAGCAGAGGGAGATTCCGAGGCCAGTTCAACCCGAGTGAGAAACCCAGTAGCTCCGTCATTGGCTAACTGTGTGATCCCGGACAGAGTCTAATCTCATAGCCCTATTTCCCCAGTCTGTAAAAAGGGGGAGTATTGCTGACATCATGGCTTGTATGAGAGTGTAGCTGACTCTTGGAGCTCTGCTCTATCATCTTGGCCAGTTCTTGTGTTTTTCTGCCTGAAGGCTTTGCCTGGTGCAGCCAAGATGCAGACCCAAAGTGCTAAAGATGTGACTCCCCTCAATTTCTCCAGCAATCCTCAATCAAGGGAGATGGTAAATAAATACTCCAATTTCCATCCTCAGCAACATGGTAATGAGGTGTGTCCCTGCTGTGTCTTAGAGGCTCCCCATTGTGAGTTCCTGTCCCCTACCACTCATTAACACCCCTTTTGCTGGCTGCCTTCCGTTTTCTCCTTCCTTCCACACACCTTCACTCCGCATCCTGGCATCACCTCCCAGTGATTATGTTCACCTCACCTTTACTCTGACTCTACTTTGGGAAGGAGCATCAAAGGAAATGAGGTATGAACAATAGCTAGTAGATCCCCCAAACAGTAGGTTCCAACATGTATTTATATTTAAAGGACAGCTGAAAGTGAGAGAAGCAGCAGAAATGTTCAAATCAGAAAAGAATTCAAAATCATAGGGACTGGTAAAGATTCAAAGTAAAGGAAGCTTCCCCATCCACTCAGGTCTCTCTCAGATTGGGTGCTGAAATGTCACAGTTCAGGGATCAATAGTCAGGGCTAGGCTCCAAGCATTAGGAATTGGTTATACGAGGATCACTGTACTCTTAAGGAGAAGGTAAAGGTTGTGAAATCTATTTAAGAAAGATTTCCATCAAAAAATGAGTAAATTTAAAAAAGAAGTTGGCACTTCAAGCAGATGGTAAGCTTCTATTATTTTGGAAAATTCATCACTGCCACTGGGCTGCTTCCTGGGCAATGGCAGATAAATGAGATGTGATTGTTCCAGCACCTGCACCAGCATTTGTCTCGATGCCGGCAAGGTGTGGCCAGGCATTGCTGATGGAGTGGGCTCCTCATTATCTCGGTTATTGTTCCAGGAATCAAAGCTGTAATCAATGCCCACGCCTTATTCTGCATAACTCAGACACAATACGCAGAGAAGTGAGAAAATAGGTGATAGAGTGAATAACATTCTCAGGACCACATTGCATGCGAAACACCGCATTTCCCAGCAGATTCTTTTTATTTTAATTTTTTCATTACCAAGGTAATACATGATCGTCACAAAACCATGAACAATGAGAAATGTATAAAGTGAAAGCCCCTCTCCCGTCCTCCAGCCCCACTTCTGGGATGCACTATTAGCAGCGTCCTGTGAAACAGCCAGAGATGTGTCCCCGGGCACATACCCACATTGCTTTGCCGTTCTCAATCGGCCATCTATCCATCCCCCACATTTTTTTCAGGGGGTTGTCTCACAGAATTCCACCGCGTGGATGTCCACACTCTATCCAGTCCCCTTTAGGACATTTATTTTGTAAAAATATTTAAACACGGGATATCTTTTTACATAACTTTGTGTATAAATGAGATAATTTCTGAAAAATGAATTGCTGGAATTAGAAGAACTAGGTTTAAGGGCATGCACATTTTTGCCTTTTGCTTAATGCTTTCAAATTGCCCTCAAATCAAGAAAAAAAAAAACCATTTCATGGTTGTTTTAATTTGCATTTCTTTTAAAATTAGTTATACTTAAGCTTCCCTCCCCCACATTTATTGGTCTTTTGTATTTTCCTATGAGCTATGTGGAAATAAACAAAGACTACCCAAATTCTCGAGAACAAGTAAAGGCTATTAACAAATAGCTCAGAGCTTGCTAGAGCAAAGGAGCTGACCACAGTTTTTTGTGTTTGGCAGAGACTCAAAGGCAGGCAGAGGAGTTGGAAAGGTTTGTAGTGGGAAAAAGGGAAGGTTTCAGGTCAGGCGTGCCCTGATTGCAGGCTGTTGGCCTGGGGAAGCCGGAGCAGGCTAACTAGCCGCCCGTGTCCTGGGTGACTGATTAGGGGTGCATGTTTGGCTTTCTCTAGTCCGTCCCAAGTTGGATGCAGGGGCATAAATTAGGGAAGCTATCAGTTTTTGATTGTCCTTACTGTTTGGGGCCAGTTGCTGCAGAGATGGTGGTTTTGGCTTCCTGGACCAGTTGCTATGCAATGTGGATTTTCGATTTCTATTTTCATGTATGGTCCAGCCATTGTCTGTCCATCTGCCCAGTTTCCCAACTGCTTTCATTTCTGTTACCTAGATTTCTTTTGGGCTGTTGATCTTGTTTCCTAGCAGTTTGTAGTCTTGGAACAGGGACTCCAATGACATGGCTTCCACTGTCAGGATTTTGTTATATAAGTAAAGTCAAGCTCACTTCTGTTGGCATGGTGGGGAAACTCTTCAAGACTAGGAAGCACATGTGGATAGTCTCTCCTGCAATGCAGTTATGTTGTTCAGGAGGAAAAAGGGGATTTTCAATCCCACAAAATAAAGTTCTCTGCAGAAACAAAGCAAACCTGTCTGGCCCTTGTTTGAGGCATATATAAAGTTGGAGGTGGGGGTGCTCTTGCGGGCAGAATTTATGGTGCCTTTACAGGGTGGGACAGAATGAGACCCCTAGAGGCTGTGCATCGTGGAGTCTCCAGAAGGAAGATGCCTGTGTGGTAGTTCTTGTTATTGGTGCCACTCTGCACAAGCCTTATATTAAAGGTCTGAGAACCTTCATCATGCTTTGGACTAAAATATAAAATGAACATTATCCATCCATTAATCTTTAATCTTGGGAGAGCGAGTCACTTACCAAAAGGTCTATATGTGCCTCTTTTGCAGGGCGGGTCAGCAGCATGGGGTCAAGAAAGCTTGGTTGCCACATTAGCTACCTTCCACCTGGCTTTGGATTCCCCTTTTACTGTTTCTGAGCTCTGTCTGCACCTGACATCAGCAGTTTCTTTTTGGAGGACTAGCCTTTGGGCTACTGGTTCCTGGAAGTTCCTTCCACCTCCCTTTTAACCCGTGGAGAGGGTGTGCACCTATGGAACCTGATCCATTCCTTGGGCATGCCTTACACTCCAGAGCACCCTGTGGGATTCCCTTCCTGGCAGGTGTTTGCCTGTGAGGCACCCCTGCCGGACCTGATCCTTTTCTCTGTCCTGCCTTTCTCCCCTGGGAGCATCTCCTTAATAAATCGCTTTCCCACCAATCATTGTTCCAGGGTCTGCTTCTAAGGAAGCGGACTTAAAACAGCATCAAATTCCTAACTCTGCCACCAATTTGTTGTGTGACTTTTATACCCTCTCCAGATCCCTGCCCACACCTAGAAAATGAGGGTATGGAATAAGTCCTTTCTAAGGGTCTTTAACAAGTTTACACCCCATGACTTCTTTAAATCATGGTTACATATTATGTTTCCTTTAGAGAAGGTGCTCTTAATGTGAGACTCATTCATGGCTTTCAGATGGTCAGCAAACCCCCAGAAATCGTATGCAAAATTGTGGGAGGTTTTTCTGCGGAGTGTTCATAGCTTTCATAGATTTCCAAGGAGCCCATAACCCCCACCAAAGTTAGTAACCACTCTTTTCTATTTTTTTTAAGATTTTTTTATCTGAGAGAGAGAGAGACAGAGAGTACAGAGGTAGAGGGAGAAGCAGACTCCCCACTGAGCAGACAGCCCGACGTGGGGCTCAATCCCTGGACCTTGAGATCATGACCCGAGCCAAAGGCAGACACTTAACCATCTGAGCCACCCAAGTGCCCCTAGCAACCACTCTTTACAGCTTATTGTTTAAAGACTTCAGAAGGACTGCGGAGAGAGCACTGTCATTTTCCCCAAATGTTGATCTTTTTAGATTAATAATGATTTGACTGAAACCACTTAATATTTATTTTTAAGTGGTATAAAGTATGTGCTAATTGTAGTTTGCACAACAGATCTAATACATTTCTCCTAGTCCAGTTTTTAATGACATTTTCTCTTGTAAATATAATCTTTTGTAGGTTCAGGCTGCTTTTGACCTTGCAACTGGGGTTTAATATAAATGGCAACTTTTTCCTTTTCAGACAAGTGTTGGATACACCAGCCTGATGTTGCTAAAGGGGAAAATGTTTGCCTGTGATTAATAAAGAATATGAAATCCACTTACCGGAGTTCCTCTCCATGCCCCTCTCTCTGCCTCTCTCTTCATACACAGACAGACAGACAGACATGATCGTATACCAGAAAAACACCGTAGGAGCTTTCATCAAGTTTTTAAAGGATTCAAAATCTGGTTTTGACAAAAACAGCTACAGCTGGTTATAGTTAAGACCCACTTGTTATGCACACAGTAGGTCAATAAATTATGAGCCAAGCAGCTGCTCCAATTTTTAGAACCATTAGGTCCCATGGGTAAACCTCATGGAGCAGGGAGATGGCGGGGTGCACAGAAGGCTCTTCTGGAGAAATGAAACCTCTCCTCTTGTGCATCTGGGTCAGCCACGTATAGGTCCTCTTATCAAGGATATTTTATGAACCTGAATCATAAGAATTTATATAAATATACATGCACAAACTCACACAATGCATATGGAGGTAATAAAGAACAAGTAAGTAATGGTGAATTAAATGCATTGAAGTGTTCAGCCAGCCTTATAATAAACCAAGAGAGGAAGGCTTGGGTATGTGTGATGTCACCTTGATAGTGAAGGGTATTTATATCTTTAAAGAAGGCTTCTATGGGCTGGAGGCTTTGGGAGGAGGGGACTGGACTCCAAAACTTGGATGTAGGCCCATTGCATACACGCATTTATGACTTTGCCCACTCTCTCTGTGGCTTCTTAGTTACTTTATTGAGTATATAGTAACTGAAGGTCAGGTCCCATACTCATTGTTCAAATACTAATTCCTGTCCTGGAACTTAAAATTTAGGGGAAAAAAAGATGGAAATAAACTAGCACACAAACACATGAATATCTAATTACTGATTGTGAAAAGATTGATTAGGGAAGTGGTGTCAGGAGAAATCAGCAAGGCCTGAGAAACAGGACAGAAAAGCAATGGGGAGCCCCACAGCAGTCTACCTAGGGCAAATTTTTGAAGAGGGTGCTTTCGACCTCATCGTGCAGGAGACTGTGGAGTGTAAGGTGTGGCTGGGAGTTTGTTACTTGTGGAAAGGGGCTAAGCTGTCATATATCTGTAGGTCACTGCCTACTGCTGTAAACTCCCAAGCACTCTGGTTCTCTGGGAACAAAGTGGCTCCAGTAACCTGATAACCATCCTCTGAATAAGAGTCATTGGCATGAGCCAATGTGGAAGGGCTGGGGAGAAGCACAAAGACACGGTGGTGGATGGGCTGAAGGGAAACTGGTCTGAGTGCTGACTGGCTCCATTGAAGGAGTGAGTGGTTCTGAGATCTGAAGGTGGTAAGAATCAACCAGATGAAGCAATGCTTTGGAGGTGGGCTGGGTAAGAGCATTTGAGATGGAGAATAAAGCCTGCACAATTTTCTGGAACAGGAGGAGCCCAGAGTATCCAAGGAACTGACTGAGAACAGGTGATGGAAACAAAATAAAGTTGATAAGGCAAGTGAGTCTTCTGGTCAAGATGAGCACTGAGTTCCCACTTCAATAAACCCAACTTCTCCAATTACAACAGAGCAGTGATGCATGAGATATGAAGAGACAAGCAGTGATTATTCATCACTGCAAACAAGAAATATAACAAAATCACAAAACAGCACATATAGAGCTGGGGCCTCCAGCTTGCTGGGCTGCTGTCCTGAAGAAGGCAACTGCAGCTGGGACTTCAGCTTCTGAGAGGCCTAAAAAGCAGCCCCTTGAACAATACAGACCTGATGCAGGATCACTGCTTGTAGCAGGAATTCTACATACTGAGAAACAAAGGTAAAAATAAGACCAAACCTGAGTAGTCAGGTTGTACCGTCAGGTAAAGGCCAAAAAAGTATCAAATATCTGGCCTCCTCCTGGCAAGTGTTCTCAATTACAATGGCAGGAAAAGCACTGTTATTTCTTGAGCATATACTGTATGCCAGGCACTAGTCTAAGGCACTTGTCTTTCATTTGATTCTCATGGTGACTACACGATGTAGGTGTTGTAATCCACATTTTCAGATGAGATAAGTAAAGCTCACAACAATGAAGTAACTTGTCTGAGGTCATAAGTCGAACCTGGAGTCCAAACGCCTATTTCCAGAACCCATGAACATTAACCACTTTGCTATATTCTTCAAACATCCAGACAGGGATCAAAAGAGGAAAGCATATCAGCTGACCTCACTTCACTACCACACTAAGTGCCCAAAGACAATAAATGGTATCTACAAAATACTGAAGGAACAAGGTGTATTCAGTTTGGTTTTCTTTCCTATATGAAGTCAAAGAAAGATATTGTCAGTCGAACATGCAAAAGTAAGAACAAGTCCAACATACTCTCTTCAAAAGGCTACTTGGAAATGGACTCTGGACAATCAACAGAGGGTAGGGAGTGAGAGAGGGAGACTACTGGGTTTTTGTTTTATCTTTGCCTTTATAAAATTCTCAGGTTGAAGCTTTCTTAACCAGGTCAATATATTTCTTCTCAATCAATTTGTGAGATACACATTATCCCTTTCTAGTCGCCCATCCCATAAGCATGTAAACCATGACTCAGAAAACCAAATCCTGAGGCTTGGTGTCATCTGAGACCATAACATTGCTATATTCTCTCTGCCAAAATCATCTATTTATTTAACAAAGAAGCATTTGTTAAGTGAATAATATTCCTTTTTTTTTTTTTTAAGATTTATTTATTTACTTGAGAGAGAGAGAGAGAAAGACAGTGTGCAAACAGGTGGGGAGGGACGAAAGGAGAGAGAGAATCTCAGACTCCTCACTGAGGAGGAAGCCTAACATGGAACTTGATCTCAAGACCCTGAGATCACGACCTGAGCCAAAACCAAGAGTTGGACACTCAACCAACTAAGCCAGCCAGGCATCCCTGAATAATATTTCATTTAACAATTATTACTGAGCACCTGTTCCAGCCCAGGTATTGTAGGAATTCTGGGAATTCTACAGTGGAGAAGACAGACTAGGTCCCTGTGTGTCATGTGCCCACGGGGATAGGCCAACAATGAGCAAGTAAGCAAATCTATCACAAGATTATTACTGATATCGGTAACTTGGTGGCTGGCAGTGCCATTTACTAAAATAAAGAAGACTTCTTTGAATTAGAGAAGCCAGGGACCAAAGGTTCTATGTGGACCTATGAAATGTGAAATGACTGTTTGACATCCAGATGGAAATGCTGAGCAGATAGGAATAGATGCATCTAGAGCTTGGGGGAGATGAGTTTGTTTGAGCTAGAAATAAAAGGGGGAATCATCAGCATATAGTTGGGTAGGATCCATGGACTGATATTGCTCTAAAACTGTATAAGGTGCCAGAGGAAACAGGGTAAGGGGTACATGGGCCTATTTTTGCAACTGCCTGTGGCTTTATAATTATTTCAAACAATAAATTAAAAATAAAATCCATGGGTCCAGATAATATAACCTAGGGATGAATTTAAAAAAAAAAAAAGATAATGTGACAAAATACTTAAAATTTAAGCCATCCCAGAAAATCCAGAAATATGGATTCATGATAACTATGGGCTTTGTTTGTTCAAGTCCTTCAAGAAATGGATACCAAGATGAAATTAGATATGTAGGAGACTTGGGGAGAGTACCTGTGAAGGATAAAGGGGAGGTAGCCCAGAAAGTGAGGAGAACATTCAGACCGCAATAGAGACCTGATCCTTGATGGAGAGAGGAGGGTAGGAGGGCTGGTGAGGAAAGTCCCAGACTGTAGTGCAGTTCTCAGGAAATTGTAACCAGGCCCACAGAGAGTCCTTGAGCTAAAGTTATCCCTTAAAGGAGTTCCATATCTCACAGAAATGAGCCTTAATTAGTGGCCCCCGTGCTCATCTTTGGTTGGGAGCAGTCCTGGGAAGCACTGGGTATTAGAGACATGCCTACCTAGGGTCTTCTCCCCTGGACCATGTTGGGAATAACCAAGAATCCAGAATTCACAGTCCATACAGCCTTGAGCCTGCAGGTGAGTATGGATGGGTCTCCATGTTCATGTCCAGGCATTTCACAGTGAAGGAGGGAGGTAGAGGCAGAAACAGGACAGGTGGCCATGTGTTGAGGACTACATCACCACATGCTGATGGGAACTCAGAGGAGTCCAAGAATCCTGAATGTAAACCTGGTCTTCCAGGTCATTTTGCAAAGGAATATTTTTCAAGGTGGGAGGATAAACACTTACCAAAAGCTTGATGCATAAGTTTCAAATGTCTAGACATATGTTATAGCAGCTTCCACCTGTACCTTGTGCTGGGCCTTGTCAATATTAGAACCACTTGAAAATTCACTAGAAGCCATGGTTATATGTTCCTTGAAAAATCCATATACAGACAGAAGATAACATTCAGAAGATTTAACAATTTTGAGAACTGGCAAGTAATATAAATTAATACACAAATCAACATAAATCTTTTAAAATTTCTAAATAAGCTAGGTTTATGTATACATCTTATGTATCTCATAATATATATAGTATAATATGTAGTATTATATATAGCATAATAATATATATAATATATATCACAATATATAATATAATAATAGTATAATATATACATAGTATAACATATATATATATCCTATAATAAAATTTCTTACCAGGTAATATAATTATAGCTAATCAAATCATTCTAATAATTTTTTTTACTGATTTTAAAATTGTTAGTGTGACCTTTGGTTTAACTCACTGTCACTAGCTGAGTGACAAATACTACCGAGGACCTGCTCCAGCTCAGGCATTGAGGCAGGTGCTGGGAATTCTACAGTGCGAATGATAGACAAGGTCCATGTATAGACTACCTTTGTCTGCATGATAAAACACAGTAAAGCTCATCAAATTCTCTCTTATTGAACTGGTGGTCATTAGGTCCCTAGCTTCGGGTCATTTTTGCAGCTCGAAGGAGCATTGTACCTTAGCCTGCATATCTGCAATGGTACGACTTGGAGCCTCAGCTCCTGACAACAAGGCTACCCGCCTGCTTGTCCTGCCGCTCCCACCATGCAGGTCTGCCCCAGGGCAATAGACAGGCACTGCCCAGGCCCTGCTAACCTGTGGCCATCCCCACCTTGGTCCACTCATATTTGCCAGATGCTGCCCACTTCCACAGGAGCCCTATTCTCAGATTCTATTACCTATGGCCAAGTCTAGTCACTTTTATACCAATCAGACTGGAAGCATTTTTTTTTTTACAGATTTTATTTATTTATTTGACAGACAAAGAAACAGTGAGAGAGGGAACACAAGCAGGGGAAGCAGGAGAGAGAGAAGCAGGCTCTCCGCTGAGCAGGGAGCCCGATGCGGGGCTCGATCCCAGGACCCTGGGATCATGACCTGAGCTGAAGGCAGACGCCCAATGACTAAGCCACCCAGGCGCCCCTGGAAGCATTTCAATAACCATCAGTACAGGCAGTACAATGCTTATTGGAAACTGTCATCCTGGGTTCACATGCGAACTTGATGCAATTCCAGATGGTTACCGACCTCTCAATCCCCTGGGATAAAAACCCCACTGGAGTCAATGGTATGCCAGAAAGATACAAGGGAGCATGAATAGATGTCACCTGTCCTAGCTGCCCTGGTATCCACAGCTTGGAATGTAGCTGGAATTCTACAGACATCAACTGATTGACACAACTATCAGCCCATCAATTCAATGGCATCCAGAGGATGGTTTAGCTACAGGTCTGTCCAAATCTTCAAGTTCACTCAGCTCTCTTATAAACGAAAGAGTTTCATAGAGGAGAGGCTGCCAATACCTAATGGCTTGGATTATATCTCTTTTTGTCCTTTTGGACCTCCACTCCCTCTTTTAAAAATACACACAATCCCATTCTTACATCTGATGGAAAACTTCAAGTTCCGCTGAAGGGGAACTTTCAAATTCCACTGAAGACCCTGGCGGTGCAGAATGGAAGGAAGTAGTACAGTACCTGGAATGGGGACTGGGCACAAATCAGAGAGTACTATTTTGGAAAAAACCTCAGGTTAGGAGGGTCTTAGTTCTAGCTCGTCTCAGTGGGGCCAATAGTCCCATGAGCTGAATGTCTTAGGTAACTGATCCTACTCACAAATTACAGATGCACTAATCTTAAGGTTGGTCAAACAACTAATCAAGAGTGAAAAGTGGTTCCTAACTAGGCAAAAAGAGGAAAGTTCATGAGGATGTTTTAAAAGCAAGGAGAAGGACCATAAATTCTCAGCTGCATTCCTCCAAGGTGTCATGAGTGTATCAGGCGTCGGGGCCCAGTGAGGCCAAACCTGGGAGGAGGGGGAGAGCAGAAGCTTTGGAGAGCAGAGGCGTCAACAATAGCAAAGCCCAGGGGCCCATTCCAAATCAAGGCAGACAGATCAGATAATACATAAAGGAGAATAGGAAAGCAGAAGACCCCTTCTATTGTCCACATGCTCAGGCTGCATTATTCAAAGACAGATTTTTAAATATGTATCAGCATTCCAGTAAACAGGGTAAGCTTGCTAATAACAGTGCAATTCAGCAATCACTACTCCAAATAAATATATTAGAAATGTCATTACTGTAATCAGATTAACCGGTGTCCTTCATGTCATGCTTTGAATAATCATTAAAATTATTCTTAGTGAATTTGGCAAGCATGTTGTCTAGAAATGCGTGGAAGAAAGAGCAGGACACTAGTATTTTTTCTCTTTAAATAAGTTCCCTAAGTACTTTTAAATGCATTGATTTTTTTTTCCTCATATAGGCGACTTCATATGGCAAGACCAACGCGTTCAGTTTCATGATTTATACCAGAAGGATATAATTTTTATGCTGGATTTTATTATTCATTACAGCATTCATGCTTTCTATGAGAACAATTGCTCTAATAGGTTAAATGTCATTATTTTCAAAAATACCCTCAGAGATTAGCCGCTACATCACCTTCTGGACACTTGCACTTGAATATCTGAACCATAGCTCATAATTGTATTATTCACTAGGCTGATTCTTCTTGCTAAGAATGCCTCTAAATGCTTTTTCAATAGCCAGAGATCCAGTCCTGTGAATCAAACCGTCTCTACCCATTTGGCACTGGGCGACAGCTGGGATCTTTTGTAAGTAAATTGAGATCTAGTGATGAGTTTATTTTTTATTGTAGTTGTATTCATGATGTGAAGGCCATTAAAATTCAGACTTGTGTTATCTGACGTTCAACATTTTTTTTTAACTCCTGGAATTTAAGAGGGAGAAATATGATTATGATCATTCATTAAAAGACTTTCCCTATCAAAAAGAAAATGCTCTTTTATGCTAGAGAATATTTAGAAGATTAAATTTAATAAACAGATATATTGAACTAAGCTTCAACAAACATCTAATGAACACCTACTTTCTTCCAGACAAAGGCAGGCACTTGCACACACACTAATAATCAGCTAGAAATGGGAACCAGAAGTTCTAATGTGACTTTTATTTATTTTGCTTTGTTTCTTTTTTGTAAACACTCGAACCTTTTCACCGCGCTTTTCTGTCTTGAAAACATCAGAAGTCATTATATGCTGTCCATATATAGGAACTACAGAAGGAAACAGTTGGAAATTCAGCCAGTGGCAGTTGCCCAAATAGAAACAAATCACACAGACCTGCCCAAATTGTCTATTTCCTTATGCAAAATTCATCCATGCACGTTTCCCCCATGCACTTTCTCTCTCTCTTTTTCCTTTCTTTTCTTTTTTCTTTCTTCTTTCTTTTTCTTTCTTTCTTTCTTAAAGATTTTATTTAATTGTCAGAGAGAAAGAGAGCAGAAGCAGGGAGAGAGGCAGGCAGAGGGAGAAGCAGGCCACCTGCTGAGCAAGGACACCCCTCCCCCCCTCCCCCGCCAATGTGGGACTCCATCCCAGCGTCCTGGGATCATGACCTGAGGCGAAGGTGCTTAACCGACTGAGCCCCCCAGGCGTACCTCCCCCATGCAATTTCTATTCCCCAGCTTCAACAATGGTACTTCTTTATAACTGGCTTTCTTAGGTACTTTGTGTCTGTTGGTCACACCTATTCCCAGTAGGAATCCCTGCCATTCCATAGGGTCTTGAAATGCAACAAGCACGGTCTTCTTTTTCAAGAGAAATTAATGGGGATCTAGAGCCAAGGCCATTGCCAAATATGCAAAGCAAAATGGTCCCAGGAGTGAGTTTCTGACTATGGAAATGGGCACGAGGTTCTTTCAAGAGAAGACTAGACCGATATCTTACTTTTCAACTTAGAGTGCCATAATAAAGAACATTTGACTCTGGTTTTTGGAAAGATGATTTCTTTGGGCTGTCTAACTGTTCCTCCAGATTCACTAGGATAAAAGAGTTATAGGTGGGAAGGAAAGCTTCAGCTCATCCCAGTCCTTAATTTTGCCCGTAGGGAAGTGACATGTGGTTTAGTGGAGAT
Organism: Potos flavus; assembly: GCA_028534135.1. Lineage (NCBI taxonomy): Eukaryota > Metazoa > Chordata > Mammalia > Carnivora > Procyonidae > Potos > Potos flavus. The sequence continues at coordinate 82,059,020 of CM052885.1, forward strand.
AGAACTCAACCAAAAGCATGGGTGTCCTTAAACGCAGTTCCATGCACCTTCCTTCATCCCAATATTGTTTGTGATTTTGTACTACATTGCCCTCCTCCATTCTCTTTCTGTTGAAGTCTGTAAAATGTACCCTCATCAAAATGTAATTAATCCAATGGCCCATCCCACTTGGGTTTCCTAGGTGGTTGTGCACATCACCCCAAGGACTCAAGTTCTCAGCTGCCACAACCACGAGGCCACACTAGTGCTGCTGTGGCAACTTCTCAAAGGAAGGGTGGCATTTCTTCTTCCCTCTTCTTCTTTCTCTGCCAAGCCAATTGAATTTGTTGCATCTTTTCTTAAAAGGAGGAAAGCAGCAGTGATCCCAGATTCCCTAGGCTTATTCCTGGAATTCATTCTTTGCTTTCACAGGATTGTCTAGTCAAGTGAATTCTCATAGCTGCCAACAGCAACTTCTCAGAAAAATTGGCCTCAGGCAGTATTTGTAATTCCTCTTACTTTTCAAGGAAGTATTTCTTGCGCCTAAGGAGATGCTTTCCACTTTCTCCAAAGCTTCAAGTTTTCCTCCCCTCCCTGTGGGTAATTTATTGATTTTTCCAGACTTTAAAGCCAGGATTTCTCCCTCCAATCCTCATTCCATGGCCTTAGACCAAAGATGAATCACTGAACTGGAATCTCAAATTATCAAACCAGGCTCGTCAACTGAATCTATACTACCTCTCAGTACACATGGCTTGAAGTCATCTGCATGTGGGCTAAATTAACATATATGTGTTCATAAAAGTCAAAAGGCCTTTGATTGAAGTATTCTTACCTTCAGTGGGAATTTATTGACCATCAGTTACATAAGGCTCTGAGCCATGAGTTAGGGCTAAAGCAGGGAAGACCATGATCTCTGACTTCCCAAAGCACACAGTCCAGCAGAAAAGTGGGTGTAAACCTCCAGAATCCCACAGAGTGTAGATCGTCTACTCAATAAATAACTGATATTAGAAATATTTCATTGGTCAAAAGGTCAAGTCCTCTAAATTCAATGGGAGCCACTTGTAGATTGACTTTCCTGAAGCATGTGTATTCCCATGGAAAAAATAATAGAATTAGCAGGAAATTCTTTTGATTGCTTTGTTTTGAATTCAGAGACTGCTTCTGGGGAAATTTAAATGATAAGGTGAAAAGAACAAGAGGATAAGGTGAAAAACTGAGAACAAGGTGGACTCAGTATCTACAGGAAAACAAAGACAGATCTAGCATTTATGTGCAACTAATTATTGGGAGATCATGAGGTTAGTCAGAACTAACCACAAATATCGCTGTGTGTATTTTAGCCCTGGAGCTCAGTGCATAAACTTTGCTGAACACCCACTTTGAGTGTGGCCCTGAATGTGCTGGGAGCTGGCACAACCCATGTGTCCCTGAAGTCACTTTGTAAGAAAAGGAATCGCATCACCTCTGTAAGGCGATCCTGCAATTTAAAAAGATCCTGGTGTGATTTTTCTTGCAAGGTAAAAAAAAAAAGTCCTTTTGGAAAGCAAATCTTCAGCCCTTCAGAAATTTGAATTTGGGGGTTCGAATTTCAGCAGCTTAACACAATGGAGTTTCTTTCTTGCTCACAAAATGCTTCAATAGAGGCAGCCTTCCATGTGGTGATTCTGAGACCAGTTTCCTTCTAGCTTAGAACCTGAAGTTCTCTCTGGATGCTTCTGCTTCCAGACAGCAAGTGGGAAGAGGGAAAGAGTGTAGCAGATCCAGTGGGGGGTTTCTGTGGGCCAGACCCAAAAAGGCATACCTCACTTCCACCATTTTTCATTGGCCAGAAGTCACAGCCAAACTGAACTTAAGGAAGGCTGAGACACGTGGTCTAGCTACTTGCAGAGGAAAGGGAAACTGAGTCAGTGAAAAACTCACCAGTGTCTGTCAGACACTCCTAATGTCTCTGGTGTGGCTTTCCTAACAGAAGAAAATGTATCTGCATATTAAAATCGTAACAGGACAAATTCATTTATTAAGTATGTGCCATTGGAAATTATCTTAATCTTTAAGGGTCTTCATGGATTTGATCTTCAAACCAATAAACCAACTGACAAAAACAGAAAGATCAGGAATTATTTTGGCTAAATTACTTTGGCATCCCTGATTGACAGCCTAAGACTATTATCAAGTGCCACAGCTACTGAACTTTGATTCATGAAACAAAACCTTCTTTAGGAAAGAACTCAACTGATCAAATGTCGAACAAACAGCTGTTCCTAAGCAGCTGAAGAAAGTACTGATTGGAATCATCTCCAAGATGGATTTTTAAGTGGAAAAAAAGCACTACAAAATATTATACACAATACATTACTTGTGTTAGTTTTTGGTTACTGTGTAATAAAGCAGGCTAAAAAAGCACAAATTTATCATTTCATAGTTTTTAGGGAGCAGTAGTCAGAGTAGGAGTTTGCTGGGTCCTCTGCTGTTCAGGGTCTCCGGATACCAGACTGAAATCAAAGTATCAACTGGGACTCCAGATCCCACCTGAGGCTGTTGGGTTGTCATTGGCAGAATCTGATTCTTGCTGACTCTGAGCTCCCATGGGCTACTCTCAGTCCCATCTTCTCCCACAGATGGCAGCCACTGCTTCAAGGCCAGTGGGAGAACCCTCCCACTGGTTCACTATGGTGGAGTCCTAGATAAGGAGACTTACCTAATCATGAGAGTGACATCCTGTCATCTTCACCATCAACCACACTCAAGGAGAGGATTTTTCAGGGGCCTCCCACACTACTGGTTACTCTTAACAAATAGGAGAAACATATGTGAAATACACATAAAATATATCTTCAGGAATACAGAAGGAACTACGACCAGGTTTGTCTCTGGAAAGCAGAACTGAAAACCTGGGAACAGAGGAGGGGAATGTCTCTGCTGTCTTTTATTATTCCTGTTTGAATAAGTGTATCCTATTCATGTATTTCCTGTTCACATGAAATAACCAAGTACACTAAGAGTAGCTGGTTCAGTGCTTCTCTAGAGAAGGAGAACTGTCCTCTCAGGAGCCCACAGTGTGGGCATCGATCTGTCCCAGGGAAGATGTCCCAGGAAGCTGGGCACATGGCCAGAGCCTCTTCTAGTGGCCTCCTGCCTGAGCCTGTAAACACCAGCCCTGAATGATGAGGAAGGAAGACTTGCGGCTGTCAAGGGCTTCTCTCCGGGAAAGTCCTTCTAAGTGCTCGTGGCTGGAGCCTTAAATACAAACCAAATAGTAAAATAAGGCAACAGAGTCCTATGTGCCCACATCCTTAGCTCACCAAAGCTGGCTGAAAGATACCTTATGTGATCAGGTGCCTCATTTTAAAGAGGTTGTCTTCCTAGATGCAAATTGTTATGTCCAGTTATTTTTTTTTAGCATTGATTTCTCAAATTTTAAGTCCTTCCCATGTGAGGTATTCAATCCAACTAAGGCTGTGCCTAGGACATATGTGCTGTTGACTACTTCGCTAATTTATTTGGTTTTCACATCTGGCTTTGTAGTGATTGTGCCAATGGTAAAGTGAGCAAGAACACTGCCGTGGAGTACATAATACTACATGGCAGTGTGTTTCTGTGGCTCCAAAACAGCCTGCCACGTGGGAGTGCAGTTTTTCTTACTTTGTAAACCTAATCACAGATAAGAAACAGGGATTTTTAATAACTCCATCCTAAAATGCCTATATACATGTCCAATTCAGTGACTTAGTATCCAGTAAAAGGACTCTAATGTTACCACCTCTCAGAGACGCTGATAGGGACTGGCGCCATGTGTCTGGGATAGTCCAGAAGCACACGCAAGTATGCTGTTGGGCTCCATCAAAGATTACGGGAGACAGGATCCAACCACCAGAAATAAATCCACACCATGTCTGCTTTTCTCCCAGACACTGATGTGGGTGAAGGACAGTAATTGGGAGTGAATTAGAAAAACATCAGAAAAGTATGGGGAAGTAAACCAACGAGAGGAAGGGAGTTGATAAAGGGCATTCACAAGCAGGTTTCTACAGTGGGCAATGGGGGCTCCATCCTTCTGGGGGCCCTCAGGGACAGTGCAGAGAACATGGAGCCCCCTGCTCATGGACGTGGGAGCTGGCATTTCTTTTTATTTATTTATTTATTTATTTATATATTTATTTATTTATTTTGACACAGAGAGAGAGATCACAAGTAGGCAGAGAGGCAGGCAGAGGGAGGGGGGAAGCAGGCTCCCTGCTGAGCAGAGAGCCTGATGTGGAACTTGATCCCAGGACCCTGAGATCATGACCTGAGCCAAAGGCAGAGGCTTTAACCCACTGAGCCACCCAGGTGCCCCGGGAGCTGGCATTTCTCCACCAACTCCTTTGCATCATTATTTGAAGACTGCTTCCTAGTATTTCTGGCCTGCCCTGCACTATGGGCCAGAAAATACCCCGGCAGAGAGGACCAGGTGCCTGCAGATGGAAGGCATGTGCTGGGTGTGTGAGTGGTGGGGAGTACTAAGGGTACACAGCAGATCAACAGCCGTGTGCACAGTACCCTGTGGCTACAAATTAAAAATGAAAATTGTCCACGCTGGCTGAAATTCAACCCCATGCTTTTTGTTTGCTGGTTTTTAAATTAATAAATTTTATTTTTCAAGAGAAGTTTTACTGAGGGGCGCCTGGGTGCCTCAGTGGGTTAAAGCCTCTGCCTTTGGCTTGGGTCATGATCTCAGGATCCTGGGATCGAGCCTCGAATTGGGCTCTCTGCTCAGCAGGGAGCCTGCTTCTCCCTTTCTCTCTCCCTGCCTCTCTGCCTACTTGTGATCTCTCTCTCTCTGTCAAATAAATAAATAAAATCTTTAAAAAAGAAGCATAAAAAAAAGAGAAATTTTACTGAAAGGTTTATGGAACCTTTACAGAACATTTATAGCAAGTTTATAGAAAAACTGATGAGAAAGTACAGAGTTCCCAATAGCCCCTCCCCACAGTTTCCCCTATTATTAGTATTGTTATTAGTGTGGTTTATTTGTTACAATTGATGATCCAGTATTGATACATTATTAACCAAAGTCCACAGTTTACCTTAGAGTTCACTCTTTGTGTTCTACATTCTATGGGTTTTGATGGCATATGTCCATCATTACTGTATCATACAGAATTCCCAAAGCTTTTTAAAAACTTCTATTCTTTGGATGAAACCTCAATGTGAGACAGGAATTCATCAAAATTCTTGAGGAGAACACAGGCAGCAACCTCTTCTACCTCAGCCGCAGCAACTTCTTCCTAGAAACATCGCCAAAAGCAAGGGAATCAAGGGAGAAAAGGAACTATTGGGACTTCATCAAGATAAAAAGCTTTTGCACAGCAAAGGAAACCGTCAGCAAAACCAAAGGATAACCGACAGAATGGGAAAGGATATTTGCAAATGACATATCAGATAAAGGGCTAGTATCTAAAATCTATAAAGAAATTCTCAAACTCAACACCCAAAGAACAAAGGATCCAATCAAGAAATGGGCAGAAGACATGAACAGACATTTCTGCAAAGAAGACATCCAAATGGCCAAGAGACACATGAAAAAGTGCTCAACATCACTCAGCATCAGGGAAACACAAATCAAAACCACAGTGAGATACCCCCTCACACCAGTCAGAATGGCTAAAATTAACAAGTCAGGAAACAACAGATGTTGGCAAGGATGCAGAGAAAAGGGAACCCTCCTACATTGTTGGTGGGAATGCAAGCTGGTGCAGCCACTCTGGAAAACAGTATGGAAATGCCTCAAAAAGTTGAAAATAGACCAGCAAGTTGAAAATAGACTACCCTATGA
>CM052885.1:82064919-82077027 GCA_028534135.1 Potos flavus
TATATATATATATGTATATACATATAATGAAATACTATGCAGCCATTGAAAAAACCAAAATCTTGCCATTTGCAACGACATGGATGGAACTAGAGGGTATTATGCTAAGTGAAACAAGTCCATCAGAGAAAGACAATTATCATATGATCTCTCTGATAGGAAAAATTTGAGAGGAGGGCGGGGGTTCGTGGGGTGAAAGGAGGGAAAAATGAAACAAGATGGGACCGGGGAGGGAGACAAACTGTAAGAGACAATCTCAGGAAACAAACTGAAGGTTACTGGTGGGGTGGGTAGGGAAAGGGTGGCTGGGTGATGGACATTAGGGAAGGTATGTGCTATGGTGAGTGCTGTGAATTGTGTAAGACTGATGAGTCACAGACCTGTACCTCTGGGGCAAATAATATATTATATGTTAAAAAAAAAGAAATGCGTACCTATTATTTCCAAGTATGTACACTTAACAATCCAAAGTGATCTAGCATGCTAAGGTCAAATATATGTTCTTTTCTGCCTGTTTTCATGCTTCCATATAATGATTTGTACTAATCATCTAAATTTTTGTATCCCTTCTATACAAAATGTTAAAAATAACTTTGAAAAATTGCTATTTTTTAGCTATTCTCCCAGGAAGACCCCCCCATCCATGCAAATTTGAAAACTTTATACAAATCCAATTTTGATTTTTTTAAAAAGAAGAAGCAATTCTCCAGAAGTAATTATTTTGGTTGAAGAAGACGAAACCACCTTCAATTCTTCCAGATTTTCTAGGATGTGTCTGCTTCACACCTTTCCAGAAAAGAGTCTGTTATTGATTGAATTGTATCTTCATCCCAAATTCATATGTTGAAACCCTAACTCCAAATGTGACTGTATTTGAAATGGGGCATTTAAGGAAGTAATTAAGGTTCAATGAAGTCATAAGGGTAGGGCCCCTACCTGATAGGGCTGGTGTTCTCACAAGAAGAGGAGGGGACACCAAAGATCTCCATCTCTCTCTCTCTTCGCACCGACAGATGAAAGGCTGTGTGAGGAACAGCAAAGAGGTGGTTGTCTACAGGCCAAGGAGAGAGACCTCACCAGAACCCTACCCTCCTGACATCCTGATCTTGGACCTCCAGCCTCCAGAACTGTGAGAAAATTAATTTTTGTTGTTTAGTTAATTTTTGTTGTTGTTTTGTTGTTTAAGCCATTCCCAGTGAGTGGTATTGTGTGGCTAAAACAGGATCCTTTGAGGAAAAAACAAGACTCCTAGGAAAAACCATTCTGTTCTTCTGTTTGAATCAGGAAGAGGCTCTAAGGTGCCCAAGGTGACGCCTGTCACAGGGATTCCTGAGGCTGACAAGGTGACTTGGAGGAAGGAGCAGGAGGTGTACCAGCTCCAGCCTGCACCCGGGGAGGGTGGGGGTGGGGGTTCCCAAGCTCTTTTTCCTGCAGCCTGCCAGTCCTGGAGAGGGACACATCAAGCATGCTGTCAAGACAAATCCCCAGCTCCTAAGTAAATCACAGAATAAGGCTGTCAGTCATCTTGACTGCATACCATGTGGCCCTAAAAGGACGACATCCATGAAATGTCACTGTGTCACTGCCCGATGACACCCACCGTGCCCCCTGCCAAGTCCCCACCCCTTCTCTGGCACCTCCATCACCAACACTATTGTGGTCTCAGTTCCGGCTGCCCGGCGCCATTCTTTTTGAGAAATGTTATCTCTTGACCTGAACCGTAAGAAACAATGTTAAGTTACAAGTGGTCATCCCCATGGATACCTCGGGTGTTGGATTGTGCCCCACACATAGCACATCCCCTTTCCTCTCTCTGACTGTCACTCCAGACAGGCTCTTTAGGAAACCGAGAACTCGTTTTGCAAACTCCCATCATGAATCCTGTGGGCAAGTCCAATGTGGCAGCAGGTGCTCTATTTTTAAAGCCGTAAATGCAGTGTGCCATTTGGGCTGGCAGCAGCAAGACTGGCCATTCCAGGGGTGAAATACGTTTAGCATGAGGTGAACTCCTTGGAAGACGGTGTCGGGTTTGTTTACTCCAATTGGGAGATAAATGATTGCCACCCAAGTCAAATGCTGGACTCCTCTGGCAGGCTCAGACACAGAGCTTACAAGCTGAAAATACACCCTGCCCAGACCCTTCTTGGCTTAGTGTGCCCTTTCCCTGGGTCTTAATAAGTCATTAAATTTCTTGGAATCCAGCAAGTCTCCTCATTATGAGGTTCCCATAAAACCAACTTCCTGTTGCTCTGAGACCTGTGGATAATGGACCTGACACATGGAAGTTTGAATACACATTGATAAAAATCAGATTTTCTGCATGCAATGGATATTAAAAACACCAAACTTTTATGATTTTTGAATGCTAAGCAGCGTCCACAGGGCCGAAGTGACCTTGCGGTGTGTGGGACTGAGAGAAGAAGGGAGACAGGGCAGACGCCCTCCCCGTCTCGCACAGTTAATAATTTGCCGGTTACAGAGGCCACCAGGCCCTGGTCGTGTTTGGTAAATACTCGTGAAAATGACAGTTTCCCAGAGGCCTCATCCAGCTGCAGGCAGCCCACCTTCCCGAGCTTCACAGGAGGCCCAACTGGACCAACTTTCATTTCGCTTTCCCTCCTGACACCACGTTAATCTAAATTCAAGAACAAAAGCATTCATATTTGTTCTTGTATGTCAAGGATTACCACCATTGAGGGGGGTTTCTATGATCCGCTTGTCACTTTCTTTGCTCCTTAATCTCTTTCTTTCTCTTGCTCAATGGCCTCTCTTGCTTTCTCTTCTACTGAAGAAACAAGAGAGGTTTTTTTTTTTTTAAAGTCTCTCTCTCTCTCTCTCCCCTTTCTAAAAAACTTCAGAAGTTAAAAGGCCAGCTCAGCCCGACCACCTGGGCGGACAGGAGGCGCTGTGGCCAGGAGCCCTGCCAGCAGCCAGCTGTGACATTGTGTCCCACTAGCTGTGTTAAGGCCTCGCTCCAGGGATTGTCCCGGCCCTGCCGGCAACCACCTCCTGCCCGGCCAGTGGCCCATTCCCATTGTCCTCTACTTCCCTTATTTAATGCTGTTTTGCAAATTACTAAGCACTAGAAGTCTGTTAATCACAGTTCACATCCCGTGTGAGGCCACACAGGAGAGGCAGAGCCGGGTGGGGAGGCCCGCTGGCAAGGGCGAATGTCTTGGTAGTGGCCCTTTCATACCCCTAACGAGATCATTACCACTAACTAAATACAAGCCCGGCCTCATGACCCTGTGGGGAGTCAGGGGTGCCTGTGTGGGAAATCAATATCATCCCGAACTCCCACTTTGCTGCCTTCCTGTTCTGGAAGCTAACTATGTGATCAAAAGATCTTTAAGCCCTCCTCTGGTTCCCCTAGTCCCTGGGTTTCAGTCATCTGAGTGACACCCCCCCAACCCCATGGGTGCTAGCTTCAGCCCTGCCCCAGGGGGGTCGGGAACCAGTCGGCCCAGCTCAGCTCCAACTGGACCACCTGGGAAGCCGACTGTACTTTCCACAGTGCCCACAGAGCCCAGAGACATGCCCAGGTAACCCTCAGTCCCATGTCTGGGCCCAACATAGTCTATACGATAGAGTCCAGGAGGTGGGCCAGGAGTGAGGACTTTGTTGTTCATAAACCATGGGCATCTTCGAGAAGATTGTCATGAGTCTCCTTGGCATAATGTGGTGTTTTATTCAGGTCTCAATGTACCTAAACTGAGAGTGAATTTCTTCATTCACTGGAGATGTGAAGATGGCCACTTGCACCCACTCTTGTAAGCAAAGGTAAAGCACATGTGTGTAAGTGTGTACAAGCTTGAACGTGTATGAGCATGTGAGTGTGAATGGACGTCTCTGTGTGTATGAGTTGAGTGTATGAGCATGTGTGGGTATGTGTACAGGTGTGAGTGTGTGCGAATGGATAAGAGTGAGCATGTATGACACATGTATGAGAGTGTGTGTGGGCGTGTGTGTAAAGTAGTGAAAGGCTCATCAGGGTTTTTTGCTGTTTCACAGCCATGGAGTTTAAAATCTGCCTACCTGTTTGATCAAGACAGCCGTGGTGTGTTGGGTAGAAGATTTCCTATAGAAGGAAAGAGATGGTGATCAATGATTTCTCTTTCTCTCTCTCCTTCCTTCTCAAAAGAAGTGGTGAAATGCTGCATCTAAACCCTGCTGAGCTGGAAGAGTAATAACGGGAGAAAACTGGATGACTGAGAGAAGAAAACAAAAGGCAGGCCCATAGATCTAAAAAGGCACAAAAATGCAGATGGAGCTCGTGGTGCTTCTCATGAATGAATGACTCCTCCATAAATGTAGTACTTACACCCAGACCAGCCACAAGATTCTGGGATCAGGTTTCGTTTATAGCAAATTATTGAAAATATTCTTGAAAAAGTTACTGATGAGCAGGCATCAGTTTGATGGCTTTCTTTTCTTTTTCTTCCCTATTTCAAAGAGGTGTCACCACACTCCCAAGGGTCTGTGGATGTGGCTTGCATGTGGATGGGCTCCTTCCTCCACTAAAGCACAACAGTTTTTGGGATCCTGTTCATTTATCTCTCCGAAGACGTCCTCCGTAGTAGCTAACTTCACTGGAAGCAGGGGTGGAAACTATTTGCAGGGATCAGAACTCAGAACCTCTCTCACAAACAGCTCTCATGGCTGCAGATAGCAAACTGCTTTTGGTTGTCTTGCCATCCTGATATGTCCATGCTCCCTGCTGATAAAAAAGCCTCCAAAACAAATCTAACTTCTTCCATAATGCCAGATGGGTTGGAGACTTAGGAAAGTGCTGAGTATCTGTCTCTGGGAGACCACACAGAACCCCACACTGGCACCCTTGGCTTCAGGAGGGGGTGTTTGCAGAATCCTTCTCAGGGCTCATCTAAGATGCTCTCCAGTCTTTCTCTCCCCATCTCTTTAGGGACAGGACTCAGCAGGACCCACAGCACCCCGAGGGGGTTAGGGGCTTGGGCTGGTTATGCAATGCCTGCCTGAGCATTGCTTCCCTCTCTGCACAGGTGAGAGTCTGAGTGAACCTAAGTAAAGTGCAAATGGTGGTGTGGTCTCCTGAACTCTCCTCAGCCCTCTTGTGAATTCACAGCACCATGTAGGTTGTGTTAATTCTGCATCTTCTGAGCATCTCATTGCCAACTCTGGCTCTGACCAGAGAGGAAAGAGAAGGTGAGCTCATGCAAAAAGTGACTCTGTGGTTTGATTATCCTGGATCGGACTCTGCCAGAAGGACAGCAAAGGGCTGAGCCTTCCCACCCAAAGCATTGGTTGGTGGTTAACAGAACTGCTCAACCTCATGGCCAAAAAGAAAGTTCCCCGGGGCTGCTCACTTATTAACCTTCACAGTACACCAGCCACACTGCACCATTTTCACTTGGATGATGGAATTGGACAGAACTAAAACTTAACCCCTTCCTTGCCTGAACTTGAACAAAAGAGTTTTTCTCTCATAGGTTGCAACAGGGCATTAATGGCAACATGAACCATGAAATTGCTCCTGTGGCCTGTGCCTCCCCACTTCTCTATGTGAGCCTGCAGGAAGCATCTTCAGGCAGAAAGCCGCATATGTTTTAAGTAATTATTTAATAAATAAATATCAGGGTTTTCATCAATCAAGGGTGGCTTACCCCACCCATGACTTAGCAAAGCATCATTGCTCTTCACAGAGCAATGGCATTTTTAAAACATTAAGCTTGCTTCCTCTCCTTGCCTGACAACCTCTGAGGAAATAGCTAAACCAGAACAGATAAGGAAAAGAGTAAATGTTTTTCATTAAATCCTTTTCAAGTTTTATCTTGGGCATAGGAATTTTCATGAAGTAGGAATACAATTTTCAGGTTCAGGGAACTGGAATATAATTTTGGTCAGTCTTTTAAAGAATATAGGTTTATCTGAGTGGGTTTATTATTTTATAATGTACACCTACTTAATCTCATGCCAGGCTCCTCTTTGCTCATTTCGCTATGGCCACTCCAAGGCCAATCCCACCCTAGGGCCTTTGCATTTGCTGTTCCCTCTGTCTGCCTCTCTTTTCCCCAGATCTCCACTCAGGTCTCAGCTCAGATGCCTTCTATTTGAAAAGACTTTTGACTATCACAGCACAAGTAGCTCCTAGCTCCACTCTGTTGTCTTGGAGGCATTTCCCTCTAAATTTTTCTCATCTGACTGCTTTCCTGTGCATTGTCTGTCTCTATGAAGGTCTCATCCCTTATTGTCTTGGAACAAAAATGCCTGGCATATAGTAGGCACTCGATAAATATTTGTTGGGAGAATTCTACTTGGAAGATAAGGAAAAGCCACTTCACATTTTTGTTTGGGGCTCACTTGGATATTTCTGGGTTCTCTTTTGAAATTATATTTTATGGTGGCATAGGCAAACTAGTCCCCTGGAATATACCCATGGAATCTGCACATTTATATATATGTGTATGTAAATACATATATAATACAGTTTTCAGTATTTTGTGATTATGTATGTATATATAAATATGCATGTGTATGAAATCTTAATATCACTCACCTCTAGTAACCAAATGTCTGCCATGATCTTTACCCTCATGCTTATTATCTATGAAACTAAACCACTTCAAATTGCTCCTACATTAAGAACCAGTGAAAACATGTGTTAGAAGAGCTTTGAAGGATCATTTCAAAAATCCATTCCACCAAGTTTTTCCTACCCTTTTCCAGAGCTCTTTTTTGCACGAAAGTACCATCTCCCATGCTAAAGTAGGCTTGTAGGGAAATAAAGCACTTGAAGCTGTCATGGGTTCAGACCAACCCTTACCCCCTTCACTGTGGCTGCACTATCTGCTTGAAAGACAGTTATGTCTATTTTCTCTATTTATACTTCATTTTAGGGTTTTTTCCACATTATTGTTCAACTAATTCTTTTTCCTGAGTATGAAAAAATTAACATGGTTCAAAAGTCAAATCCATACTCCAAGGTATACTAAGAAAAGGGGCATTTCCGGCTCCCATGGCTCCCGCTCTATTCCCCCCCCCCACTCCTCCCATCCCCCTACCCCCCTCCCCCCACTTGCATTCCTTCCACTCCATTCTTATCCCACCATCTCCTCCTCCCCGTTCCAACCCATTCCCTGAAGGTAACTAGTCTTGTTTACTAGTCAGGTTTATCCTCCCTGTATTTCTTTCTGCCAAAGAATTGCAAACAAATGCATATTTTCTTATTTCCACTCTTCTTTACACAAATATAGGCAGATTATAGATTCTCTTTTGTGTTTTGCTTCCTTTATGAAATGGCATATCCTGGAAATCACTGCAGAGCAGTTCACAATAAACGTTCTCAATATTTTTTACAGATGCCTAGCACTGCATCGTGTAGATGGACCACAGTTCATGCAAATACTCTCCTATGATTATGCTACTAGGAGGTTTTTGGTATTTTGCAATTATAAACAATGCTGCAAAGGAGAACCTTGTGTGTGTGTATTTTTGCATTGTTAAAGATGTGTAGGTTCATCAAACTGGTTATTGCTAGGTCACTGGCCAGTGCCTACACAGTATGTTAGCTATATCTAAGTTCCCCTGCTCTGTAGCAATTTGGATTCTTGCCAGCTCATATGAGAGTATCTGCTTGCCCCACAGCTTCATTAACAGTGTGTTGTGGAACTTTTGAATGTTTTTCAATCTCATAGGGGAGAAATGGCCTCAGTGCAATTTTAATTCATGTTTCTCTTAATATGAATAGTTGAACATCTTATATTTAAGGACTATTTTTACATCCTCTTGTGAATTGTCTGTTCATGTCTTTTACCTGTGTTTCTATTCCATGCTGGTCTTTTGCCTTAAAGTATTAACAAGTGTTCCTATATTAGAGATACCAGCCCTATGTCTGTAATACACATTGAAATCATTTTCTTGGGTTTGACGCTCATCTTTTGGCTTTTATTACAATGTATTCTGTCAGGCAAACTTCAAAATTCTTTTACATAGTCACAGTTATCAATGTGTTCCTCTGTCACCTCTAGATTTGGGGACACAGTTAGAGGGTCTTTCCTTGACTACAGGTCATATGGGAACTCATGCATTTGTTCCAAATGCTGGTCTAGCTTTATTTTTACATTCAGCTCTCAAATCCTTTTGGATAATTACTACTGCATCTGGTGTGAGCTAGAGATCTAATTTTATTTTTGTCTAAAACTATTCAGTTCGTCCCAGTACCACTGATTAAAAGCCCCATACTTCGGAGAAAGGAAGGGCAGAAAAGAAAGGGAGGGAGAGTCAGGAAGACAAACCTTAACTCTCTCCTTTGCATCTCTTCCACCCCAAACATATCCCAAATGAGGATCATGCCCAGCAAGGGTGTGCCAGATTTGCAAGGAGTATCACAGAGCAGCTGTTCATACTCCAGGCTGAGCTTGTGTCCCAGACCTTGGGCTAACAACCAAGTTGAGATGACCCAGGGATGGGAGGCTTGGGGTCAGCGGCTCTGAAGTGACAAACAGTTCCTTGCAGACTCGATAGCATCCAGCTGGCCACAGCTAGCATTACTATTTGCTGGCACCTGCTGATCACTATAGCTTTAACTATACAATTGGAAGAGTCATAAAAAGCGTGAAGGCCCCCCGGCTCCAAGCTGGAAGGTTGTACTCAGTGAGGCATTGTCTATGAAGGGATGTGTAGCAGGGGACCTTTGTTTCTGCAAGCTCCAGGTTTCCCTGACTTTTTGGTAACTTATCTCCTTCTCTCTCTGATCCATTTTAGTGTGGAAGTCCCCAGAAGCTTTCACAGTGGAAGCTTCCTGAGGTGTTATGATCTTTGCTTTATTTTGTAACCTGGATTTCTCTGGCAGGTCAGAATCCTATTCCAAACTAAACTGTCATCCAGAACTATGACAGTTCTGCAAGTAGCTAACCTTCCCTGAGGACCACCCTGGCCAGACACTTTGTAGGCACTGCCTCTGTTATCTTCCCACAACCCCGTGAGGATTGCTTAATTATTATACCCATTTTGCAGAGGGGAAAACTGAGGCTCAGGTTGCATTACTCGCTGAGGTCATCCAGTGGTTGGTGGAGTCGACGGTGGAGTAGAATTTGAACCTAGCACCCACCTTCATAACTATCATGTCTGCTCCCCAGTGAGACCAATTTCTCACTGTTACTGTGTTTAATAAGTGAAACAAACAAAAAATCCGATGGACTGAAGACGCTGAATTTTCCCTTGCTCATTTCACTACTGGCAGGAAGTCGATTGTGTCCCCAACAATTTGCACCACAACTCTGGATTTTATGAACAAACCCAGGCCCACCCCGCAGGAGAGTCTGAAAGAAACTGACAGGTTGAACTGTCCACATGACATTTTCAAAAATTCTTACTATGCTTTCCAAAGGTAATATAATATTAAGGAGAAAAAATTATTTTCTAGGTAGTCCAGGTGCCAGTTATAAATTTAAAATGCAAATGGTGTAAGCTAACTACACTTAGAAAGTCCTGAGGTATGGCAGACTAATGTTAAATATAAAATGTCCTTCCATCTCTGGCATTCATTTGCCAGTCACATTGTTGGTTAAAAGTAGTCATTTTGAAAGCAGTAATTCATTCTCTACAGTCCTTCCTTAACACAATTTCAGCCTGCAATTTAGATGATAGGAAAATTACAACCTCAGTGCACTATATTATGTGATATAAATGTTATTGCAATTAAGCCTGGTAGAAACACGCACACACACACACACACACACACACACACACACACACCCAAATACAACTGGCCCGTAGTTTAGTCTAAGTAACTATTTCCTATAAACCAAGAAGCTGTTGGGAAAAACCTGGAAAGGAAGTAGGTAGGAGATGACCTGAGAAGCTCTGAGTTTTACCTTTACTGGTCAGGATAAAGTCGTGTTACACTGACCTGAACACCAAAAGCGTTATTACCAGCCAGCAGCCATGAAAGCTAGAACCACAGAGTGATCCTAGATGACTTTTCCTTCATCCCCAAAGCCAAGCAGGCACTGTGACTTGAACCTGCAAATGTCTTGATTCTGCCCCATCTCTTGCACCCCTACAACCACTTTCTTGGATCAGCCCATCCCATTTTGTTCTAGATCATCACAGTCGCTCCCTATCAGTCTTCTTTGCCAATGATCTGTTCACTCCTCAGTTTATCCTTAACACCATTGTTCAAAAGATGGCTCTCAATCACAGATCTAGGGAGGTTATTTTCTGGCTCAAAACCCTTTGAAGGCTCCCTGACATTGTTCCATGCCAGAGTGTCATTCTTTGTCAGGAATCCACTCCCCAACTTATCTCTCACCTAAACTTCCCACTTGGATGTTCCTTGTCATCCTTTAACAGCTGGTTGAGACCCCTCTCTTCTGAAAATTTCACTCCACCTACACCCAGTGGAATAAATCTCCCTATTTCTCTATACCTGTGCCTTCTATATCTGCTCTATACATTCATTGCAGTACTTCGTGTAATTGTGTGTGTTTATGGCTGGACACTTCTTGGCAGCAGGGATTAGGAGACAATCAGTCCTGTTCCATTTCAGAGCATTTCTGGTATGTTGAAAAATGAGAGTGAAAAAATCAGGAAATACCAATAAATTTTTCAAAGTAGTTCAGGCATTGTATGATGAATGTCTTCTTAATCATGTTGGGTGAATTTTGTGATTATGTGGTTATAGCCTTATTTGGGTATAATGCTAAGAGACTAAATCTTAATGCCTTATAAATGGCAAGTTGGGGCTGATAGTTCTCCTCTTGCCTATCTTGACCTTCCACACCTCCCCCGCCTACCCTGATAGGTCC
Organism: Potos flavus; assembly: GCA_028534135.1. Taxonomy (NCBI): domain Eukaryota; kingdom Metazoa; phylum Chordata; class Mammalia; order Carnivora; family Procyonidae; genus Potos; species Potos flavus. The sequence continues at coordinate 82,075,704 of CM052885.1, forward strand.
TAGTCTTCATCTTCCACTTATGTCCCCCTGCCTGGTGTGGAACGTCATAAACAATCAATAAATGTTAGTTAAATCGAATTCGAAAGAGCAAAGATTTCAAACTTTAGGTAAATAAAAAGAATAGCTGTTTATATATAAAATATATATAATACACAATGATATAACTTAATATATTTATCTATCAACATAATAATATATAATAACATACAATATAATATACAATTACATATATTTCACATTATTATAATATATACTATAATGTATATGTTAATCATAGCTTTTCTCTCCAGACAAATTAGGCAAAGCTAACCACAATGATAAATAAGTTGAAGGGTATAAGATGACTTAAAAACTCTAAAGATTTTCACCTCATGCACAAAGTTTAAAAAGAGTGATCTGATCATCAGGCATCTATCCTTTAAATAGTAATTTAGGGCCCAGGATACTTCCATCCCTGGGCTCTGCTATCTTCCACGTGTGGCTTCTGAAGTTGTCTGCGTCAAGTTAGAAAGAGGGCCAGAGGATGGCTATTTATGAGCGGGAGAGTTCCTTTCACATCCCTTTGGCAGAATGCAGTCACATGTGCACACGTCACTGCAAGGGGTTCCAGAAAATACAGGAAAGCTGTGTTCGGTAAGATGAGAAGACTGGTTTACTGAGCTTGGAGTTTTTTTACATAAAATTGGTGCTGCTTACAATGTCCACAATAGCCAAACTATGGAAAGAGCCTAGATGTCCATCAACAGATGAATGGATAAAGAAGATGTGGTATATATATATACAATGGAGTACTATGCAGCCATCAAAAAAAAAGAAATCTTGCCATTTGCAAAGATGTGGTTGGAAGTAGAGGGTATTATGCTAAGCAAAATAAGTAAATCAGAGAAAGACAATTGTCATATGATCTTTCTGATATGAGGAATTTGAGAGGCAAGGCGGGGTTTTGTAGGGGGAAGGGAGGGAAAAATGAAACAAGATGGAGCTGGGCAGAGAGACAAACTATAAGAGACTCTTAATCTCAGGAAGCAAACTGAGGGCTGCTGGAGCAGGGGGGTGGGAGTAGGGATACGGTGGCTGGGGGATGGACATTGGGGAGGGTATGTGCTATGGTGAGTGCTGTGAATGTGTAAGACTGATGATTCACAGACCTGTACCCCTGAAACAAATAATACGTTATACGTTAATAAAAAAAATAAAGCTGTGTTTATGTTCCATCCTCAAAAAAATTGGTGCTGTTTATGGCAAAAGGTAATTGCAAATCTTAGCAAAGAAAATAATAACAGTAAAAACTATGATTTCCTGAGTGTTTACTGCATACCAGGCA
>CM052885.1:82077127-82116541 GCA_028534135.1 Potos flavus
GACCCCCCACCCTGCCTCTCGAATTCTTCATATCAGAGAGATCATATGATAATTGTCTTTCTCTGATTGACTTATTTCGCTTAGCATAATACCCTCTAGTTCCATCCACGTCGTTGCAAATGGCAAGATTTCATTTTTCTTGATGCATGCAGTGTTTCCTTAAAAATTAACTTTCAAAATGACTGATAAGTTTCCACATATAATGTGGTGAATTTCAGAGAGCGACAATATGTAACTTGTTAGAGAGAGAAGGAGCACAGGGAAGATATTCACTTAACTTCTTTACAGGTGAGAAGATCAGAGAAAACAGATATATGATTAGCAGTCCAACCAAATTAGCACCCTTAGTGCTGACTCCCAGGCTTTCAAGCCACTGTCTTGTCTAAAAAAGTCCTGAGACCAATAGATTAAGTATAGTTGTATTGTTTGAAAGGGCAGGTACATGTGTCCGTGTTAGACACTAAACGGCTTGCCTTTTGTAGTATATTTTTCTATGGTGGATCTTAATATCAACTATCTTTAAGAAACCTCTGGAAGGGCTAAGAGAAGATGATGTAGAATGATTTCAAATCCTCAGGCTCCCTTATTACCCATTTATTTGACAAGGGGAGACTCAAAACCTCTGCTTTCCAACATGGCAATGACCTTGGATTTCCTTGTTTGGGCTTAGGACGAGATTGCTCTTAACCTACCAATGGATATAGCGGCTTGTTTCACTGGGAACCCCTCAGTTTTCTATGCCTGGGGAGCAGGGACCAAGACTTTTCCATACTTTGCTGCTTCTTACCATTCACCATCTATACTCCACCACGACACTGGATAGGAGATATTTACACAGGTTAAGTGAATTTGAAAGGAGGAGATAGAAATGCCAGGGGCATACACCAAAGAAATCAGAACTTCCTGCATGAATAAGAGAGTCTCTAAGTTTGCTCAGTGTCTCCATACTCAAATATATACATTTCTTATTCTTCTAATACAGATGAAATGGTCTCTTCCTACCTTAGCTTGCCCATAATGGAGTCAGATCTGCTTTGCAACGTTTCCAAAACTAATAGTTAATTTTATTTATCTTTTTCTACCTCCAGCCTGTCTTCAAGCTTAATTACTTTTTCAGCCTGATTTATAAAGGAACAAATCTTTATTGTGTCCATAATATGAAAGTTCAATATATTTTACTCTATATTCCATATGTTATACAAAAATAGCATATTTAAGTGGGAAAATAGCAAAAAGAAAACGAAATAATGGCATTGGACAGGATTTTATGCCACCTTTGTGTCCCGGCTTATTCTCTTCTTCCAACACAAGAGTCATTTTTGACCTGGCTGAAAGTTAAGATTTCCAAATCTGTAAGCAATGTTATGAATTCAGAAAATGAGTCCTGACTTACCTGGCTTTCATTTAGTCCATAAGAACCGAGCTATTTTGGATTCCATTCAGACTTGTCAACCTTTCATTGCAAACACTCACAGCACACTGCTGGAATGACAACCAACTGAGGTTTTTCAGTTCACTAGGAAATGTTTCGAGTGAATGTATGGTGTAAAAAGACTCAATCTTTGACAATAGATGTGCCTTTCTGAGTTTTTAATTCCATGCTTAATTGGGCACAAAATTCAGGCTCTCAGATTTAGTGTGGGTGCTGGCCAGAATAATCAAAAGAGTGGTAAAATGAGTGGAGAGGCATGGGACCAGCAACTCTGATTCAGCAGCACCAAGAAAGCCCTCAAGTGAAGTCTATGGTTTTAAAGTATATTTCTAATGACCAGAAAATTGTGAGAAATTGCCTTGATTAGACTAAGTGTCTTGCTGATGTGGAAGAATGTTAAATAATGCACAAGGAACTTTCTGGCTCCAGTTGTTGAGAAAGCAGCCACGTTCTAAGCCACCAAAGCCCGTCAGTCATGTACTCCCAGCTTGACCTAAGTAAGCAGGAGTGACAGTGGCAGCCTCTCCTCCCCCCACCTTTTTCGGAGAGGCCCATTTTGTAAAACCTACACCACAACTGGGAAATGCATACCGGCTTAAACTTCCATGCACATACTACTTCTTTTTGATTAAACAAATGGAAATGCTGTTTTGAAAAGATTCCCCAATTGTGGTTTGAATACATGATTTTTAATAAACGATTTATCATAAACCATTACTCAGTAACCACAATTTCCGCAGAGAAACAAAATGACTCATTTTCCGTTTTATTAATTCCTATTTTCTATTGTAATTCTTTCCTTCTCGCTATTCTTCCCCTACTAGGTAAGATATACTTATTTCCCCATTTCCTAATAACTGCATTGAAGATTAAAGATTTTCTTTTCAGAATAACCTTGGCTCTGTTCCACCTACTGTGACCTATAGTGTTTTTATTACTCCGGTCTAATGAATCTTTCACTATTCTTATAATAGTGAATACTTTTACTTGAGTCTTCACTATTATTTCTTCTTTAAGCCATGAAATTCTTCAGATGGGTGTTCTTTACTTTCCAAAAAGTTGGCTGTCTTTTTAGCATTAACTTCAAACTGAGGTTTATTTTAGACAGAGAATAGCCTTCTAATCTCTCAATTCTTTGAGGTTTGTTGAGAATTTCTTCATTTAAATATTCTGGGCATGTTTCAAAAATGAAAACATATTCTCTATTCAGTTGAGATGTCTGTGTCCATCTCTCAGAGCTTATTTGTGTCATTTATTTGTGTTATTCTGAGCAATTTTCAGGTTGCTTTAATCTTTCTGCTTCTGGGAGTCGGGTTACAATTCCTCATTATGTAGATTTATCTATCATCCTTCTTGGTCACCCTTTGCTTTTTATATTTCAAGGTGAAATTATTAGGTTCATGAATGTTTTATCATATGTATGGATGTTTCCTTTTTGAAAACCTGTCATGTCTGTCTTTTCCCATATTAACACTTCTTACCCTAAATTCTACTTTTGTCTGCTATGAACTTAGCTACCAGTTTTCTTTGGTTTATTGCTTACCTGGGGTATCTTTCCCAGTCCTTGATTTCCAAACCTTCTGTGTCGTTTTGGATAATATATAAGTCCTCTTTGACTTATTTTGTTTTTCAAAAAACACAAAGAGCTTTAAGACCCTTCAGTAATAAATCCAGCCCAAGGCTCAGAGATAAAGGGAACTATCCTCAGAATGAGGTTCTTCAAATACTTTCGACAACTTGAAAATCTATAGGAATTACAGAAACAAAATTAGTTCCCTTCTTTATTTGCCCATCTGGACTCGGGAGTTTTTGAAAGCTGGAGATGCTGGCTTATTTTCTTTCTTATCTTTCAAGGAAGCCTGGAAAACAGCTCTGGGATGCTCAGTCCTAAAGATCATTTCCCCAATACGGAAGGCAATAATGGTGGAACAGCTCTCCACACCCTTCAGGGAGTGTTATGTTTAGAAGAGAAAACATCCCTAAAAGCATTTGTGAGAGATGACTGAGTGTTTTTATCATCAGTGATAGGGACTTTTCCCCCATAAATATGTGGCATTCAATAACACAATCTCCCTTCCCAGCTACATGCAAGCGTCCTTCAAAGCCACTCTCCCTCCAACCATGTGACCATTCAGCAGAGAAAAATCAGCCCGTTTACATAACAGCTGTTAGTGCGAGCATTGACATATTACTTCAGGGCCTTCCGCCTATAATGGGTTTTTCAAATGTGTTGCCATGTTCAGTTGATTAGTTGTGGGTGATCTGAAATGTCAAACTATTAGCCTTGACAACTACTGCCAAGGTTACTATCTTTGGAAAATATCTTTTTAATAATATAACTGTTTGTAAGTGGAAAAGGTGATGCTCAAAATACAAAGTAACAATAAGTGTGGATTACCGAACCACGGATGGCTTTAGTTTTTCATTCTCCTTGGTGATACATGGTCTGGGGACTTCTTTTTAATGAGCAAGCACCACCGGTGCACCCCCAGGTTTCCGGGAGCTACATGGCTGTGGATTTCAAAATAGGAAACAGAAGGCAGGGAAAAGAGGGAGACTGACAGAAAAGAAAACTTTCAGTTGAGTTCTTCCAGCTCTTGTGGGGAAGATGTCAGAGAATCACTTCAAAACCTGCCCACATGAGGGTTTATTAATCCACGATTTGTTATGGAGGAGGCCTGAAAGTCCGAATTTGCACATCTCAATCATCAAGATGGTCCTGGCAGTTAGGAAATCCGGGAGGAGGTCAAATGACTTGTCGGCCCCTCTCCTTTTTGGTCCTCTGTGCTCCCAGTATGCCATCACCAAAGGGCACCCAGTGTTTTTACCAATTTCTTCTAATTAGTGATATTCCTACAGATAGTCAACTCCGTCGTGCACCTTTCCTCCGCACATAAATTACACTTCACCACCTTCCATTTCTTCTGCTCCCTTCTTATACTTGCCTGCATGGCAGGTTTTCTCAATAAGCAGACCACTAGATAATGTCTTCCAACTAAGTAAGACACTTTCCAGAGTGAAAGGGGTACCATAACAACGTCTTTGCCCCTCTTGGGAAAGATACAATCCAGAGCTTCCTGGAAATTACACTTCAGTCCAGAGATGTTTTTTAGGCTGGGAAATAGTGGTAGAACAAACCAACGAACACCTGCCTTCTATTATCGGAGTGATATTGATACTTAGTGCAAGAAACTGAAGCCCACAACCAGACTCCCCCAGGACTTCATAGGCCAGTGCGGGGACTGAGCCCACATAATCAAGGTTCCAGCAAAAGGGGAAAAAACACGTATCATGCTGTTTTCATGTTAACAAGCACTGAGAAACTGTGATGTTTTCTTTTTCTTGCTTTTCACAACAAAACCAGTTGAACTCTACCACAGGAATCTATATTATTCAGGGGGTGAAGTGGGGAAAGAGAAAGAGAGGATGAAAGAGGCATTTTATAATGTATAAAAATAGTGTGTCTTTTCTGCATTATTTTTTAAAGCAGTTGTTCTGCAACTATAGCACCTTAATCCAAAATCAGATTAATAGTGGAGTTTTCAGGCACTGTGTCAGGCTAGTGGGGAAGATGTTTGAGCAGATGTTTTCTTTTATAGTTTAAAGGACCCTAAATAAGGCTGCCAGCTCTTGAGGAAGGCTGAAACTTCAACAAGCACTCAAAGGCAAGTGATCTTTCAAGTCTGGCCCCCACCTCACCTTCCATCTCCAGAATACCTAGGAGTATAGAAAAGTGACTTCGATGTAATTTTTTTTCCTGTAAGATATAAGCGAATTTCAAAATACGGTTTATTTAATCATCACAGTACAAAATGGTGACTAATTAAAAATATTAATAGATACAGATTCTGAAATTTGTTAGATATTTTAGTTAAAACAGGTGTATGGGTAAAATTTGAAGAATATTGACTTACATTGAATGAAGTCTAAAGATCACCAAACACATCGTGAAGGAGTTATAATTTTAAACATGTATTTTTGTTATTTGTTCCTAAAGCAGAGATCTTAACTTCATTCTATTGAAAATAGTCTCAAAATAATGTTTTAAATGCACAAAATGCAGAGAATTATAAAGAGAACCAATACCTGGCAATACAGTTATCGAAGTATTAAAAAATATGTATGATATGGCATATGCATACTTCTTTATTAGTGCATTAAATAACAGGATCTAGTGATAAAGTCAGTTATGTCCATAATTTTGTGGTAGTGATGAGCATAAATGCTGGTTTGATATCTCCACAACAACCACAGTGGGATGTGAAAATGTCTGATATCTCTTGATGACAAAGTCACAGGCATTGTTGATACTATTGCAGTTTGTTGCCTCTATTCATAATTAAAGGGAATGCTAAATTTCAGTCACAGGATTTTGAAAATAGTGATATAATTTTTTTTCTCATTCAAGTTCACAGATTCTCTGAATTCCAGCCATGGACCACTTTAAGGGCCAATAGACTCCAGATTAAAACCCACTACAGATCTTGTAAGGCAACATTTACTGTGCTAATGGCCTGCCTGCCTTTATTTTTAAAGAAGGCAAACCACACTTGCTTATTCCACAACATGAGTGTAAGCCCCTCCCACTGAGGCCCATGGAGGCCATCTTGGAAACACTGCTCTGCCCAGTCTTCATCCCACAATGGGGCAAGAGTGTCCACTCACAGATGCTGACAACACATCTCCATGGCATAACAATCTCATCAATTGGAAATCTTTGGAAAGTTTAATCATTTCATCATAGCAATGAAGTAAAACAACATTGTTCACATATATCGTTCTTTCTGGAGTAACTGTTGAGCCTGGAAATTTCAAAATTTCCCAACTCCTGATCAGAAGCTCTGACAGAATAATCTTTCTGGATGTTGAGTTTCTGAAAGAGGAAAAAAAAGATATTTTCTGAGTAAACATTTCTTTTACTCAAAAATTGTTTGTTTGTTTGTTTTTTTAAGAGTGAGAAAGGGAGAGGGAGAGACAGGAGGGGCAGAGGAGAAGGGAAAAAGAGAATCCCAAGCAGGCTCCACATCCAGTGTGGAGCAGGACACAAGGCTCAATCCCACAATCCTGAGATCATGACCTGAGCCAAAATCAAGAGTTGAATGCCCAATTGACTTAGCCACTCAAACACCCCTCAAATGTTTGAAATTAATATCATTAAGGAAAGAAACAGAGTGGACTATCTCTAGAGGCACTGTAATATGGTGCAAAGTGTCTTCAGGGTCAAACAGTTTTGGGCTCAAATTCCAGTCAAATATTTACTAAATAGGACCCTGAGGAATTATTTAATCTCACCGAGCCTCAGTTGCCATGGAAGTAAAAAGTAGATAGTAGCACATATCCCTGAGCTGCACTGGTGGATGAAACAAAGCCACGAGATGCTGCACACACTCAGAAGGGTGCCTTAAACATAGTGCTCAGTAAAGCAAATGCTGTTCTTTTTCTCTCCAAAACCATCATTCCTGCCACCTCCCTCTTTGGTAGATGGCTCCTCCTAGAAACAGTACCATTTGGTACTGAGGAAACAGTCAGTTTCCCAGTCTGAGAAATGCTTTGCTCTGCTCTTGAGATTTTATATGAAAACCTTAATTTGAAAAGATATTTTTATAGCACATGCCAGCTCCCCAGTAAGGAATAAAGGCTAAGTTTCTGGCACAGAGAAACAATCCCAAATAAACAGGAGAGGGGGAATCAGAGCAAGCAACTGTTAAAAAACAAAAAAGATTCTGTTGGTGGTCCAGTAACAGAATCACAAGGAGATAAATCAGGGTTCTCAACACCAAACTAATAGGCTATTATTCTGCTTTTCATAGGAACAGTGCTATTGATTCAAATATCAAAGAATGCTGTGTGAATTGCTGTGTTTTTCTTCTTTTTTATTTTAGTCTGGCAAAATCGATTCTTTGAAACATTGTGCACCTGAAGCTAATATAACATTGTATGTTAATTGTACTGGAACTTAAAAAACTAAATAACTAAAAAAAATTTTAAATCCATTATATCCTGAGAGGTGGGAGGATTGTAACAGAAAGAACTTCTTGAAGAGATGAAAAGTGATAAGCATTGTCATCAGAGTTAATTTTGGCAATGAGGACGCATACCTTCCAGAGAAGCTTAGAGTTTCTTGAGCTATCTAGTCTCCTCTCAAAATGTCATTTCATACATAATTTTCCCCATAGAAGTGCTAATATCAGCTGAAAATCTAGCTTTGGGATCCTGGAATTTCCACCAAGAGCCAAGGTGCCTGCGCCACAATGTTACAAAGAAAAGATTCCCTTCCAGATTTTCAGACTGAGTGTTTCATTTTTAAAATCGCCTATATTTGCTGAGATGAAATATTCGGGACATTGCTATTTTTTAGGTTTACTTATGTAAAACAAGACAATGAAATTGAGGCATTTTAAATCAACATTCAGTTACCTTTAGTTTGGCTTTTTGTAATGTTAACAGCTGTTTCTAAGAGAATTTAATATTTAATTTACCCAGAATCTTCTCAACCCACTAAAGAAAAACATTCATTACATACTAAATTTCCACCGTCTTACCTTTAGTAGTAAATATATCCTGCCCACATATAGAAATGGATCAAAGTTCAATGAAAGATCAAGATCATTAATAACCATGTAAGGACCATTCTTCTCCAGTTGGTAGATTGTTACTTACTGCCTTCCAACTTCTTAACCTTTCTATAGGCACTGAGGGATGTGTGAGAAAGAAAGTTCAACAAGAATATAATCCTAGTTACCATTTATTGAGTATTTATTACATGCCACGCACAATTGCTCACATTGTACAGTCATTGATTTCTTATTCTTCCTCTGGGAGCTAAGTATTTCCATTTTAGACAGGAGGACTCTTAGATTCATAGAGGTGAGGGAATTTCTAAGCTCCCACAGCTGGTAAGTCGCAGAGCTGCATTTGAACCCATGCCCTTGGCCACGGAGCTTCATGTAACCTCTGCCCTGGGGAATAAAACTTGTACACACAGGCAGGTTGTGTAATACACCTGGAAAACACTCAGAGGGCTGTCTGGAGGTACAGAAAATAGGTTGGCTATGAAATAAGCAGATCTGTTTATGGCTTGGCTTCCAGAATCATCTCAGCAGGATTTTAAAGCTCAAGCTTCTCACATTCTACTGAGTCCCAGTCAGAGGTAACCAGATGTCCATATTTGAATTGTACTAATTTATTGGACTCAGCTTTTCCCATTTAGACTATAACAAAAGGCTTGAAAAACTTCAAAAAGTGATGATGCTCCCTTTTGTACTCAGATTGACTTCTAAGGATATTCTAGGGAATTACTCAATAATAACTATTACAGCATCTCGATGAAAAGATAATGGTATATCTATTGGGTATCTTTTTGTGTGCCATGGGTGAAAATTGAAGGCATAGAAAGGCTAATAACATTATCTAGGGTTTAACAGCAAATCAAATGAAATTACAGGTGTGAAAGAGTTTTGCGGGAGTGAAGAGCACTATCCAAATATAGGGCATTATTACGAGGAATCCTGGTCCTCCACGATGTCTTGACCACCACACTCCCAAGTACATTTTGCTGACTCTAACCTAATCCTCCCCTAAGCTTGATTTTTAAACTTCACTCATTTAACAAATGCTCGTATGCTAGATACTGTGCTCTTGAGCTGGGAGCCACAGGGTATAGTAGAAAATGGAGCGCAAGCACCAGAACTGGCTTTTCTAAGTGCTAGCAAAAATGAGAAGTCAGGGCACTGGGAATTATAAACTAAGGAATATGCTGAACTGAGAAATGCTGGCTCCAGTTTGCATATACTATGCATTCAATAAACAGGTATTGATTCACTGATGGGCTGAACCAGAGTCCCCGCAGCAAGTCGAGAGAGCTAGCTAATTTAAAAAGATACAAGATGAAGTTGTGGCCATAAATCGCTGCTGGTTTCCTATAGCAAGGTACCAAGGGGGCATAAATACTTTATTAAAAATATTTTTGCCAAATGTTTTCTTTGCAACTTTTCCCTGGCAACAATGTCTATGCGGTTCATAGACACACATGTTTGGAATCCAGTTTTCCTTTTTAAGTATTTGAATGAGTTTTGTTTTGTTTTGTTTTAAAGTGCGACCCACCCCATGTCATCATCCAGCTAGCAATGCAGGATCATGTCTCTTTACTTGGAGCTTGAACTCATTGTGGAAAGGCTAGGCCTCTCCTCACAGCCACAAAGCCCATCCAAGCTCCAACATCTCCACCTTCAGGAAATCAGGCAAAACTCGCCTCAGTGCCCAGCCCTTTTTGGATATTGGACCAAACAGTGCATACTACAGCAACCTCATCTGCAAGTCCTTTTTCCTTTTTCCACCCCCAGCCCCTCGGATCTCTCCCCATAAAAACAGCCTGATTCTTAGGGCTGGTCTCAAGCCATGTACTTCCCCTAGATGTTAGAAGATGAAGGGAAGAAAGAACATTCTACCCTCCTCCTCTGCTGAAGAGCTGGCCTCTTTCAAGTGTCTTTCCAGACCATGCAGCCGATACTCAAAACCTGATTCAGAGTCAGATCTCTAATTGCAATTCTGGAGGAAAAAAAAAAATAGAGCAAAAATAAAGATTCAAGGATTCCACACGTTTCTCTGACCGCACCAAAAATATTGGCTAGAGATTCAGAGAGTCGTGAAGTTAACAGTTGAACAATCTCGGAAGAACTCAGGCCAGCACTGAGGTATTCCAATAATGCGTGTTTCTTTTTGTCATTTAACCAACGTCTACTGGCTTCAGCTTAAATCAGTGAGGGATTCTACTCTGACACTCTCCACCAACATCAGAGACCAAGGACCGCCTTAGTCATGGTCCCACTGCTTGTGGGGCCCTATATCTACCCCCAGCGGTTATTCTAGACCAGTGATGTCCAACAGAACAGCCTGTGATGATGGAAATGTTCTTTATTGGCTCTGTCCACTGCAGTAGCCCCGGAAAACATGTGGCCCTTGGAGCATTTGAAAGGTGGCTAGTAGGACTGAGCAACTGAATTTCTAGTTTTCTCTCATTTTAATTAATTTAAATCTCAGTAGCCACTCAAAAGTAGTGGCTACTGCCTTGGCCAACTCATTGATGGGAAGACACAGACAGAATCAGGGGTTTGCCAGAGGAAAGACTGGGATGGTTTCCACCAGCTGTATCTGAAACACACTTCTTCTCTGTCTTCTCTCTGCTTCCATATGCTAATCCATTTATGATTTTCATTTTCCCACACTGACATACTTTATAAATGCACCCCCACTCCACTAAAAACCAGTTTCAACAGAAGTAGGCTAATATCAGAGAGAGAATCTTGGAGTTCACAGTTAAAATCTTTTCAGAGTTATGTTATGTTTCCACGTCTACTATATTAGCTAACTATAATCAAGCTACCTAACACTTCATGACATAATTCATCATTTGGCTTTTGTTATCCAGGTAGAACCATCTCTAGTAGCTCTGCAGCCCAGGGCCCTTCTAGGGGATATAGGTATAGTACTTAAAGTTCCCAGAGCCCCTCCTAGACCTGATGAATCAAGATGTGCAGAGGTGGATACCCCAAATCTTTACATTTGATGAGCTCTCCAGTGCCACAGTCACCACACACTTGTACTTGGGTCAACCTTCGGGAAGTCCTGGCCTATGCAACATTGGGCATGAAGTTATCAACAGAGATGGCCTCTCCACTCTAAAGGGGTTGAGCAGAAGGGAATTTCAGTGGTGTCATGTAGATAGGAACTGTGTGGTTCCAGGGAAGAAAACCATCTTCAACTTAAACTCTTCTCAGGAAGAAGTTCTTTCTCTCTAAGGAATTTGGAATCCCCACTCTTCCATTGAGGTATGGCAGAAAAGGCTGTATAGCCAACCAGGGAACACAAACAAATGCTCAGGGCCCAAGTTAGAAGGTGGGAGAAAGCAGGCTACCATCCTGAGCTGCCATTCCCGGGGTCTCAGGTAGAGTGAAAGCCAACTGTACTTACAAGATTGGGAGCATGGACAGGACAGCGTGAGAACAACACTGGCCCTCAGAAGACAGCAGGAGAGGAATTCCCCTTTGGCCTTAGCAATTTCACCAGGTTTTTTTTTCTTTTTTCTTTTTTTTTTTGTGAGAAGGAATTAATCGTTCACATCAAAATCTTTTAGTTGGTTTTATTTCCATTTTGGTTTCTGTATGGTAAAATGCACATTGTTCTAATTCTTTGGGTATGGGTCCAATCATTGACACATCCATTGGTCATCTTCATAAAAACTACAAGTTAATGAACCTTGCAAAATGGTGTCATGTGTGGCCACCTGGATGAAATGGTCCATGCTTGGTTGTGTAGTCAGGATCCTGGAGTGTAGAGCAAACAGGCAAGCAACTGCCTACATGGAACTGTCCCTTATGTAGGCTCGTTTCTATCAGGTCATTTGAAGGCATGATATTAAAATGTTGAGAATGAAATACCAAGAAACGATGCCTTTATTTTTGAATGCGTCTTTTCCCTCCTTTCCATTATATTTCTTTTTTTAAAAGATTTTATTTATTTATTTATTTGACTGAGAGAGAGAAAGAGAAGGAGAAGCAGACTCCCTCTGAACGGGGAGCCCAATGAGGGACTTGATCCCAGGACCCTGGGATCATGACCTGAGCCAAAGGCAGATGCTCAACCAACTGAGTCACCCAGACATCCCTTCCATTATATTTCCATGCCAAAGACTAAAATATTTGCCCAAACTGTGCTGGCTCCATCTTTCCTCTCCTCTTCAAGAAATCTCTTGAGTGGTGGGAGCTTTCCAGCATGGATACGGAGAAAATGAATAACATCAACCACATTGAAGGTGGGTAAGTGGACAAACAAACGGATTAGATGGGGCGGTGCAGAAAGCCATGTCTATTTGTTTTAGATTTTCCTTAGTGTGTACGAATTGAGACTGCAATCAATACATGTGTCATTTCCCTTGAATGCGGAGGGATATTAGAGACTCAATCTCCTAATCCCATCGAGTGCTCTATGACTCAAGGACTTTCTCCTTATTCCTCCACTAGAAATTTCTTGGAGTTTTCTGGAAGTGGGGACCTGAAACCCAAAGGGGCTTCCCTTTCACTGTGACTCTGACCTTTTGAAGAAGGTGGCCACAGAAGAGACAGAGACGTGGGCAAACCAATGAGACACACGCACTGTTCCCTCACTGACTGCACACTAACATGCTCATAGCGATTCTGTGTGCTCTTGTTTTCAGCCGTTGAACATTTCTGTTCTTGCCATATTATGCTTCTACGCCTCTGTTATTAGATGCATCTGCTCAGACAAGTTTGCTATCATTTATCTCACTTACAGTAACATCGAGAACACCATTAGTGTTGCTGAGAATTACCCCTGCTCCATGAAGATGCCTTAATAGTTTTGAAGGAAAGTCACCCAAATTACAGTGTATGGGGGAGAGAGTTCACACCAGTCTATAAATGTGAAGATCCTCGAGCGTTGTGCTGCATTCCTTTTTATTCGTTTTCCCTGGAGTAGGTTAAACCTCTTGAATTAAGATCCATGCTCAGATGCCAATGGGAATGGAGTGTGTACAGAAACTGGTACGTTTACTTGAATGTGTTTATTGCTTAAGTATCATTTCTGCCTTCATCTCTTTCATTGCCTTTTCGAGTTTTCAGAAAAGAATCCGGTATTTACGATGATTCTATCATTTCCCCCAAATGTGTGCTAGGAGTCTGCTGGGAGACATAACAAGTTTTTTCTTTCTTTAGTTCTTTTAAGTTATTGCTCTGGTCAATTTGTAAAATAATGGTTCTGGAAGCTTTAGTTGGTTTCTGATTTTTAAAAAAATAATGAAGAGATGCTACATAATTGCCTTTAGTTCCAACACTAAAAAGAACTTGCATTACTTTTTAGGATTCTAAATCCATGTACAGCCTGACACCAAAGCCATTCCCTTCCGAACGGTGGAGACAGGAGAGAGAGAATCACGGCCAATGATAGAATTACAAGCAGGACTTCGATCTTTGCCATGACTCTGAGTGTGTGCGCCCCCTCCTGGCTTAGATTATGGTTACAGCTGTTGAGGAATTTGGTCTTTTAATATTTATTGTAACTGGCTCCAAGCAGGACACTTGGTCCTGGTGGAGGTAGCAGGTGTGTGTGTGTGTGTGTGTGTGTGTGTGTGTGTGTGTGTGTGTGTGTGTGTGTGTGTGTGTGTGTGTGAGAGAGAGAGAGAGAGAGAGAGAGAGAGATATTTAGTCAGTTTGCCCATTTTCATCAGTCCTTCCATTTTTGAAAAATATGGGCAAGTGGCATTTCCTCAAACTTCTACAGGCTGTTATACAAATGCACATCCACGACCCCCACTTCCACTGCCGCCACATTCAGCCACATGACTGCTTCTACATGGAAACTGTGGACCACCAGCCCACTTACAATGTATTGAAATGTATCTGTTTAACTGTCTAGTTATATGTAATGGAAATGTTACCAAATGGTGACTCTGAAATTTCTGTGTGCCTCCAAAACACAGCTCATTTTTCCAAAGCAGTCATACTCTGGTAACCAGCCAGTTCCTAAATATGAACATCCCACCTCTAAATAGTTGGCTGAAGCCCAAGTGGTGTTCATCTCTGGATTCTAACACTCCTGGGCACCTTAGGAGTGTGGAGGGGCTGACCTGGCAGGCACACACTGGAAGGAGACATTGGTAGTGTAAGTCAATGGTCCTATGGGGCTGAGACCTCAGGCTGGCACAATAGGAAAATAGAATCTCATTGGATTGGTGCAGAACAAATATGATGTCTAATGCTTGGGCATGGTGGGCTCTGGTGAAGCAGCATTGCCTGGTGCAGTGGCAGGAAGGACCTGGACTGTGGTAAACTTCCATGTCTCCACTGTGGCCACACCTTGTCTATGTTACCGCTATGTCTCCCCCATCCTAATGACAGTCTCACAACTGCTCTCTCCATTTCCATTTGTCCTCCTGCAATCTACAATTCCATTCTGCATCAAAGTATTCCTCAAAACACCCAAACTGATCATCTCATTCTTTGGATTAAAACTTTTCAAAGGTTTCCAGTGCTTTTCGAATAAAGACTAAAATCCCCAACCCATAGCTTACAAGGCTCCTATCACAGTGGAGCCTCATATTGATTTTTCCAATTGACCTCAAATCTAAAGAGTCTCCTCTGTTTGCATTGCTTATTTTGTGAGTGCATCTAACATCAGATTCTAACCTCCATAAGGCAGGGTCAGAACTAGTCACCGTACCCACAGTGCCTATCTCAGAGCGTGGTATCCAGTTGGTTATCAATAATTATAACTACTTACTGCATAAATAAAAGAATGACATGCATAGCTTCAACAGCATGGAGGCAGTGCCAAGAACAAGTAGCACCAGCCCCTTTGGGACTTACACACAGGAGAGAGCTGCCTTGGCAGGAACATTGGTGACAGGAGCCAGCCTTCCTACTTTTATGGCTTTATTGGCAGCAAAATAATCAGCCACAGACATTGCCAAGTGGGGTCAGAGCAGGGATGAAGGAAGATGGCAGGCACCATGCTTCAGCTGGGAGAACTTGGTGGTAAGCAGAGCTGAGACACCTCTTGGCCATGTGTTGAGAAATGTTGGGAGGGATGGAATTCCAGAAATTTCCCTGGCAAGACTAAAGTTCCAAGAAATATGCTTTCTCTTCTCATTTTCGCTTGCCAAGATTTTAGGAGTAGGCATATCAAGTTACCAAGCAACAGGTAGCTTTTTGGTACTAGAACATAGGGAGAGGAGTATAACAGTTCAGAGAAGGAACAACAAAGACTCAATGAGTTTCAAGGGTTTCAGTCAATGTCAATCAATGGGATCATACCACAAAAGCCTGCTCCAAGTCACTGAGATGTTGTCTCATCTGATTATACTTCCTCTAGTCACATATCAGAGGGATAAAAATACTCACAATTTCAAAGCATGGTTTAACTGTATCTCAATCCTCCTTATAAACCTATGTTTCTGGGATATTATAGTCTTTTAAATGTTTTTTCTTAGAGACCTTTTGTCATTTATGTGTCACATCACCTTGAGGGAGAGGGATATCTTTGGTTCCTCTCACATGTTTCATGCCAGCCTCAGTAAGTCATTTGAGCCCTTAGTAACCTTGTAAAAGTCAAGTGTACACCACTGTGTCACGTTAAACTTGTTCAGATTTCCTGGAGAGTTTAGTAAGATTCTCTATGACATAATCAGAGACAAAAGAAAGAGACTGATCTGGGTTCCTCCAACTGGTTTGCTCCAAACATCACCAGTGTAGACACTAGAAAATACCATCTCACTGCCCGCTGCACTTCCCTATGTGATCCTCCGTGAATGACGCATGCTGGAGCTTTTCTTTCCTCTCCTTGGCAAGAATGACAGCCTCTGTGGTACTTCCTGTATCATCCAGAGCTTCTTAAGCAGGGAAGCCACCCTTCTTACTCTGCTTCCAACTCCAGTGATATCCCAATATAGCATGAGTCTTTAAGTGTGTTCTGGGCATCAACGGTCCAGTTAACCCCACCCAGAGAAAACTCCAGATCACCATGAGGCTTTAATCTCTTGCACCAATCTAACCAAATTATTTAAGAGAAAAACAGAAAGTGAATTGAAAGATGAGCAATGTGAAGGTCTTTCCAAGCCTAGGAAGGAGAGTTCAGTATACTCTCAAGTGTCATAGTGCTATTATTTCTTTTAATAAGTACCCCCTGTAAAACATAATAATAATAATTTATAAAAATTATACATGTTTTTATATGTAAATGTTTATGTACTTATACATTTATATATAAATATATATATTTTATACATATATAAAGTGACTTTATATATAAAGTGAAAATATTCCCTAGAACATCAAGCTCAACATATCAAGACACTTTCATTACGTCCCCCTTCCAAACATGCAGTTCACCCTCAACTGTCTGATTTTGGTCAATGGGGTGACCCATCTCTCAACAAGAAGGTTGGAAATTACATTTGATTTGTTTCTTGTCTCCTTCATCCCGCTGGTCCCGCAGATAACTACTCCACATCTCACTCATATCCACCGTCTCTTTTTCATTCCCACTGCCACCTCCTGGGACTGCATTAAAAACACATCCCAACAGATCTTTCTGAATTCAGTTCTTCCTTCTAACAACGTGTTTGCATAAAACCACCAGATTAATCTAGCTAGGTCCTCTATGGTTTGGTCAGGTGCCCTGCTCAAAAACTTTCAATAGCACCTCATTGTTGATTTAATAAACTTTCCAATCCCTTTGCAGATTGGGATTGCAAAACTCTCTGCAGACTGGTCAGAGCCTGGCAGTCTAATCCTTATATTCTAAACAAATCTCATTACTTCCCATTTATATGCCTTTCCCTTTGCAGTCCTGTCTCCCCCAGATGGTAGACTCTATGTTGTAACTGATAGCACCTCTAGATAACTCTTGGACAGGGGGTTCCTAAAGTTTTACTAAAGTAACTGTTCCTCCAAGTGACTCCCCTACTGTCCAAGTCTGAGTTTCTTGCTTTCTTTGGCTTTCTCCAAACTCCTCGGTGGTACCCTCTGATGGTCTTTGTGTACCTGCCTCTCTTCTTAGAAGGGAGTCACCTTCATGATAAGAGGTCACATTTTTATAGGTTTCTGCCACCACCACACATACCTTCTTACTCAGGAGTCACTCACCATCTTAATAATGGTTTGCTGGAGGGAAGAATAGTCAGTAGGTGATGTTTTCTGGCTTGAATATCTTCCTTTCTCCCAAGAGCAAACAAAAGGGCACACATACAAATGGAATGCCATCCACACAGCGCCAGGTACACATCTCCATCCACAAATGCCCTTATGCACTGAACTAAAATGAACTTATTGGGAAATTGAAAAAAAACATATGTTTCTTTTCTCATTTTTCCCCAGCTAAGAAGCTAGGTGGCAAAAGCCAAGGAAAAGAACAAGTGGTTTCCTAAGCTCATGAAGAAGACTTTTATACTACCACGCGCAAAACCAACGGGAAACTCCAGTGGGAAAAAACATTGACTACCTTTATGTAAGAATTATTCTCCCTATTTCAGAGAATTCTTACTCAAAATGCCTCTTGTGGGCATTATCCTGCTTTTATTTCAAACAAACACATGGCTTTTATTCCCTTTGGCTGAAAAAAAAATCTGATAATAATGAACCCGAAGCAATAATTCGGAACAGATATTTTCCAGCAGGAAATCTTTTTTCCTAACATAAGTCCATTGGAAAATATTTCAGTATATAAAGCAAACTTTGCCTTTGTTCCCAATTCTGCTGCTATTAACATTGATTTTCAGGAATTTGTTCACCAACTGGAGGACAGTTAGCTAGAATTTGACAGCACCTTATTTTAAATACGATGCTTGAATCCACAGCCACTCTTTCTTCATAAAGGTGATGATTCCACCATCCTGTCCTGTAATGTCTAGGCTGCACACCTGGAAGGAGCCACCTGCTCCTGGGATGTCAAGAACTCACTTGGAAGCATCGGCAGCGATATAGCAGCTGTTCTTGTGGATGAATCATCTCTGCCTGCCTCCCAGCCCCTCCTGATTTGAAGGTTGATGGACATTTAGATCAAACCCAAGGAAATGAGTTTTTGCTCTCTCCCCATCTTTCACTTCCTCCCTGGGTTTTCTTGCAATAGAAATCTCAGCTAGATTTCTACTAATTTAAAAACTCTCAAGACAAGATGAAAACTCAGAGATTTCTTAGTGCATTTCTTGCCCCTTGGTCCAACTGCTCTTAATCCATCTGGCAGGTGGTTCTATGGACAGCTATGAAATATCTCTACTGAATCAACTGTAACTTTCCCCCCTGGTCTTTTTGGTCTTATTTCTATAGTCTATTTTGTCTTATTTCTCTTTTTGAAAAGTTTTATTTATTTATTTATTTATTTTTGTGTGTGGTGTATTTGTGTGTGTGTGTGTGTGTGTGTGTGTGTGTGTGTGAGAGAGAGAGAGAGAGAGAGACAGAGAGAGAGAATGAGCACAAGGGGGAGGAGGGGCAGAGGGAGAAGCAGACTGACCACTAAGCAGGGAGCCTGATACGGGACTCTTTTCCAGGACACTGGGATCATGACCTGAGCTGAAGGCAGGTGCTTAACTGACTGAGTCATCCAGGCAACCTATTTTGTCTTATTTCTGATCCAATGCCTTATTAAAACCTGTTATTTTCTTGTTTGATTGTCTTCATCTTCTGGCACTTAAGTTCCATGAAAGCAGACCTTTGTCTCAGCCACTGCTATATCCCCAGCACTTAGAACAGTGTTGGGCACACGGGAGGTGCTTAATCAATACTTGCTGACCAATTGTCAAGGAAGGAAGTATCAGTTTTCCCTGATATTTTCACACAAGATGGAGAACTATGCAAAGTGATTGAGCTAAGTACAAAATGGATCTATCTATCTTTCCATCCACCTACGTATCTAGAGACAGGCAAGCAGAACATGAGGAAAGTTAAAACAGGTCTGTACAAGCTGTGAGCACTAAGCAAAGTCAATCTGCAAAACAGAACCCCCTCCAACCAGACAGCCTTGAGACCAGTATTTTTCAAACTTTTATGTATACTGGAATCCCTTGGGGATCTTGTTAAGAATGCAGATTCTGATTTAGGACATATTGCAGGGAGTGCTCCAAATTCTGCATTTCTGTCAAGGTCATGGAGGATGCCAATGCTACTGGTCTGTGAACCACATTTTGAGTAGTGAGGCTGTAGATAACCAAACGATGTTTAAAATAATTGAATTCCTTTGGGGCACCTGGGTGGCTCAATGGGTTAAGCTTCTGCCTTCGGCTCAGGTTGTGATCTCAGGGTCCTGAGATCAAGCCCTGCATCAGGCTCTCTGCTCAGTGGGGAGCCTGTTTCGTCCTCTCCCTCTGCCTGCCTCTCTGCCTACTTGTGATCTCTCTCTCTGTCAAATAAATAAATAAAATCTTTAAAAAAAATAAAAAAATAAAATAAAATAATTGAATTCCTTATTTTGTCTTGAGAACAGAACACTGACCAGAAAACAAAGCTTTTTTTTCTTTTCTTTCTTTCTTTTTTCTTGCCAGACATTCTAACTCCAGAAAATTCACTAAAATATAACCACAATAGAAATTATTCCAAATACAGAAATAAGCAGCTTGGTAGTTGTCAGGCTGCTTAATACACTGGGAAAAAATAGGGTCTGAAAAATTATATGGGAGCAATTTCAAGCTCATTAGACGTTTTAACTTGTTTCTTTATGACCGTTGATGTAAAACAAATATACTCAGATTGATCCGGAAGGGAATCTTGAGTCTTCATACATATTATTTCATTGCTTCACAGATGTTTGGAAGAAGAGGAAAGTGATTCATACGCAAAGAGTGACTGTCCTTCAAATCCACTCCACACAGAGATTTTCCAGTTTCTTTGCTGGTTCAGCCCACGTACCATTTTGCCTCTTTGTGGGGAAATATAAGATGTATTCTTCCTTTAAGCTATTTACTGTGGCCAAAATGATACTCGGCCCTCCAGATGTTTATGTAACAGAGAGCTAAAGAGAGAGAGACAAAAGGAGAACAGTTCTGCATCAGAGACACTGAGAGCGCCATTCATTGGGAAAGACCCGCTGACTTCCACGTTCAGCCCTGCTATTTATTCTAAAGTCACCCGGACTGTTGAGGGCTGCTGCCCCACTGCTGGATGATCCTGGTGGGAGAAATCAGAACAGAAGGGTGTGAGTGCCTCTGGTACCCTCTGGGGTATTCACCCCTTATAAGGCTATAGAAGGGACACTAGAGTGTGAGGTCGCTCAAAGCTATGGCTTAATTTGGAGCCTGACCCCCCTGACGGCCATGGCCCTATCTCCTTGCCTTGCCCAGCCCCCTTTTCTGAAGCACAGGACCTTCAATCTCCTAGTGTCTTGAACACTCAAACGGAGGCCCCAGAAAGACAAATACAAATATAAAACATCTTCTGGCTTCCCTCTCTGGAGCCCTCTGTTCAGGACGAAGGAAGTTGTTTTGTCAAAGCTCACCTATCACTTTACCCTTCTGGCAGGTGGAAATTAAGCATGGGTGAATGTCTTCTGAGAAAATGAAAGTAGACTCCAATCCCTCTCTTGATAAACGCAGCGCACCATTGGACGTGGGGTTATTGCTCTCCATCTTCTGGCCACCAATATCCAAGCTGCCACACACACACACACACACTCCTGCACACACTCACCACTGCACACACACACATCTCTGCCCACATTCTTAAACACTCACACCCCCCACAGCCCTGCATACACACACAATCATTTCTCCACACACTCATATCCCTGCACACACATCAGCATACACCCACGCACACCCTTGCACACACGTTCCCTTACACACACTCCCACTACCACACCCTGGGCACACACATAGACCTTTAAATTCACACTTTTTAAACCCAATAATATCCAACCAAGTGCCCCAGCACAAAAATGCCCCAGCTGGTACCCCACTTCTGTCTGCTGTTTTCATATTCAGGACCACATAGTAGCCCTTCCCAGATAGAAACTTTAAAGTCCTAAGAAAATTTTTCAACAACTTCATAGTTTTGCAGCCCTTAAGCTACTTTGGGTTTTGTTTGCCCTCAAGAGTCTTGCCCCACCTCAAGCTCAAGTTCACCTACTTGCACCCACATCTCTTCCTCCTGTTCCCACCTCCTTTTGGGTAACTTTCACATTTAGGGAACATTCTCTCTCTCTTGCTCTTCCAGTGGACTAATGTCCTGTCTCTGCAGGTGGCAGATGTCCCCACTGCTGACCCCCTGTCTGGGTGTCTGAATAGTGCTTGCCGGCATGGCCGGCCTCTGTGTACACATCAGTCCCCATCATCTGGACCCATAGTCACCCCTTGATGGACATCCCCTAACCCCACTGGTTGCCCGGGTGACCGCTAGTTGCCTAGCACTGTATTTTACCAGCCAGATGGGCTTCCTCTCGTTGGCTATCCTGGGTCTGTCATTACCCTTCAGCACCTGGACCACCAGGTTCCATCTCCAGGCTACCCCAGCTCCCTCATTCCAGCATCCATCTATGTCAGGAGATAAAATTCTTAGATAAATAACAATAAGAGAACCCATTCTAACAACCTGCTCTGTATAATAACACTGCTGTATTATTTGAACCAAGGGACACCACCTACTAAGAAATGGATCACAAAAGCTGTCCCTCCATCTCCTTTTGTAATCTGCAATCTTTTCCTGATGTTCCATCGCCACAGAGCTCAGAGATTTCACAGGACAGAGTGAATGTTACAAAAGGCACACAAGGCATTCCGAAGGAAATAAAAAGAACTTCTTTAAGCAAATTAAGAAAACATCTGTCAATCCAGTAATGTTCAAAGTAGCAAGACCCAATATTAAAATGATGTCATATCACCAAATAGAAACTAGCCACTAAATAAACTTTTAACTGAAGAAAAGTATATACATATGTATTTACAAAATAGAAAAACCAAGCTAACAATAGTTTCTACTAGAAAACATTTGATTTCTTGATCTGTTTCTGTGAATCTGAGCTGTTTTCTGAAGGAGGATTGTCTGAAGATGCTAAATAATCCTTCTGAATCCACACTTTGGCTTTTTTACCATGAAAATGACAAGTTCAGGTTCCTGGCAGGACAGGCATGTGTTTAGATCAGTTGCATCAGAAAGGAAGTGGCTTATCTGAAGAGAAGGAAGAAAGGCAGGTGACTACCCACAGCAGGAACACAGAGGAGAGAAGAGCAGCTAAGGAGGGAGGCCAGGGAAGAGGGACAAGGAGATGCTCACCATTTAATGACAATGGGGGCTTTCCACCCCACGATTCCTCCCCTCAAGGCTTTGAGGTCACTGAATACATCTGCCACATATCAAAGAATAGTTCCCCTGTGGGAGCAGGGGGCTCACACTGTCAAGGTATTTTACATTTTTAAAAATCATAAATGTACATTCTGATGTGAAATGCTGAAGTATTTCTAGACCAGTTAGAGAGACTAATGCACTGATTGTTTGGGTACTTAAATAAGAAACTTTAAATTCTCCATCCTGGCTGGCAGTACTCATGGGCACACAAATCATAGGGAACTGCTTTGTCACCTCTCCCAGGATATCTGAGCAGTATCCCCATCCCTGTTCCTTAACCGGAGTTTACCAAGTTGCCCATAGCCTGGAATGTCCACTGTAACTAAACTGCGTATCTGTTTTTTCTTGCCTTATTTAATGGAGACACAAAATGAATGCCGTTTCTGTTCTCTTTCTAGCTTATTAGGGCATATGACCTTGAACTTGCACAAAGCATCTGAAGACTGAAGCACCAAGTCATTGAACAGAAGCTCCATACCTCAATCTCCCACTCAAGAACCTACTCAGAAACACTCTACTTGTTTCTGGGGGAGCCTACCTACTAGTACAAGCTGTCAGTATGGAGAGAGGATGTCTCAAGTTATCTTTTTTACAAACCTACAAAATATGCCATATTGGGGCAGGATGTTTTCTTGCCTGTATAAGAACAATTCTTTCTTCTCCTCCTCCTTTGTCTAGCAGTGGTTCCTAATTTTTTGTCTGTCACTGATTCATTTTGATAACCTCCTAAAGTTTGGAGCTCTCTCCCTAGAGACCGTGCCTGGAATAGACGTGTAGAGCATGTTGCAGGCTCCCACAAGCCCCAGGCGAAGAGCCCCTGCTCTTTGTCATAACTCTTGGAAGATAGGGTACTTCTATCAACCTGGTTGTGGGAAGCTGCCTAGAGACAGCATATAGGCCACATCACTCTGCAAATTTTACCCTGCTGGTTGTGATAGGGACCTTCTCAGATCAAAGATGGAACTTCCGGATTAAAGGGGAAAATGCAAACATGATTTCAGAGTGGTTATCTGGAACGAGAAAGAATTTCAAACAGGAAGGAAAGCTCTTAGAACCCTTCACAATTTCATTGTCTAGGATACTACTTTTTCTTTTTTCTTTCTTTCTTTCTTTCTTTCTTTCTTTCTTTCTTTCTTTCTTTCTTTCTTTCTATTTATTTATGAACATACATGACACCATTTGTCGGGATGCTTCCTGCATTATATAACACCTCTGCATGCCTCGGTTCATGGCAGCCTATTTTCAGCTTGCGTAATTGTTTTGCCGGTACATTTGGGCATGGGGGTTATTCTTTCCAACACAGCAAACAAGCAACTTCAGTCGTGACACAAATGAACACACACACAAACCAATAATGTTATAAACACAACTTGAAAATCACATTATACAACAGTGCAGAGAAATATCCTTCAAGGGATGCTTTTCAGGGGATGAGAGTTCTGGGAACCATTCTGTAAAATACACCACAGTGATGACTTTCTGCACGCTCTCCCTCAGCCCTCTCAGAAGTTCACCTGTGGAGCATGGAGGATCCCAATCTGGAGAGTGAGGAGCTTTCCCAGCTGGGGAGGGCTCCCATCCCGGGGGAGGGGGGGGGGAACAAGGACTGCCAGGCTGCAGGGGGCAGGAGTTCAGATAGGGCATGGAGGAGTTGGCAGGGAAAAGTATTAATGACTGCAATCGTACCAGCCACTTAGTGAGTGTCCACTGTGGGCAGGCCTGCCACTCTCTCCAAAAGCTCTTGGTAGGTCAAGGAAGGGCATGGGGTGGGGCGGAGGATGGTGAGAAGCAGAAGTACACAGAGGAGGAGTGCTGTCCTGCAGCTTCCCCTCCTGACCGCTCCTGAGGAAAAGAAGAACTTCCAGGCATCTTCAAACTGGGTAAGCCAGCGAAGGCCTCCAGGATGGCAGCAGGCACTGTGTCACAAAGCCAGAGGATGCCAGAACATTTTTTCAATTTGGGAAAATAAATTATGTCCAGTTCCATGGTATCTTTGAGAAACGTCAAAACCAGAAGTCTAAGACCTTGTTAAATTTCAGGCTTCACGCTGATGGAATATTATTTTAATACTTTACTGTCAAATCCTGTGAGGTCTGGGAGTGTAATAAGGAAGTGACAGCCAAGCATGGGGAGTGCAAAGGCCAGCCTTTCTTTGTGGGAGTGGCTTAGCCAACCAGGAGGAGGAGGCCACGCACTGTCCCCACCCAACACAGCATCACTGGGGATGTGCCCGTACTTTTCCACCCAAAGTCTGGGGGTCCCAGGATTCCTCACACTCCAGACTTAGCTCCTAACTTCCATGTGTCTTGGAAACCTTAGTAAAATGACCCAAATATCGATAGATAATGTTTTCTTCCAGTTGGGAAGGAAACTAAAGAAATGCTATGTCTAAACATGTATTTAAATGCACAACATGGGTGCCTGAGTGGCTCAGTCAGTTAAGTGTCTGCCTTTGGCTCAGGTAGGGTGGAGCCCCACATCGGGCTCCTTGCTCAGCAGGAAGCCTGTTTTTCCCTCTCCTTCTATCCACTGCTTCCCCTGCTTGTGCTCACTCTCTGTCAAATAAATAAATAAAATCTTTAAAAAAATGCATAACAAATGCTCCATTGAATCAAGATAAAGCACTTGAAAGAGAATCCCAGAAAATGGCAGAGGAAGGAGGCACGTTTCTGTCTATTGTAAGTCAGAAATAAGATAGGACTTTTTTAATCTTTTCTTTAATGTGCAAAATGTACATGAAATGTAAGCTATAACACACACATCCTCCTAGTCTTCTGAAGCCTCCATTCCATTAGGAAATATGCTGGGGAGCCCACCAACCTATTCCCTCCCCTAATACATGACACCGCGTGGAATGTAAGTGTGCATGCTCCTTAGCTGATGACTTGGCTGTTCCCAAGGCATGCATTTTCCTCCCCAGCTACAGAGTAAGCTTCTCAGACACAGGGGATCTCTTTTGTCTTTTCTTATAGTTTCACAGCATCAGGCATTGTCTCTCATCTGTTGTAATATACTTTCCTCTATAGTTATACATTCTTGTAAGACTTGTTTTATTCAAAGGACACAGTGCTCCAAATCATGACACCTTGTGCACCATGCCATCCCTGCCAGTGAGTTTGAAGGGGAAAAAAATGAGAGCTTGGGACTGTGGACCCTGCCAGGGGTATGCATTTCCCTTTCACTCAAGGGAGGTGGGTCTGGAATCAGGAAAGCAGAGCTCCGTTCTCAGGTCTAGTCTTTACAAATCATGGGATCTCAAGCCTCAGTTTTCCCACCTATAAAATGGAAATGTTGATTACTGTCCTATGTACATACATGCACAAATAATCTCATATGAAGAGTGCTCTGTATATCATGACACTGCTCTAGTGTAAATACTGGACAGAAGCATGTTATCCTGTGGGTATAGTTCATCAGGGCAATGTGCCCATGCATCATCCAATGTCTATTTACCAAGAGGAATAGAGTGCCCTGAGCTTTCACAGCCTTATAGATTGAATGAGATGTAACCCACCTTGTATGTCATGGCCTCTCGGTGTGGTAAAGTGATTTTAGGTCCTGAAATGGAATCACTGAAAGCCAGAGAGGAAACAGCAGGGTGCCACCTGGAAGGTGGGGGGGTCAGTGTCTGGACTTCAGGCAGAGAACAAGCAGGCAGAACTGGACTTTGACCCTGGAAGGACTTGGACATGAAACTGGAATCTAGGTCTATTCCCAAGGATGGATCGACAGCAAGAAAGGAGACCCGGGCAGGGGACAGCACAGGTGTCCTTTATCTATCACTTAGAGGTTCTTGTCCCTGAGTCTAACTGGAATTGAAGTGGCTTTGAAGGCCAGGATCTGAAAGGGGTGGGCGACTTAAAGACAGAACTCAGGTTATTAAGGTAGGTAGTATATACTGCCTCCCATAGGGTTTGATCTGGGACCCAAGGCAGGACTGGAGTAGGTTGAGAAGTAGATTTATTTAAGAAGCTGGAGACAGGCTTCTGACAAGTGATGTTAATAAGGAATGGTCTACTAGAAACTTCTAAACAAAAGTTAATTCCCAAGAGGATGCAATGATTTAAAGATCACTAGACCACAGAAACTGAACTGTAGCCTTATACTGTAAAATCTTTGATTTTGAGCTCCCAGCAAGTTGAAGATGTTATGACTGGCAAGGAAAACATATTCATTTATTTCATTTGCATATGAATGTACTTGTGCCAATTAAAGTTAGTTTTAGAGCTAGTGGTATGGAGAGGACTGTATACCCATCTACTGGAGCTATTCCCCATAACAAGGTTCTAGGTAAAGAAATTTCTTGCCAGAACTGGTCAGCCACTTCATTCTTCTGCTGCTTAGCAAAGCACCCCTAACTTAGTGGTGACCAGAGCAATGGAGGGGGTTACCTGAGCCAACTATCCCATGTCCTCCAGCAGGTTACCCCAAGCTTTCTCATGCAGAGGTAAGGTAGGATTCTAAGACGCATAAAGGAGGCATGCAAGACTTCTTGAGATCTAGGCTCAGAACTGATACACCATTGCTCTGCCACATTTTATGGGCCAAAGCAAGTCACAAGAGCAGTGGGAATTAAGGGATGGGAAACCAGACTCTGCTTTTTGGTGGGAGGAACAGCAGAGTCACACTGAAAGAGGCATAAATACAGGAAGGGGAATAATTGCAGCCATTTTTGGAAGCAATTTGCCAGAGCCTCAACCCCCAACGTATCCCAAGTTCTGGTTTAGACTTCGAGCCCTCCTCTTACCCTGTAATAAAGAGCTCAACCTTAATCCCCAGAAGGCATCTCTCCCATCTCCCTGAGTCTTCCAGGAGCTGGATTGGAAACTTCTGGCGCAATTGGCCTTCTTGTGGCATTCACTGGGTCACAGGCTTCTGCAGGAGGACTTCCAGCTCTCTGGAGACTTTACTCTCCTGAAGGAGGAAACCACAGACTGGAGGGGCCTTATATTTCTCCAATGCCACACAAGTGGTCAGTACTGATGGGACCAGCCCCACAGCCCAGTGCCCTCTCTCTGCTCCCTGCTGTGTTATCTTGTGTAAAAACTTCGTGCCTGAGTGTAAGATAATTTGGAAAGTGCCTACCTGTCCCAAGGTCTATCCATTCCTTCAAGAAATAATTTTGGGAGGAAAAGAAAATGATAGGTTATGATGGTTAATTTTATCTGTCAATGTAGCTGGGCCACAGTACCAGATATTTGGTCAAACATTTTTCTGGTCGTTTCTCAGAATGTATTTTTGGGATGAGATTAACACTTAAATCAGTGGACCTTGAGTCAAGCACACTGTCCTCCATAATGTGGGTGGGCCTCATCCAATCAGCTGAGGGTCTTAAAAGATAAAACTCACCTCCCCAGAAAAAGAGGATTCTGCCAGCAGACCACCTTTGGACTAAATTGCAACTCTTCCCTGGGTCTCCATACTGATCTGCACACCAGATTTTAGACATTTCAGTCTCCATAATGATGAGTCTATTTCTTAAAATCTCTCTCTTTCTCTTTCTCTTTCTCTTTCTCCCTCTCTCTCTCTCTACACACACACACACACACAAACACACACCACTGGTTCTATTTCTCTGGAGAGCCCTAAAACATGGATGAAAACATTTGGTGAAGGAACAGCCTCCATCATTACACCCCAGATTCTGAATTAAACAAGAAGTTTAACAACTGGATCTAAAAACTGTTACATTTCCAGTATCCTGGGTTAAATACTACTTTTTTTAGTAGGTTAATGGGGGAAGAAACAAATAATGTGCACAAGGAAGGAAGAAGAGTAGAAAAAAACATTTGTAAATTCTATTCTCATATATTCCAGTACAATAATGGAAGTGAGTTAAAGCTAAGGGACCACATTTTACACTGATAGTCATGCTGATATGTCCTATTTATACTTTCATTTTTATTTCCATGACTTTGTTTGTTCCTTCATTACCAGAATGATTGTTTAAATAGGATTTCGTATGACATTTTCGCCGAAGGACTCAGTCTTTTACTTAAATCTAAGTCAGGTGTTTTGCCAAGAACTGGGAGTCGAAGATGAATATTTTAAAAAAGGTGACCTTGTTTTCATGTAAACCATCCAGGGAACCAAGATTTAGAAACAAAGGTTTAAAAAACAATAAAAAACAAAAAACAATAATGTAAACTGCTTTTACGCTGAAGATTGTTTTCCCCCCATTGGGTTGCAATACGGTCGCCATAAATCTTTGGGCTGAAGCAAAGAACACTAAGGTTGCTAACACGTGAGGGAGAGGGGGAAGAAGCCAGAATGAGCCAGAAGCAGAACCCACCGGGTTGAACCCAATGAGCCGGTGAAGTGAAGGAACTTGAGGAGGCCACCCTGGTGACCTCAGGCCTTCTGAAACGGGTGTCTCCTCCAGCTGCTCTGTGGGGTGGCCCTTTCCAGACCCGAGAGCCTTGTGCATAATGTGATTCTCGAGCCCCTTAACAGAAGGCCTTCTACATGGATGACTAAAAGGCCTTTTAACTCAAAAGCTCTTCAAAAGTAGTAAATAAATCTGAAGCGTCTTACCCCAAAAGCCTGATGGCTGGAAAGAAGACATTTTTATTTTCTGGTGTACACTGCCACCTGCTGGTCTGGCCATCTCTCTATGCTAGACATCTGCTGTTTCCTTCCTGTGGATCCAGTCATTTATACCTTTCTGGAGAATTCCTACGTTAGAAGTATTACCTCACCGTATTTCCAATAACATTAAGGGAAGCACTTGATAAACCAATTCATGGAACACAAGTTACTGATGTTGACTGTGGATATGAAGTGAAATAAGAGTCAAGAAGCTAAAAATATAAACAGATGACTCCGCACATCCCAAGTCTCATTTGGATAATTAATACCTACACTTGTTGGCTGTGTGATTGCCCAGTAATTATAGTTTGAGTTAAGCAGGTAAATCTGAAGGGTACGTATTTGTTTGTGGACCGGGTTAACAACGCCTGCCGATGAAGCATCTCCTCGTCATTCCTTTGGCGCTCCATGGTAATTAGTGAGCTGTTGGAGGGGGGGTTATATATGCAAATACATCTTTAACACAGAAATGTCTCTGGATGACAGACAATAGTTCATGAGAAGCAGCGGTTTATCATTAGCACAGACTACTTCAGGGACATCAGTTAATACAGGTAGTCAGGAAACTGTCAACATGTGTTTGGAAAGCCATTACAGAGGGTTTTCGAATAATTTGCTTATTTAGCTGTCAAATACATAATGAATTTGCAAAGTCCTTCAGAGGTTAATAATTCTTGTTCTCCCCTTTTAGCTTTAATTTTACTCTCTCTTCTCATCACCTCTCACCACTAAATAAATAAAGGAGAAGAAACTAAGGAGGGGTAAGGGGATGGAAAAAGAGGAAAAAGAAAGAAAGAAAGAAAAAGAAGAAAGAAAGAAAGAAAGAAAGAAAAAGAAGAAAGAAAGAAAGAAAGAAGAAAGAAAGAAAAAGAAAGAAAGAAAGAAAGAAAGAAAGAAAGAAAGAAAGAAAGAAAGAAAGAAAGAAGAAAGAAAAAGAAAGAAGAAGAAACACGTGAAGTTCCCAGGGGTAACTGTCACACAGTTGCATCCATTTAAGTGAAATCCCTTGCTCCCCAATAATACACTCAGATGGGGGCGGGGTTTGGAACCCCTGGGTTTACTCTTCAAGAAACACACACACACACACACACACACACACACACACACACACACACACACACAGAGGAAAGGTTTTCAATGAACACGGAGCTTCCAGTATTCTCTGGTGAATAAATAGCATGTGTAAAACTAAGTGCGTTTGGGGGGCAGGGAAGTAAGGTGTGGGGTATGACTGAGTCACAGGCTCACAAATGATCAGACGCCAGATCATCAGAGGCACACCTGATTCTTCATCAGTTGCCCCTAATTTTCTGTACCCCAGTGATACAATCACTAACAGAGTTGGAATCTACCATAAGCAGCCAGAGGGACCAGGATCCTTCTCCACTTAGTGCTAAGATGATCAACAGGCCACTGGCAGGTTCTGAAAGAAGCATGACTTTAGCAGTGGCCACGTCCTGCTGTCCTGAACTCACAGCTCCTTTGGGCAGCGGGATGCGGGGTGCAGGAGACGAGCGTGAGGCTCCAGGACCCTGGATTCTGCTCCTGGCTCTGACGTGACTAAGGTGTGACTTGGCACCAGGCCCTTATGTGTGCCAAGTGGCTGGAATTATTACCATGTCCCCTGCTCTTTTTTTTTTTTTCCATTATTTTTTTAACAATGCTTTTTTTAAGCACTAGTCTGTGCTTTGCGAACAGAATCAAGACATTAACAAAGATCAGCTTCTCTGAAGAAAAGCATTTCTATAGAACAAAGACAATGTCCCCTACTCTTAAACAGAGAATAAAGTCACTGAAGTAGCGCCACCACTTTTTAAATGCCTGGATCTTATCAAGAGGACCCTTTAAAAATCCTTCTTCTTCTCCTCCGGATAAAAGAAATACATAAGCATGGGGTGGGGGGGGGGGAGGACAAAGGAGAACAGTGAAGAGTTAAAAAGCAGAGAAAAGACGAGGAAGCACAATGATCGTTCCTCCAGCTCCTCTTCCAGTGACCATCTCAGACTCTTCCCCCATCACCACCTTGCTTTTGAAAAGACCTGCCTCTTGCTCTCAGTTGGCTCATTTTCTGGTCTCACCTTAACCCTCCCGTTCTCTCAGATCTTGCACTCCACGCAGCTCAGTCCGATGGACATTCTGCAAACCTTGCTCTTCACTTTCCAGGTGCATCTCCCCTTAGCTGCTGAGGCTCCATGTGCCCTTGGTTTCCTTTTACTTCACCAGCCACCTCTTCTTATTTGGAAGACTCGTCCTTGTCCACCTGACCATAATCTGGTGAACCCTTTTCTTCCCACTGGACAATCTCCTCCTGGGCCTGAAGTTCCAATCCTGTCTGTTATTAGAATTGCCTAGGGGCTTTTAAAATCTACTTATCCCTGGTAAATCAGAAATTCTAAAGAAGGGTTCTAGGGAACTCAGTATTTTTTAAAACCTCCCAGAGAATTCTTACGTTCGGCCAGGATGAACTCCTGGGCCCTTCCCCGTTTACACTAAGACTATCAGCAGGCCATTGTCAGTTTCTGAAATTAGCACAATTTCAGCAGTGACCTTTCCCTGGGGTCCAAAGCTCACAACTCCTCTGGGTAAGGACGCTGGTTTTAAAGTTGGTTGCCCAGGTGGAGTCCCCCGGGGAATTATAAGAGCTTCTGATGGCTGGATCTGAAGTGCCAGGTTTGAGGGATCTCCTGGGTTGCAGGACTTTCAGAGTAAATCTAGAACAGGTCCAGATAGCCCCAGGCAAGCTTTGGATCCTGGCCAGAGTTCTGACGTGATGGTACACTACCAGCATTAGGAATTTAAAACACTCCCCAGGTACGTTTAGAGTGAAATAAAGTTCGAGCTTTCCCGTGCATCTGAATCCCCTTGGAGGGCATGTTAAAATAGAAATGGCTGGCCTCACCTAGTAGTTTCTGTCTCAGTAGGTCTGGGATGGGGCCAGAGATTCTGTATTTCTAACACGTTTCCAGATTCTGCTGTTGCTGTCCAGAGATCAAACTTGGGGTGTCCCATCCCTGACTTCAGCTCAAATTACCATCCTCACAGTAACAAAGGCAATGTGCATCTCTGGCCCAGTCCTCCTTCCAGCTCTTCACTCATGTGACTAGCTGTGCCTTTATTTAACTTCTCTACTGGATGCTTTCAAGGCTCCTCAAATTAAAAATGACCACAGCAGAATTCATGGTTGTCTTCCCCAAGCCTGCCTTTTGTTTTGCTTTGTTTTGTTTTGTTTTTAAGATTTATTTATTTATTTGTGTGGGGGGTGAGGGACAGAGGGGGAGGGAGAGAGAGAATCCTCAAGCAGACTCTCCGCTGAGTGTGGAGCCCAATGCAGTGTTAGATCCCAGGACCCTGAGATCATGGCCTAAGTCAAAATCTGACTGAGCCACCAGGCACCCTTCCCATCTTCTGATGGTCCCCATCTGCCGTAACTCAGAAAACTGGGTGGCAGTTTTCTGGAACCAAAATCTCCCTATGTCTATCCCCGGACCTGAGTCACCACCAACTTTTTTTTGGTTTTACTACTTCTGGGCATCTTGGGTTCTATCTATTTTTCTCCCTCCATCACACCAGCCCCTGGTCTAAGCCCCATCATGGCCTTCTTCCTTACAGAGCCTGTCCTAACTCACCACCCGCACAGTGGCCCCTCCACTCTGCTGTCCATGGCATCTTTCCCATAGTCAAATCTGATGGCGGCTGCCCCTGCTCAGATCTTCAGTAGTTGTGCATACCTGGCTTGGACTCTGCCTCTCTAGGCCAGCTTCTTCCATCTTCTTCCTTCCCAGGCACACAGTTGCCTCTCAGGCCTTTTCTGTCCCCCCAACCCCGCTCCCATGCTCACTGTTCTTCATGTCCTTCTCCACTCTACTAGGTCATTACTGGGTCCCACCTTCATCGCCGTCCTGTCTGTGCTCTCCTTCCCTACATAGCTGCCCAGATGTGACTGTGGTGCCACCCAGGGGAGGCCTGCTAGGACCATGACTCCCAAGAGCTCTTTCATGAACCACAATGGCCTCCCCATGACCTTCATGGCCTCCCCACAGCCTCCGCAAGACCTCCACAGTCTCCATGACCTTCACACAGTCTCCCTACTGCCTCCTGATGACCTTTTGCAATGTTCTCCTGACCTTCTTCAACAGCTCCCTGCACCAGCCCACCTCAGTCACTGGACATGCTTGTTCCAGGACCCTCTAGCACTGACTTGCGGGCCCACTCCAGGGCTTCACATAAACTGTCGATGCCTCCACTGGTCCTCCACACTGCGTTCCCAAACCTATACCCTGGTTTCCCCCCTTTGTGCAGGTCTAATCTCCACATCAACCCCTTGTTCCCCTGCTGCTTACAGGGCTCTGGTTCCCTGTGTGAGCCAGACTGATGGCAGCACTCAGCCCAGTTCTCAGCAAAGCTAGTCTCCATGGTGGACACCACTTACTATTGCTGTCACCACAATTTAGTTTCAATTATTGGATTGTCCGTCTCTCTCTAGACCCACAGTTTCTCAGCCTTGATGCTACTGATGTGTGGGCCAGATAATTTTTTGATGTGGGGGCTGTCCTGTGCATGAGCAGCATCCCTGACTCTGCCCACTAGATGCCAGTAGCTCCTCCCCTCCCAATTGTCTCTGGACACTGTCAAATGTCCCCCTGGGGGATGGGGGTGCAAATAATCCCCTGTGGAAAACCACTGTTCTGGACTATAAGAGGGCAGGAATTGAATACGTGTCCTGAATGCTCCTGGGGATAATCCAAAAGGGCGAGAGAACTTCATGTCTTTATCTCTGATGGTAATGAGCATGAGCTTGTGGGATCAGAGAGCACAGTGGAACAAACAGGTCCTGGACTTTAGGTCCTTGGGTATCAGACAAAGTGACTGACTCTGGGACCTCGGATGATTATCTTTCAAAGCCTCAATTTCCTTACCTGTAAAATGTAGATAAGATTTTCCACCAAGACACTGGGAAGTGGAGGCTGATAAAATTTTGGGGGGGTTTTGAAAAAATACTGACTTGGAAAACATATTACTCAGTGACTAAGTCAGATGTGACAAAAAAACTGTCTCTTTAATCTAACATATTATTTTTATTTCACAAATACTCTCTCTATAATCTTACAAAGAGTTGATCTGCACCCTGTGCAAGGTGTTGGGGTCTAACTGGCCCGAGACTCTTTGAGTTGCCTCATCTTCGGTGGATGGGATGGTCACCCAAGCTTTTATCTACTTAAGGGTCATTCTTCCAGAGAATGTTAAAAATTTAATATTTATATAAAATTAGGTAGCCATTTAAAAAGTGCTTGGCTCGTGATAGACTCCAAGCTGTGTCAACTCCTATCTAGAATATGAGAGAGAAGAAATACTTAAGATAGTTGATATAAAATTTTACTTTATTTTGTGTAATGTTTTGCACTTTATAAAGTGCCTTTCTTCCAATTCCCATCTGAGTCTCAGAGTTACTGCAAAAGGCAGGCAAGACCTTTACCATCATTATCTCTCTATTGTTGATGAGCTAACGGAAATCCCAGCAGGGTGGAGAGCTTCATGGAGTGACGCAGCTAAAGAGCAGCAAAGCCAGGATCATAATGTGGTGTCCCTACCAATGCCACATGCTCTGCTTTGTGCCCCACTGCCTCCCTGCATTTCTCATATCTATCTGGGAGTGTCAGACTGGCAGACTAGTGTCAGACCAGAGAGTGTCTGAATCTTCACACATTTCCCCATGACTGTATCAACATGCATGTTAGTTTGCGTTCTCCAGAGACAAGGATTGTAGTGCAAATGGTTTTTTGGGGGGAGGCCGGATATGCAGAGAACCTAGAAGGGGGTTGGGGGGAGCAAAATGGGGGTGGGACTTTGGCAAATAAAAGGTACAATTAAGCTTTGGGTTCCTCAGTGAGTCCTGCAGGGATAGTTGGGAAGCAGCCTAGAACACTCTCCCCAGAATGACCCCACAGGTTGGGTGGTGAGGGGAGATGGTAATTCCCTGGCATTTCCAACCGGCTGGACATGCACTTGGATGTCTCTGAGGCTCAAAGAAATGTCCCCCAGGGCTGGGTCAGTCAGACGCCCAGGTTGTGGACTGCTGGCCTGGCACTGTCTATTACAACCTGACTTTTCCTCCTCTCCCACCTTTGGCTCCCAACCCAGGGGAGCTTTCTTATACATGCCTGTCACTCACCACAAGAGGGATTAGACGGAGGAGGACAGGTAGCTCCAGGTAAAACCATTCCCCCTTATAGACAAGCCAGCAGTGAAATACCACCTCTACTTTTCTCATGGATCAATTAGGTAGATCTCGAGGTATACAACCTAAGGGTCCTGGAATTTTTCTCTGTAAGCAAAATTCTTGCAAAACCAATACTTTTCCCAGAGGTTTTGTTTTTGTTTTTGTCTTTTGTTTTTGTTAAACTTTATTATTTATTTATTTTTTATTATTATGTTCAGTTAGCCAACATATAGCACATCATTAGGTTTTTGTTTTTGTTTTATTAACATATATTATTTGCCCCAGGGGTACAGGTCTGTGAATCATCAGTCTTACACATTTCACAGCACTCACCATAGCACATACCCTCCCCAATGTCCATCACCCAGAGGTTTTTAACAGGACTCCCTTGTGACAATTTTTGAAAAGCAATGGCTCCTGCCAATTGTTTTGGGGGCATTAGGATTTTGCACAGAGATACAGTTGTGCTCGTTAAGTAAAAGTCCATTAATTTCAAAGAATGACAGGTACAGAACAGAATGTGGGCTCTCAGTGGTTTGGTGGAGCAGGCCCTGGAGAAAAGGGAGCCGGGGTGTAATGCACAAGTGTGTAGAAGGGACACCTAATCTGGAACCTGCATCCCCATCTGGGACAAATGCCATCCCAGGCTCCAGGCAGAGCTGCAACTCAACACTTTACTTTCAGGTCCTCTGACTTCATTTTTCATACCCTCCTCCCACCTCTCAGTCACCACATATTGGCCGAGCGCCCATACATAGGGCATTTTCTGGGGCTCTCTCCACTCCCTTTCACTGAACTACAGCTCTCTTGGTTTCAGGTTCTCCTCTGCAGAGCCTTACCTACCCTAGAGCCATCTTATCTAACAACAGTAGCCAACATCTATCTGTTCCTAATGAGAGAACGCATAAAACGCTTTAACTAGTGGACCCTCAACCTCAGTAAATACCTTGTGAATAGGACCATGCTCCATTTTCCATCCCCCTTCCCTCTGACCCCTATCATATTCCCCTGTCTTAATAAATCTCCGTGTTAGCAGGAAAGCAATTCTGGTAACTCAGGAAGAGGAGGCAGGGATGAGAAAAAGAAAAGAGAAGGACAAGTATTTAGAATCATCTGTGTGCCAAGAATGTCACATGCATTTTCTTGTTTCTCAGCCCAAGCTTGTGAGTGAAGGTGCTACAGATGAAGAAAGAGCAGCTCAGAGAGGTTCCAAGACTTGCCCAAGGTCCCACAGCCAGGAAGTGAGGTTGAGTCAACATTGGTCTTCTCAAAGTGTAAGTAAACAACTAAAGGGCTAACTCTTCCAAGGAGTATTCGCATCTTAAAAACAGAACCTGTGGTCAGCATTTCAGATAACAAAAAGAATTTTATTTGGCTTAATTAGTTCAAGGTGACAGTCAGACAGTCATAGTAGATAGCATATGTTATCCTCCAAAAAAGCTCATGGAGAAAGGCAATTTGCATTTGAATTTTGTATTTGAAATTATACATAGAGTATTAACAAGAAACAGAAACCTGGGGGGGCGGGGCACAGGGTGCCGGATCAGAACAGGACTGTTTGGTTGCTTTCTTATTAACTCAGGCAATGTGGCAGCCTGGGCAATGTGCCTATCAGGTGTCCTACTGCAGAGAGCATAATTGACCAAAGACTCCACGTGCTGCAACTGACTCCATACCCTGTATCAGCTAATGACTGAGTATAGCAGGGACATTGAAGCAGGTCTGTTCCTTGAGACCTGGGCAATTTTGGCTTAACGACAGACTCCACATCAGATTTGCTGAAGTGCAAAGACCTTTCCTGTCCAACTCCTTTTCCCTCCTTCCTTCCTTCTCTCCTTCACAGGGGACAGCCCTGCATCTTGTTCCAAGAGGTCTGCCAGACTCCTCTGGCTCTTTCCCCATTTTTTCCAATAAATCGCCTGCAAGTTTAATTTTATCTTGGCATCTGCTTCTTGGAGGGCCCAAACTTATACAATCATTAAGGAAGATATGAGAAGACTATGAGGGCGGTCCATAAACTTTAAGGAAAATCTTAATTGCTTGCCTGATTTCCAACTGCTTTCACCTGCTTTTCTTAGTTTAAGAACTTTGTCTGGAACCAGAGCTCTTTGTCCCCCAGGAGGCCAGGAGAGCCTGGGAATGAGCACAGACCATTCCTTGTTTAGTAGTCCTTTTAATGATGGAAGAGTGTCAGAGTATAAATACCCTGACCCCTTCATCCCTCTGGGACATCTCTATACTGTTTCCCAGAGACATTGGCAAGATCGAGCCCCAGGGGCCCATCGTGATAATTCACTTGGTAACATAGCCATTGGTGGCTGTCTTCTATTCCTTGTCTCATTCCCTCATTCACTTTCCAGGGGTTGTTCTTCATATCCCAAATAAC
This sequence comes from Potos flavus, assembly GCA_028534135.1. Taxonomy (NCBI): domain Eukaryota; kingdom Metazoa; phylum Chordata; class Mammalia; order Carnivora; family Procyonidae; genus Potos; species Potos flavus. The sequence goes on from CM052885.1 coordinate 82,114,591, forward strand.
CTCTTACACTTGGATCCTTGCTCAGAGTCTATTCTGGGAGAACCCAAACTATATGGTGGTATGTTGATAGAATGGGAAACTATACTGCAGTGATAATGAATAACCCATTACAGCATGCAACAATACAGCTGAATCTTATACACATGACATGGAGCAAATAAAGCCAGATAGAAAAGAGGACACATGCCACCAAAGGAGAACCCGCTTACATAAGAATTTCAACAAGAACAAGTAAGGAACTGTAAATAAATAATAATTCTAAGAGAGAGAGAGCACTATATGATTCTACTTTAAGTACAAAAGAAGACCAAGCAATCCATGCAGGTAGCGGCCACTTCTAGAGACAGATTGTGACTGGTTGGTATGAGGATTGCATCTGGGAATGTTCCATTTCTGAATCTGGGTACTGCTTACAGAGGTGAATTTAATTGTAAAAAATTCATCAAGCCATATAATTATTATTTTTTCACTTTTCTATCCACAAAGACTTAAATGTTTTAAAAAAGAAACAATGAGAAAAAAAAGATTATGTCATTTATTTGTCTTTCCATCTGTCCGCCCATTCATCCATCAAACAATCAAACACTGAGCTCTAACGAGGCATAGGTATCTTTATCTCAAGAAACTTGGTCTCAAAAAAAAAAAAAGAAAGGAAAAAGAAAAAAGAAAAAGAAACTTGGTCTCAAGAGGGAAACAGGCAAGTAAATCCAGTATGAGAATTATATTTTAACACGGAGATACTTTGTTGTTGGCAAAAGTTTCCATATACATAATATTGAGTGAGGATCCTGGAGAATAGCACTTCTTTGTCATTTCAGAAGAAAAATATAAAAATAAATTCTAGATCAAATGATCTAACATACTTACCCCTTCAACTTCAAGAATAAGTTTTGTTTTTGTTTTTGTTTTTTTTTACAACCCCATAAGAGGGATGGGAATGGAGCCGCAGAAATGCCAAGTGACATCAGGAGCTGCACCTTCTCGGTGACTAATTTATTACGACTACTGCTAATCCGGGAGGCAGAGCCACACACCTGGCCAACCTCTCCGTTCACAGAATCAGGTTGGCAATTCTTATCTCAGGCGCCTCCTGAGATCAGACTGGAGGCAGAGTTCTCCTCCTCGCCCTCTAAAATGCCTCCTGCCAGCCAATGACCTGCTTCTTTGTAGGAGGTGCTGGGCTTTGGAGAGAGCACTGTGAATCCATCACTAGAAAAGCTTCAAAACTAAAAAATACTCATTACGCATCTAAGTAAATAATTCTAGTTGTCCTCCAGCAGAGGGCACTAGGGAAGAACCAGCCAAGCCTGAGAATCCTTGACCAAAACCAAATTTAATAAACCGATGGTGCAGTCTCACTTCCCCAAGCCTTCTTTCTCCTTACCAACCCAGTCCCTCCTAATTTTCCACTTCAAAATGGAGCCCCCAGCCCTGCTCTTGCACATCTGACAGAGCAGGAAACAGACCTTGAAACATTTTCCTAATCAAAAACATATATGGTGGGCACCTGGGTCGCTCAGATAGTTGAGCATCTGTCTTTGGCTGGGGTCATGATCTCAGGGTCCTGGGATCGACTCCTTCAGCAGGCTCCCTGGTCTGAGGGAAGCCTACTTCTCCCTCTACCCCCCTTCACGAATAAATAAATAAAATCTTAAAAAAAAAAAGTATGTATGGTGTTTATAAATTGTAATCATTGTCTTGGGGGTAAGACTTTGGACCCTTGCTTGGTGCTCAGAGCACTTTATGGTGATCCATGGGGTACCCACAATCTTCCATAGGTCACACTTTCTCTACGTACCTCAGACTATACCTCCCATTTTCTTTCTTTCTTCCTTTCTTCCTTCCTTCTTTCCTTTCCTTTCCTTTCCTTTCTTTCCTTCTTCTTTCTTTCTTTCTTTCTTTCTTTCTTTCTTTCTTTCTTTCTTTCTTTCTTTCTTTCTTTCTTTCTTTC
>CM052885.1:82117041-82233495 GCA_028534135.1 Potos flavus
TATATCTAACCAAATTATATTACATTTAACAAGAGGAAAGTTTCTACAAAATTCTGTCACATCTCCAACTTTTTTTGTTAACTATATTTAAGTTAACAAAATATAAATAAGGCCAATAATAAACATGAGATCACAAAATGATAAGTGTTAACTATACGATTATTAATTAAAATAGGAGGGATAAAATAGGGAATCTATTGTAAAGCTAGGAATACCTCACCTCCCTTTTTCAACATCTAAGAGATCATTGAAATAAATTTTAAGTGGTTATGATTATTTAAACTGGTATAAAACAAAATATATGAACTTATCAAAGGTGCACACATAACTTGGTTAGCTACAAGTGAATAACTTCCCATAAAATACATATTCCAGGCTGGCTTCTTTTGCCATTTAAGTTTTACGGTCATCTTATCTAGTATCAAATGGCATCTATCAATATAAAAGGTATGTTCCTTTTAAAATAAGCCAATGTTAACCTAAAATACAAGATCGATCTGCTACAAACAAATAGGTAAATATTCAAGAGTAAGGTTCTACTGCTCTTCCTCCCACAATAGTTTTCAAAACCAGCAAAAATAATTCAGAGACAACTATAATTTTAACAAGACTACCGGAGTGAATCGAATCCAGCACATTCACTCTGAAGCTTACAGAGGAACTGGCTTCCTCCCCCTCCTGATGATGAACGTGGAGCAGTTAGCGTCTTGCTGAGGACTCCCTGACTGTACACAGCAGAATCAAAATTAGAACTCCAAATTCCAAACTCTGAATCCCAAGCCCTGTTCTCTGCATAATATTTAAAATGGATATCACAGTAAGTTATGATGTAAAAACAAAAACTCTAACAATATTTGCCAAAAAATTTTCAATTTAAGATAAAAATTTAGGTGGGGTTTAAAGATCTTTCCCCCCCAATATGGCCTAATTTTGTCACTTTGAAGCACTAATAAATTTAAGAATGATGCAAAATGCCACTGCACATTCATCTAAAATAAATACCTTAACAGAATTTCCAGTGTGTAGAAGCTTCTTTAAAGTTGAGCCTGAAAGTTCAAAACACTGAATTAGAAACAGAGTATGTAAATTTATACCATACACACAAAAAAACTCAAAATGGATTAAGATATATTTTAAAAGATCAGTTTTAGAAAGAAAAGATGTACCTATGACAAAAGATATAATTTTTAAAAAAAAAAGAAAACTGACCTTCAGAAACAAAGCAGTGTCAAAGGAGAAAGAGCTACCTTTAAGATGAAAGTACTTTAAGTATGAACCTCTTTAAAACTCTTAAAAAGAGTTAAAATGATTGCTATTAAAGTAATATACGTGCCAACAGTGGCTTATGTGTAAACATCTCATCATGCATAAAATAAATGATTTTTTCTAATCTCTAAATTTAAAAATAAAACTACTGCTCACAAAACATTTTTACGAGAACATTTTGCAAATACTCAAAACAGCATGTTTCTTTCCTTGTGGTGACAATCGCATTTACGGGTTCAGCCCTCTAGCAGAATCTTTGGTCACTGTCATGGAGAAGGAATCAAGGGTTACTCAGAACTACACCAGTCAACTGCAAAAACTCTGGTGCTGCAGCCCGCTTCAGTGAGGAAAGTCTGTCTCATGAGGGTAGAAACATATTACCTCTTGTTCTGTAAATGTGATCATGTCTTAGTATGGAGATGGCTTGGCTACCCCACCTAAATATCAGATGTAGGCTCTCAATGGGATCTTGGCCTTAAAGAAGGAAGGAATCTTTAAAAAGAAAAATATATTGGAAGTTAGGCAAGAGAACCTTCCCTTCCAAATTTTTCTGGGGAAATAACTATTTAGATCTCCTGATGAGAAGTTTTATGCAATAATTAAAACTTGGATATCAAGTCATATTTTCCCCACCACTGTATTTCAAAGAGATGTTCCACCAAGAAATAGAGCCAGTCTCCACAAATTCCTACAGGTCATCTTGATGGGGACAGATACATGCATGTTAATTAAATGCATACAATTTTGTAACTGCTGTGCCATTTAGAATACTGGGACTTAGTGGAAACTCACCATTGTTATGACTACATGACAGCACCAAATCACCAATGGTTTGTGAATGAGTAAGGGAAGTTAAAGTGCCCTTCTCCTTCTACTTCTCCTGTCACCAAATCATCTCCAGTAATTTTTGGTCTAGAGCCAGCACTTACTGGGCTAAAGCTCTCTCACAGCTATGGTTCAAGTGCCTGTGCTCATGGGACTGTTTTATCCCATACTTCTCCTTAACCTGGGGCCTTGTCCCTTGCTTCCATGTTCATCCATTCTTGGACAAAGTCTGGAGTGCCTCAGTTTAATACTGGCTCCAGTATGCCCATGAGGACCTCATGTGGTTGGCAGGGTCAACAGACTCCACTCCTCAAGGGATCTGAGATCAAGTCTCCACACACAGCTCTCTTCCCGGACATGTGGCAAATCCATCATCTTGCAACACATTCTAGGAAACTTTCTCCTGCTCATTGTGCATGACCACTGGGGCTTGTCAGCCCTTTCTCTTCTTCAAATAGGTCCACAGTTTTACTTTGAACATTTGGCTTACCCATAGTTGCCTATATCCACTCATTTCTACACAGAGAGAAGAAAAATATTCATAGAAAGGACAGACTTTACAAAGAGACAGAATGTCTGATCCCTATCTGCCCATGGTTCCTGACTTTTTTTTTTTAAATTAACCTGATAATCTGTTAGAGCAGCAATAGAAAACAAATACATATTTGATCTATCCCATCTTGTTGTATTCAGAAACTCCTGTATGTGTGAAGTAGTACAGCTTGGCAGTTACAAGCCAGAGTCAGAAGTCAGATTGCTAAGGTTCACATCTAGGCTCTGCACTTACTGTATAACCTGAGTCAGTTCCTTAATCTCACCATGCCTGAGTCTTCTCATCTGTAAAATGGGATACTAAGAGTACCTGCTGTAGCAGATTGTTAAAGAAGTTTAAGTGAGTTCATATATACAAATGGTTGGAACAGTGTCTGCTATATGAAAAGAACGTTTTCCCCACAAGATAAAGCATCAGCTATTCTCTAAGGCACTCTTAATTTTTTTTATTCTTTCTTTCTTCCTTCCTTCCTTCCTCCCTCCCTCTTTCCTTTCCTTCCCTTTCCCTTTTCTTTCCTTTTCTTTCCTTTTCCTCCCTCCCTTCCTTCCACCCTCTCTTTCTTTCTCTCTCTCTCTTTCTTTCTTTCTTTCCTTCCTTCTTTCCTTCCTTCCTTCAAGCTCCCTGCCGAGCATGGGGCCCAACTCAGGGCCTGAACTTAACAACCCTGAGATCAAGACTTGAGCTGAGATCAAGAGTTCAATGCTTAACTGACTGAGCTACCCAGGTGCCCACTGAGGCACTCTTTAAATAAGAACAACATCAGAAAGAAACTTTGTGTAGTAGGGACACATAGCATACTGTTTCAACATGAAAATCAGTGATAAATACCTGAGAGCTTTGCATGGCCACTTTAAGTATTTCTTAAGATCCTAAGTTCAAAAAGACGTTGTTACTCTAAGTACCATTATGAAATCCTTTTTATTTTAATTTCAAAAAGTTTCTCTCTATATATCACATCTGCCTGGACTGTTAAATACCCCACCCACACTAGGATTATACCCACCCCTATCTCTTTCAGGTGCCTCTTCAACTCTACTGGTTGCCACTATATTGATTCATGTGAAGAGGAAATGAATAAATGAATAAATAAAATCTAGTTGGACTAGATTCTATGAACTAGATTCAATTAGTTGGACTGATTCTATGAACTTCTAACTTCTATTGGCTAACTTTTATTGTATTTTATAAATATTCTTTGAATGTGAGTCTCATTGCTTTTAAGGAGGGCTGGGTCTAGGACAAGAAGAGTGAGGGGTCTGCACAAAATTTAAGGGAGCACCAAAAATCCAGTAATTAAAATAAGTAATATTTTAATACAATAGCTTCTAAAAGTAAAAACTAATGCAAAAAAAATTCAAGATGAACATTAAAGTTTTAAATAAATACCAGTGTTCAGTTGAGCCTATGGGAGCCTAACGTAAAAGGAAAAATGTGTATCACTATAGTTATGTTTTTATGGATTTTGAATGGTTAATTATTTTCCAGAACATTTAAGCATTGAAAAAATATTGAAAAAACAAAATCTCAATATCAAACAATCAAAAAGTGTTAAAACTCACCATCAGCTTAAGTATTTTGTTTATAACACAGAATACATTATAATTTTACTTTCCTGGCTTTAATGGAACAAATTCAACAACATTTTCAAAATCTTCTTTGCTTATCTCATTTTCAATTGTGAGAATTGCAATGCTTGATAATTTCTCTTGACAAAGTAACAATATTTAGATATCTTTTTAAGGCCACTAGCTCACAAAGATAGTTCTAATCTAACTTTAACATTATAAAATGAATTCTTTTTTTTTTTTAAGATTTTATTTATTTATTTGAGAGAGAGATCACAAGTAGGTAGAGAGGCAGGCAGAGAGAGAGGGGGAAGCAGGCTCCCTGCTGAGCAGAGAGCCTGATGCAGGGCTCCATCCCATGACCCTGAGATCATGACCTGAGCCGAAAGCAGAGGCTTTAACCCACTGAGCAACCCAGGCGCCCTATAATATGAATTCTTACTTGGTTTCAATTTTTAAAAAACTCTCTATGTATCATGCCTCAAACCACCAATTAATAAGCAAAGGCAGTATATACCACACCAGGAAAGATACAAGAACACAGAGAAACAGCCTTTGGGGTGCGCTGGCGTGCAAGCTGCGCTGAAAGTTGCCAGTCAAGAAGGAACACAGAACTTTCTGGCACTACAGTAACTACGGTAAGCACTCAAGAGCAGCAGTCCACTGGAGGAATTTGAAAGTAATCTCAGAAGGAATCAAGGACCTAAATGTGAAACATATTAACTATAGAATTTCTAGAAGAAAACATAGATTTTGTGATCTTGGGTTAGGCAAAGATTCCTTAGACAGGACACCAAAGGCACAATCCATACTAGAAAAATTTATAAACTGGACTTTACAAAAATTAAAACCTTTTCCTCTTTGAAGGACACAATTAAGGGAATTAAAATACAAGTCAGAGATGGGGAGAAAATATTTCCAAGTCACATACCTGATAAAGCACTTAAATCTGGAATACATAAAGAACTTTGAAAATTCAGTATTAAGAAGACAAACAACTCAATTAAAAAAAATGGTCAATCCATTCAAACATACAGACTGCCAAAGACATACAGATGGCAAATAGCACATGAAAGATGTTCAAGATCATTAGTCATGAGAGAAATGCAAATTAAAACCACAACAAGATACCACTGCCACTAAAATGAAAAAACTGATCACACTAAGTGTCAAGGAGAATGTAAAGTAACTACAACTCTCATACTGCTAGTGAGACTATCAACCATTACGGGAAGTAGTCTGGCAGTTAAATACAGAACTTTACATGATTCAGCAATTCCATTCTCAAGAGACAGGAAAGCACATGTGCACATAAAGACATGTATACAAATGTTTACAGTAGCTTTGTTTATAGCCAAATACTAGAGGCAACCCAAATGCCCATCAACAAGTGATTGGATAAACAAATTATGGTGTATCTATAAAATGGAATGCTCTACTACTCAGAAATGAACTATTAATATATGCACCAACACAAAAGAATCTCAAAATAATTATATTGAGGGAAAGAAGCCAAACAAAGAAGAGTATACACTGCAGGATTCTATTTCTATAAGATTCTAGAAAATCAAACTAATCTGTAATGACAAAAAGCAGATCAGTGGTGACCTGGGGACTGGGCAGGGGGATGGGAAAAGGGCATAAGAAAATCATTGGGAATGATACCTATGTTCATTATCTTGATTGTCATAATGATTTCACAGGTATACACCTATGTCAAAACTTCTCACACTTAACATTACCTACACGAATCGATTATTATCTGTCAATGATACTCCCCAAAAGGAGATGCTTTTTAAAAAGGAAAAAACAGAGCAGGTGGTCTGTAAGTGACAAATGAAAGATAGGGCACAGAGGTTGTGCTCAGATAGAGGTATGTATGACGACAAGGGTGCAGAAGATAAAGTCAGGAAACCATGGAGGGTGAGGAGTCACGGAGCTGATGGGTAATTTGGCAAGAAAGGACAGGACTCCGAAACAGCTAAGCCATTTAAAAAAAAAAAAAAAAGGCAAGTAAGCAGATCAGAAGACATAGCAGTAACGAGGACAGACAGGGCCTAGTCAAGGGAGAGGTTTACACAGGAGGGGTGATGGGTAAGGTCTGGAATGGGCCTTGGAGAAAAGAAAGAGCATGATCTCACTCCCATAGGCCTGAGGGAGACAAAGAAGCCTGAGAGAAAAGCCAGGTTTCAGAGAGCCAAGCAGGTGAAACCAAGATGTTTCAAATTAACTTCTTCTCTCTGTATAAAACCTGGCTATCCGGTAGGACTGACAACTTTTAAGACTTGCAGGATATAGGAGTTGCTTTTCTTTTAGGTTTCTATACTTAGGGACATTATTTGTAGTGGGACAGAAAGCATACCGAATCAGTGGTGTGTAAACCCAGCTTCAACATTCTAACCCAGAATTCCAGAGCACCTTGGCCACTATCGGCCACAGGAACATTTAATTAAGAAGTTTATACAGCAGTGTTCTTCATATTAGATAAGAACTATTAGATATCTAGAATATAAAAGATCTAAAATAAGGAATATTAGATACCTAGAATGTCTGGAACTGACTAGTGAAAAGCTTCCTGTCCTAGCCTCAAGAGGTTACCCAGAAGTCAAGAAGATACTGATGCTATGGAAATATTTAAGGCACATTCTTTTTCCTTTGAAATCTGAGGTTTCCTTATAGTTTCTTAGTTTTTATAATAAGCTTGGTCAAGACCTTGATGACATATGGTAGCTGTTTTAACAAATCTAAACAAACTGGGGGGCACCTGGGGAGCTCGGTGGGTTAAAGCCTCTGCCTTCGGCTCAGGTCATGATCTCAGGGTCTTGGGATCGAGCCCTGCATGGAGCTCTCTGCTCAGCCGGGAGCCTGCTTCCCCCTCTCTCTCTGCCTGCCTCTCTGCCTACTTGTGATCTCTCTCTGTCAAATAAATAAATAAAATCTTTTAATAAATAAATAAACTGGGAAGAATGGAAGAACATGTGATCAAGAAAATGGGTAGAACTGCTAATCCACAATCCCTTATTGGCAATTTCAAAATCAAAGAAGCTATGAAAACTAAAGCTTTTTGTGTGGAATTTCCTAGTGGGCAGGACTTGATCTGAATCTGAACTCATATAGTGGCAACACCCAACTAACCTGAGGCTATTCTGGCTTTAGTTATCCCACTGATGCTGAATATTCATCTCTCAGGCTACAGAAATAAGAATCTTCCTGGTTATAGGGTGCTCCAGTCCCCTGGGGTGTAACATATAGACATCGACATTGTGTTAATGTTTGCTGAACATCAACGCGCCACACTGCCATTCTAAAAATTCTGATTCTAAAGTACATTTAGGCTGAAGATCATCATAAAAGGTACATGGATCTGTTTTTAACTATCAACTTCTATCCAGTTTCAAAAATCATGCAAAAATACATTTTTTATTGGGCTATGTTAGCCATCATAAAATACATTATTAGTTTTTGATGCAGTGTTCCAAGATTCATTGTTTATGTACAACACCCAGTGCTCCATGCAATACGTGCCCTCCTTAATACCCACCACCAGGCTCACTCATCCCCCCAGTCATCTCCCCTTTAAAACCCTCAGTTTGTTTCTCTGAGTCCACGGCATCTGAAAGGGGCCTGTTTGATTCAAGTATTAAGCATATAAGCATCACAATAAGGATGATTTTATATGCAAATGCTCATACTTCAACATTCTGAAACATGACTCTTTCTGACCATGTTATACAGCCAGCTTATTCTATACATCAGATAGACTAGCTTCTTCTACACAATAAACTAGATAAACAGCACCAGCTCTTATGCTGGCTCAGGAGACTAGCACTCGGCAATCCCAATCCAAGAGTCACTGTTCTCAGTCAGACACTATTAAACTGGGTAAAAAGCTGCTTGTCCCTGCAATCTTAACCAGTCATGTGGTAACAGTAGCCAGAGTTAAGGTAATCCCCTACACCACCTTGTACATGCATAAAGTTTCACAACACAAATAGCAAATGAATTTCTATACCCAGTCTTAGTAAGTTTATTCAGGCTGAGGGGGGCCTATTAATCTTCAGACATTTTAAAGTACTCTTTGTAGCAAATGAGGATGGTTTTCTTGGACAGGACATAAACAGAATGGACAGATTATATCTAGCACAAATACAAAATTCTGCACGTACTTATTTCCCATTTTCATCCATTCCTGCCACACCATGAAGCATTACAAATCCTTACAATTCCTCTTCAGGTTATATTTACCATTCGATTTTTAAATTTTTGCCTTAAATACACAACATCAAGTATCAATTAACAGAAATGCTACCAATAACGCTATAATTTAAAGGAAAACCTTCTTCGTGTATTTGAAAGATTTAAAGACCAAGGCATCTGCCTTCAAGTAATGATTTAATCATTCAGTTCAGTAGATATATTTATTACATATACTTCACTAAACAGTTCATTTCATAGAAGGGTCAGTTATAGTTTTCACATAAGTAGTACTAAATGAGATTTGGGATTCTGAATTTTGAAATATCCACCGAACATGCCATGTTCTTTCAGGTCCCATATCTTTCACAGATCGATCTCCCAACTAGGAAACTCTTTCCACGCTTACATTTCAAGGCTCAGGTAGAGATTACCTCTCTTGAAGCCTTCCTCAAGTTCTCTGGAGAGAATTGTTCAACTTTCTTTATTGCTACCATTAGTACACTTCGTCACGGCAATTATACTGTAATTATTTTTTTTCTCACTTATCCCCCACCCTGGCAATCAGCTAATACAATACAAGCATGGTGATATATATATTCTTTGTTTCTGTCCCAGAACTTTGTTTCCCCCATTACAGGTATTTGAATGAATGAATGATCAGAGAGTTAAGATCCCGTTACGAGGTAACGTTCTCCACAATATGATCATTTGGCAAGGAGGAAAAAAGGGGGAACTGTCAGTCTTCAAAGGCAGAAAGACCAAACCAGACACTCTTTAAACAGAAAATAGGATTCACAGTCAATAGCACAAATTACACAAGTTGTGTCATGAATATTAAATTGAGAGGAAACACTGTTCAATGTCAATTGCTGCACAGAAAGGGCAGTGGTGGTAACTTGGCTATATTTCAAGTTCCCTCCTGCTGCCACACACTAAAGCATTCAAACAGAGGAACTTGCATCACTGAGAAAGTCCTGGAGAACAAGATATTTTTGTAAGAAAAAAATGAAAAGTTACTTAAAAACACTCTGGATCAAATGTTTCTCAAACAATTTGGTGCACAGGAATCCCCTGGAGCTCTTGTTAAAAGTGCAGACTGACTTGGTAGGTCTGGCTGGGGCCTGACGGTCTGCATTTTGTAACAAGCTCTCAGGTGAGGCCAATGCTGCTGGTGTACGAACCATCCTTTTTAACGAGCACTTGTGGTGCAGGGATAGATAGTCTATTTTCCTCCAAACCCCAGGTTGGACATGTCTTACTTTTAACCAGCATGCCCTTGTTACCATTCCTTGTTGTAATCTAATCTTGAAAGTGCTAACTATATAAAACATTACTGAAAATTCAACTGCAAAAAAATCTATCGTTTTAGAAATCTTTAAATTTTCTTACCTATACTCTGGTAATGCCATCGAAAGAAAATTCGTTCAGGTAGAAATTGCAGTATTTTCTATAAAACAAATGTAAAAATTGTTAAGATATAAAGAGAAAATAAACTACACACTTCATGATAGTACTATATGTGTGTGTGTAGATATACACACACACACACATAGATATATATGTATATATATATTTCAGAAAAGAAAAGAAAAAAACTATTTCTAATAATGTAAATAGCGCACTTGACCCTGTAGCCCACGGGACAGTGTCTTTTACTCATTCCAAACAACTTTCCTTCCTGAGTGCCTTAAAGGCATCACTGTTCCAAGTTTAATTCCTCCTAAAGAAAACAAGAAAAACAAGGGAAAAAAAAAAAACCCTAAAATGATCATTTTATCTCAATTAAATCATAGCCATTGCTTAGTTCATATTAAAATAATAATTTCTCAAATGCCAGATTGCCCAGGTTTCTGCTTTTTCACCTTCCACTTCCCCTTCCCATTACCATCATTATTAGTCTCTGGACAAGGACCAGTGTCAGGAAGAAGGATGAACAACCAGGAGGATAAGACCATGAACATTTGGTGGAATAACAAAATGAAATTGCTTCCAAGAATTTCTTGAAATTAATAGCTAAAAATAAGCTTAGGATTGTAGTTAGGAATTCCACCCCCTTCACCCCACACATTGGAAGATACAATAAGAAATGAATATATGACATACAAGAGTATTTGGGTAATAAAAGTAGCCTTTCCAAAAAAATCCCAAATGACCTTTTTCTTTTTTTCCCCCCACTGTAAAATAAGTTCTGGCAAGCTACTCTTGGGTCATAAGATTCACTGTAATTTCTCTGCAACCACATTTTTAAGAAATGTAGAAATTCAAAAACTGATCAAAATATATTTCTTGGTATTGATAACACATCCCTATTTTACAATAACAAATCCCCATTCTAGGTTTATCTAGGCTAATACTCTAACATTGTGAAAGAGGAAGGTAAGAAATGTATATCCAGATCTCCTGAGTAAGTATATTTCCCGGCAGCTCATCAACGGCTTCCTCCATCTGAGCCAGCCTGAGGTTTGGTTTGGTTTACATTTTCTTGTCTTAACTTTCCCCTGGGTCAGTAACATATACCTGTCTTACTTCACTTGTTCTCATTGGACAACCATGAACATGTAAGAACATCTCCTGAGAAAAGGCACGACAGGTAAACTTCCCTCAGACAAGGGGGGCGTTAAATGGCACAGACTCTTTGCTCCGCCTGGAGGCTTTTCCACCCACAGCCTTGTGCCCACGGCGCCGCCTCACCATCCCTCTCACTGCAGGTACCACCTCCCCACAGGGGCCTTTCTGGGCCTTCTTTCCTTCTGGGCGCCACCTCACCACCGCTCTGATGCTCGCTCTACGACCTGTTCTGTCATCTTCCTAGCCCTCACCCCTCGCTGAAGTCATCTTCACCTTCACTCATTTAAAGGTGGTATTCCCTCCACCAGAGTGTCAGCCCCCTGAGAAAAAGAACACCTCTGTCTTCTCTCTGAACCATCCCCAGCACCAAGAGCATGGCTGGCACACGGCATGTGCTCAAATAGTCAGGAGAAGAATCATGCATGCTTTTTACTTGTACAACTGTTTTGAGTATTTCAAGTATCCAATCTTTGCTATGGTCCTCTGTTCACGTTAACATAAAATAGACCTGGTCTTTCCTTACATGTCACTGAGTTAACGATATTTACATTAAAATACATGGGCATTTTTAAAACCCTAAACTTAGTAAAGAAAATTGAAACAAAAAAATAAAAGCTGTATAATTCAAAAGAACTAATATTTCAAGATTTGACAAATATAAACAAGAAAATATAAATGTATTTAGTTATGATCTTTCTTAAAACTTCACATCACGCCTTTACACAGATGAAAATGCTACACAAACTACACTGAAGACTATTTCTGATTATGTATATGAAAAGCAGCATGTGGCTGATCACATGCTGACAATCCCTCACAGGAGTTCTCTCCTACATTTCCACTTCAGACTTCTCTAGAACATGTCAGGTCCATATCTCCTAAGCCCATAACTCTACAGGGTATTTTATATCTTGCTTTACTACGTGTTCATGCTGACGCACACTCAAACACACTTATATACACACAATGGGCACATGCACATCAAACCCCATTTAGTGAAAAATATCTACACACTGGATACCAAGCTTGGCATTTGAAATGTAGAAATAAATATTCATGAACTACTTCATTCTTCCTTCTAAGAGTTTCTGGATTAGTGGGCCAGAGAGATGATAAAGAAAATATCATTCTGGAGGAAATAAAAGCCTGACAGAAGTTTCTCTGAGAAAAAAAAAAGAAGTTTCTCTGAGGAGCTGCCGAGGTGAGGGGAAAGCACTTCGTCTCATTAGAAGCTTCAGGGAATGGTTCCAGGAAAAAAGAACACTGGAGCTGAGACTTGCAGAGTTAATTAAGTTAGCCTAGTGGAGAACTGGAACAAAAGGAAGAGCATGTGTGAAGGGCAAGAGGCAAAGACAGCCTGGTACCTGAAAGGAACAGCAGCAGCAAAGAGCCCACTTGGCTGGCAGGTAGGTGAGGAGGAGAGGAGAAGGGCCTGGAGAAGCAGGAGAGAGGCCATGATCTCAGGGAGCACTGTGTAGTCACTGAATGGGTTCCAGCTGGAGGAGACTATAAGATGGCTGAGAAGAGAGGCAGAGATATCAAGGAAGAGGCAATGGTAGCATTTCAGAGGAGGAATGAAGTGGCCTGGACAAAGGTCAGCAAGATAAAGAGAAGCACATAATACTAATATTCAGGAGGTAAAACTGTCAAGACAGCGGTCAGAGTACTTGTGGTGAATGGAGGACTCAAGAATGACTCCCCCGTGGCTCAGCAGATGGCCACAGTTCTATCTAAGATATCACATCCAGAAGGAATCCCAGAACTGAAGCATGTCAAGTGTGGTGCTGGACATCCTGGAATTGGAGGTGTCAATGGACTTCTTCGAGGAGATGTTCTAGGCAATTCTATATATAGGCCTGGAAGGCAGAAACAAGATTTGGAGGGTAACAGGATATAGGTAGCAGCTGAAGATGTGTGTGTATAAGATCCCTCTGAGAGGGCTTAGAAGGAAATGAAATGAAACCCCAGAGATACTGGTGCATTGAAGTTCTCCGAAGACAATAAGGATGAAGAAGGAAGGGGCACCTGGGTTGCTCAGTCAGATAAGCATCTGCCTTTGGCTCAGGTCATGATTCCAGGGTCCTGGGATCGAGCCCAGAGTCAAGCTCACTGCTCAGCAGGAAGTCTGCTTCTCCTTCTCCCTCTACTGCTCCCCTGCTTATGCTCTCTCTCTCACATAAATAAATAAAATCTTAAAAAAAAAAAAAAGAAAGAAAAGGATGAAGAAGGAAGAGCAGAAGCTGGAGACAAGTATGCACAGCTCAAATAAGTTTTGAACGTGCCAGGTGTTTGCACATTTGTCTTAGAGTTAAAAATACTTATGCCTATATGTACACCTAGTGAGAAAAGGTTAAGAGATGCTGGAAAATACAAGAAAACTGATGTAAATGAAAATATAAGGAAAATGACTTCAGTATTAAATCATGTGAACTCAACATCAGCTGGTGCCTGAAGAACCCATAACCTTTCTCAGCCGGCCATCAAACACCAGGCAGGATCGATCAATCTATAAATTATGCAAAGGCAAGTAAATGGCTCTTTGGAGGAAAAAATCAAGTAGGTCTTCCCTTATAATATACACCAACATGTGTATTAGATGAAAATACACAAAAAGAAGTAAGGGTAAAAACCAGGTTATGTTTTAAGTTCCATTATACTAAAAGGGAATCAGAAGAAGTAAAAACAAGTCGGTCATCTATGGGGTATTTTAACAAGAACCCACGCAAGCACTGTCCTACCAACAGAATGGACTCCTCAACATGCCCATGAGCTGCAGACAAGGACACAGACAGGAGTATAGGACCCAGAGTGCTGTCTACAGATTACAGGAAAACATCACAAGAAAGAGAAAATCTACGACTCTGGACCTGAGAATAAGGACCAGGGTCTCAGCAGTCTGGCTGCTGCTGACCCAATGAGCAACGCTAGAGCTCAGAAAAAGAACAGCCTGGAGATGGGCTAGGAGGTTTCCAGACTAAAGAGAGAAAGACGGCCTCCATTCACATCTAAGTTTTATGGTTCTAATTCATACCTCCCTTTACTGAAAAATTAATTACAGAGGCTAGTTCGGTATGTTTGATAACAGATGAATAACGATCACTGCAGGCTGAGTTCTCTGGGGATGGATACTGTGGTGCAGTTAGGGGTGCCCTCGTTTACTGGAGCAGAACATCTGTGGAAGGGAAAGGAGGAAGGAGGAGTGGGCAGGGAGCCTCAGACCACCCTACAGAGCTGAAAGTCTCTGCCAGCTGAGCGAAGCTCCAGAGCAAGGACGGCACATTCGAGGGGTCTGGCGAGACTGAAATTGGCTAGGTCCTCGTACCACCACCTTGCTCAGTCACTGGCTGGGGATGAGAAGACTTGACTAAGGCTAGATTGCTGAAGGCATTGATAGCCTCAGGCTACCAACTAACCCTGCTCCTTGCAGCTCAGTAGCAAATTTTTTCTGGCGGGGCAATGTGAGCAGCACATCTCTCTTCCACAATCATCTTCCCATGATTAATTAGAGTATTTTCATCATATTAAGAGGCTGAGTGCCTCTAAGAGCAGTGCACCCTACTCCAGGGACACTGTCTCTGCTGGCATTGTTTCTTGTTAATGGGCTGCTGCCCCATGTTGACTGAAGCCTAGGCCCGTTGAGACCTTCCAGTCCTTTTTCTGCCTTTCAGTTCACTCTTCTTGAGCGAATGGCATGGTACTAACTCAGTATCCTAACTTTCTCATGCCTTCTCCACCAAGGCCACTGGGTGCCCAGCTGCATTCCAGGATCAACTTTTGACCCTATCCCGCCATTGGATTTTAAAACATCGTATAGAAGATGCTGAGAAAATTACTCCACAGATTCAGAAGAGATCTTCTATCAGACTAGATGAATGCTTGGCATGCCGACTGTTCTTCAGACCTGCACTTTAGTAAGGAAACCAATTTGGCACTGAATCATGTTTTTCAGCTTTCCAAAATACTTATCTGTCTCCTTGATTTGGGTTTATTTTCTTAATGTGCAACAGAGAAAAATGTCTTTTTAATACAAAGAAAACTAAGGAACTCAGCCACATGACCTGTATCTAGACACCTGGATATTGTCAGTCGCCATTCTCCAACTTGTTCTCAGGCCAGGCCTATCATCATCACCGTTCTGGATAAAAGGTTTCAGATTTATAAAATGGATGGACTTTAAAGACCCTCCAAAATAAACTCAATAAGGTTTGACTATGAAACACCATGCCCAAAGTCTAAGTTGCTGAAAACATTTCCAAATGGATAGACTCTTATACAACAACTCAAAGGTTGAAACGTCACCCACACTCATGCTTCTTTTTGTACCCAAAAATTGCAAGGACCATTGTATATGCATTAAAGTCTCTCAAGTCACTAAAAGTAAAGCCCCGCATGACCACCTGTGTCTAAATGCTAAGGCAGCCCCTCAGAAAGTCCCAGATAAAGCCTACCTTTGCTGAGGCAAATATATTATGGCATTTCCACTGCAGCTGATATTCTAAGCTACACTACTGGGAATGCCACATAAGGTACTGACATCTTATTTATATTTTCGCTGGAGAGTAAAATAAAAAATTTTTCAAGAAAGCCACACAGTGTGAATAAATATTACTGTTCTGAGAAACACATGGATCTCTTGAATGCTCAGTGCTCAGCTGCATGTATGTAGTAATCTATTATAGCACACTTGAAATCAAAATTAGGCATTACTACTGATCAGCACATCAGGGAATCTGTCATTCTTTTAACTGATTATCCATAGCGCTTTTTTCGTCAGAACCTACTGCATGACCAGGAATACAGCGAAATGTAAGCTGCAGTTTATACAAGATGCTACAGTGTACTTTAAAACTACTGATCTTCATTTAATTTGTGTGGGAAACCTTTTTCCCCCACATTATTACCAGATGATTGCAACATATCCCAGTTGATTCACACTTGATTTCAATTCTACTTAGAAAGGTAGGACGATGAAGAATGAGGACAAGATCACATCCTAACTCATGTGAGGTAATCTACCAAAACAATGGCCAACAGAACTTGTTCTGTCCAGTTGTAGGGAGCACAGGGTGCAACTCTCCCTGAAACTAGCCCTAGTGACACAGGGTGCGAGGTAAAGGAAGTGCTGCCTAGGGAAAAAATAGGGAGTTTGGTTTAAAAGAACAGTAAGTCTTAGCTACTTGACCTTTTGAGTAATAAAAGGTCAGAACCTCCTGACAACTGGGCAGTTGGGTTTAAAGGGAACACTAGGAGTACCTGGGCCACAAGGACAGTCTGGTTTCAGACAGACTCACAGGAGGAGGAGGCTGGAAACATGGATGCTTCCAGATAGACTGACAGAGAGGGCACCTTGTTCTTCAGCTGTCATGGGCCTAGCTACGCATCTCTTACTAACAATGACTCGACCTTCCAGTGTAGACAAAATATCTGCATTGAACTCTGGGGGTCAACACTTGTTTGAGAACTTAAAATTTGAGAGAAATGAGCTAACAGAAGGAACTGCATCATGTTAAATATATGACTACGTTTTTAGCTAAAAAGGGAGTGCTTCTCTTCGTATATGGCAACCCCTTCCAGAACAGTACATTATCTATCTAAGCACTAGCCATGCTGTTCCTGAGCAAGGAAACCACAGCTCCATCTTGTTACATCCTCTTCAGTCTTTAAGACCCAACTGAACCATTACCTCTTCAACCATACCTCTCACCACACCCCTCACCAGCACACTTCTCAGCTAGATGGACACAGGGCCCACCCCACTGCTAGGTGCTAGATTTCTTGAGAGAAGGGACCCTCTGTTAACTATCTTGTATCCCCAACCCCAAGAACAGTGCCTGGCACATCGTGTTTCCTAATAAGCACTACATGCACAAAGAGAAGAATGAGCAAGAAATGAAAAAGAGGAAGACAACAGGAATTCTAAGTTTAGTTCACATGTATAGGCAGACAGACAGGAAAATGCCTCAGCTGAAGGAAGGTGCCCACACACTCACAGGGTGGAAACACAGAACCTGGCATGTAGGTACTTGATAAAGATAACAGAGTATGGAATCATGCTTCCAAACATTACAGTAAACCTTAATGCTTGATTAGATCATCACTTGAGAGGCAATACTTTTCTTGTTTAAGGTAAAAGTGAATGAATGAAAGTATTTCAAAGAAGAGACTAAAATACAGGACAAAGACACCTAAAGGCAATATGGAATATAATAAAAAATGTAGGGACATCTAATTTCTCCCTCCTATACTTTAGAGATCAACCAACTCTAAAATGTTGAAAACCACATTAAGCAATTAAAACCTAGAAAGGGTAAAGGATCCCATCTACAACCAAAACAGAGAAATTACTGCTTAAAGCACAAGCGAAATTGCAAGGAGTCATGATGGGTGGGGGGTTGTACCCCTCCCATGAAAGCAGAACATACCCAGAATATGTAGCAAAGGAGGGTACTGTCCTAGAGAGAAATGGAGATTCCTCCTTCTGAAAGAGATTTGCTGAAATAGGGTAATTTTTTATAGAATTTCTGAGTCATGCTCTTAAAAGATCCAAGAAGACACTGAATCTTTTTTAAGATCTAGGAAAGTAAAGAAAATGGTGATGCACAAGTAAGTAACATGTGGAAATCAGAAAATATTATATGGCGATGAAACACAGAAAGCATGAATCTAGAGTCTGCCACAGAGTCCTCCACTATAACCCTGTGCATCACAAGACCTCCCTGGAACTAAAGAGGTTGAACAGAAATAAGTATCTACATAGAACATGTTTAAAGTTGTAAATTCTGTATATAACTAAAATTCCTACACAATCTACAAAAGCAGAATATCTATGAGAACAAAAATCAGGCTCATGGTCTTTTTTTCGGCAACATTAAGCTCCAGAACACAATGTGGTCAATGGCTCACAGTAGGCCAAGCCCAGTAGAATGGGCAACAGAATACCACCCATATGGAGAAGTCCCAAAGGAGACCAGGTGCTTATGTAAGAATCCAGTACATGATAAAGATAGCTAGAGTAAACTATACCTGTTTAAAAAAGCAAACAAAATTCAGAATTTTAAGGAAAAAAAAGATTATGATTCAGAAAGTATATAGTCAGATATATTTGTCTGAAGCTAAAAGAAAGATATTCTATTGCTGAAAATATACCAGCCACATACCTCCCTTCCTCAACATATGAAGCAAATTCATATTCCAGCAAATACAGAGATTAGTTAATCCAGAAACAAAAGTGCAAGGGCATAAACACTGTAACAGTGAGCTATATTTATAGAATAGGAGTTAATATGGTTATAAAAACTATAGTAAATCTTCAAAATCATTAACCTAAGAGAAATAACATTCTAAAAATATTATAATAAAACAATCTGGATACAAAATACTTAAAATAGCTGAGAAGTGAGAAGTACAAAAAATATATGGGATTAAAGTAAAAGCATGGGGTTATCATCAAGTACTGCGTTACTCTTGATATGAACAATTAGAAGAAAAAAGGTTTGAATAGCATTTTGCTCATTTAAAGATAATTATTAATACCACAGAGGATAATTGGGGAAGGGAGAGAAAACTGAATGGGAAGAAATCAGAGATGGAGACAAACCATGAGAGACTCTTCACTCTGGGAAACAAACTGAGTGTTATGGAAAGGGACGGGGGTGAGGGAATGGGGCAACTGGGTGATGGGCATTAAGATGGACACATGATGTGATGAACACTGGGTGTTATACGCACGTAATGAATCACTGAACACTACATCAAAAACTAATGATGTACTATATGTTGGCTCATCAAATTTAAATTAAAAATAAATAAATAAATTTGCATTCTAAAAATATTAATAAAGATTAATTATTGGAATGATAGAAAATAGAAAGTATATTTTCCAAATCACAAAGTATATTTCATAAAGTGAAAGTGACCTCTTCCTCAAAAGACAAAAGTAGAAGAAAAATCAAGAATGTTGATTATCACACACAAAAAATCATAAATACAAATAGGTTAAATTCCTCTACCAAAGACCAAGTCAGTCAGAAATGGCTTTCAAACACAGAAACATTAACAATAAGGTACAGAAAATGACATATCAGGCATGCATGGGCACAAACGCACAGCAAAGTAGTATCAATGTCAAGTGGAAAGGCTTTAAGGGGGACAAAGGGAATCATTTCAAATAGATTAAAAATGTAATTCATAATTTAGTGATAATACAAAACTTTAGGTAACCAATAACACGGGATGAAAATAAAACAAAAAAGTACATGAAAATAAAAGAAATGCAATAACTGAGGGGAAATACATTTATCATAGGAGATTTTAATGCACTCTATCCTTGACAGATAAAAGAGGCCATACAGTGCAATACAGTATCTTTGAATACAATTAAAAGTGGCGTAATATATATGTAGAGAGATAAAATCTCACTTTGCAGATTCTAACATTCATAAAAATTTACCAAAAGTTATTTTTTTTTTTTTAGTTATTTTTCTTAGCCATGGGAATAAACCCTCAAAGTAGGAGTTGCACAAGTCGCAAGTAACCTCAATGTACTGCATGTCCACCTTTGAGAGTTTAAACTAAAAAAATTTGCAAGTACTTGAGGGATTTTAAAACATTCTTGTGAGCAACAATCAAGTTAAAAAAAAAACCTATAATTACAGACTAAGGATTATCAACAATGTGAATACTGTAGAACAAAAATTGGTCAAAGCTGGAAAAGAGACAAGTAGGTAGAGTTTAATTTTCTGTAACACCAGAATGAAATAAATAAAAATAATTTTAAACTGAAAAAGTTTATAAAAGGTTGATTTTAAGGAAGAAATCAATATAAAAGAAAAGGAAATTTCATAACAACAAAAGCCTGAGTACTACAAATTACTAAGCTATAGATGGGGATTTGAATTGGTAGTAGTGTAGGTAATTAAAACAAATTTCCTCTAAATCAACTGTTTCTTTGACTCATTAATAAGTATTCCTAAGTGCCTCTTTTGTGCCAGGTACCATGGGAGGGATCAGAGAAAAAGCAACATAGGATACTGTTCCTGTTCTAAAAATGATAGCCCAAAGGGGAAAGGCAAGAGCATCAGGGATGTCAGTACATGCACAAGGAAGTGAGTACAGACAAGAAACACTTCCAAAGGGAGATCACCTTGAACTGAATCCTGAAGAATACAAAGGAGTAAGCCAGGCAGCAGGGGACATTTTAGGCAGACTAAGCAGAAGCAAGAAAAAAACAAAAACAAAGAACCCTGCTGCTTTGTTGCCAATAGGAGAAAAGTAAGGTGGGTGACAAGGGATGGAGAGGCAGGCAGAGACCAGATCAGGAAGGGCCTTGAACATCTTGGCAGGGAGTTCAGTCTTCATCCTAAAGGCCAAAGGAATCAGTTACATTATACAAAGAATGTTCCAGGTGGGAAGGGAGACAAAAGGGGCAGAAGATCACAGACCAAAGGACTAATTAGTTAGCAGGATACTCCAGTAGGAGGGAAGACTG
Organism: Potos flavus; assembly: GCA_028534135.1. NCBI lineage: Eukaryota > Metazoa > Chordata > Mammalia > Carnivora > Procyonidae > Potos > Potos flavus. The sequence continues at coordinate 82,137,503 of CM052885.1, forward strand.
AACAAAGGCTGACGTAGTGGGAAAAAGAGGGTTTTCAAGAGCACCAGCATGAGATGTATAGAACCATGGAGTGGAGAAAGTACTATCAATATTGATCAAAACAGACAGATACAGATAGGAAACCATTTTCATCACACTAAAAATGCAATATGCAAAAACATGGTAGTGTAGGCACTTGATAGACTCTAAGAGGTTATTTTTTCACTTTGATATCATGCAGAAGTTTAATATCTTTTTAACGAAAATCAAATTGCACTACACACTTTATTTTTAATGAGCGATGATCCAGAGACCTTCACAAGTCTCCAATTCAGTAGCATATAATTCTACCCACAATATATGGTTTGCTCTGAACAAAGCACTCACTAAAACAAATTCAAAAGGAGTCTTCTTTTCACACAAGGATCTTACATGAGAAACCTCAGTCACAAGCAAACATGCCATACTTTTCTTCATTTCATACAAGCTTCTACGTTCTGGCTAAAAACTATTTTTCAGGTCTCTTCAATTTTGGTAGGAGCGCAATCAGTTAGTGGTCTTTTTTGTGCCCTTTTTTTTTTTTTTTTTTCAAAACAAAACAAATCACTTCCAGAGAGTTTCCAGGTAAGTAATGAGTAGAAAATTAACAAAGCCTCAATGAGATGCCACCTTGTGGTTCCTGCCATCCGAGAAGCTTAGAGGGTTTAAATGCTTGCCTCAACACAATTAGAAAGTGTCGCAGGGGGGCGCCTGGGTGGCTCAGTCAGTTAAGCGCTTGCCTTCGGTTCAAGTCATGATCCCGGGGTCCTGGGATCAAGCCTTGCGTGGGGCTCCCTGCTCAGCGGGGAGTCTGCTTCTCCCTCTACCTCTCCCTCCCCCTCTGCCTCTCCATCTGCCTCATGTGCTTTCTCTCCCTCTCTTTCTGTCTCTCACAAATAAATAAATAAAATCTTTTAAAAAGAAGAAAAAGTGTCACAGACCTGCAACCGACTCAGGGCTGGCCACTCCGCCAAGTTCACTCAGTGAATGCCCAAGGTCTGCAAGAACAGCTGGTGCACCGTATGCAGACTTCAAGCCAGACTCTTCTTCCAACCTGGCCAGTGTCACAAGCACATCAAACACTAGGTGTCACTCTGTAACAGACACCACACTACACATCCAAACAAGACAAGCCATAGAAAATTTATACCACATGTTGGTACAACTCTCTCCTGAATTTATAAAAAGAAACCAACTTATCCAAATCGTGTGAACACACTAATTCAAATCAATTTAAAGGGAGAGAAAAAGCTCTTTACATCTCTCCTGCTCTTTTAACGATAAATACAACATGCTATTGGGGTGAATTTTCCATATATTTAGCCCTGATACCGTCTCTACTACCTGCCCTTTAAGGGTTCCTGGAAGCATTTGCTACTGCCGCCTTCCAGAGGGCCTGTTCTGAGGGTGTCAGTTACCAATGAGTCAGGCAGCACATTACGTGAGAGGGGCCAGCGTGCCAGAAAGCTCAGGGCATCTGGGCCACAGCAGATAATCGCCAGAATGTAATTTCACACTTCCACAAACATGTCTCCAGTTTCCCTTCCCCCAAGGTGAATTGAGTAATTCAGTATATCCTGTTGGGTCAATCCCAAGTTTCTCACCAGAAGTTTCAAGGCATAAAGAAAACTGTAGTCTTAAATAGTAAATTTAGAAGTTAAAACATCCATTGAAAATGGCTCCTTTCAACTTAAGACACTTGTGATTTAATTCAAATTATTAACATGCTATAATCTGATAATCAAATTTTAACCACAAGCAATGCATTCCAAGAATCCCCAGAAAGCCCTGGATGTTAATATTTTGTTTCCATCTTCCCATTTCAGAGATCATAAACATTTCATGATTCAAAGCAGACACCAGTATCACCATAGGCTATAGAAATGCAAGGCCTGGGCCCTGTGTTTGATTACTCCCCTAGCATCCATTATAGAGCACAGAACAGAGGAGTCATTTCTGAACTAACTCCCCACCCCCGGGAACATGGGAGACAAATGAGGAAAGGGCACAACGGGCCATCCGGGCCTCTACTGTGATCCCTGCACAGGGGCCTCAAGGTTTATCACGAAACAGACCACACTATTGTAACAACACTGTGATCCTCTGGAGTTGTTCCCAACCAAGGGCTCGACATTACTAAAAACAAGTATGACCAATGCTGTGAAGCCAGAACAATTCCATACATACCTCTCTTATCATGTAACATACATATAACACATTAAAATATACCCCTAAAGTCATGAAAAAGTGACCTAACATTCAGGTCAGGACAACCAGTGGCAGGACAACCAGATTTTGCTCACTACCTGGAATTCAGGACAGCTTTGGGGATTGGAGCTGGGTGTCGGTGTCTACACTGGCTCAGTTTTTTTTTTAAACTGTTCTCCAGGGAATGTGAACTAACACTAGGTTGGTTGGTTGGTTTGTTTATTTGTTTGTTTTTCCCAATTGAAATCAGTCATTCAGAATTATTGTAGTGACCCAGGAGCTGCATTCAAGGTTGGCATCATTCTTTGAAAAGAAAAAAAAATCCATGGAAGCATCCAAGTATTTGAAATCCTCAATAAGAACTTAAATTCCAAGTTCCAAGGATTTAAGAAGAATCTGCTTTTCTTGTTCGTTTTATTTGTTCTTGTCCCTCCTCCACTCAATAACAGTAAAGTGGTCCTTGTGGAAAAAAGAATAAAAAGCAATAACAACACGAGAGGTTTGTGGAAGGAGGTCCTTAACTCGGTATGAGGAGGGAGTAGCGTGGAAGTATGTTTGCACATTGGACCGTCTGAAAGAAGGCATGACAAATAAAGCAAAGGACAGCAGACACTGTGGAAACCAGTTAATTGAAAAACTACAATTCTGCTGTCTTGCTATATGGTATTTGCCCCTAAAAAGGGTGTTAGCCATTATATAGAGAAAGCAAAAGGACTGTGACTTAATCTTGCTGGATACCTGCCCTCAATGTGCTGGTCTGTCTATGATTCAGCCCAAGCTTTTCCACTGAACCCCTGCATGAGCTTGGGATTCATTTTCATCTGCAAAGAGTTATAAAAGGTATGCAGTTCCACCAACGGAAGGACAAAGAAGGTGAGGGAAGAAAAATGAGGTGGGGGGAAAGGGGGGAGAAATGAAAACAAACATCTCAGAATTGTCTGTAATCCTATTATATTTATAATTCCAGTTTTTCTTCAGGAAATGCTTCTCTCTTATTACTATCTGAGGTAGGGTGACGTTATTAAGTGTGAAAAGTTATAAATGATCTCCATCTATATTGAAAAAAATATCAAAACTCAAATTACTGATAGAAATACAAAGCGACTGTACAGAGAGTGAAAAGCAGGCATTCATTTCACCTTCTTTTGCACAACTCCAGGCACGGCACTGGGTCCGGTTGTGTTATTATTTTCAGAAAAGCTAGTAAAAATCCCTTCCCCCTAATTTGAGGAAAAGAATTAGAGGCTAAACTGACTAACTCTAAGAGTTCACTTGGAGCAGTAAAACACAAGAGAACCTGTGTTGAATTCCATTAAAGTAAGACAGCTTCCTCTACAGCCCTGGATTCACTGCCGCTCAGTTGGGACTCCCAAACTAACTACACCCAGCAGGACTCCATATGCACGAGTCCTGCCTCCACCCCAGCATTACCTCCACACCACAGACAGGGAAGGGACATGGTAGGTAGGAGGCCTACAGTAAATTTCAAACGACCAAACTTCATCTTCAATAGTAAAGGAGAAACAAACACTAGTGACCATAGTCTACTCCCCTGCCTCTGTGTGCCCCTGAAGAAGCCCACAGATCATCGGCACTCTCTGGGTAGCTCACCTGCTGCGGTTTGCCCCTAGCACCCACGCCTCTCTGACCTGAATCTCCCCCACCGAAGCAAGGGAGAAGGAGAAATAGCATACCTCTTCCTGAAATGACACTCGAGTGTTTTCACTCTCTTGGGGTGAGGGAGTGAGTACAGGGGACATAAGGACCTGTGATGGGGAGATGAAGTACTACGTCATTTGGCCACTATTTAAAGGATTCTTTTCATCCTAAAACAAGCATGAAAAGAGTAGGATGAATTTGTGTGTGGCTTTTCCATTTCATGTTTGCATTAGACCACTTTGGAACCATGCTTCCCTCCAGCCAAGGGCACTGTGGCAACAGAGCCTGAGAAGCCCAGGGAAACCATGTCAGTAAAACCCTGAACCTTAAGTCCCCTGAGCTACAAGGACACAAATGTGCTGATGATTTTACCAAGTTTTTAACAAAGAGAAATAAGTCCTTCTAATGAGGTAACAGCTCTGTTGATAGACTATCGAGCTTCTCTGTCCAGTCAGTAGCCACTAGGCACATGAGGCTATTTAATTTTAAATTTTAAATCAAATGAAATTACTTAAAATTAAAGCTTCAGTCACAACAGCCGTATTTCAAGCACTGAACAGCCCACCTGGCTAGCGCTTATCTAACTGCACAGCACCGACACAGAACATTCCCATCATCGCAGAGTTCTACTGAACAGAGCTGCCCTAGAGAAAAAGCAACTGAGATGTTTAGATTTGCAAAGGCTAGTCGAGTCAAGTCAATTTAATATTCAAAACTAAACGGAAGCATGAAATTAAATTTCATGCTAAAAGACTTGCTGGTGAACTTCCTGATTTGCAGTGTCGTGGGTTGGTAGAGCTGCAGGAGACCTCAGGGCTAGCCAGTCCCAGTCCTTCACTTTCCAGACATGGAAGCCAAGGTAAAGAAAGGGTGAGTACCAACCTCAAGGCCACACAGCTCAGCAGAATCAATGCATGATCTAAAGCTACCTTCCTCCTATTTCTTTTATCCAGAGAGTTTTAGGTGAGGAAGGGAAATGTTTTTGAAATAAAAATAACAAATAAATCCATCAGAGATAAGATGAGAATTTAAGAGGCTTTAATCCACCAATAAACAGAAACAGGCCCAAATCACTGAGGGGGCAACAAAGGAGTATACATAATGGTTTCTGGGCTCAGGAACTTTACAGTCTCATTAGGAAGCTAAGGCCCAGCCACCTTCAGGGAAAACTAAGAACATCCAGCTATAATGAAATGGTCACATGGGAAAGTATTACATAAGTCCACAGAAAAAAATGGGCACCCCTAACTGGAGTTGCCAGAAGAAATCAGTGGGTCCGAAAAGAGCTGGAAAGTATGGGCCAGAGTACGAGGACAGCAAAGGGCAGTCCCCGAAGAGAACTGCATAACCAAGAGGCAGGAGTCAAACTATGCAACAAGAGGTAAAGGGGCAGTAAGCAAAGCAGTCTATGTGTGAGAGAGCACTTCCACAGAACACCACCCTCAACAACATGAGAAAGAAAACATGCGGGGCCCTTTAGGGGGCTGAGAGTGTTAACCCAGCTCAGGCCACACTGTAAGAAGCTATAAAGAACCCATGCAGGTATCTAGGAAGGAGAAAACAGAGCGTATTTAATCTGGTGGGGTAATTTGAATAAATCTAAAACTAAGGAATCTAGAAGTCAAATGTCCTATATATCTGCGATGTCAACTCTGTGATCTTTGAAAAATAGATAAATGAGTAGCATTCCAAGGTCACAACATGTGTAAGCCTTGAAATTACACCTCTCCTGTCAATGTATATTTTAATTGGGGTAAGGGGGTGGGGGAAAGGAAATGCCTTGCTATCAAATTCTAGAATTATCTTAACCATAAATGAGTATAACTCCAAACGACTGGATTTCTGAACCAAAGGGAAATGGCATATGACATGGCAAACAGCCTGAAACAACATCTCTGTATCAACTATATGCTCTCATTTTCTGTAGTCTTGATGCTCTGACATCTGGGACCTTACTGACCTCACGGGGACTGCCCTTCCCAGGGTAAGCCAAGTCAGACACACAGTACCTGCCAACATGCCTTTGACAGGCAAACCAACCAATTCAAAATCCATTCCTGCAACCACCTCCTTTTATGGGTTTTCAGACTCGGGACACTATCTTCCTGCTCAAACCACCTGGGGACCACGGACTAGACCACTAGGGGCCCCTTCTACAGCCCAGAACCTGCCAAAATTATTCAAACTATCAGATCCTAAACCTGCTTAGCTTGCTTACCTTGCCTTGCCCATTCCTCTTCAAAAATTACAATGGAGACTCCACCCTCAGTCCCCCCTCTCTGCCTGCTCTCTGTGTGCTCTCTGGTTCCCTCTTCATAGCCCTGCTGGGAGGCCATCCCTCCTGTTCCTACCACACTCCTGGGAGTACAATAAACATTTCTTCCTTCATAGCAACCATTTTCATGTCTGCGTGCCTATCTTACCACACCTGCTGAAAACAAATCCCATATGCCATTAAAACAACCTCTTAACTACTGAAAATAGAGGGTTCTCAAAGTTAGTTGACCTTGAAGCCCATTCACCAGGCATTTCTACACCAGCCCTCCTTTTCCACTGTGCAGATAGCTACCTCGAGGGCTGCCACCAAAGTATCACTTCTACAAAAAGCCATTCAGAATTTTCTGGGACTCAGGTCATTACTGGACTTCTGGCATAAGTCCACTGTTAGTGGTGGATGCTTCCAATAGTAGGCAATGGAACATGCTCAATGAAGACAGAGGGTTCTGTCTGACTTGCCCACCGCCGTATCTCCAGCACCTAGAAATGTGCCTGAAACACGTAGCTGGCATCCAATAAATGTGTGTAATAAATGAATGAACTGCACAAGACTACATACGTATTGGAAGAAGTGGCCTGCGGAATACAGCTTCAAAAGCAGGAGAGTACTGAAACTCCTACATAGTAGGTGGCATGGCACGGAGTTAAGAAAATGGGTTCTACAATCAGACCAGAGCTTAAATCTCAATAGATGTGCAATCTTGGACAAGTCACCTACAACAACAAAGACCCCAGTCTTCCATTGATAAAAATTGGGAAGACAGAATCCACTTCAGAAGGAAAGGAGGACACAGGACAGCCATGTGCAACACTTATATTGTGGTCAAGATGGCGGTGTAAATTCATTTTAGGTCCCACACCATCATCCCCCACTACCATTTGAAACACATGGCAATGATAGATGAAACATATTTTTAAGAGAAGAATAAAATTAACAAGTGAACCTCAGTTAAAAAAAAAAAAAAGTGACGGACATCCGCATGAAGCAGCAACCACAGAAACTCAAAATGATGCACAGATTTGCTATCACAAGCAAAGGTGTCTGGAGGTCGACTTCAGGGAGAACAAGGGCTTCCGCTGGAGATAAAGGCAGACGAAAAGGCCTGCTTGCTGCCTGAAACCGCCAACTTCAACTGGGCTGGCAGCCTTGATTGCATACCACTTGCTTCATCAGAGCACTGTGAGGTCTCCATAGCTCATTACATCTAAACACTACTGCCTCCTTTTGCAAAGCTCCCCTTCCAGATCACCCTTGACTTACAGAGACAGGTAGCAGGTCTCCCTACACACTCTCCTTCCAAACTCTCTCATCTCTCTGCTTTCTTCTGATTCACTTTTTATTTATAGGCTATCTTTACACGATATCCTCTCTAGGATTTAACATGTCTTAATAATTCTACCTCTTTGGAAAGGAAGCCTTCCCCAATTATTTACACCTTGATAAGTATTTACCTCTGAATCCTCACAAACCATCACTTTATATGGCACTAACTTGTACAAAGTAGCAATGAAGTTACTTAATTTTCAGAATGAACCATACAAATTACAACCTACCTTCTAAAGCCAGAGACAGAAAGAGAACATAAGCATAAACAAAAGTAATGCTGCTTCATTATTCATTCATATTTACTATGCAAAAGGAAAGTTTTACGAAGCTTGGAATAATATATATTTGTTCTATTATATAGGCAACTAAGCCTCTGTAGATGGTACTGTATCCTTAATAACTCCCTCCCTAATCTAGAATTTCTGAACAAGGAGAGGGTATTAAAATCTCCTCTGTGGGAGGTATAGGACTACAGTGTCTGTCTCTGGCTTTCCTGCTGCAGGACGAGACTTGTAATTAGTGACGGCAAATGGAATTCTCAAAACATTTCTGGGCTTTAAAGGACATCAGAAAACTAACAAAGGACTTAAAAAATGGTAGGAAAGGAAGTAAGAAGAAGGAAAGTGGCAGAAACAAAGTGAGCCAAAACCTGATCTGCAAGCAACAAGCTCAAGAGAAACAATTCAGGGTGCCAGAGAACGAATGCCAATTTCACTGCAGGATCTCTAGATGTCTGTGCCCTCCAGACTCCAGTTCCCACCACATGGTAAGTTGGAGGAACTGAACCTGAGATTTCTTTAATAAACCAGGACCCTCAAATGGAGCCAAAGTGGTCCCAACCAAGAACATTCCCAGCCTCCTGGCAAAAGAAAGACAAACCCTCCAGAAACACACAGCTTTGAAAGAGATTAAATCGATGTTCCAATAAATCTTGTCTCAAAATCCCATCACGCCGCATGCAAGGAAAGAAGCCACTGTGAGAGACAGCAGATTGAGGGACACCGAAGACTTTAGACACTGGAATGATCAGATACAGAATAGGAAATATTACATGTTAAATGTTTAAGAACACAAAAGAGGTCTAAAAATGAAGAAGGATCAAGAGCCTATCAAAAGCGACAGGCCAAGTATGAACACTGGACTGAAGGAAGTTAAAACATGGACCAAAATCACCGAGATGTAAAACACAACAGAATGCTGGAGCAGCAGATGAGCCCCAAATGAAGGAGGTCACGCACTGCACGGAAGAACTGAAGACATGCCCCGGAGTGCAACACAAGGAGGCAGGGGAAGAGGGTGAAAGCCAGCTCCAGAGACATGGAGAACAGATCGAGGTTTAAATAAGTACAGCAGTAGGACAGAAAGAGTCAACATTTGAGAAGACAGCAGCTGAGCATTTTACAGAAATGATAAAGGATCTGAATCCAGAAATACAGGAAATGCACAGATACCAAGCAAGACAAGAAATCTTCAACTATACAATCTGTGTAAAGCTACAGAACACCAAATACTAAGAAAAAGGTTTTAAGAGAAGCCAGAGAGAAAAGGCATGTAAAGGAACGACCAGACGGGGAACTGGGTTTACTGCCACTACGGCTAATACTGCGTCTAATACGCCTAACAACTGAAGACAGTGAAGATTAATCCAGAGCAGAGAAAACTGAAAGAAATATGACCCTCAAAAGAAGGGTCATGCCAATGAATTTCAAAACTCTGGTGATCAAAATTTCTTAGAATTCCTCAAATTCTTAGAAAAATATATAATTTAGGAAACCTCAATCAAGAAAAAGAATACCTTAAATATCCTAAAATAATTCCAAAATGATTAAAGAAATTGAATGAGTGGTTAAAACCTTCCAGTTAAAAACAAAACAAAAAAACACCCGTTTCAGAAGGTCTTTACAGGAAAAACTAAAAACCATTCTAGGAACAGATCATTCCAATCTTATGTAAGCTATTTTATAAAATAGAAAAAGAAATGTTTGACACCAGGTTCTACAACTTCTATAACAGGATCATTCAGAAACGATGTGAGGAAGGGTAATTTAGGCCAACATCAGTTGTGAACATAGATCCAAAAATGCGAAGTATTAGCCTCCAAAATTCAGAAGTATAATTCACCACATTTATATTCATGAAGAATTACACAAGGTTATCTCAGTTAATGCAGGAAAATATACACATTTGGAAACTTCGAAACGTATCTATGACTTTTTATAAATCTTACCAAACTAGAATTAGAAGCAAACTTAATCTGATAAAGTATATCTACTGAAAATTTACAGAAAACTTCATTAACTAAACATCAGGAGGCAGGGGAAGCCCTGAATGATGAAACACTAACAGAATTCTTTAAATTAGAAGCAGGATGACCGTCTTTGTTGTGTCTATTCAGCCATGTACTGAAGGGCCAGGCCAGTGCCATAAGACAAGAAAACAGACTAACAGGCTAGCTCATCATTATTCACAAACCATCTCACTGTCCACCAAGAAAACAAACAAACAAATCTATAGACAAAATGTTGGAATTAAATACATCACAGATACTCACTTAACCCAGCAGTACGGATGGAATGAATGAACTTGAGCTAAATTCAAAAACGCGGACAAATCTCAGAAATACCATTTAATGTAAACAGCAAGCCACAGATGATTATGTACCATGTGAGATCATTTTTATTATACTCAAAACCAAACAAAACTGCAAAAGGCATTGTTTAGGGATATGAATCCTCTGGTAAAAACCATTTTTAAAAAAGAAGGGTACTGGCATAATGCAGAGTAAGGACTGCCTTCAGAGGAGAAAAAGAATAGGATCTAGGAGAAGCACCCAACTAGCTTCTAGTTCTAAAGGTCTAGTTCTTGAAGCACGATGCTTCACAACTTGCGTATATATTATAGATTCTTTAGTAAATACATCAACTGCTACAGAAATAAGATCATTTAAATTAGTGGGATAGTGCAAACAAATGATGGTTAGGAGATCCATATGTAAGTGACAGGCTTAATTAAAGCTCCTGTTAAAGACAGCTGGTCTATACGAATTTCATTCATAGGAGGGTTACCACAGGAAACACAATAACCACCACAAAATAGACAGTGAATCAATGTCTCTTACTCTGGGGAAGGAGTACAGCCCTTAAAGGAGGGAAAGAGGAACCACAGTCAGTGCCAACCATGAGCCAAGTACTGGGCGGGAGGTCTTCCGATATCTGCTTTATTCCACAGACCCAAAAAGTCCATGGAGAACCTTCTGCCCTGGCCTCTGCCTCCAGCCAGCTCTGAAACAAACAGACATTTGGCCTTCCCTTCACAGTCATAAAGTTGATCTCACACCAACCTAAGCACATGTCTCTTCAAATCATGAATAATTTCTAGATAACCAACACTTAATGTTCAGAACCTACAATTTAGTTCTACTGTAGCTCTCGAGGTAACAGTAACCTGGCCACTTGTCCAATACAATTGGTGGACAAGAAAGACTGTAAGCTTCATGGATCAAGAACCACACCCAAATATATTGTTCCAACTTAGAAAAGAATATGTAAACACACATGGACACACTGACACATAGGAAGACTGCAATCTCACCAGTAGTCAGGACCATACATATTAAAAAGAATGAGTTTTCAACATGTCAGTTTGCACAGACACACAAAAAAATCATCTCCTGTGTTGGTTAGGGAAATTTACACACAACTTCCATACAAATTTCCATATAAGTTTTTATGACCTTTTCGAAAACAATTTGGCAATATCGGTATTTTAAATGTGGATACATTTCCATCTAATAATTTCACATCTAGGTAAACATACAGGAAAAATTCTCCCACATTTGCAAAACCAATTTAAAATCACAAGAATATTCTTTGCAGCACTGTTTGTAAAAGTAGAAGGAAAAAAATACGTGTCCATCATTTTTTACATCTTCAAGTAATATTAAAGAGTTAAAATACCACATTTTCAATAAAAATCTTAAAAGCTAAATGAATTTAATAAAAACTTACTTCAAAAAGAAAGAGGATGGAGTCCAGCTCCTCCCTTTGTGATTTATTATTCCCTGGAATATATAAAAAAAATTAGTTATCATGACAATGTGTAAATTTGAGAATATTAAAAATTATGTTATACTGAAAGCATTTAAGCTTCAACATACACTCATTTATTAAAAACTACCAGGAGGTAGCACGGAATCTGTGTCAGGGATGTAGATAGACACCCAGGCCACACCGCCTGAGTCCACATCTAGCAGAGCCACTTCTCGCTAGCTGTTTAAACACAGCTTCCATGTTTTACAAGTCACCGTCAACCCATGGAAGGCAATTTATTCCTTTCTCAATTAGTTACTTATGAGCTCAAATTATGAAGGAATGCACAGCAGAAGCAACGAAAGAATTCTAGCTTTTTTGATGTGAAGAGGCACAGAGCAGTCATAACTTTGAAAAGCCATGATTGTGCTCAGGCCATGTGCACTCTCCTTTTGAGGGTGACAATCACAGAAACTACAAAACCTACAGCAGCCAGTTACATTGATTGTCAGGTCTTTGTGCCAGGGACTCTGTGCTAAGTGCTTGCCATTCAGCACCTAACTTAGGAAGCAGCAAACCTTTTCCGGAAAGGGCCACCTAGTGTATATTTTAGGCTCTACAGGCCCCTCTTGAAATCACCCAAGCAGCCATAGAGAACACATACATGCACTGGGGATGACTGTGTCCATCAACTTATTTGTACAAACAAGCAGCTAGCTGTAAGCTGTGGACTCCTGATCTAATGGAATACCCAGAGCTCTATGAAATAAGAGATGATGGCAATGTTTTGGGAGAAAGTTGCTCTGGGCAGAGGGACTGGACAAAGTTCTTATAGCAGAGCAAGCCTGGCATGGTCAGGAAACAGTGAGAGGGCCCTTGTGTCTGCAGCAAAGGGGGAGAACTGCTGCAGGTAAGGTTAGAAAGCAGGTAGGGTAAAGGCAGGCAGGTAAGTGGGGTCTGAGGTCATTGTAATGACTTCCAGAATTGGGAAGCGATTTCAGCGTGTGGAGTGCTGAGCCATGATGTGACATATTTTTATAACATCACTCCAGCTGCTCCTCTTGAAGAGACTCTGGCAGGGGTGAGGGGATGGGGATCACAATTGTGGGAAGAGGAAGACCATTTCTGAGGCTAACTGTAATAATCCAGGTGAGGATAATGGGAGCAGCACATTACCAGCACAGGCAGTGAAAAGAGGCCAATGATCCTGGATGTATTTTGAAGGTAGAGCCAATAAACTTGGGTTTTGGTCTAAATAACGGAAGGTTGAAGTTATCACAAGATGATTTCATTACTCGTAGCAAACATTTTCCTTCTTTCTTGGTACACTTTCTTCCTGGTACTCCAATCAAAACACAGACTGTTAAAAGCAAGAAACTTTAATATCTCAACCCTATTTTTATTGGTTCTTCATTATGAATCTTTATAGTAGACTGCAGGAATGCAGAATTTTTCCTCTCCTATCAAGAGATGTCTATTTCTCTATTGGCATCAGAGAGGCACCTAACTTACTCCGGCCAATGTGACATGAACAAATGTGAGGCAAGCACAAGATTGAAAAGCCTTACGCACTCGCTGAGCTTGGAACCCTAAGGCCAGCATGTACAGGAGCTTAAGATAGCCTGTAAGCATGGAGTGCCCTGGTCAACAGAGTGCCAACCACAGGACACATAAATGAGGCCATCTACCACCAGCTGATGGAAGAGGCATATGCCAGCCTAAACCAAAAGAACTGCCCAATAAACCCAGAAAATTGTAAGCTCAATGACTGGTTGTTTTATTAAGGCACTTAGTTTTGGGATGGTCTATAATGCAATTTGTTATGCAGCACAAACTAACTGATACATTGATGAACAACTACATTTTTTCTAAAAGGACAGAGAGAGCAAAAGGAGGAAGAAGGAGGCATAGAGGAGCCTTTAAATGCATCTTTTGGTTGTAGGGCTTTTTTTTTTTTAAGACAAAGGATTTTAATATCTTTCTTTGCTATTTTGGTTACCCATAATATCACACTTTTTTCCTCCACACACCTGTGAAAAAAGTTAAGCGGAGCCACACCAGGAAACAGGATAAAAATCAGATTGTTTTGTATTTGAATTATCTACCAATTTGGAAAAAAATTAAGCTTTTAAGATTTAGGTCAATTTATAACTCACAGGGGGAAAAAAACTGAGCAGTTCATTGAAAAACAAAAAACAAAACCCCTTGTGGGCATCCTTGGGCACGTGCCCGTATTTGACTTGATGACCATCTAGAACCTGGAGTATTCTGTAAGACTCTGAGCCATGTGGTCTGTGTCCAAACCACCACAGCACCTTGCGCCACCTTCCTTCCCCTCCATGCCTGACGTCCGCCTCAGGTTCTGCAGAAGCACTCACGGCATCCATACAGTCCTCTCTGCATGCTCTATACCTGACCCCATCTCAACCCACGTCCCCCAGCACCTTGCACCAACAGTCATCTCCCTTCTGTCAGCCTGCAAACAGGTAAATGCAGCCTGTAAAACCTTCCCTCGACCAAGCTGTGCCTGGAGTTACAATCATGTCTTCACCATCAAACTTTCTAAAAGGGTATTCTTGTGTGTAGCCTCCGTGGTCTCACCCCCAGTCACTCCATCTCTCTGTCTGGCTTAGGATCCCACTACTCACCTAATCTTTTCTTTCAGTACTCAGTGACAGCCTCCTCGACCCACTACCACTTCCTAATCCAGCTACTCCACAACTTTTTGCATCATCAAACATTGCTGACATTTCATTCCTTGAAATTCTCTCTTCTCTGGGCTTCTGTGACAAAATGCTTTCCTGGCATCAAAGCCCCTTCCACTACTTCCACTACTTCCACTCCATCCACTACTCCTTTATCCTTCCTCTTTATCTGCCCCAAAAAAGGAATTACCCCCAAATCCTTAACTGTCACTCTCTCTACAAAGAACATGTCCATTGGCAACAGCATGATTGCACCTCTCTTCCCCTAAGCTCTCATCCCTACATTTTTACTGCCCAGCCAGAACCTAGACCTGGGGGTCCCACAGACACCTCAACTCAGACTACCCAAAGATGCACTCATCCTCCTACCTCCTGAACTTGGCTCCTCTCCAGAGTTCCCACAACTGTTGTGGCCATTGACAAACCAGACTCAACATTCTGAAAGCACAGATGCACCCCTAAGCCTACTGCAGCATTCCTTACAATAGCCAAGATATGGAGGCAGCCCAAGTGTCCAGCAACAGAAGATGAAGTAGTACATACATACAATGGTATATTACTCGGCCATCAAAAAGGATGAGATCTTGATATTTACAACAGTATGGATGTACCTAGAGGGTACTGTGCTAAGCGAAATAAGTCAGAGAAAAACAAATACTGTACAATTTCACCCATATGTGGAATCTAAAAAAAAAACAAGTGAATAAGCAAGCACGCCAAAAGGGGAATCGAACCTATAAATACAGAGAACAAACTGATGTTTGTGAGAAGGAAGAGGGTAGAGGGACATACAAAATGGGTGATGGGGAGTGGGAGGTACAGGCTTCCAATTATGGAAGGAACAAGTCACGGAGATGAAAGGCACAGACTATCGAATATAGTCAGTGGTACAATAATAGCACTGTATGGTGACAGATGGCAGCTACATTTGTAGTGAGCACAGCATAATATATCAACTTGTCAAGTCACTATGTTGCACATTTGAAACTAATATGATATGTGTCAACCATACTCAAGTAAAAAAAAGATTTTTATTAAATAAAACTGAGGTAGAAATAAGTGTGCTAACATGTAAGGATTTCCAAAACAGACTACATGAAAACAAATAAGAAGGTGATGACGGCAGCTAATATTTATTGAGCACATACTATGTGCCCTACTCTGTCCTGAAATCCCAGGATACATGCTAACCTGTTTGATGCCAACAGGAGGAAGCTGAGCCAGAGAGAGGTAAAGTAACTTGCCCAAGGAGAAACAGCTGGAAAGATATGGCCAACATCCAAACCCAGTCTGGCTCCCCAGGCTACATTATCCGTCACCTAAATACCGAGCAGATTGTGCAATGTGACATTATTGGCTTGATTTTTCAAAGAATATTTTATATAAGGGTATAACTATAAACATAATACATTAATAACACATATAGAAAGAAATGTATGAAACTTTTAATAGTGGTTGCATGCAGAGCAGAACTGGGGACCTGGGCTAAAACATATGCTTCAATTTTCATTTCAAACCCTTTATTTTAAAGATTTTATTTATTTATTTGACAGAGAGAGAGAGCACAAGCAGGCAGAGCAGCAGGCAGAGGGAAAGAGAGAAGCTGGCTCCTCACTGAGCAGAGAGCTGGGACCTGGGGCTCAATCCCAGGACTCTGGGATCATGACCCAAGCCAAAGGCAGACACTTAACCAACTGGGCCACCCAGGCTCCCCATTTCAAACCCTTTAGTGGAGTCTGAATTGTTTTTTTATAGTGTGCACATATTACTTTTATGTCTTTCTAAGTAAATTATTCCTGTGGAGCTCTTGCCCTCTGTGGGTTTCTCCTTCTATTTTCCCGGTAGCCATTTGTTGTTCAATTAACAGCTGTATGAGAGAACATTCCAGGGAAACAAAGATGCTAATAACAACCATTGCAATCTCCCAGCTTTGTTAAGAGTCTGGCAAGTAAGGAAGCTTTAAAAGCATAGAACTTGTGGCTCATGACACATACAACCTCTAAAACTTTCTGAACATTAAAAAAAAACCAAACTTTGTATATAAAAAACATTTTTTGTAGAAATGCTTACCTTTTATTTATTTTTTTAAAGGTTTTATTTTTTATTTTTTTAAAGATTTGATTTATTTATTTGACAGAGAGAGAAAGAGAGATCACAAGTATGCAGAGAGGCAGGCAGAGAGAGAGGGGGAAGCAGGCTCCCCACTGAGCAGAGAGCCCGATTCGGGGCTCGATTCCAGGACCCTGAGATCATGACCTGAGCCGAAGGCAGAGGCTTAACCCACTGAGTCACCCAGGTGCCCCAAATGCTTACCTTTTAATTTCAAACTACTTTCCAGTGTTATAAAATTTTCATAGAAGATGAAATATATCTGAGAATAGTTGGTCTCAAAAAACTGCTTAAGATCACTTGCATCCACATTATCTGAAAAGAAAAAGTTACCATTATGACAATAATCTTATACAACTATCAGAATTCACAAACAACCTTTTCAGAAATGAAGGAAAGTAAAAACTAGTTTTATTCCCCTATGAGACAAAACAGAACAACAAAAATAGTATCGCCATCCATTTGTTCTCCACAAAGAGATCTTAGTTGGCCTGGGGCCCCTCCTCCACAGGCAGACCCATCCAGGAGACTGATTCGAGGGCATAAGAGCCATGGGGGCACAGCATTCAAAGAGGAGCTAGAAGGCTAGAGGCCAGTACAGGTCTGGGGATAGAGGCTAGTACAGGTCTGGGGAGGAACAAGACGCCCTCCTGTTGGGGCTGGGGAATAGAAGTTCATGGAAGAGGTGGCTTTGACATAGGCCATAAAGAGGGATGGGTTTGTTTGTCCATCTGAAAAACAATTCTGCTGTTGGAATCCTAAATGGTCCAGTCTCTCCTCCCTCCCAGCTGACCTGAGACCAGCTCAAGAGAGGCACTGCCCAGCACACCCACCCACTTCCACCTGGGCCACTGGTCAAAGCCTTCCCTCCAGCTCCCAGGAGAGCTGTTCCACTCCTGTTTGGACACAGGGAGGCCCACCATGTGTTCCCACAGTTGCCCTGACCAGTGTTTCCCCTTGTTGCACCAGGGGTGCTCAACCAGGACCGCGGCTAGAGAGGCAGGTTGTGCAGGGAGCTTAGCTCAGCAATAACTGCTGGGGCCCAGTAGAACACAGCCACTTCATCCAGGGGCCCAATTATCCCTCATAACTCTGATCAAAGTACTCAGCCACTGTCAACACACCCTTGTGCATTTTCCTTAGCAAACAGGTTGTTTGTACCATTTACAACAGGGTCCTGACCAAGGTGTTAGCTCTTGGGAAGAATTCACTAGTCATCTTGAGAGAATGAAGAACAGCTTCTTTAAATAAATTCTGCAAGGATTACTCAAGAAACAAATGTGCAGCTATTCAATCTATGATAAAGTGGATTCAATTGAATGTTGGGGTCCTAATACTGTGACTAGATGTGAACACATTCATTACTATATTTAAGTTCTATAAACTTAACACTAACACTGGTGAATCTAAGGAGCTGCTTTCCTCTGAGAACCATAGAGGGCTTTTCATAAAAAAAAAAAAAAAAAAAAATCTGACCTGGTTCTTTGAAATAATGCACATAAGGTGTTTGTAAAGTTGTGTCAGCTGCCAATTTCACGTTCTATTTTTTGCCCCCAAGTAAGAGCACAGAGCAGTGGAAGTTCCTAGTAACTAACAAATTTACCTGCACGAAAGCAGGTAGCAATGAAACTAGTATTATCATTCATAGGAGCTACATAATCTTGCCAAGGAATCCTTGAGAGCCTTCCACAGAATGTGTGGTTCCAAGAAAGGATTCTGTTCATTTTCACTTCAGTATGAACTGCTGGTCCATCCACCACTGTTTCCTCGGAAGCATACTTCACCTGCCAGCTCCGACTGGCACTCACTGGTCGCTGCAACATCCCCAGTCTGCCTGGAGACTAGGTCAGTGCCTCTGCTATTGCCCTACCAGCTGGTTCTCCCTGGGTCATAAAACGTATCTCACTTTACTTAATTCCTGATGGAATCCCTCCCAATGGAATTCTTGACTTAATTCTGAAGAAATGATCTGATTTCTCTGTTAGAGATACTACCAACCCTACAGAACCCCCGGTCCTTCCCATGCATCATTATGTCCCCTGCATCTAGCACAGTATTTATCTAGTTCAATATTTTCTTGAATGAGTTGAATAAAAGAAATAGCCTGTAACATATGTACATTAACATATATAACACATAACAATGATAGGATAATGGCCACATCATGTAAACCATTAACTAGATCATATACCTATAGGAAAGAAATGGCCTCACCCACTTTCAAGTCCTGGGGACTATCAAGAAAGGGATTTCACCCCTCTGCTGAGGACTCCAGAATTCACCCTGCAAGCTCGACTCTCAAAGCCTGCTGCCAACTGGATTTCTCCACAGGAGGGTCTACAAGTCTCCTCAAATCAAACATGTCCAAAGGAAAGTATTGTTCTCCCCTCAAATTCTGTTCTTCCCTCAGGCCCTGCCACTCACCCAGCTGCTCGTCGTCCCAGGTTCTTCTCACTCCTTCGCAGTCCATCTCCAGGGTGGCAGTTCCACCTCTAACATGCTCCAGCCCTGGGGACTTCATGCCCTCCACATTCCTGCCTGGCATATGTCACTATGAATCCTCACCCAGGCTGCAACAGCCCTCTGCCTGGGCTCCTGCTTCCACTCCTCCCCTCCACTGGCCGTCCTCCACTATTCAGTCAGCAGAAAGACTGAACACTGTAAATCTGGTCCTTCTTCACTCAAAACCTCCCAGTGGCCTCCAATAGTACTTAAAATCCAAACTCCTGACCGCAGGAGTGCAGCCTATGAGGCCCTGTGTAGTTTCCTCCATTCCACGCCAACTTCATTTCACAGCACTCGTCCTTCACAGCCCACACTCTAGCCACAGTGGCTTCTTTCTATTGCCTGAACTTCTCAAATGCATTATCCATTTGGGCCACCTCTAGTATGCTGCCCCCACCCCCAGAGCCCCACAGAGTTCATTCCCTCTCATCCTTCAGAACTGGGATCACACCTCTTCAAAGAAATCTAAAGTGCCCCTGTATGTCACGCTTCACATGCCATCCGATCACCCTGCCTTCCTTCCTTCTAGCCTCTGCAATGGCTAGATACCTCACTGCTCACCAGTGAACAGGCCTTGGACACACAATGTCATAAGCAAGCAAGCAGTTTCCCTGGCATTGAGGATGTGGGAGGACTGACAAAGTCAGATGGCACAGCCAGATGGCACTGGGTGATCGATGACTCCCTCATCTTCCCTGGGTCCCCCTTGGTCCATCAGGGATACTCAAATAGAGCAACCTGAACAAAGAGGGTTCGAGTTAAGGTTGAGGAGCATTCATACAGACTGAGGTGCTCTCATGAAACCAAAAGTCCAGGTAATAGCCATCTTCCTCCTCAGTCATTCATGATCTTTCTCATGGATGAGGGAATGGATGGGACAGAGCTCCAAGTACTTACCATCAAGACCATTAGATACCTTTCAGGTAACCTGATACACAGGGAAACTAAGAGCATGACAAGTGTAACATACTCAGTTTTATTTAAAAATATGAGGACTGCTCCCTGGTCTAGGAGTCCTCTTCACATAATTCCTTCCTACTACAGCACTTAAGATTCATTGAAATTCTCTCATTTATTCATTTCCTTCTTCACTGACTGTCACTCTACTAACTAGAATGGAAGCTACATAAGGGCAGGAAGCTCATCCAATTTGTTCATGGCTCTATTCCTAGCCCCAGGAACAGAGTTTGGTACCCAAAAGGTACTCACTGTGTAAAAGCAAGACTCATCAGGTGAATCTTTAAAAGTAAGCCTAGACCTTGGAAAAGGAAATCACAGATACTGGAATTTAGCATCCTGCACAAGGGAACACAAGAAAGTAAGAAAGGGCTGATTTTTAACAGGGCTAACTTCAAGAAGCATAGAGACAAGGAGGAAGGCTTCGTTCAGATGAAACAATGAACAACAACAAAAACAAACAAAAACAACTATAACCAGAAACATCCTTAGACAGACTTTCTTTACCCATTCATTTGAATATTACTGAGCCAGTACCCATGCCAACTTGCCTTGAGCCAAGTGCTAGGAAATTCAAAGACAGTAAGACACGGGGCCTTTGAGGGTACAGAAGTAAACAACGCAAAAGGCACCACGACCAAAGCTGATGCAGGGCAACAAAGCAGAGAGTAGACAAAGCCACTTGGAGAGGGTGGGAATATAAATTAATGTTACACATTTATGCTTTATAAGACACTTTCAGGAATTTCTTTTATTGAACCCTCACCCATAACCCTGTGAGGTAGATGGGGCAGGTGTGATTGAGATAAAAAAACCACAGGTTCTGGATCTTACGTGACTTGCCCAAGGTAACATAGTCAGAGATGTGGGCAGAACTCCCATCTGGTCTCCCAACTCAAATCTGAACCACACAAAAGTCTCAGAGACAAGGGGGAATAAATCAAAACCAGAAATCAGGTCAGGAATATATAAAAATAATCATCACCTTGGGGATGTAAAGGAGAGCCAAATAAAAAAGAGCAGTAAGATAAGTAGACAGGTGAGAAATGAGGGGAGTGAGTGGCACTGAAAATGAGAACTGCCAATTTCCCCATGAAGGAGCTCACGGCAGTCCTGAGATGCACCACAGCACTCATGGTGAGCAGTAAGCAAGAGAGAGGAGGGAAAAGTGCTCAACAACAGAGCCCAGGCCGCAAACTGCCTCTGAGGTGGTGATTTTCAGCCTTTGGCACAGACACTAGCACACTGCCTTAACTATCATCACAATGCCCAGAGAAGTACATTCAAACTAACCACAGAGAAACAACCAGCAGATAGCTTTACAGAGCTAGGGGTCATTCCTGAATTTTTAAAGAAATCTTTAATTTCCCATTCTCCTTTACCACCAACCAAGAGCCAATAAACCGTTTCTATCATTTTCCCACTTCATCTCAAAAATAATCCATAAATCACACCAACTGCTACCCTCTCCCATTCCTTTGTCCAGCTAAAACCTCTTGTTGACAATTATTTTTCCCTATCTAGCTGAAAGGCAATAGCAAAGGTTGAGGGCAAAAACCTCCAGACCAGACTGCCTTGAGTAAAGTCCAGAAGCTACAAGGTCTTGGACAAGTTTTTGAAGCACTCTCTGCCTCAACTGCAAACTCAGAAATGGGGCCAACAACGGTTCCTGTATCACGGGACTGGTGGGGGGATAAAATGAGCATGTCAGAGTACAGTCAGCATTATACAAATGTTAGTTGTTTTATAATTGCCTAGTTCCTGACAAAGGCCATCTCACTAGGTGGGAATAACCAGCTTCACCTACCTGTGAAGCCATAAAACTCAATGACTCATGAAACTCATACACTTAATGAGACTGGCCTTATTAAATGGCACTTGATTTCAGTACAGCAATAAGCACCACCAACAAACCAACCTATGAAAGCAATGGGATTATCCCTCCATTTCCCTCCACGTATAATCCTTTCCAATACCATTTCTACTTCTTTTTGAGAGGATCATAACACAGCCTCACGAAAACCTGCTTCAGCAGACCCCAGGAAGCACCAAAGGAAGGGGAAAGATCCTTACCCGACTCGGGAGCCCCAGTGGAAACCCTCAAAAGGAAAAAAGAGCTCAGTTCAGTTCTTCCCTAGGAGGGAATGACCCCTCCCCAGACCTTCCTATGGCTCTATCCCTCCTGCTGCGCACCCTCCCCACCCAGAGAACTAAGAGCCTTCCCAGCCCTGCCTACACATTCATGTGTAAATGAAGATGGTATCATTTACTCATTTACTAGTTTACTCAAATTCCCTAGACAATGGCACTGAAGCACGATACTCAATATTACAGACTGCTCTACAGAAAAAGGGGAAATAAATATTCAAGGTGAACTTGACAACTTAAATAAAACAATTTAGAACAGTGAGAACGAGGAAAATAAACTAGTCAGACATAAGACAGAAAACACTGACAAGGATAAATGTCAGTAGTAATGCACTGTTACTTAAAAGCTAATATGACTCTGGTGATTTCACCTTCTAACAACTGCCTTGGTCCCTGTCCTCTTTCCCTCTTGTGGTAGTTTGTAAAAATGCCACAAATTCTTCTTTAGCTGAAGCCACACCTTTGGGTGATGCACACCCACAAATGATTTGGGGCAACCAGTCCTTAGAAATATGACCCAGTGGTGGCTGGAGAACCTCAGGCAGTCTCTGCTCTAAAGGATACGAGGAAACTCCTGGAGCAGAGCTGGACCCAACCCACAGTGGAGCCAACCCCAAGCAAACGGCAGCCAGAGGCAGAACCACCCCAACCAATGCAGGCTGGTGAGGAAGAAAAATAGACACTTGTTGCCATAAGGCCTACGTAAGCCATAAGGTTTGGGAGGGGCCGTTATTCAACATTATTGTGGAAATGTTGATGGGGAAGAAGAAACTCATCACCAAGCAACTTCACTAGCCATGAAGGTCAGCAAGCCCATGAAGAGATGCTCCCAAGGGTAACATTATAAGGAAAAGCAGAAAAAATGGATCTGAATAACAGAGGCTGCCCATTGATACAAACTTTCTGTCAACAGTAATCCATCTAACCAGGGTGCAGGCAAGACTCCTTTTCCTGACACTGGCCAGGAGATTTTAGAACCTCCTGTGTGTGCAGTGTACTGTGCCAAGGGCAGAGGAACGACCTGGAGCTTCGTACCTGGTAAGGAGGTAAAATCCACTCAATGAAGCCCTTTCGAGACTCAGCAAGTAATCAGGGCATAAGACAGCAGGTATGCTGATTGTGCTTCAATGGTAAATCAACACTTTTCTCATCATCATTATTATTAAAGAGAAATACATATCTGAAAAATGCATCTATTTACAGACCTAAAAATGTCCCTTGTACCAATTATATGCAAATGTAAAATCCTGGTGTGGATGAAATACTAACTACCTAGCAGATGAAAGGTTCAGCCCCCGTCCATCAGGGCTATGAAAGGAGATGTGGTCAAGGACGTGGTGTGAGAAGTCTGGTGGAAAAGGGCGAATCAGGAATTGGGCCTAGTCATCCCCCAAAGTCAGCTTGCAGGTAAGGACACCTGGTGTGACACTATACACACCCAATACCCCACCATGCAAAGTTATTTCTAGAAGTTCTGGAAAGCATTAAGATCTCAAAGAGAAAAGTCAATTCTGCAAGCACACTTTTTCTGATGCCATGGAGACTTCAAATTTCAGAAAAACTCTCTCAATGTGCCATGTTTTCAATCCACATCCACTTTTAGGTATAAACATCATTGGACATATTTGACATGGAATTACTCCCGGTCATCTAGGAGTCATCTAGAAGTTAAGCAATAATGTACTGAAGATAACCCTTACTCCGCCCCACCCCAACATAAGGAGATGCTCCCCTTGCTTCTGCCCGACACCCATACCCTTTTCTTCACCTCCCCACCACAAGATGCCTGACACCAGACTCAATAAATAGACAACCATTAGACTAGGCACACACCAGGGATGTTCCCTCTGGCCTTCCACCCTCATTTCCATCCATGTCCCTAGAAATCCAAGCTTCCCACATAACCCACATCTCTGACTGTCACTTCCATATGGCTCTGGGCATCACCTAATCTCACCCAGCTTCCTAACCACAACCCTTCTATGCCCTGGAAACAAAAAAGCTTACCAAATCCCCTCTCCTGCACCACATCCCTTCTGGCTCCACCTAAAACCTGGAGTCCCTTGAGGGGACTGCTTCCCTGTAGACTGTCAGGTAAGCCTTTCGTTATTCCTACACCACATACTGCCGGGCCTAAGACGAGGTGTGCATCCTCCCTGCTCCCCACTGCAATATCCAGACCAAGGCAGTGCTTCCTCTCAGGCACACCAATGGTTCTTTGCTATTCGCACAAGCAGTCTGCATGACAACTAGCCCACTTGCCCGAGCTGCACACAGTCTTTCACTCATCCCAGCACGCTCTCAGAAGATTTCAGGGCCTGGCTCACTTTCTCTTGTAACTAGCACTGATTTCAGCATTTACAAAGGTCATGCCTGACTTCCACACCCCAACAAGGCTGTCCTCCCCCCCCGTCCCACCATGCATGCCCACAGCACAGCCTAGACCCAGGTACTGCTTGTCACCTCCCCACATCTGGGGTCCCAGTTTCGTTCTGCTCTCCTGTCGCTTGCCATTTCCCCTTGTCCCTGCTCGCCCTTCTAGAAAGCTAATTCCAGCAACTCTTCAATCCTACCAGGTCCTTGAACCCAAAGACTCCACCATCTGGTCACTATATATACAGGCTCCTTAAGTCTTCACTTCTTTCTTCCCCTTTTTGGTTTCCACAGCCCATCTTTTTAATCAGCCCTTGCACACTGACCCTCCCAATGCCCTCCCTTTCCCCTTTCCATATTCACCCAAGAGAACCCCAGTCTCAGTTTTGATCTTAAGTCAACTGAATGTATTTATGTGCACACAGGCCATGTGCTAGACATAAAAAAGGATTTTTTAAATTGTTTTAAATACTGAATACATATGTGAAAGAATAAGTTTCATAACTATATAACTTATGATATATAATAAAATAAAAATAAACACTTTAAACCCACCCACCCAAGCAAGCATCCAAGCCAATTAGGCTTTCACCCCACCATTTAAATAAGCCCCATCCACACTGTTCATCAATTTTCAGTGCTCTCCAGGGCCAACAGACACACAGAAGAAGGATTTCCTCCTTTCCTGCCTCTGGATGTTGTTCTATCTGGGTGCAGTGCTTGTAAGGGCTGCAGGCATTCTGCCACCTTGAGGACAAGCCTGCCACACTGAGGACACTAAGGATGGCAAGGAAGGGAGGCAGAGAGAGTCTGGACTGTCAACATCACAGAACTGCTGAATGAATTAGCTGGCTCGGGGTTCACCCTGCCTGGGGTCCACTTTTATAGCAGGAAAAAAAAAAATTCCTTATCATTTGCACTTGGGTATTCTGTTTCCTGCATCCAAAAACATTCTTATAAATACCGAAATAAAATCTGACAGTTGAACAGGAAACAATTATCGGTATGACTGAAGAGGTTGTAAAAGATATCCATCCTAATAAAATGGATTATTTTCATTTCTTTGTACTTAGAAGGTAAACTAGATATAGAAAGCAAAATTCTTACAAGTCAGGAAGATATTAACGCTTTGTTATCCAGGACTGACAATCCGCATGTAAAAGTAATTCTGTATAAAGATATAACCCAATTACCTAGCGCTAATGTTTTAAAAAGTAGAGCTATGTTATTGAAATATTTTGACATACATTTCTCAAATACAGGATCCTAAGACTTTTTTTTAACCAATATGAAGTACCAATATAACAAAACATAAATGTACACCAATGATATACAATGTCTAAATCAAATGTGCTTCATATACATTTTAATATATCTATTCCTTCAGTAGGATCAAGCTTCATCACACTTTTTAAGTCAATGCAAAATTGCTTCTACTTTTCTTGACCTGAATTGGGGCTAGCCTATATTACAGTCAAAACTACTCATCAGGGAGTCACTGATAGAAATAAAACAGATAAAGCGGGAGCTAGCTGGTAACCTCTGCCTGTGCCCATCTCCAACAACTAAGAAAGCAGAAAAGTGGTGATGGGGGCAGAGAGAGCCATCTTACTTACGTCAAATAATTATTAATAATTATAGTAACAGCTTACAAAGAGCTTTGATTATATTAACTTAATTAAACCTCTAGCAGCCATAGGAAGCAGGTACTGTCCTTACGGCCAGTGGAAGGTCAAAGAGGTTAGGTCACCACCGGACTCAAGCCCAGGCAGCCAGGCTCCCACATTGCTCCTCTAAATCCAGTATCAACAGGAAGTGATCGAGGAGGTACAGGGAAGCATAACTGGAAACACAATTTTTTAAAAGATTTATTGATTCATTTGAGAGAGAGAGAAAGAGAGAGAGAGAGAAAGACTATGAGTGGGGGAGGGGCAGAAGGAGAGGGAGAGGGGAAGCAGACTCCCTGCTGGGTGGGAAGCCTGACACAGGGCTCTATCCCAGGACCCCCGAAATTATGATCTGAACTGAAGTCAGATGCTTAACCAACTGAGCCACCCAGGCGCCCCGAAAACACATTTTTTTTAAAGCACATAGATCTGGTAGAAGTCACAGAACTAAAGAGTTACTAAATCTAAAAGCAGACCCAGAAGTTGGTTTATTTAGGACACCAAAGTCAGCTTGCAAGTGGAATGAACTTCCTCCTGGACAGGTTAAAAAGATGCTCTTTCTGTGAAGTTATCTCAGCAAAGGCTGAAATGGCCTTCCCCAAACGCCTCTCTTCACCTCTGGAAATCCATCACGATGTCCCCCAACCTGTCAGCAGCTACAAACATGCTCTTCTGTATTCCTTACACAAGAAACCTAAAGCCTCTGGTCACCAGGCAGCCACTCTTCTCATTGCCAGGCCTCAATCTGCTAGCAGCATGGGAAAGCCAGAAACCCACAACCTGAAGAATGGGTGGCAGATCATGTGTTATACGAGTCTAGTGGAACATAAGACAGCCATTTAAGTATTGTGTAAGTCTGCACTTACTGATGTGGAAAAATATCCAATGAGTGTTAAGTCAAAAATCTAGGGTTAGACCATGCGTAATGACTATTCATGTAAAACAGTGTTTCTGTGTGCTGCACACCCAAGACAGACACAGACAGAGAGGGAGAGAGACACAGAGAGAAGAGGATACATGTAAGCAAGAGCAAGCATAGAACACATGCTTACCGAAACTGGAACAATAGTCATTAGGGGATTGCAGAATTTGAAAAGCTTTCTCATACTTAAATTATTTTTGGCTTATTTGTATCATTCAAATGTTTATAATGAGCACATTAAATTTCATAACAACAACAAAAAAAACTATGCACAACAACATGGATGGACCTTGAAGGCTTTACGCTAAGTGAAGTAAGTCAGACAGAGAAAGATAAATATGTACTCAATGATCTCACCCATGAAGGGAAGGGGAAGGGAAGGGAAAAAGCAAGCTTTTTTTTATTGCTGCCACAATAAGGACACAGGCCATGTGTGCACACCTTCCGCAAAACCTGCTCCTGCCATGGCTTCCACAACTACTCACTTCTCTTCTCCAGCACCACTCTTTCTCTTACCTCTTCCCTTTTCTGTCTCTAGTCACTGCTCAGTATTGGGGCCATGGATCGAACTTTTTATAAAGCAAGCCAAAAGAAAAGAAAGGCTTTGTTTACAAAGAAAGGTCCTGAAGGTCAACTCGGTCATTCCCCTGCTCGTCCTCCCCCTGTGGCTCTCCATCTCACCTTAGGAAAAAAATCCCAAGTCCTCAGTGAGACCCACAAGCCCCACCTGGTCCTACCCTTTCCTCCCCTACTCCCAACTCCTCCAACTCTATAGACTTCCATTAGCTTTTCAAGCCTATATGACTCAGAGCCTTTGCACTTACTGTTCCCTCTGTCTGGAATACTACTCCCATAAATAATCACTAAGCTGTTCCCTGCTTAACCCAGATCTTGTCTCTAAACCCTTCTTCAGAGAGGCCTTCCCTGACCCTGCTGTCTAGACCAGCATACACACAACCCTATGAAGCTTCATTTTTCTATAATCATCACCTGAAATTATACATTTACTTGTTATTTGTTTATTGTCCATCTGCCCTAATAGAATGAAAATCTCATATGAAATTGAAGCTTCATTTGGCACACAGTAAGCCCTCAGTATCTACTTGGGGAATGACTTAAAAAAAATGTACACTGTCGAACATAGAGCTCAAAGAGTGGCAAATCCATTTATTAAAAGGGAAACCCTTACTTCCCTCAAATTAGATAAATCCTCAAATATAACTCCCACAGGCTTATGTAGAACTTAGAAAATGTCATGTAAGGTTTTCTCAATGACCTAGGATTATCAA
This sequence comes from Potos flavus, assembly GCA_028534135.1. Taxonomy (NCBI): domain Eukaryota; kingdom Metazoa; phylum Chordata; class Mammalia; order Carnivora; family Procyonidae; genus Potos; species Potos flavus. The sequence goes on from CM052885.1 coordinate 82,165,695, forward strand.
CACACAAGGCAATGCTCTTGTGATACACACGGGCATGAGCAGAGATATGAGCAGTACTGTTTTGTATGGGAATGTATCAGAATGCCTTTCCAGAACTACTTTCTCAGAAACATGTGAGCTGGAATGAGATTCGGTCTCCAGGAACAGGGCAAATAATAACCAGGCCAGCCAATCCGAGTATCCCATCTCCTACAGGAACAGGTCCACGACCCATGGAAAGCCAATCAGTGTGGTCTCAGCTCCTGGGGCCCCAGAGGGGCCACACTCTTCTCAAGGGTCACTAGTTTTCAGGGACCATCTCTCCTGCACCTGGCAGAGTTAGCCTGACAATGAAGCACAGAAAAGAAACAAACATGGAACCAAAGTGGAAAGGAGTATTTTTCACCAAGAGGGAGGTCAAAAAAGAGAGTGGACGTGAGAATGGGTGAGTGTCCTGGACTCCACTTACATCCCTGTCAACAGTCATACTTACTTAAAGCCAAATGTTCCCCTAGAGTAGTTGTGTGTATCATTAAATCCCCCCGCTTTTGAAGTTAGACTTTCTGCCACTGCAACCAAGAGTCTTGACTCATACAAATATGCTCAACATATACAGTTGACCCTTGAACAATGCAGGGATTAGGGGTGTCTACTTCCTGCATGTAACTTTTGACTCCCCCAAAACTTAACACTCTGTTGACCAGAAGCCTCACCAATAACATAAACAATTAACACGTATTTTGTATATATGTAATATGCACATGATATGCTGTATTCTTACAATAAAGTAAGCTAGAGAAAAGAAAATATTAAGAAAATCCTAAGGAAGATAAAATACATTTATAGTCCTGTACTGTTATAAAAAAAAAAATCCACATATAAGGGAACCCATGCAGTTCAAAGCTGTTGTTCAAGGGTCAACTGTACTATCACTCTGGTAGAGCAGAATGATTTTAAAAAGAAAAAAAAAAAAAAAAATCCCCCAGCTGGTTAAACACACACACAGGTGCTTGCCAGGGGTGGGAGGGAGAAGGGAACAAGAGACTGCTTCATGGGTACAGGGTTTTCTGTTGGAGGGATGAGAACGTCCTGGAACTAGATAGAGGTGTGATGATTGCACAGCACTGTAAATGTTCTAAATGCCACTGGATCGTTCACTTTAAAATGACTAATTCTACATTATGTGAAATTTACCTCAATAAACAAAATTTTAAATGTGAAAACAATGCTGCAATGCATTTCTTAATCGCCTTTAAGTATACCTATCATCATTTCCAAGAAAAGGAAATTAAGTCAAATGATATGTACATTTTTAAGACCATTAGCATATACCAACAAATTACTGTCCAGAGAGATCATACCAAACTAGAATCCTATCAAAGGTGTATTGGAAAGCAAACACAGATAACCAGGAGGAATCATTAAGGGAAAAAAACAAACACAATAGCAACTTTGCTAAAATAATAGGTAAATACATTTTTATTTGTAAGTTTATATATCCTAGATAACTCAAGTGACATTTAAAACACTGCTTCTTGTCATTTCTTCATTTGTGACAGATATATGTATATTTTAAACATGTGTTCTAATTTCTCCTGTTAATATATAGGGGCTCTCTATGTACTGAGGATATAACTATATCCTGTCCTATAATTTCAAATATTTTTCCAGTTCATTATTTACTTTTTACTTCAATTAAAATGATGTGTCTGCTTGTGTACATATTTATTTCAGAGCAGGAAGAGAGGAACAGAACCATTCTCTCCAAAATAAATAGCTTCAATATGACACGCACACACACATGAGGATACACACACAGAGACGAGATGATATTTTACTTCTACCCCAAAGTACAGCATAAGCTCTACTACAACAAGCTTAACTAACCCAAACACATCCTTCTCTTATTAGACATAAAATCCACGGAAAATAGAGGTCTACACTGTTTGTCCTAGAAATATGACCATACAGAAATAAAACATGTTAATCCCTTTCAAAAGTTGTAAAGAAGCAACATATGTCATGGGTTCCCCTCTCTTCCATGCTGTCTTAAAAATACTATCAAAGATCTCATTGAAAGAATTTTTCCTAGTAAGTATCAGTCCTTTTGGGGGGATAGTGACTCAGTTTTGGTTTCTGTATATTTAAAATTTTCCAATAGTGTCTCTGCAATTTTGTTTCCATTAAAGAAGCCTCACCCAAGCCTATCCTCAACAGCTCTCTGGTCCGGCTGCCCCTTTCTCCGGACCTCTTTGACCAACCTCTTCTCCCTTTTGTCCACACAAATAGTCCTTTCTTACAGCTGTTCTCCTTGGGATCAAAGGGGTGGGTGTGATAATGAGTGCATGTACACAAGGGACAAGGTTAGGGGACTCTTTCAGGAGACCTTAATTCTCAGTCTCAAATCATTACTTTAATGATGGGAACATATGACTTGTGAAAACAATCTTTGGGGCAGGAAGGCTTTCAGAAATTTTTCAAAACATCAGGTGGCTGTTACTTCCCCAGAGACTTATATCCGTCTATTTGAAAATCACATTTTGGAATTTGCTTTTTAAATAGTTGTTGATTCTAGACTTGGATTGCAAGCTCTGGCACCCCCAACTCTGTGTATAGCGCCTGGTACATATTCTGTCTGTATAAAAAATAACTGCTAAATGAACAAGGGGACTCTGGAGCCAGCTACCTGGGTTCAAATCCTGCCTCTGTCACTTATCAGCTGTGTAACCTTGAACAAGATTCTTAACCTCTCTGTATCTCATCTGTAAAATGAAGAGAATAATATTATCTATCCCATTTAGGAGGATTACATGAGTTAATTCAAGTAAAAGTATTTCTGGCAGTGTTTGGCACATGGGAAGTGCTGATTAAATGCTAATTATTACAATTACAAATAAGGAAGTATGTTACCAAAGGGAATCAAGATGAACAAGAAGCTCTTCATGTTCTCAATGTATTTATCGTCTAGGAGGGGAGATCCAGCAGATACAAAGCCAAAGGCCATAAATGCCAAATGCAAAGTTCAAAATGCTATGGGAATTCTGAGGAAATATCATCTCAGGGCAGAGGGATATAGAAAGTTTTTGTGGAACATGTAGTGTGCTCATGCTGTCTCCTGGAAGGGTTTTAGATGGTAGGATGGGCAACACCTTCTGGGGGAAAGGGATGGTGTGTCAGTTTGGGCTCCCTGAGAAGTAGACACCAAGACAGGATTACATGTGTAGGAGATTTATTAGGGGAACTGTCAGTGAAGGGGAAAGGGGACAGACCTGGGAGGGCAGGGGGAGACTTAACCACAGTGCAGGTCTGACCCCCTGTGAAGGAGACAGGGAAGGAAGGAGGGTTGGGAGGAAGGGTCTCAGACTCCAACTCAGTCCTAAGAAGGTCTCGACCAACCCATGAGGAGTCCCCAAGCCAAAGTCACCCTTCAGAGGCATCTGGATCTTGCATGAGTGGACCACAGTAGTATTCCCGCTTGCTCAGTAACTGCAAGTAGCCCAAGAGAAGCTCAGCTTTGGCTAAGAAGTGGTGGTGAATCCAGAGGGCAGCAGCCGGAGCCATCAGTCAGTCATGATCCCCACAGCAGAGGCCCGAGTGGCACATTCTCATGGTGCCCACAGTGGGGCACAGGCAATGTCACTAGTACCTATGTGTCCTTGAAACCATGGTTGAAGTTCAGCGAATATGTGCCATCACTTAAAATCAAACACAAGATGATATCAAAGGGCTCCTTATCTTTTTAAGCTAAACCTCAGTTGCAATAGCGAAATGATGTATTTACTGTTGAAAATTACAACTACTTTTAGAATATCTTTCAGATGTGGTTTCAGTTTCTAAAACAATATAAAAGACACAAAAATGGTTATGAAATATCTCTTTTATAAAAACCACAGTTAAAAACTTGAAATGGGCATTCAGAACTAAGTCAGAAACAAAGCTTGACCAACAATCTAAAAGGTAAGTCCCTTCTGAACTGGTAGGTTAAGGCGACACATTGATCCAATGAGAATATGAGAAAACATATCGCAAAAGAGCAAGGTGCCAAACGAATATGTACAATCATGTTACATCTTATGTGAGCTCAAGTGGCATTCAAGGCAAAAATGGAGAAGATCAAAATTACCCCTAACCACTAGAGCCACACCCAGTAGGACAGATGGTCCCAGAGATGAGAGGCATGAAGGAGAGAAGACCACTGAGAACACAGCACTTCGCTGGGCGCACCTGCTGCCACTCTGGGACACATGGTCACTGAGTAGAAGGCCAGATAATATGTGCACTCCCTAACTGTCCTCGTTTTATAAATATACATTTCCTGGCTTCTCACCAAGTACTGAATGCACAAGTTAAATGCATTTTGAGAGCGCCTCCCAAAAGAACTACAATAACAAGTCTTACAGATTATAGTCTTTCCTTTATTTTAAGGGGATGCATGGCACAGAAGAGAGAACAAGACATCCTCAGTTCCTATCACTACACCAGCAAGAAAACTGGCTCGGTAGTTAAGTCTACCTTTTACCTTCACAGAGAAAACATAAGCCATGGCATGAGAGCTCCCTCCACATCTAGGACCCCATTTTTAGTTCCTCCAAGTGGCCTTAAAGGAAGTGGTGTCCCTCTTGTCAAACCTGATCTCCTGCTCTACCCTCTTGATTCCACTGAAGACCCCACCTTTCTCCATTTGTATTCCCTTTCTCTGCACTGTTTCTTTGATTTTACTCTTTTATTAGTTCCTTCTTCTACATATATATAAACTCAAATTTGCTCAGCTCTTAAAAAATAGAAAAAGCATATCCACACATACACACTCACCCACCCATCCTTGATCTGGGATTTCCCCCCTCTCTTTCTGGCATATTAATCTGTATTCTTTCCATTTCATGACCCAGAACTATGACTCAAGCTAGCTAAAGCAAAACCAGGGTGTTATTGGCACCTGCAACCGAGAAGCTCAGGGGTGGAGATGGCACAGACACAGCCGAACCTCTCGGCTCACACAGGGTCTGCTGTGCTTGTCTCACCCTCCATCTCTCTGCCCTGCTTCCCTCTGATTAGGAATTCCATTTGAAGTAGGTTCCCTCCACACTAGGGAAAGATAAACGCTGGCAACCCATGCTACACCCTCAGGGTTTGCAATCCAAAAGCTTGGGAGCTCTCACTGTCATGGCACTCACGTTTCAAATCTCAGGGAGTCTGAGACTCTTGGGCCATTCACCAAGGGGACACATCGGATTTGGCTCCTAGTCTCTACTTCGGTCCTCTTGGTTCCCAACAACTACCCACACCACAGGATAAAAGCCATGGTGGCCACACCATTACCTTCACACAAATTCTTCTCCATGCAGTCCACTCATCCCCAACTTATCCCCCAGGGAAACCCCCTATTCATCATTCCAAATCCACCTCAGACCACATCTCAGTCAGGAAGCACTGGCGAACTCTCCAAGAGGCACAGGTCCTGGGCTTCTGCCTTATTAATATGTGAATACACAGCCCTCCTGAGCAAACAGACAGACATAGACACACACACCCACTCATACGCTCTTGAAAAAATATCTATGGAACTGAAATTTTTTTAAAATCTGAGGACAGAATAATTCTCTGTCCCATTTTTATTAATTTTGCAGTACAATTACATAGTCTTCCTTTAAAAAATAATTTTAAAATTTAAATGGAATCAATTTATGTTTTGAAACTCAATTTTTTAAAATAAACAATTCTCTACAGTTTTATCTATGACAAGATCAGTACTCTAAACAGCTACTAAAAGTATTCATGCGGAACTGCAAGTAAAACACAAACAAAATAAAAATACAAAGTATAAAAGTTTACCTCAAAATATTCTGGACCTATCAATTAGCTCTCTTCCCAGAATAAAAGGAGGAAATCAGCCTTTTTCAGCTGTCCCAAATGAAACATTCGATCCGCCTTTTACCCTAGGTTCACACTTCTCTCATCAGAAGTCCAGACATCCTCGAGCCCTAGAGGCAGGGATACACATAACTGTGTCCGAAGCTCATCTCACGTTCCGGAGGTTACAGATATAAAACGTTAGTAATTGATGAAAAATTAGCAGAGAGCATTTATGGCAAGATGACTTCGCGTCAAACAAGGTTAAATAAGAGAGACCAAACGAAGACTGCCTGAAGCCCTGAAATTACAACTCAGGCTTTGCTATCCTTGTAAAATGTCCTTTGGCACTAACATCCATGCAAATATTTTACCACCTGCTAGGTCCACCAAGGGCACAGAGAGGCCACTGAAAAGGAAAACACAAAAGGAGTCTTATCTTTTGCCATGCTGAAATCAAATATAGCCTCAAGTCTCCCTAGAAGAATCTAGTAAAACAGACCAGGAAGAGAGCAGCACAAGTCAAAGCAACATTTCTGGGAGACATGCAAATACCCCAAGGCTTTTGTTTATATGTCAACATTCACTGTGGTGGGTAAATATATTTTCTGATATATAAATATACTTTTGAGTCAGATAACTAGCAGAGGCACGACATGGCCTTTAGAATCAGGAATCCCAGCTCTGCCACTTACCAACTGGGTGCTGACAGACAAGTAGTTAAGCTCGCTGCGCCTCAGTTTCTGTACCCTCTCAGCTAAGGGTAGGAACACTACCTGCATTAGAGGTTGTGGGAAGATTTGATGGAACCATGATGAAAATAAACAACCATACCATAGCTTTCTACCCTACTATTAAGTTCCAGACCCCTTGTCCAACAACCTCCTAGACATTTCCACTTGGATCCTGCCCTTTTCTCAAACTCAACACCCCTAACACCAAATTCATCTTCTCCTATCATTAGCCAGGATCGCCTCCTAACTCCTCTGGCCCTCCTACCTGACACTCCCATTCTCCAAAATGCCTACCGCCAATTATCAAATTACATAAATGTGTTTATTGCTAGTTGGACTACAGTGGACATGGTAGGCTCAATCCTTGCTGCTAGCAGGCTCATTGGGAGCAACACTTAGGAAAGAGCAGAGTCAACTGAGTCATAAACATGTTCAAAGCCAACAATTTGACTTCAGTGGAATCTGTCCTAAGGAAATAATACAAAATAGAGACAAAGCTGCTTCCCAAGATGTTTAGAGCAGTATTATTGAGATCAGAGAAAAAAAGAAAGAGAGAGAGAAAGGAAGGAAACAATTTAATCATCCAGGAAACTGTAAGCTAGCTTACGGTACACAGTTTCAACAATACTTGTAGTTAATAAAAATGAGAGGAAAATGCTAACGATAAGTTTAAATGCCAACATTTAAAATTGTAAGTGAACTTGTCCCTACCTAAAGCAACATAAGCTTAAAAGGAAATATATCAGCATTTTCCACTTTACTCTGTCAATATATAGAGAGCATTTGTGAGAGACTGCTCTCTTCTCTCTGGTTCCAAATAGTTGGCCAGAGCCCCGATGTCACTTGATTTACCTTGACTATGGCCTCTTATCCCAGATCTCTTCTCCTTCAGACTGATCACTCCTCTCCTAGCTTCTACAAATCTGTTTCATTACTTCACTGAGACAATCACTAGTCTTACTGCATTGGTCCTTTGAAATCCCACCCCTCCTCTCCATTCACAGAGCATCTAATTTCAGACCCTTGTCATTTGTCTCTTCCTTCTCTGCCAGCAGTGTCACCCCTCCCATTACCTCCCATTCCATTTTCCTGGCCCTGCTGACAGGCAGGCAGCTCTCAAATCTTATCCTCTGACCTACTAAGAATTCTTCAAGAGAGCCCACTCACCTACAAGGTAAGGTAGGAGCTTCCAACTCAGACAAACAAGACTGATCTGTCTTCTCTGATCTGGCCCCCAAACTGCCTCAGCTTCTGCCAGTCAGGCCAACACTCCACTCCCCCCACCAAGATCCCCCAGTCCAACTCACTGTCCTGTCCCTACCCCTGGCCTACATAGCACACCAATCACGCATCTGACACTGTGAACACCCTCAGGGCAAGAATTCTAGCTTTCTATCTCATGACCAACATCACCCTATGACTCCCTCACTGGACAGAAGGAAAGAACAGGCTGGTGTTCCTCACCTTTCTACATCATTGCCATGTATATTTCCACTACCAGCTCCACTTCCCCTTGCTTGGAACTGCCTTCCTGCTGCACTTCCCAAATGCTAACCTTGCTCTGTCCAGTATGCAGCCACGAGCGACATAGAACTACTGAGCTCTTAAAATGCAGCTAGTTTGAAACGAGACATGCTAGAAGTGTACAATACACACTGGATTTCAAAGACGTGGTATGAAAAACAGAACGTAAAAAAAAGGAATATTTTATATTGGTTACCTGTTGCTATAATACAGATTAGATTTGTGGGATTAAATAAAATGTATTATTAAAATTAATTTCACCTCTTTCTTTTTACTTTTTTCTAATGTGGCTATTAAAAAATTTAAAGTTACACATGTGGCTCAGTAGTCTAGCCATCCTTCAAGGAACAGCATGAGGAAAATCTTCTTCAAAATGCCCTTCTGTTTGTGCCACTCTTAATGATCATTTCTGACCCCTTAAAATTCTGTAATGGAGTCCAACATAGAAGCCACTATCTAATTACATACCATGCTCACTATTACATCAATTCTTCTTGCTACATCAATACCATTTCTAGATGGGGATTTATAGTAGGGACTCAACATTTAACTAAACATGGAATCTTTGCTGGAGCAAGATAACAATACACAGAATTTTTTTGGTTTCTGTTTTGTTTTGTTGACTCACTTACTCTTCCATTGATGATTTCAACAATGCAGGGAGAACTGGAAGTCAGGGGATCTAAGAGCTCTTTGTCCTACTGGTAATTAACACAATACACATAGGCCATATGATCCATTGCTTCGCCCCTGGTAAGGTCTATCTGGGCCTCAGCCTCCCTCCTTGTAAAGTAAGGTTAAGAATATCAGGCCAATCTACAATATGGAGCCAGATAAAAGTAGCTAAGCAAGTTCTAACTGGAGTCATTACGATGAATGAGAAATACTCTACTTTCCACAGTTTACTGTGTGTCTCTCAGCCAGTTGTCTTAAACACAGACTAATTTTTAGAAAGGGAGAACAAACTTACAGCAATTATCAAAATATAAAGGGTGGTGTGGGAAAGTACCTCTCAAAATACTTATCCTAGCCTATTAATAATGGGAGGCAAGTAACCGGAGAGGAAACTGTTACACGCCTGGTGCAAGCTGAAGTAGTTGATACATTATACTTGCAATAACCTTTACAAGGTAGACATGACAATACCCATTTGACAGAGTAAAGAAACGGAGGTTCAAAGACAGGCTACGTAACCAGCCAAAGTGATGCTGCCACAGGCTGGAAATTCAGATGAGTGGTATCATCTTTGTATGTAAAAAAGAACACCTTTATTATCGCTTGAAGACAAAATATGTGAAAAGCAAGACTATTACAGAAATATGCAAATAAAAATACAACAATAATGTCCATTCATTTACTTCAAATAGTTTTCTTGATCTTGGCTAATTCCTGTCTTTTGGATCCAGAGGCCATTTTTCCTAAGTAGACTTTTTCTTTAAGTAGCAAATATGGTATATGATGTGCTAGGAACTAGTACATTAATGCACTGTATTTCTTTAAAGTCTTTAAACCATAGCTGTTAGCAAAAGCTTACGTTAGACATTATAACTGGAATTCTTCAGACACATTTAAAAAAATGGAGTCCCTATGGATAAAGATTGCAGCAAGAAAGTACAGAGTCATTCCACAAACAAATGCATCCACAAAAAACAACCTAATATCAAAGAACCTCTCTATGTTACAAAACTGAGGTCATAATGAGCTCAGTGAAATGAAAAAAGAAAGTTCCTCAAAATAAGATAGGTACCTTAAAGTGAAACCACAATTACACAGCCTTGAAAACTAACTACTTTCTCAAGATGGTAACAATGCACTCTGCATCTCTAAGAAGCCAAACTGATCTAGGTTTAATGGATTCTGCCTTGACAAAATGGAGCCAACATAATCCTGCAGACTTGGGCAGAACAAAAGTTCAAATTCTCTGCCACAGAAAAATTTCCGGAGTATCAAATCCTTTAAAAACTATTCCTTTATCAAAAATGTCCCTGCAGTAGGTGTGTATCAGTCACCACTAAGAACTCCACACAATGCAATCTGTGTGAGCATGAGACTTTACTACGGGGAGGGGACACTTTAGTTTACCAAGGACGCCACACTTCACTTTCACAACTCCTGAAAACTAATCTCTCTTAACAGTAGGTAGTTAATTCACATTTCATTCCAAACTGAACAAGATAGTGTAAATCTCAAGGAATCGGAGATTGTGAATAACTTCACTTGGCAAAACCAGGTGTGTGTGTATCTTTCCTCAGAGGTACTTCAGAGGGTATAAATAGAAATCATTAGCAAATTTTAATCTCACAAACAAGATCTTTACTTAAAATTCTCACATATAAAATGAATTTTTTATGTCATATTTCCTCAAGTGACAGACACTTAAGACTACATGTCCTAAATCAGGTGTTTTTTCCCCTCACTTTAAGAATAAAAAAGACATCCAGAAGAAACAAGGTGTCCTTTTCTCAGCGTCCAAAAACACTACAGACAGCACAGGTGTTTGGCCCTAAACAAAAGTTAAGACTAAGTAGGGAAGAAAATCGAAAACAAAACACAGCCTAGCAAAGCAGCTAGAGATCACATGCAGCAGGTGACAGGAAGCCTTGTGGACACTTCACAGCCACAAGGATGAGCTTCATGGCAGGTCAACTGCAGGCCCCCTGGGCTCCACAGAACCTCCACCCAGCAGTCCATAAAAAAGAAAGAAGGCAAATAACTCACTGTCATCCTGGCAATAAAGAAGCAGCAGCCTCCCTGAACCCAGGAAAGCTGCCCCTCCCTCCAACAGAGAGGAGCCCCTTTCACACCAAGGGCACAAAGAAACCCAGGCAGCCAGACCCAAAATAAAAATAAAAATAAAAGGAGCATGGGAAGATAGACAACAGCTCAGTTAAATTAATCTTGGGAGCGCTCGGAGGCTCAGTCTATTTGAAGACTTCCTACTCAAAAGTAAAAATAAAATTTAAGGGGAGGGAGCCCACAAAAGAGAGGACAGTTCGATTAAACCTGGGCTGAGAACACTTGGAGACTCAGTCTACTTAGGGTGTCCGAGTCAAAAATCAAAATTAAAAAAACGAGAGGGGAGGTGTCAATTCATTGTGTGCGTGTGTGTGTGTGTGTAGCACCTGAAGTGCAGGATTTGCCGGGGAGGGGAGAGTCACCGCTCCGCCGGCCTTGAGGTGACCGAGCGCGAATCCGGGTAAGTTTACACTCTGGGCGACAGGGCAGAGCCCGAGGGCCAGGGTGCCCGCTGTCCGGGAACAATGCTGGGCCGGGGAAAGGAGGGTCTCACGCCAACCCCACCCCCCATGCCGTCGGCATCCCAGCCCCGACCGTCCCCTGGCCCGCGTCCCGGCAGGTGCTCCCGAACCCCGGGCCCCACGGCGGGCCTCACCCAGCAGCGCCCGCAGGTGCTTCAGGCGCGTCAGCACGTCCTTCTTGGGGTCCAGCACCTTCTGGGCGGACTTCTTCACATCTCCGTGGCTCCTTCGGGAGAACATCCCGCCGTGGGAAACCAGGGCCCCGCCGGCGGGGCAGGAGGCGCCTGCGTCGCACGAATCACCTCATAGGGTCCGAGTCCGCGCGTGTCGGACGGGCCACGAGCCGCCCCCCGCCGGGCAGCCACCGCTGCCGCTGCCGCTGCTGCCGCCGCTTCAGCTGTGGCTCCAGGAAGGAGGGGCGGGCGGGTAAGGCGAAAGGCGGGGCAGGAAGGCGGTGTCGACGCGGAATCGACGGCCCCGCCCCGCGGGAGGTGCCGGCCGGCCCTTCGGGTTCGGCGCACGCGCGCGCGATTTGGCCCCGCCTTGCGGGGGCGCGCCCGTAGCGACTATTGCGCACCGCGAATCACAGAGAAGCTTGGAGCACGAACAAGCTGTACTACAAGTCCCAGCATGCACGGCGACAGAGCCTTCCAATTAAGTTAGCGTGTCTTAGGCACGATGGGAGTTATGGGCTGGGTCTGAAACGTTCTTCCTCCTCACCCGGCTGTACGCCACAAGGCCTCTAGGGAAATGTAGTTCTTCAGGGGAGGAGGCGCCTTAACTTAATCTTTCCAGAGTCCCCAAGCTCCTGGACAGCATGCCCCTGCCTCCTCCCTGGAGAGGCCCAGAGCTCCCAAAGCTTCACTCATTGCTCGGTACCACCAACCCATTTTCATCTAGTGCAACGTGAACCTCAAGAACATCTCAGTAAGAAAAGTTTCAAGGCTTTTAAAATACAATTTTTCGTTTTGACTTCTAGATTCACACTAACGAGGGAGTCGAAGTCCCTTTGACCAAACTAAAATCAGAGCTCCAATTTCACACGAATATCAATGGCTTTGGCAGCAGAGAGAGCATTCCTAGACTCTGGGTGAGGAGTCCAGCCAGTCCGCTTGGTTCCTGGGATCCAACTTCGGTGGGGTATGAGGTTCCCTTGTGCAGAGGGCTCCTCAGGATCCTGTCTCTTGCTTTGTAGGAAGTGCTGTGTTGTGCAAAGCCCCATAGCAATCCAGTAGCAGAACCAGAAATAGAACCTGAGGGACCTGACTCTCAGGCTGGTATGCTTTTGCAGGTTAGGTGCCTGTAACCTGGAGCAAAACTTTGAAATGGAAAATGGCCTGGAGATTTCTTACAAGAGGTCTGTAGGATTATTTACTGGCATCTGGATCCTCTGATACTCCAAATGTTGACGTTTGAGCAAGTACTTAAGCTGGCTGTTTAAAATCATAGGCTTTCCATCCAATTGGTACAACACAAGTTTTCTCTTTCAAGGGAACCTGTAACTTGGAGGAAGAGCCAAGAGATTTACATAGCTTTGCATTCTCATAACTAGCATAATATGTCCTCTAGAAGCACTCACTAAAAGTTTATTAAATAAAATGGAAAAAGAGCTAGTTCTATCTATCCTATTTTGACAACTCTAAAAATAGAGAGGCTCTAACAACTAGAAGAAATGTTTTTGCATGCCCAGATGGGATAAATATTCATATCCTAATCCAAAGAACATGTGATTGTGACTATTTTTTAGAAAAAGGATCTTTACAGATGTAATTAGGATCTCAAGGTAAATCATCTTCAATGATCTGGGTGATCCCTAAATCTAATGAGTGTTTTATATGTATAAGAGACATAAAAAGAGAAGACACAGAGAAGGCCATGTAAAAACAGAGGCAGAGATTGGAGTCATGTAGCCATAAGCCAAGTGATCCCTGGAGCCACTAGGAGCTAGAAGAAACAAGGAAGGATTCTCTCTAGGGGTTTTCCAGAGGTAGCCTGACCCTACCAACACGTTGATTTTAGAATTCTGAACTTAAGAACAGAGAAAATAAATTTCTGTTATTTTAAGCCAAGTAGTTTGTGGTAATTTGTTGCAGCAGCCCTAGAAAATGAATAGCACCAGATGCTGGAGACAACCCAGTGTGATTGTCTAGCAAGATCGGAATGACTGATATTGATTATAACACTGAATAAATAAAAACTCACAAATCCATAATGATATTCAAAAGAAGGTTTTTTGATCTCCTAGGTCAGTGTTTCAAGTAGAAAACATAGCTTGCACCTTTCATCAAAGGATTTGGGGAAGACTTTTTTTTTTAAGAGTTTATTTATTTAGGGGCACCTGGGTGGCTCAGTGGGTTAAAGCCTCTGCCTTTGGCTCAGGTCATGATTTCAGGGTCCTGAGATTGAGCCCCACATCAGCCTCTCTGCTCAGCAGGTTGCCTGCTTCCCCCTCTCTCTCTGCCTGCCTCTCTGCCTACTTGTGATCTCTCTCTTTCAAATAAATAAATAAACTCTTTTTTTTTAAGTTTAAAATTTTTTAAAGTTTGAAAAATGTTTATTTATTTGAAAGAGAGAGAGAGCAGGGGGCAGGGAAGGATAGAGAAGGAGGGTTAGGGGAGAGGGGTAGGGGCAAAGGGAGAAGGAGAAGCAGACTCCCTGCTGAGTGGGGAGCCCATTCTGGTCTCCAGGTCTCCATCCAAGGACCCTGGGATCAAGACCTGAGCTGAAGGCACGCACTTAACCAACTTAGCCACCCAGGCACCCCTGGGGGGACTTTTTTTTTTAAAGAAAAAAAGTAAGAGCCCAAGGTGGCTAAGACTCTTTCTCAGTAACAAATGGGGAACCTGATCTGAACTGGGTATGTGTTTCAAGATTCTAACCAGGGAAGAGTACAGGACTTTAGAGCTTTATAATTTCCTCCATACATCACCTACCAGAAAAGCATCATGTTTTCCTGAAGACAGCCAATTCAGTTCACGAGTTCAGGGAGACAGAACCCGAGAACCCATGACAGAGTATGGGAAATGAGAGAGGTCCCAAAGAATAAAGAGAAACACTTATCAATTCTTGATGTCTCTAGTAGAATTTTAGAATTTTTTTTCCCTTTTGTATACTATTTACATAAATTCAAACCAACACATATTTATTGAACAATTGATACAGCTAAATTGTGATGACCTTAGTTTTGTACCTCCCATTCTTTTTTACTGAAAATTAGCCTTTCAAGGGCCATATGAAAACTGCAACTCCTACCATCATTGATGTTAAATACTTATCAAACAATTCTACAATTCATCATTGTTGGGCTTATACCCAGTACAGGTTCAGGGTCAGCATTCAATCAATATTTGTGGAATAAATAAACCCATTCATTCATTTCTTCATTAATATCTCAGTGAGCATTATTAGGGAATGTTGTTTGGTACCATGTTTTCAATTTAACTAATGTGTTAGGCATCCAAATTTTAAAATTCTACCCTTCTAACCTCAGAAATCTTTCTAAAATATAGACAGACCTGTCTTCTTAAGCAGCTTATTCATTTTTTATGAAACCATAATTTATCCACCACACACACTGTGATCCCCTTCATCTCCTCCTAAATAGATGTTGCCACCAGACACAAAGGAGAAATGCCTAGTAGATCTTCCTCATCTAATTTTGACCACTTCTTGCCCCCAAATTCAGTCACTGCTATCAGACACCATTTGTTTGCCTTTTTAGCTTCCATATTAGAATCTTTCTATATATTTAGAACTGCCAGCTCTTAGTTTCCAGATAATCTAAAGGTTAATGTATTTAACTTTCTAATTGTCACTCATCAGAGCTTTTCAGTTTGGAAGGATTTGAGTTTTTTTCAGGTTGACTAAAATATCTTGTGCCTGCACATTAATCTTAGTTGTCATGAATATTCTATTAGTTTTAGTATATGAAAAAATTCAACTATTAGCTGCAGATATTCCTATCAGGTAAGCTCATTGTGCCTGTCCTCAGGAGTAAGATCTTTTGAACATCAGATGCACTGTGGATCTGCATTTGGATGCTATTGGCACAGAGAGCCAGCTCCTGTGAACCCTTGTGATGTAGTCTATTTTTATTGATCATCGATTGGAACTTTGCATTCCTATTTTCTTATAAAAAAAAAAAAGCTATGATCTAATAAATTCAATTTTTTTCTTATATCAGCTCTTACCCTGAAATTTTGAATTCATTCAATGTGTATGCTGTGCCCCTGAGTTCTGCATCTATCTAAAATCTCTAAGAAGAAAGGGATGCCCCTCCATAAGAATGAAATGCCAGACTCAACGCTTAAGAAACAAGAAACCCAATGTCCTCATTTTCCAGATAATATATTACTGTAGATACCAAAAACATGTTTTTCTTCTCCAAAAATATTTCCTAACAGTTTCTTTTCTTTCCAAATATCTGTCAAATGAGGAGATTTAATACTTTAAACTTGAGTATAAATCATTTTATATGAGAATTTGACTTCAGGGGAGACTTGAAAAAGATTTTGAAAATGTACTAGCCATTTTGATATGTCTGATGGATGCTTGATAACAAAGCAATGCCTTAAGGGGAAAAAAACCTAATTGTGTTTCTAAATTTAGTCAAGCAGATGTTTTCACAGCTGCGCATTTCAACCACAATGTCATCTGCTTTGGATATATTTTCATTTTTTTTTAATCATCAGAACGGTATTAACATTTCAGTGGTGAATCGTGGAAGTATATCAAAATTAGAAAAATGCAAGCCCATAAGTAAGTTTCATAAGAACTTTAATAAATTAAAAAAAATTATCGTTGAATGATAATGTTGGAAAAATCAAGAATCATGGAAACTCTCTAAATAGTAAATACAACTTGAATAGAAGGATGATGTACAAAAGCTAGAGAGAGATGAAGTTTCATAGGTGAGAAGCCTGTGAAAATGTGCTCATTACCTCACCTCTTAACCCAATACACAAAATGCCACCATCAGGTTTAGTATTAGAAAAGATTTACTCTGTAATTTAGAAAAAGGTGCTGGATTTTCTAAAAATGAATGTAGATTATAGAATGTCAACAAAAACTATTCAGTTAAAGGGAGAAATCCATCACACAGTTTTACGTATAAATTCCCATAATTTTCTAGAAAAATGAATCTCAAAATAATTCTTAAGAGAACAATAATTCTTATTAACCATGAAACAAGAATACAAATTCTTTTACTAATCTACATGTAAATGTATGTCCTAAATAGAGACTGCTTTTACCTGGTATTTCAGACAGCATTCTCAGTTTTAAGGAACAGAAAGTGACTGGCTATTTAGGTAAATATGACTCATCCAGAGAATGCCAGGCGCCCAAAACCAATGGAAGGTTGGAGATCCAGGCTTAGAAAACAATGAGAATATTAGATACCAAGGCAGCTCTGGGAGGTCTGGACAAGTCATAGAGCAGAACACATGGGTCAGCGTATCAAGACTTCCATGACAACAAAAGAACTCCCACCGTCCTGCACATCTTCAAGTTCAAAATCACAAGAATATCCAGTTGGCTAAGCCTTAGGTGGATGCCTCGCCCATGTGTCCACCCACCTGGCTGCCCTGGGTCAGAAAATCTGAGGTGCTAATCCTCTTTGTTAGTAGGACCACCTCTTACCAAGACAATACAGGATAGGACATACCCCCACAGAATAATTGAGTGTACCTTTGGAGGAAGGGATGTTGGATGCTGAGTAGCTAAAATAACAACAATAATAAAAAGTAAAAAATAACGAAAACAATAACAAAGCAAATCATCATTGATCATTCGCTTGACATAAATGAACATATACCCTGGAATATGAAAATGATCTACCCATTGGGCTGATTTATAATTAAGATCTCGTACTTTAGTGAGATGATTGGAAGACATAGTTTACTGCTTTCAGTAAATCTTTAAGGAAGGCTTATATTTGATAGTTTTTTTCCCAACCCTGATGTCACTTAGACATAGGATATGTGAGAATTATGCAATTATTAAAATCATCTTAGTGAATAATTGGAAAGAATTGAATCTTATTGTTCTCTCTGTTTGACCAAAATCGAAGAATTCAAACGCCACAGGGAACATTACTTAGTACTTCCCTTTATATTATCCTCTTTTTTATGTTTTTATGCTCCTTCTTTTCTCTAAATTGACGTACCCTCCATAAGACACACTTTTACCACGTTTTAAAGTCCTTCTTAGTAATCTTGTTGATCCAATCAGTAGACTTAACTGAGTCCCTACTCTGTGCTAGTAGACTTAACTGAGTCCCTACTCTGTGCTAGTTTACTACACACAGCAATGAAGTTACAAATAGAATGAGGACACAGTCTCGATCCTCAGAAAAGTCATAGTTGAGCTGAGAAGTCAGACATAGCCCTGACCTCAGAGAGCTCACAGTCTAATGCAGGAGATGGATACATAACTAGATAATAATAATTAACAATAGTGATACAGGCAGGACATTATGGGACATGCCAGGAAGGACTGGGCAATAGAGATGAGGGGAGGATCAGAGAAGGCTTCCTGGAGGAGGTGACACCTAAACTGGGGAAAGGAGCTGAACACACCACAGGCAGGGCAAGGAGGAAAATGCAATGGGCTGTGTGAAGATCACCAGAAGCAGTCTGGTTTTGTGTGATTGCCACTCAGGATTGTGCTTGTGGTTGTTCTTAGTATAATATAAGGGTTGCAGAAATATGTGTATGTTATTGTAGTCTTATAAAAACAGAGGGCCAAGCGATAGTAGAATGTGATAATGCCAAAGCTGGAAGAGACTCTGTAGAAGCAACACAGATTGAGGGCAAAAGCAGAGGCTCTGAATCCCAGTCCTTCCCCCTTACTACCTGTGTAATTTTAAATGGGTAACTCAATTCTCCAAGCCTCAGTTTTCCTCATCTATAAAATGGAGAGAAATTCACATTGGGCTATTTATTCTAAAGAGTAAATGAGTATAAAAAGAACTGAACAAATGCTTGGTACACAAATGTTGTTCATTGACTATTATTTTGTTTTTCTCTTCTCCTCTACTTCCAGAAAATACAAACAAGGCAATTTCTGCTTGTTAAGGTTGTGCACACTTGATTTCTAAGTGTGTTGAATAGGAGGGGTTTACACAGCTGAGTTTCTCATGGTTTTACGTAATTGAATCTGAGCACCATCAGAATAGGTTGAACCAATATCCCAGAACCCTTTATTTCACATGTTTGTTATGTGTACTCTTTGGTAAGGAGGGGCATATTCACGGATGCCGCCATCACACCAGGTGAAATATTGCTCCTTTCTGAATCGTCAATGATACTGGATTAGGAATGCTGGCTAAGGAAAAGGAATAACGTGTGACTCAGCAGTTTGTTTTGGGGCATATTTTACTTCCTCTGGTTCCTGTAAGACCAAACCCATGAAAAGTTTATGGGTCCTTTCAAAAATTAAAGTCATAATTCAGATTATTATAAATCAGATTATACTAAATCAAATTAATAATTTCTCTATAACAGTCATAAAACAACAAAGTAACCCCCGCTGTGTGAAAGGTTTGGTTTAAATAACCTATTCAGGGAAGCCTGGGTGGCTCAGTCAGTTGGGCGTCTGCCTTCAGCTCAGGTCATGATCCAGGGTCCTAAGATTGAGTCCCACATCCGGCTCCTTGCTCTGCGGGGAGCCTGCTTCTCCCTCTCCCTCTCCCTGCCTCTCCCCCTGCTTGTCTCTCTCTCTCTCTCTCTGTCAAATAAATAAATAAAATCTTTAAAAATAAATAAATATATAAATAAATAAATAACCTATTCAAAAGATGCCATTGACATTTTTTTCAATCATTTACATGTTCATTTTTAAAATAAAAATAATAAGCATTTTTTATTGAGCCTCTTCACAATCCAAGGCTTTTCTCACCCATTCATTGATTCAAAAAGCATTAACTGAGTTTCTTTCTGCTGGGCACTTATTCTAGTCACTGAATAGATAGAGAGTAAAAAAAGACAAAAAAAGACGAAATCCTTATTCCTGAGATGCTCACTATCTGGTTGGGTAAACTATCTGAAGATGACACCTTACAAAATAAATATGAAGCTGTTTTTATTTTTAACTTTCAGAAAAATATTAAGAAAAGCCCTTCGTTTACTTTGCCTTTGTATAATTCTGCCCCACTCTACCTCAGCCCTGGTTGTGAGATTGCCTCCTGCAGGCTAAATAATTCCACCTAATTGTCAAGGGTTATCAGCAAGGAACTCTTGGAGTCCTAGAATGTCTAAAGAGTAAAATGTGACTGGTAGGTGTATTCCCTCATTATGAAATGAAAAATAAGAACCAAAGTTGGTTAGTTATTGGTCGTCACCAGCACTGGGGATGGAAACACTTACCTGAAT
Organism: Potos flavus; assembly: GCA_028534135.1. NCBI lineage: Eukaryota > Metazoa > Chordata > Mammalia > Carnivora > Procyonidae > Potos > Potos flavus. The sequence continues at coordinate 82,185,411 of CM052885.1, forward strand.
CTGACATGCTAGTGCTGGCGGCATTAGGGTGGCTGGACAATACCATCTCATGCCAGTACCATTTTGCAAAGCAATTTTGTGCACCTTCTCCCATTCAATCTTCACCACAGTCCGTGAATCTGGGGTTCTTATCCCCATTTCACCTAGACTAAGAGAAGTTGTGTGGCTGGGCCAAGGTCATCCAGCTCACAAGAAGCAGGTCAAAAGGACAAATCAGAGAGACTTAGATCAGCAGAGCTCAGGAAGTAAATAAATGATTTGGTTGGCCTCCTGGCAGCTGGAGATCAAGATAGACCAGTTCAAAAAGAGTGGGAAAGACTCCTTCATAAGGAGAATGTAAAGACTTGCCTGAGAACTAAAACCTACCAAGACTTTAGACTATGCCTTTAGAACCAGAGGCTACTTTAAAGTTTATCCAGACAAACCTCAGAGTCAGGTCACTTCTCCAAATCTCTATAGTTAATTATTAGTTAAACTAGGTAAGAAGTTCCAGTGCCTTGACTCCTAGGCCAATGCTCAACTTAACCACATTATTTTCTGGCTAGAAAGGTCAGTGGAAGCTCAATTTTTAATAAAAACTGAAAGGAGACTGGGCTCCTCTTTTACGGTGGTTGTTCTCAATGAACCACACTCCCAGTGTTCATATACCCCTGTATTTTTCCTTTCCCCTTGAATTGGAGCTGATTCTGTGATCTTCTTTAACCCATAGAACATAGAGGAAGTGACAGGGTTTCCAAGCTTCCAAGCTAAGCCTTAAAAAGGCCTGGCAGCTTTCATTTTTGCACACTGGAAGAAGCCAGTCACCATGTAAGAAGTTTGACTATTCAGAAACTGTAACCCTGAGAGATGTCTAATATAGCCACGTGGAGAGAACACATAGAAAGGAACTGAGGCCCCTGGCTAAGAGCCTCAGCTGAGCTTCGAGCCAACAGTTAACACAAACTTCTCAGCCATGAGAGCGGGGCCATCTTGCAAGTGCACCCTTCAGTCCTGGTCAAACCTATCAGCCACGTAGAGTGGAGATGAATTGTCTCAGGCAAGCCTTATCCAAATTACAGGATCGTGAACAGATAAGCAGAAAGGTTGGAGTGAGCCGCCAAGTTTGGACATGATTTGTTACATACCAATAAGTAGCCACAACAGAGAAGGTGTGTGCTGGTGGCCCCAAGGATCTGGAACTAACAAATCTGGAAGACTTATCTCCTCAGCTGGACAAAACCACACACTGCATCCACTGGCTTATCTCTATCACCCTTCTGGTTCTAAAATTCTTTGAGCTTGTGACTCCCTGTGACTCTTCCCTATGACTCTAAACAAGCCTGGTGTCTACATGATAAGGAGAATGTTGCCCCCCAGAAGATGACTGGCCTGACAGGGATTGCTTTTCTCACCAAGGATTAGAAATGTAGTTGATAAGGAGGGAGGGAGACGGGTCTTCCAGAGGTAGAGGGAGACAGAAGAAGAAGCTCCAAGAGTTTGGGTGCTGGTAACAAGGAGATAAAACTCAGAGTTTGTCTCCATAAAGGACATTGGAGAATATTGACAGATTAATTAACCAAATATCCATAGAAAAAGCACCAAGCAAGCCTGAGATAGGTGGGTCAACAGAAATTGACTTGAGAAATTAGCTTTTGATTCACTCAGTATTACAGGAAGCACTTTAAAGTCTACTGGACTTGTAACTAGTTCCTTGCAGCTGGTGAGCAGGCAGGAACATAGCTGGAGTCTCCAGAAGGGTCAGGAAGAAGGCATATCAATTATCTCTACCACTAAAGTGTTGCATGGCAACCAACCACAGAACTTTAGTGGCATACACCAATAAACATTTATTCAGCTCATGGGTCTGTGGGGTTCATCTGATCTGGGTCAGGGTTGGTTGCTCTTGGTTGAGATCACTTATCTTGGAGTTTACAGCTGTTGGCTGATCTAGGGTGGGCTTTGTTGGGACAACTGAGGTAACTGTGCTCTGGTCCATATGTTTCTCATCCTTCTTCTGGGACCAGTGGACTTGTCTGGGCAGGTCCTTCTTCAGGTGATAACACTGGGCAGAAGTGAGCAAACCCAACCGCACAAGCAGTTTAAAGGCTGCCTGACATGTTTGCTATTATCCTATTGGCCAAAGCAACTCACAAGGCTGAGCGAAGAACCAGAGTCAGAGGGCAAAAGGAATGGATATAGAGAAAGGTTAAGAATTATGACCATTAATCCATCTAGCACAGAAGTTATTTTGTAAAAATCAACCTTGATAATGGAAAAGAGAGCTTTTTGAAGGACATCTCAGGACCTCTGTCCGATTAGGCAGCATGATTGGCCCCTGGGGAGTTGAAGCAGAGGAAACCTGCCTCTTCAACAAGGAGTGACTATCCTCAGTCCTTTTGTGACGTTGTTAGGAGCACACTATGAAGGCACACACACAAGTTGTGTCTTTCCCCAACGTCTGCTTCTTTTGGTCATAAAGTAAGGTTAACATAATGATAAAGCAAGTTCAAGATTCCAAACTCAGTGGCATTTAATCACATATGTTAACTTGGTGTCTTACATGTCACACAAAGCAAAGCATGACAAGTCACACAATAAACAAGACAGAACAGGGGGTAGGAAATGAACGTACCAAACATGAAGTCAGTCTGTGAGTGCGCAGTTGAGGTAAGGCTTCGGCCTGGTCCTGGTCAACTCGTAGTACGTGCTGCTTATTATGTTCAGGCAGTGGAAGATCTCTGTTGTGTTCAGAGATCAATCGGGCAGAGTGTTTGGCAGCAGCTGCCTTTGGGATGTGGTCAGATGTGAAAGGGTGAGCATCTAGAAAGTCCGTTTGCTGCAAAAATCCTCCCTTCTTCAAGGGATTTGATGAGTCTTCGGCCTTTGTAGATGTCCTCTGGTTCTGCTGGTTATCAGTTCTGGGTGTCGCCAGCTATTGCCAGTTTTGGCAATATCTGGTCTTGGCTTTGATGCCCTTGGTTGCTGGCATCCCTGCCTGACAGAAGTGACTGCTTGACATGAGTGACTCCATTTTGCTCTGTACAAACTTTAAAGGAATTAATATTTCTGCCTGGTTATTCTCATGACTACCCTTTGGTAACCACCCTTCAATATCCCCTGCCTTTTGGAAAGCACATTGAGATTGGTGGACTTTGGAGTCTGGGGAAGGAGGCTGTCCCAAGGGGTGGGGAATAAATGTGCTGATGGCGATACTAGTGGGTTTTCCAAGTCTCTGTTAAAAAACCCAAGTGGATTCTTAGGAAGGAATTGCTGAGGTAAGAACAGTGCAATAGACTTAGTTATATTACACTTTCCCTACTACAAAGGAAAAGGGACTTGGATGATTGATTAAAAGGCAAATTAGATAGTAAGATATTGCCAATATTTATCTAGGACTTCCAAGGTGAGGATCAGGGGACAGTGCGCCTGTCATAAGTCTAATGGTTACCAAGGGGAAAACTGCTAGGAGGTGCTACCTATCATTCAAGAACTCCCAATTCCCAATTCTGTGGTTGTGCCTGACGTTATAAAGTCTTTTATGAATTGGGTTGTTTGATATGGGCTAGATACCCAGGCCTGAAACCCACAGGCAGACATGATAATACTGAGTTTCTGGATCTGAATAGCCAAACTCTGGAGACAAGACTCATGGTGATCCCACTGATAAACTCAGATTTTAGCAGTCCTCCTATGTTAACATTTCTTTAGCTACAAGAGCTACATTAGATGATTTCCTAATGATAAAGTTCCCACCTGCTAGAAGCCTTGACCCCTGGAAGTGTGTTCAATATCCTGACACAAAGAAATTTTTCTAATAAAAGTGTGACATTCAATGCAATATTTATATGGAGTATATGATTCTTGCTTTGGAAATCTTAGAAAACAGTAGCTTGTATTTAACTGGATCTGGTAGACCACAGGATAAGCTGGAACTTGGTTGGAAAATACTGGCAGATATAAAACTTCCCCAGGTAATCTTCGCTCAAGAGCTGAGCAGATGTTTGAGGCATTCCACCCAACTGCTCCTGTACTTATCCCTATACTCAGAAGGCCACTGACTGTGAAACACTGTGACTCTACCTGAAAACCCTTTTTTCATTACAGGAGCATACTTGGTCCATGCCATGGACTTGCCATAGAGCTGATACTCTCAGAAGCACCCTTAAACAGTGATAGACTGATAGTTAATGGATAAAGATCCCAGTTCCCTCATCTTTGGAGTAGAATAACTAAAGAATGTACTGGTTCCCTGCCTGATAATGAACCCAGTCAGGTAACCTATCCTGCCTTGTCTTACTTCCCCACTCCTCTGCCAATGTTTCCTGGGATACCCCCCACCCCACTGCCACTATATCAACTACTTGCTCTCAAATCTGTGTTTCAACCCCAGATAGCACACAGTCTCACAAGAGAACACAGTCAAAATAATGAGCTAAGCTTTTAGCAGAATAATACCTAGGGTTTGCCCAGTTGATCTTTGCCAGTGTTGAATTCAGTAAACTAGGAACTGATATGACAAGCTCAATGAAAGTGAATTAAGTTTATGAGATTCAAGCAAGACAAACCCTAGGGCTCCTAGGTAGGTGACAGACAGACAGACAGATAGAGGGAAGGATGGCTCCAGCCATCTATGGGACCTATCAGAGGCCTTAGCCTGGGGGCTAGAGTCAGGCAAACAGCAAACCTGAAGAAAGACAGTCCCTACTCTTTACCAGGTAACTCCAGGAAACAACATAAAGTCATATATAAAGGACATCATTCTCTAGGGCTCCTCCCACAGTGTGCTTTTCTTGCTCAATATTATGTTTCTGAGATTTTTTTTTTCAGTATTGACATATACACTCTTATTTTAACTGCTTCATTGTAATGAATACAGCACAACTTATTGATCCATTCTCCTGTGGATGAATGTTCAGAGTGTTCTAACATTTCATGATTGAGCCCACCCTGTGGCAAACATTCCTGTCTGTGTTTAGCACCAATGTGTGTGCAGGTATATGTGTGCACACACAGGATTTCTAGGAGATGTATGTGTGAGTGGGCTTACTGGGTGGAAAACACCAAGTCCACAACAGTGGTCACCTCTGGTGGTAGACATAGTGACAGCAAGATCCTTCGAAGGAACACAATTTTTCTATTTTTATTTGTCTCATCGTTGCTGTATATGTTTTGGTGTGTCCAAAATACATTGTTCATAATCTTAAAAAATGTGAATCTACTCGGGCTTTGAATCAGCCAAGAAACAACACTTTTCTGTCTTTGCTTTGTTGCCTTTATGTGTTAAAAATTTCTCTCAAAATTACTGTACTTACTGATGGCTCCAAGAAGCATGCACTAAAGAATCAGTCCCGTGAAGTTTGCAAAATTAAATTATTTCATCTGTGGCTGACAAAGGTTTTCTCTGACCTTAAGTTTTTTTTGTGTCTCCCAACTTTTTAAAAGGTCCATTTCCAGAATATCAACTTAAGTAAACAGTCCTCACTTGTAAGGGAATTCCAAGATATGCTTTATGCCCTGGGCACTGAAACCAAGCAGCTTTGTGAGAAAAGTGGTCTAGGTCATTTGAGGTCATTCTTTGTGATTTCAAGTTAATAAAATAGTTGGCCAGGAAGGTGACTCAGGATTTGGCTTGCTCTGTCTTACTTGATTAGAATAATAGCAGGTTAATTTGGCTTACTTCATTCCTTTTCACTTCTTTATTCTTGCTTAGAATTAGACAAAGTAGATATTATTCCTCTCCCACCTCCATTCAGTTAACTCTGAGCAAAAAAATTATTTTGACCAAATTGATGTGATCGTACACAAGTTTCCCGAATTAAATATCCCTGGTTTTTCCTCACTTCCTCACCAAAAATTCTCTCCATGAAGGTATATTTCAAAAATAGAAAGTGAGCACAATGACCATGTGAGTTTCCATTAGGAGGAATCGGGGCTATGATTCAGCTGTTTGGCGGACACTGATTACCTAATCAAGGCAACGCCTGCTGCTATTTAGAGGTGATATCCTGAAGAATGAAATCTTTCCTTTCCTGAGTGTCCCTTCAGTTCAGAGATCTCAAAGTATTTTCAAAATATGAATGAGATCCAAAGGCACTTCTATACTAGCAGATATCAGGCCATCAATAGTTTATCTTACTCACCCAAAAGAAATAATACTTTAAAAATATGAAGTTAAAATTCATTAAGCACATAATATCTATGAAGCACTACTACTAAGTGTGTGTCTTTTTTTTTTTTTTTTTTTTACATTATCTCTTTAATCCACATAGTATTGTTAGGAGGTAGAGATGACTTGTATCCCTATTGTACAGATGAGGGGGTAAGTAACTTGCACAGCTAAATTTGCACAGCTACTAAGTATTAGAACTGGTATTTGAACCCAAGCAGTCTGGCTCTTCACTTCACCTTCTTGATTCCTTTGCCATCCTGAGGCTCAGAGTGGGCAGGTAACTTACAAATGATCACGCAGCTATGGAATGGTGGAGCCAAGTTTTAATTCAGATTATCTTGTGAAGCCAGAGATGTTAATTATTGCTTTTCTAGGGGGAAATAAAAGTCCTGATTCAAGTTTCTTCGGTAGAGTATTGGCAATGCATACAAGAATCCCATTTCTCCTAGTTACCAAGCTACCTCTGAAGCATCAGCTAACAGTTTCAAATGATTTTGGGGGCATAGGTTTTATATATTTAAAGGCTCTGCCTCTGACGCAGACATAAGGACCATCTAAAGATCAAGTAAGTTAGAAAAAGGAGGTAAAATATGTCCTACACTCCCCAAAAAGAGAAAAGACAAAATGACCAGCTTGTGTGGCTTGGAATTAGAAACGATCAGACTTTTCTACTTTAGAGCAAAGAGATAAGAAAAGCTAAGTGAGAAACCGCTGGAACAGACGCTGTAAATAAGATGCTTTAAGAACCTCGGTTCAAATGATACTTTTTCTCTAGCAAAGTCGCCTGTCTCTTAACACATCAAATGTGATTCATAGCAAAGAAGTCATGGAAATGAGGAAGTGGGGAGGTGCCAAAGCCACAAGTTTAGGGGGGACTCACCCTCTTCCGGGGCCATGCAAGTGCCAACCTGCACAGGACCGAAATTGCATAATTTTTCCAAGTCAGACTCGAGTGCAGGTAAAGGGCAGTTTCCCTGAAATACTCAGCCTGAGGTCACCAGGAGTAGACAGAACAGAGGTGGAGAGAGAGCCAAGCCTGGGTCTGGAGAGTGCTCTGTGGGGGTGTCAATACAAGGGCACTGCCAGCATCTTGGGTTCACCCCAAATGGGCCTGTGAAGAAGAGGCCAGGTGAGGGGGGTGGAGACAGGGAGGGGCCCACCAGATAGGCTGCATCTCCAAGGATGCTACCTTCTGCTCGAGAGGAGCTTCTGGGCAGGAAATGCCATATATAGCTGCAGAATTCTGAATGTCTGGCATGCCCTAACCCCTGGGATGTTTTTCCCTGAGCTCTCTCCCTCATCTGCTCCACTTGGTCCACACTGGTTTCCTTTCCCTAGAATGTTCCCACCTCATGGTTTGACACTTGCTGTCATCTTAGCAGGAAGCCAGGCCCCCTCTGCATACAGCTGCCTCCTGGTTGTCCCACCTCCTCCCTAGCATCACCACCTCAGGGGGCCTTCCCAGCTTCCCCAAACTAAAGGAGTGCCTGGCCCTCCTGCACACCCGGAATGGTCTTATTCAAGTGCAAGTACATGCAGACAGCTCTCCATAGCAAAAGCACCCCAGTAACGTGAGCTATGTGGCGGCCAGGGTGTCATTTTATTTACTGCTGTCCAGAGTAGCTAGTGTAAGATGGACACTAATAGATGTGTGTTGGATGAACTCCACTTGTCTATTTCAGGCAGACGAGACTGTCCTCTTTACAGTTTGTCGTGTTCCTCTGTGGTATATTTATTGTGTCCACCCTCTCTGATGAGCGTCTATTTGAGAAACCACATCTTGACATGTGGGTTTTCCTGTCTGTGATATTATGGGAGTTGTGCTGGGCCCCTGAGTTTTGTGTGCCATGAATATGAAAAAACATGTGATCTCTGAAAGAACGCCAATTTCAACAGTGAAAAGGATGGATCAACTGCCCATTGATACCACGGAGCACTACTCAGCAATAAAGAGGAAAGGACTTTTGGTTCGTGCAAGGACATGGGTGAACCTCAGAAACATTATGTTGAGTGAAAGCAGCCCGACACAAAAGAATACATATTCTATGATTCCATTAATACAAAGTTCTAGAACAAGGAAAACTGATTTCTAGTTCCAGAAATCACAACTTGGTTCTGTACGCAGGGCGTGGAGATTGGCTAGAAAAGTGTGAGATCTCTCCCAGGTAGAACGGAAAGACTCTATTGTTTTGGGCAGTTGTTACACAGGTGTATACATGTGTCACAAATCCTTGAACCAAATATTTAAGAATTGCACATTTTGTTGTATGTAAAACAGAAAGTTATTTTATCTTATGTATTTATTTTTGATTTAAATTCAATGAACCAACTTATAGAACCTCATTAATTTCAGATATAATGTTCAATAAGTTATTTTAAAAATCCCGCTCTCAACAGTCCCAAGGTAAAACAATAAGATAAAACTGCTATTTTATCGTAAAGGAGCCTGAAACCTGCCGGAAGTGTATTTGGAGTACCACAGCATAACAGCATCAGAGAAGACTTTTTCCAATGTAACTCTGAAGAAGCCAAATCCAGCTAGTGGAAGAAAGAAAAGGGAATTTTTTATTTCATGCAACCAAGTGGTCCAGGCTTTGGAGTTGGCTTTAGGGATCAAGGCTGACCTATGACCAGGCTTCCCTGGCACTCAGCTGTATTCTGCTTTCTCTCTCTGCTGTTTTTTGCTTTTTGTTTTGTTGTATTTTGTTTGTTTTGTTTTGTTTTGCAAGACCTTCTCTTAGCAGGATGGACACAGCAGTTCAAAGTCTCAAGCAAAAGGCTCGGACTGAGTCTCATTGGGCCCCCACCATTCACTGTGGCTGGTGGATAGAGGAAAACCAAGCCATGTGTGAGGAGTAAGGGACAAGAAGTGCCGCCCAAAATCCATGAACCATCATGACAACTTCAGGGAATGTCCATGGAGGAAGCAAAAACATCCCACAAAAGCCACTGTCGAATTAGAACAAAATGATGGATGAAGGCCTAGCTCCTTATGAACTGTTTCAATGCCACCCTTCCATTCTACTCTACACCAAGAAAATTAATTTACTGGTATCGATTAATTACTTGCAATTTGGTGAGCTGCGAAATCTTTTTGTGTGAGAAATGGTTTAAATTTTATGTTCTTGCTGGGCATCTAAAACCAGCCATGGATGAGTAGCAAACTTGAGATCATCGTGCCTGATGCTTCCTCTTTCACACAAATAGATCATCACTTCATTCAAGCAGGCCAACATTTTTGTATTGGGCAATCACCTGATAAAAAGAGGTTTCCTTCAGTCCCCAACTTTCCAGAATTATCGCTCAGCCAGGACCTGTGCGAAGGATGTGTGCTGGAGTTTTCACATACCCGCAGAAAACTCCACTAGACCATCAGGTGGTCTCTACTTACCCTAAGGGGCAAACAAGCCTTAACACACTGCCATGATAGTTTGTAAGGAACACTAAAGCTTTCTGAAAGCCTTTTTGGTCATTCATTTTCCAAAACATGAATCTACAGTTCTGAAGAAGCAAAGAGCATGTGTAAGTTTTTCCGTTTTCAGTTTGGGACAAAGTACAACATTAGTTACCAGTTTAAAAAAGAAAAATTCTAGGGGCACCTGGGTGGCTCAGTCGTTAAGCGTCTGCCTTTGGCTCAGGTCATGATTCCAGGGTCCTGGGATTGAGCCCCGCATCTGGCTCCCTGCTCGGCGGGGAGTCTGCTTCTCTCTCTCCCACTCCCCCTGCTTGTGTTCCCTCTCTCGCTGTGTCTCTGTCTGTCAAATAAATAAAATCTTAAAAAAAAAAAAAAGAAAAATTCTAGTGTTCTTTCCCTAATGTACTTAATGAAATGGTTGTTAACATAATTACAAAATAAAAGTGGGCCATTTCTATCAGAATAAGTTCTGGAGCTGGTAAGGAATCAAATGTAAACACTGAAGTCATTTTTACAAATAAGAAATACATGTAGGCGGGCGCCTGGGTGGCTCAGTGGGTTAAAGCCTCTGCCTTCAGCTCAGGTCATGATCTCGGGGTCCTGAGATCGAGCCCCACATCGGGCTCTCTGCTCAGCAGGGAGCCTGCTTCCTCCTCTCTGTCTGCCTGCCTCTCTGCCTGCTTGTGATCTCTCTGTCAAATAAATAAATAAAATCTTAAAAAAAAAAACTGTAATTAGCTTAAGTGTTCAATGGGAATAATAAGGAGATTATAGTATACTCACCAGTGGAATATCATGTATGCAACCACTAAAATTATTTTATGAATATATCATGACAAGGGAAAATGTTAAGATTTTGGGGGGTAATGTTAATACTATAATGCTAGACAAAAAAGATTAGAAAATGGTATATATACACTATAATACACATGTTATAATGCTATATGAATACATGCATGCATCTGCTATTCTATATAATGCAAGAAAAAAAAAAGACTGCAAAATGTTAACCTGGATTTTATGCAATGATTTCTGTTTTTAAGGCTGTGCCTTTCCGGATTATTATAGGAGCATGCTTACTTTTGACAACCAGAAAAAAGTCACTTAAAAATAAAATAGATGAGAACTTGAACAGCATCCTCTTAAAGAAACAAAAGAATTCTAAGAGTAAAGCTTGACAACTTTCTACCTGGATTATTCAGCCTCTTTGTTAAAATATTTTCATTTTCAAGCCCATACAGGCCCATAAAGCAAACTAAACACTTCTGACCAACTTAATAGAGAAATTAAGTGGACATTAAGAGATTTATAGTAATGGCTGCTGACAGGAGGTGTCATGACTAACTGCCAAAAAAGTAATTAGTGTCCCTTCCTCTGTGGAAATTTCTTCTGTAGTTTAGCTGGGCTGGTTATGCTTGGCTTCCTGGATTCTCTCTAGGGGGGAGTTGAAGAGCTCACCATCCTGAAGGCTGTCCAGGAGGCTCATTAGGTGTCCCTCAACTAGGTCTGGTGACATGAGCCTCTGTTTAGCATTTGAGCTGTACGTACCTGTGACAGCTTAGCTAGGCTGGACCACAATCACAAGGAGCATCTCATCTCTGGTTTCTCAAATGTAGGGAGTGGTGGAGGTTAAACAAAACCAAGTGGCATCTCCAAAGGGCTATGAAGCATAAACCTGACAGAAAATGGAAAATCAGAAGTGGCTCGTTTCATCAGAGACAGAGAGAAAACCTAAGGCATGTGTTTATGTGCAATTGTCAGGAGATCCCCTTTTCCCATTGTCTTAGTTAGGCGGACTCTGAATCTAGGATGTGGATGCAAGAAATAGACTTAGAAGGTCATTCCAGAAAGCCCAGTGAAGGAATGTGACCATGACTAGGGAAGGGAGGACACCCGGGATAAGGTGTATCAGTGAGCAGGTTTTCTCTGTGGGCAACGGGAGCTCAATCCTAATGGAGACCCTCTGAGGAAAAGTGTGGAGAACAAGTCACTGTTGTCCTACTGAAGGGCAAGGAAGCTGGGCTATTTATCTACCAGCTCCCATCCCTCAATGGGTGAATCATGTGCTTTGGGCATTAACTCCAAATCTCTGGCAGCAAACTGCCCTGTGCAAGTTAGTCACCCTCCTGGCCAGAAAAAGCTGTTGGGTATGAAGATGCAGAAAACTATGGAATGAACTTTCTGTAGGTAACTTGGAGGAGATATGGAGCATCTGCTACATCAGGCCATGCCTCAACCACCTCATAGTACTTCTGCTGGAATTGTCCCCCTAGTTTTTCCCCTAAGAGCTACACCATATATTCTGAACTCCTTGAGATGGGCCTGCTTTGCTTCCAAATGGTCATGGATTCTTATTACACTCTTTTCTTTGATTTCTGGAGTCTTCTCAACAGCTCCTTCCTTTGGTCTGGTTTCCTGGTCGGGGCCTCAGGTCTCCCCAAAGGTCAGCTGAGCATAATTCCTTGGCTTTATCCGTTCATCCATCTACCTATCCATCCATCTACCTTCATTGGAAAAAGATGGGAGAGTTACGGGAAGGGAAAAAAATAAGACAGGGCTATAGCTCTGAAAGAGATAGAGAAGCAGAGAAGGAGAGTCTTCAAGATGTTATCATGTAAATAGTTGTGAAATTGGCTTCCACACAGCAAATTGGAATGAAGAGAGGGATCATGTAAAGAAGGGGCAAAATCAGTGTAAAGATACTACCTTTGCCCTTTGGAATGGATAATTCTCTTGTAGGAAGGTACCTTGAGGCTATGCAAATAATTTGTTGTTATACTTTTGCCACTAGTTTTTTTTTCTGTTGATGTTTCTTATCTGGAACAATTATTACTGTGGTGTTTGTCAAATGATGATTTTCTGATTCCATCCTGCCTTCTACATTTGTGAATTGGAATTTCTCTATAATGAAGACCTTTCCCTTCTCATTTATTTGTTTATTCAATTGTTTTTATTTATATCAGTACAGATGCCTGGATACTTACTGTATTCTATGATAACGCATAGAATGATCTATTATCATCATTCTTTGGTCACTCGAAATGTCCCAGACCTGAGGACCAGGGTTTTCATGACTATTTGCCCCAAAATGCTACATGACATCCTCCCTGGTTTCCTGTGGTTTCCGGAGAGGTACAAGTCCCTGCAGGGTTGAAGTAAGGGGCACTAGGATTGTTGAGACAGTGTGAGCTGCATAGCCATATCCTTTCAAACTCAGAAGCAAGATTCAGCAGGAATAAGTCCCAAGTTATAGGACAGGACCTCTTCTTTATATGCATATTTACCTCTGTGCTTCTTTTGTCTTTGACAACAGAGTTCTGACCCAATTGGGATATTGGTTTAACAAAAATAAGAAAAATAAGAAACAGCCATAGACAGCCCCAAGGCTTGGGGGGTCTTCAAAGATGATCGTGGCATGGGACTGGCATGGAGGCTGTTTCAGTCACCAAAGTCAGCTCTCCAGCACTGTGACATGGACTGTGAGGGGGATTTTTATGTGTGATATCCTCCCAGGAAGACAACAAATGAAACTCAACTCAAGTCTGTGGTTTGACATTTTCAGAGTAATCTACAGTGAGTGGCAACATGTCGAAATTACTTTCTTGAACAGAAAGTTGGCCTGACAAAGAAACTGAGGGCTCCAAACTGCTTGTCACAGAGAAAAGAATAGATTTAGGCAATACCCAGAGCTCGGATCACCAAGGTCTGAGGAGCAAGGTGCAAGGTCATGGACAAGGCAGGGCAGAGTGCCTTAGGCCATGGGCTCCCAGAACAGACAGCCTGGTTCTGAATCTTCAATGGCCACTTTCTAGCCTGGGCCATTACTGAAACCCCCTAAGCCTCAGTTACCCCGTTTTTCCATGGGCATTTTTTTTAAGGATGAAAACAATAATTATGCTGTGTGAGGTTTTCTCCTTTCGCTTCCCCAGATGCCCTCTCCACTACCCTCTGCCTTGCTCTGTGTCCAGGAGACCAGTCTCTTTAGGCATCATCACCCCAGTGGCCTGGCCTGCTAGTTGGGTGTGGCCAATGGGAGTCATCTGTAGGAGATCAGAAGGTGGTAGAAGAGAGGAGTCAGGGATATTTATGCCTTTCCCCCTTCTCTCACCCTTCCACCTGTGCTCCCTTCAGGCTTCTCCTAAAGCCTTCCCACTACTGCTATTCCCAAAGGGTTTCCCATCCCATGTTGGTTCCCTGGACCTGCTCTCACCCCTGTATGTATCCCTTCATTGAACTCTCTTCATTTGAGCTCTTTGAGTGCCACCTGTTTCCAGCCAGATTCAGATGGACAAATGCAGCACAGAGCTGCTGGCAAGGGTCAATGAATGTCCCTCTAAAGCACATGGCATGCTACCCTGGATGTCAGAGGTGTGCATCAAAAATGTTGTAGTACTATATCATAGCCTCTCCCATTACTCTTGGAAGTCACACTTGGCTGGTGACAAAGGCATAGTTGCTTTAGAAGGGAGCAAAGGGGGGTTGACATTCTGGACCATACTGGTGTAAATGGGGCCAAAACAGGATCTCAAAGACCGAGCATTGCAGAATTAGAGTCAACAATGGAGGGAGTTCTATCCTGGGACTCTGGACACCATGACAAAAGCAACGAGTACAAATATGGTTGCCATGGACCCAAGAGCCTTACTGGTGATATGACATAACCTGATTTGTGAATAAAAGCCCAACTGAGTGATTAAAACCTCACCTTTTAACAAATATCCTGGAGTAATTTTGTCTGTATCCTTACCCAGAAGCAATGGAAAAAAAAAAATCCAGCAGAAACCCAAGTAGTGGATTTTGTTCCCTAAAATAATAAACACTTTGTTAATACCTTGCTGGATCAATTGTTTTCCAGAGCCAGTCTGGGGAGGTGCTCTTGCAGCTGCGGTGATAGTGGGTGCACAGAAATAGGGGGTACGACACAACCACCCATTGGGACACCTCAGTGAGTGACAGAGTGCAGAAAACAAATTCTCATTCAGTAACCTTGCTGCCATGTTTTTTCAAGACTTGGTATGCAATGTGCATACATTTGCAGTATGATTGCCATGTAAGATAAACCTAGATGTGATTAGAACCAAACCACAGGTAGAACCTGTAGGGTCTGAAGGATCATTTGAATTCACTGATTTAAAAATGTTATATGGAAACAAGCAATTCAGCATTCATTAACCTTGTCTGGGAAAAACGCACTCAAAGGAATGCTTCTAAAGACCCCCTTGTTTGTCAGTGTATTTCTGGAACTGAAACAAGAGTCAGTGCTGAGCGGTGAGAGAAGTTCTGTAAAGGAAGATTCAGCAACTCGGAGGCTTCAAAGAAAGGTCGCCTTGCTTGTTTGCCAATGAGAGGGGAAAGTGGGTCTGTGCACAAAGGTTCTACTGAAATAAATCATTGAAATAAAGGTGAAAAATTTCAACACATCCACCTGGCTTACTTTGTGTCAAACAGGAAACCAAACCCATGGCAGGTGACAAACGCCCTGTTTTCTGAGCCAGTACGGAATTTTGGAATATCGTTTTATTTTTCATATTATTTTATTTTTAAATAATGTCATGGATAAAGTGATGTGATTTTAGAACTTCAGGGGAAAATTTGTCAATGATGTGTCTCAATTTTTGATTTGTAAAGCCAAAAGTTTTAGAGATAGCTCCATAGGAGAGAAGGATGGGAGAGAGAGATAGAGAGAGAGACAGAGACACAGAGACAGAGAGAATGACAGAGAAACAGAGATAGAAAGCAGTTAGTTTGTAGACCCGGACAGTAATTGGGACTTCCTGGCTTAGTCACTTAGCAGTCGTAGGTTTAAAATTTGAGGCAAACTACTTCTCTTAGCCCAAGTATCCTCAGCTGTCACATGGGACAGTGATACTAAAGGATCACCCTGGGTGCAGGGATGACCTGGCACCTAGAAGGGACTCAGGGCACAATATCTACTATTGGTGTTCTTGTGGCAGCCATGAATTTGCCCCACAATCCCTCTCCCCTACAGTGTTAGCTGCAGATGGGTCTCTGGCCCTTGCATGTCGAGCTTATCCTTCTGCAAAGTGACTATTCTGCCCGTAAAGGAAATGGCCTGGAGCCCTCTTCTCAGACATTGTTCGGGACATAGGAACCCATACCCTCTGCATGTTTACTCAAGTGAGAGGGTTCAAACTACTTCCTCTAATGGTCTCAGAGAAGGGCTAAAGCCTTGTCAGCTGAGCATGTGGGATCTGGCTGGCTGGGAATGAATAAACGCCTGCCAACACAAGTGCCCTGTAAATTCCTCAGAGCAGTCTCCTGTTTCCTCCATAATGCATATCTCCCCACCCCCCCAAAATCATCATATCTGTGTTGTTCTTTAGCCAGAAGCTCAGCTTGTAAGGCTTAAATGCTCCCCTTCCCTCTTGGGCAGTTTCTCAATAGCAGTTGTGTGTCAGCTTATAGGGAAGACTGTGCCCGCCCCCACCACGCCCCAGATCTGGCCCAGAGGGACTGGAGCGTAACCACCGAGTCCAGTGAGGCCAGCTCCTGTCCTAGCAGATTCAGAAAGAGCCACTCCAGCAGAATATAAAACAGATATCCTCATGGAAGGAAAAGTTGGCCTAATTGTAAAACATGTCGATATCCTCATGGAAGGAAAAGTTGGCCTAATTGTAAAACATCCTGGAGGACCAGTATTCGAGGGTGGAAAAGTACTTTAAAACGAACAAAGAGCACTCTTGAAAGTGTGCTGGGATTGAAAAGAGACCGATTTACATCCAAGCCTTTCAGAAGATACTGTGAACTGTGTCTTCTGTCTCTACCCATCAACGGTGGCCTAGGATATTTCTCCAGAATCATTGAACCCTAAGGGTACTGGTTCCCAACGTGGACACCTGCGGCCCAGTGCCACAGGCTGCCCCACTGGAATCACATGTTTTAATGCACAACATTAAAGGAAGCCTCTTCCTACTGTGAGCAAGAGAAAGCAATTAATTTTTAATTCTGTCAATCTAATCATTTCATTATCTTATGAGGCAATGCTCAGTCTTTCAGATTTCTCTCCCTTCTACTTCTTTCCTAGAATCCTTGGCAAGATGACTTTTTTTTTTGGATGTTTGGGGGAAAGATTTGGGGTCCTTAGGGATGCTAGTCTCTTGCTCCTTCCTGGGCCAAAGGCCCTTTGAGTCTCTGGATTTTACCTTGATGGTCTTTGGAGCTCCTGTCTATGGCCAGAAGACTCAGAGTCAGCCTCCTGCCCACAGGGAATGTCAGCCAACTTCCTCTGGTTGGTCGGCATCACCTCAGCTCTGCCTAATGGCAGACCTTGAAACCATGCCAGCTCTGCCAAATCCTCCAGCAGCCTGGTGCCTGACACCCACCCTGACCTCCACAGAGGCATCCCTTCCCACTTAGCAGACCCCAGGTAGTTCTTCATTCAGAACTCTCAGTGCATGGGGCCTATGAGGAACCTGGGAGAGCTGCCTCTCAGGGCTCCACTAACCAGAGTGACTCAGCTGAGCTCCTGACACAAGTAAGGGACTGCAAATAGTTTATTTGGGAGGTGACAGTTGGAAAAACTGGCAAGGAGTGAGGAAGGAAACAGGGAAAGGAGAAACCATTATCACGCAAATTGCCACTGTGGGCAATGGGGGCTTAATCCCCCAAGGGAGCACTGAGCAACAGTGTAGAACATGTCTCAGAGTTATGGGCATGTTAATAGTCCATAAAGATAATTGTGAAGATTACATGCAATGTGCACGAAAGCAATTAGCACAGAACCCAGCTCATAATAAGGGCTCAGTAGATATGAGTACATCCTACTTCCCTACAAGTTCTCCTGTTTGCCATTTTTTTTCCATGGAGTCTTTGGCTCTTTGATTTTTTTCCTGATGTCTTTGATCACTTCTTCTGTTTTTCACACATTTTTATTTTTATTCTCTGAACCCAGAGCAGATATTTCCCAAGGTCTGTTCGGTAAATCCATCAACATGCAAAATTAATGGGAAAAAACACTCAAGTTCCTTCAACGCTGATCTGGAGTACAGATTCCATCCTACCCCCAGCATGAAGCAGTGTGTGTCAAAATAAAACTTGGTCATTTCAAATGTTTTAGAAAGTGTAGTAGAAGCAGATGCTTGAATACTGATATGTTTGTTAATATGAAGTGTTGTAAGGTACTTTGGGAAGTGAATATTCTCATACCACTTTGGTAGGAGTCCCAATGTATATGGTCACTTTAGAGGACATCATGACAGAAATTATTAAAACTGAAAATGCACAGACTTTTTACCACCAAGCAATTCAACTTTGGCATATCCATCATAGAGAAACTCATTCAAAAGAACACAATGATATTCTTTGCTTTTTGCTATACTAGCAAAAAATTGAAAACAACCGAAATGTCCATCAGTAGGGGACTAGATAAATGAAAAATCATGTATTTATATGATAGAATAACTATATAGCAGTTAAAAAGGAATAACTAGAACTTGACATATCAACATGGATAGGTCTATAATGAATTAAAAGAAAAGCAACTAGCAACTCCTAATATGTTTTCTGGCCATATAATTTTGCCTTTTCAAAAATGTTGTATGGATAAAGTTATACAGTCTGTAATCTTTTGAGTCTGGCATCTTTCACTTAGCTTAATGCATTTAAGATTCATCCATATTGTTACAGATATCAGTAGTTCCTTTTTATTGTCCAAATATTTTGCCTGTTTTTTTATTGGACTGTCATGTATGTGACACTGTTTTAAGAATTTAAAAAAAATTTTTGGAAAGATAGAAGCCAAACTCTCAATTATAAGCTCTGGGAGAACAGAGAGAGCCAGGATTAGAGAGCGGAATGGTTAAAGATTAAGCTTTATCTGTAATGCCATCATTTTAAAAAATAGTGGATTACTATTTTATCATGCGTGATTGAAAATTCAACTTACAAAGGCAATAGAAGTTGATAATTGCATTGATGATTAGGGGATCTCTATTCTTAGATAATATACACTGGAGTCTTTAGGAATAAAAAACTATGATGTATACAATTTACCTTCAGAAGGTTTGGGAGAGGGAGAGAAAGAGACAGAAATTAATTGAGAGAGAGCATTTGAAGAGGAAAGGGAAGAGCCGTCTAATGATCAAAAGCTTGAAGTTCATGGAACCTCCTTAGAGGCAGGCCGCTAATTGAGAGAACAGGGCTGAGGAAGGTAGATATCCAAATTCCATAAAGCAGGAAAAAAGACCAACTGGGAGCAGCATCTATGTTCCAAATCAAAAGGAGAGGAGAGAAGAAGAGAGGGAGGTGTTGCTCCTCCTGAGACATCATGGGTATGCAGTGGGCTCCATGGGAAGAAGGAAGGGAGCAGGAGGATGAATCATTCTGAACTACACCTCAGGGCTCATGTCTAAGCTTATGAAAGAGTGTATGCTTAAGGGGATGTGAGGCTTTCAGCCTGTCCTTCCACCTGTGACAGTTGTCTGGATCCATGGCTTCAAATTCTTTTGAACCTGAGTGATGCAAATTGTACTTGGGAGCTAACTTAGTGAAGTAACCATATTCCTTCTGACCTTGTGACTGGAACAGTTCATGCTAGGTGATAGAGGTCAGCTGTGCAGTAAGGGAGCCCGCTGAAGAACTAAGAGAAATAGGGCAAGAACTAGGATTTCATGGGTCCCCATACTATCCCTGTACCATTGGCCTTCCTACCCTGCCATTTTACCCTTAACTCATGATGGTGAGGAACAAACTCAGGGTGGTTCAGGAACATAGGTGGATACCACGTCTGCACGGGTATAGGAGAGCAACACTAAACAAGGGACTTACTTTTCAATGCTGTTTTACCTAACTTCTCACCCCATCTCTTGGCCCTTCTAGATATTCCTACCAGAGTGTCAAGTGTTAACTTGTACTTACCAAGTGTTAACTTATACTAACATCCATGTGATGTTCAGCATTCCTCCCAAGTTAAACTTTTTTCACCATGTCCCTGTCTCTGTCAGTGGTGCCAAAGATTTCAAAATCCACTTCTCTATACTTTTTTCTTTTCTTCTCTGTTGAAACTTTCATTAAAGACCATATCTTCTGCCTTTGAAATTTCCTCTGAGACATCTCTTCTTTGTGTCAGCATCCACCAGCCCAGATGAAGAAGTAACTGCTGATTAATTGACCATGTCTTTACTCTGGTCTCTCCCTGGGCATTGTTTCTGCCCACCACTACCAATGGTCCCAACTCCTTCCCTTCCCTCCCCAGAGCCCTCAGCAGCCTCCTACTGTCCATCTCATTAGCCCACTTATTAGTCATCTCTAGCTTAACTTCTTCTTTTTTTTTTTTTTTTGTAGTCCAGAGCTAAATTTAATATTAAAGAAAAGCAGATTGGGACCAGGAGCATTCAACGGCAGTTAATGTAAGGAAATTTACAAATTTGCCTAATGCACCAAGAAGGTTAATATATTTTTTTCTTTTCTTTTTTCTCTTTTTTTTCCCAAATACTTTTATTTTATTTTTTCAGTGTTAGAAGATTCATTGTTTATGTACCACACCCAGTGCTCCATGCAATATGTGCCCTCCTCAATACCCACCACCAGGCTCGCCCATCCCCCCACTCGCCTCCCCTCCAAAACCCTCAGTCTGTTGCTCTGAGTTCACAGTCTCTCATGGTTCTTCGTCCCTCCGATTTCCTCCAATTCACCCCTCCCTTCCCTCTCACAATCTAGCTGAACTTCTAAGAAGTCACTGCCCTTTAGATTTTTTCCTTCAAATTTTTTATATCCATCCTCGCCCCAACACTTCCTTTGCAGGCCCCTTAACCCTAGCACTCATCATCCATGAACCCAGTAACCATTGGCCTCCTTGGTTTTATTTCCTCTACTTTGTCTTACATTCTACTTTTGCACTTATCTTGTTTAATCATGATTTCACCAGGCCACACCTCTGCTCAAGAATGCACAGTGGCTTACCACTTCTTATCACAACAAACCTCAATTTCCTTCTCTGCCTGTCATCGTCAGGCCCTACACCCCAATTTTGCTACCCAACCCCCCTTTTCCCCTTCCAAGTCAAGATTCCTCGACACTCTCTGTTCTATCAGCATCCTATGCTTGACTCTAATTGTACAGTATCTCTCAGACTCTTCATTCTCTGTTCAGTCAGAACCTGTTTAATTTATTAAGATCTATGGACTCTTTCATGGCTATCCATCCATTCCCATTCTATTCTCTATCAATGTTAGAACCAGAGTGTTGTAAGTAATGGATCAGATTTATATGGGCAGGGTGGGACTGAGAGTCCATGAAACCCCACAGAGGCAACTGGGCTTCAGGACCCTAAGTATAGGCCTGAGAGAGAACCCATTACACTAAGGATAATTCTGTGGGACTGGGATGCAAGAGACAGTCAAGCCTGGGAAGTAGGTCTATGCCAGAAGACTTTCAGTCCCTGGAAAAATGTAGGGATTCTAACTTTGGAATGCCTTCAGAAGTCAGGTTCAGTTCACACAAGGGAAGAACAGGTGGGAAGAAGATAAAGAAAGGAGACTGGTAGCAGAACTGGCAGCAAAGGCTCTGGCAGGCTGACCAACATAAAGATATTGCATTCACCACACATTTTGTGCATTTGCTTGAGTTCTGTGGTAGATCGTGCTCAACAATGGCCACCATAATTTCCTTCCCTCACCTCTATGCACATGTCACTCTGCCACTGAAAGGTGGCATTTATTTCTCCTCTCCATGTATCCGGGCTGTCCTTGTAACTGCCTTGGCCAATACGCTGTGAAGGACAGTGATATTCTGGGACTTCTGAGCCAGAGCCTCAAGAACCCTGGTGGCTTCCACTTTCTTATTCTTAAAACACGGTCACCATGTGGTAAGGAGCCCAAGCCACAGTCTATGGTCCTAGTGCAGCTCCCAGCCAAGAGCCAACCTCAAGCACCAACCATGTGAGTTTCCCATTGTGGACGTCCAGTTCAGTCAAACCCCTGCTTAGTTGGTTACAGTCCCGGCCAACACGACGTGAAGAAGAAAAAACACCCAGTTGAGCCAAGTCAACCCACAGACTGGAAAGATAATGAAATGATTGTTGTTTCTAAGGTACTAAGTTCTGGAGTATTTTTTCTGTGATATATAACTAAAACACACTGTACAAATTTTTTGGCTTCTAATGAGAACTTTCTTTAGCCATCATTCATGACAACTAACATTCCAAGAGCCCAGAAGGCAAGGTGCCTGGCATGTCCTTGTGGGGCACCAACTTCACGATGACTAGGGTTCATATTGATAATTCCCTTTTCTCTAGGTATAGCACAGATAACCTCATCTATCAATTAGTTATATTTGATTTATATGCCATTTTTATTTTTAAATTATATTTAATATTTTTGTTTTTATCAACAAATCTCATATACTCCAAAAACAAGCTCATATTTGTATCTTTTTTCTCCTATTGCCTATTGCAAAATAAACATGCAACATATATTATTGAGTTGAAAGTTCATTTCCAAATATTCTTTCATGTATATTGGATTATCTTTTAAATCAAACTCAAGTTATCAAGAGACAACATTCATCTTAATACAGCTTTATGTGCGATAGGTTAACCATATGAAGCTTCCTTGGAAAACGAAGCACAAAACTGTAAATACATACTTAAAATATTAAAAATTGCTAAAATAAATTTGGAAGAAAATCAGATAATTTTTATTCAGAGGGTTATAAGAGTGAAAATGGATAATGACCTGTGACATATGAGTCAGAACCTGGTCCAGAAAGAAATCCTGGCTTATTTATAATGCCAGCATACCTATTAATAAAAGCTTCAAACATTGTATTTTTAGCACTGTATTTGTTTCCTTTGCTCATGTGCATAATGATGTTGGGGGAGTCAGGTTTGAAAAGGGGCCATACGTAACACAAAAGAGGTCATCAAGATTCCACAGGAATCTTTAATTGTCTGAGGCCATTTAAATCCCCTGAAACACAGCCTTTTCTGGAATCAAAATATAATTAGAAGGTTGTTATATCACCAACATGGGAGTGTTAGAATTTTTTATTCATTGGGACATCATACAGTGACTGGGCAGGATAAGGATTGAGACACAAAGAGAAATGCTCAACTTAATCTAAACACATTCAGCTGTTCATGACATAAGGGATAAGCAGGTTCTGCTACAATAAAAATCAGCATACCTTTTTTTTTTTTAATTTGAGAGAGAGAGAGAGAAAGCATGAGCACAAGTCGGAGGAGGGACAGAGGGAGAGAGAGAATCTCCAACAGACTCCCCACTGAGTGTGGAGCCCAATGCAAAGCTCTATCCCAGGACCCCGAGATCATGACCTGAGCCAAAATCAAGTCGGCCACTTAACACACTGAGCCCCCCAGGTGCCCCCAAATCAGCATACTTTAAACTTGTGAAGTATTATTAAGGATATCTGAACCTGTTTGGTCAAAGGACTAGCCCAATTCTTCAAGCCAAAATTTAATGCTTTGCTGGGGATCTTCTCTTCTCACTATAAGGATTAAGGTATTGCTCCTGATGGCCCTATATGGTTGGAAAATTAAAACCAGTATCTGTGGTTCCTCAGCACTTAGAGATGTCTCAGATCAAAGAAAAAAGGATATTTATGTGATTATTAAGGCCCTAGTGTAACCTGGAAAAAGAAACTAGAGTACACAGAGACCCACATGCCTAGGTTTCTGCAGCTAGAGAATTCCATTGGTGGAATTAGGGTCACATACAGCATAGGAGAGATTGGACAAAGTAGGAGGTGGTTTGTGAAGGTCATGAATACACTCTTGGTCAAGACGGCCTACAACAGGCTTCCAGACAGCAGTGCTGTGGCCTTGGGTTGGTAGGCAAGCCACCTACTCCACTGAGTCTGTTTTCACATTTATACAAGTAGAAAACAATGATGTTTGTCCTGCTTACTTCTGTGGGTATTATAAAGCTCAACTGAGATAATGTATGGTAAACCATGTTGGAAACAAAGTGTGAAGAACTATAATAATACAATATTTCAGGTATGATTCCAACATGTGGAGACATAAACAAGAAGAGAAACATTGAGCCGGCATGCAAATCAAATACTTGGATGGATGAATAAATAAATGTGTGACTGATATGATAAGCATAGAGTAATGTGAGTCATTAAAATTTACAGATGATTTCAGAGGAAACTTGATATGTGAGCTATGTCTTCTGAAAAACTGTAAAGGCTTCATTGAAGAACTGGAATTTATAGACCTACGAGAAGCAAAGAAGGCAGGATGAATGGATGAAAGGAATCAAATTAGCTGCAATGCGGGAGACATTCCAAGGGGACATGATGGTGTGAAGAATTAAAGTACAGCCCAAGGAACAAAAGGCGACAAAATGTGCCAACTGTGAGCGACCAGATACTTTTCATACTTTGTCTCGTTTAAACCTCACAAACCACCCTATGCAGTAGGCATTACTTTCTCCAGTTGATGGAGGACAAAGCTGAGGCTCAGAGAGCCTTATCTGGCTCAAAGCTACTCAGTAGTATGGAACTGAGACAAAAACTCAGGTCTTTCTGAGACTAAAACTTAATGTTCTTTCTCCTATGCCTTGGGTCCATATTTATAAAGTACAGGGAGGTCCCAAAAGTCCCAGTGGAGGTGGGGGAGGAGTGGTGGGGTGCAATGGAGAAATATCGTTCAAGCAATAGGTAGAGAAAATTCTTCCTTCTCTACAACCTCATTTTGGTTTTGAAATGACCTAATTTTCTTCAGATTACTTTAATATGCTCATGTCCTAAATCATAGAATTTTTCTCTTTCCCTCTCTCTTCCTCCCTCTCTCCCCCACAAAGAGAAGATAATTACCTTCAGGCTAAGCTGTCCTTTTTAAACACACAAGAAATAACCCTTCAGTTATCCTGTTCTTCCACACCCAAACCACCTCCTCTGGAGAGAAACACATTACCCATGCCAGAACTGCCGCACGACCAGAATTACAGGACAATCAACAATAGGAAATGATATTGCAAGTACAATTGAGAGCATAATACACACGAGAACCTTGTCAACTCCTCTTACAAAACTTCCTCTTACAAACATCCTCTCATAACTGTGGTGTGATGCCATCGGCCAAAGTGTCTCATCAGGGCTTGAAATAGAGAGCCCCCTGATTCTTGTTATAATTAATTGGCTGTGATAGAAACTTGAAACAATTGGGCTCATGATGTAATTCCAACACAGGCTTCCTTTGATGAAATCTTCCATGGGCTGCAGGAAATACCTCCGTGGGGAAGGATACACGTAGCAGCCACACAAGATAGACTGAAATTACCAGTGTTAGTTTCTACACCCATGTGCCAAGTTTGTTTGCTGCATCCCTGTTCTAAAGAGAACTCAATTAAGAACTGGTTTCCAATCAAAATAACCATGAATCTTTAAAAAAGCACAGAGCATAATTCACTTAGGACTTAAAACCAAGGTTTTAGGACACGAGGGATCTCTCCCTGAGGTTTCTCCAGATCTGGTGTTTGGAGCCCTTGGTGACTATCAATACTGACTGTTTCCTTCGAGCCTCAACTCCCTTGGCCCTCTCCCTTACTAGGTTTCTCTTGGCAACATCCTAACTCCAGTGAAGTTCAATGTCCTATCTGCTTTGTGCTTGCGCCCAGGCCACTGATTGTGGCTGGACAATGGCATAACCACACTAACTGGTCTACCTCTAAATTCATGATAATGAACCTCCAGTGGGCTGCTCATGCTGTTCAGAAAGCCGACCTCTTGCCTCAGGCTACTTGCGCTCCCACTAAGAAAATGGAAGCAAGCAAGCAAGCAAGAAGTTACGCCTCTTCCCACCACCTTGTCTACCTGCTTACTTTCATCTGTGCCCATAGACTCTGCCTTCCCTTCCATAACTATAAATAAACTGTCCATGCTCGAGCTAAAGCCACTCTTTCCACCTATGTCACAGAGTCACGGACCCCAGGCCCTCTTATCTCTCAAGGAGGTGGCTCCAGCAATTCTTTCCTTTTTCTTCTATGTCATCCATTTCCCCCTCTTTACTGGATCATTCCCATCAATACACACATTATTGCATCTCCCACATCAACCAGAGCCTATCTCCTGACCCTGTTTTCTTCTCCAGCTAGAGCCTCATTTCTCAAATTGACTTTTTCCAAAACTCCTTGAAAGAGATATCGTGACTGGCTCACATTGCAATTCAACTCCCATTCTTTCTTTAACCCACTTCATTTCAGCTCTGCCTGTGCCCCTTTTCAGTGTTTCCAGTGCCTTTTACATTCTTTTCTAGTGGTTCATTCCAGGCCATCATCTTATTTTACCTACGGCAGCTTTTGACACAAGTGAGAACTTGTTTGTCCTTGAAACTCTGTGTTCCCTTCGTGTTCTCATTACTAGGACAGCATAACAAATTATCTCAAGCACTTACAACAATGAACACATTGATTTTGCTCATAAATCGGCAAACTGCACAGGACTTGGAGGAGACAACTCATTTCTACCTCACTCTGTATCAGCTGGGGAGACTCAAGGGCCAGTGGCTGGAAGCCTCTGAGGTTCATTTACTCATAGGCCTGGTGCCTGGGCTTAGAAGACATGCACACACCAAGATGCTGGAATGCTTGGACTCCTGTGGCCTCTGTTTCCATCTCTGTCTTTGTCTCTGTCTGTGGTCTCCCCAGCATGGCAGCAACCACATCAGGGTAGCCAGGTGTCTTAAATCCTCAGGCCTCAGGAGGTACGCATCACCAAAGAACGAGAGGGGCAGGCGAAAGCTTTATTGCCTTTCCTTTTACCATCTAACCTTGCAAATTCTAGTTTCACTTTGGCCATAGTCGTAGACTCCACCTGTTGATGGCACCATGTTAAGATCACATTGTAAAGGAAATAGTGCTGAGGCCATCTTTAGAGAAGACGAAGAGGATCCACCAGACTTGGCTTCTGGGGTACTACACATCCTTCTCGGCCTTTCTCCTGTCTCAGTAGCAACTGCTTCTTACCCTGCTTCACTGATTTTCCTTCCTTTCTCCATTCCTTAAACTCGGAGTCTCCAGAGCTTTGTCCTTGAACTTTTCTTTTATTTACTTTTCTTTTTAGTGACAACAGAGAATCTTGTGGATTTGTTTATCACCTATATTCTAATGACTCGAATGTGTATGTCTAGACTGGACCTCTTCCATGAAATGCCTACCCTATTTCTCTGCTTGGAGGCCTAATAGGCATCTCAAAGTTCACATATCAAAACTATGCTCCACTCATACCTTTCTCCATGGAGTTGATGGCAACTCCATCCTGTTGGTTGATCATGTTTGAACCTGATCTTCTATCACACCCTCCACCAATTCATGAGCAAACCGTTGGCTTTGCCTTCCAAAACACATCCAGAATCTAACCACTTTTCTTATCTTACTACTGTTGGCCTGGTCCAAGCCACTTATGCTACCTCTTACAATCACTTTCTTTGACTTGATGCTAAACCTCTCATTTGTTGCTACTGTGCATTCTGCCGTAATTTCAACATTCAAGTTGAGAACGGCTTGGAAAACATGACTGTGTGGTATATATATTCAGATGGCTTGTAGTAAGGTGAACAACAGCATCTCTTATCTCATGTCTTAAGGCTGGCATGGCAAGAAGCTAGACCAGGGTGCCCCCACCCTAGTCAAAGGCTGTATATCACGTAAGCAAAAGTGGGACATTTCATTGCAGGGATTTTTAACCCAATTTTGAGCAAGAACCCATTTGAGAATCAAGAACCCATTGAGAAGCCACAGACACCCTTCCCCCAAAAGTTATGTATAACATAGGAAAAGAACCTGAAGAGATCCATGGTGGAATCCTCCATCCATTCCTCAACTGTTATGTCCAAAGGCCTTGGCTATTGTTCTGTAAAGATCATGAAGTAGGGGCCACTTATTGGGTCAATCATTTTCACTCTTTGACATCACTCTTACCTTATCTTCATGGTTAGGGTTGGGGAACGGGGGATAAGAACTCCCCCTAAATTAGCAAGAACTCGCTCTTCGGAAAAATAGTTCGTAACAGTGATTAGTATACTAGCTTACTGGTGCTGTTTTAATTTTTGAGTTGTGAGAACAGAGCATCATGTTGCAGAGAATGGCCCTGTTTTTGTGTCTTATTTTTAGGTATGCTACATCTGTTGTAATCTCGGGGCCTTAGCAATTACTCGATTGGTTGATTATTTTTAAATATATGACAAAAGTATAAGTTGAATTGTTTACAGTAACACTTATCCAGTTATGCCTCTCTATGATCGCAGGGAGATTCAAAAAGTAACTATAATAGAATTCCCTTTGTTGTTAAAAATTACAAACAAGCTTGTTGAATAAGGTCTCCTGGGCTCAATAAAACTGAAACAGGTAGCCAAACATTTAGGTTAAGGGATATTGTGAATTCGAGATCACTCCTTATGAGTGAATGTTTGACTGTGGTTCTCCAAAAATGTTGAAGTATTTTTCACTCTACATTTGCAGTTATGCACATGGAGTGAAAAATGGACAAGAGGTCTAGTTTATTTCTTTATTACATATATTTTATTTTATTTTTTTATTACATATATTTTAAATGCGAGAGTAGTGATGATTCACCTGATGTTTCAACTAGCTATGCTGCTTTGCAATGACAATGATTTAACATAGCACCGGACTTGCAAGACCTTGATTGGAAGGATTATATTTATATCTCCAACCTGCCAGAGGTAAATTAGGTAAGTAGCTTATGGTTCCAACACTTTTACACTAAAAGCCATTTTGAAGTTATATATAGCCTGCCATGCTATGGTATATATTTGGTTTTAACACTAAGTTAGCCCAAAGTGCTGAGTGTATAAAAGGGAGTGTGGGGGAGTTAGAACTGAATTATTATAAAAGTAAAAAGAGACTGGGGGAAAAATAGTGATGGTGAGCAGATTTCACCTCCTGAGCACCTTCAAATCTCGATACTGATACAACATTTATGAAACCCAAGTTATGGGTGACAGGTTAGGATTTGGGGTCATGTCTTCACTCAGAGTCCCCAGAGGCAAACCCTAAGATGATGATTTATGTGAAAGTGATTGATTAAGGAAGTACCTTCAGGGAAGACACTAAGGAAGTGGAGAAAGCAGTGGAGGGGAGCAGAAAGAGAGAGGACACAGGGTCTGGGAAGGTCCTGGAGAATTGCCTTCAGCCTGATCCTGCAGGAACTCAGGAAGGTAAGTTACACCTCAGAATTTGTTCCAACCTGAGACAGTCTGAGAGCTGGGCTTTTGGAGTCCTGCATCCAACAGTTGCTGGAGGGGAGTAACTTCCCAGCTCTCCAGGCTGTCTGCACATTTGGGCAAAATGGTTGCCCGGTAGCGAGAAAACATGCCCCAGATAAGAGCTGTAAGTCAGGATGTTGGAAAGAAAAGAACTCCAAAGTTTGAGGAGGAGGTTAAAGAGGGGGGCACATAAAAACAATGGAAAACATGCAAAGAAAGCTGGGCAGGGTGCCAACAGTGTCTGCTCCAGGTCACTTCAGCCTTTTAACTTTGTGGCTTAGCAAGAAGGGGACAATCTGTGTGGTGGAATTCATCCAAAAACAACCATGAGCAAGAATTTTTTTTTTAAGATTTTATTTATTTGACAGAGAGAGAGGCAGTGAGAGAGGGAACACAAGCAAGAGGAGTGGGAGAGGGAGAAGCAAGCTTTCTGCTGAGTGAGGAGCCCAATGTGGGGCTCGATCCCAGGAACCTGGGACCACGACCCAAGCCAAAGACAGACGCCCAACAACTGAGCCACACAGGTGCCCCACGAGCAAGAATTTTTATGATCTCTATAGAAAGAATAAGCTGCTTGGCTCTAGACTCTATGATATGATTTTTATCAGTTCCTCTCTTGTTTTCTTATATGTCTGAGCTTTAGCTAGTGCCAGCTCTGTAAGGTAGAAGTTAAAAAAAATAAACTGGAAATAGTAATTGTGCATGCAATTGAAAATAAACATAAAACTGCCCAGTATTTTCTGTATATAGGATTTATTAACAAGTGTTCATAGTTCACGTAACTCAGGGGCTTGGTATTTCTTTTCTTTCAAATGGGTTGCTGCAAAGGAAATTGCAATAATTATAGCTTCAAGATTCATTTCGTAATTTGTCAACATTTTTTTCCATCTAACGACCAACAGAACAGAACAACAAATAGATTCATTTTTAGCAACACAGCTGATATTTTGCAGAAAACCATGTAAAAATATTTGAAAATGTATCGAAAGAAAAGTGTTAATCAACCTATTCCTCACCAGATAGTGTCTGAGCAAATATACACAAGCAAGTATTACAGGATATTTGTAATTAGATAAGGACATTTTGGACGATAAGGTAATTAAACTACATAACATCATAGAACATCCTATGTGACCCAAATCATCAAAATCAAATAACTCTGGCAGTGAGATTACTATCCATATGGCTGAGAAATAAATCATCATTATTGCTCATCCTGATAGATTCATATACAACAAATTGATTAATTATCTAAATCAATTGTTTCCTAAATACAGCTCAAATTATTTGTGATTGTCATTCTTTGTTTTTATAATCCCTTAAAATAGTCAAGAAATTCTAAATTATAGACAGATTATTTACAAAATAGTAATCATAAGCTACCACTGAGTGCCATGTGGTTTTTACTCAATTAAAAAATTTTTTTTTACTTTTTTTTTTCATTTTTAGTTATATAGAACAAAGGACAAAAATAGGAAGTAGCTATTGATAAATTTTACATATGTCTGTACCCACAAAAGCACCAAAATACAGAATATTTCAAGCACCCAGAAGGCTGTCTCATGCCCTCTTCTATAACCCCCTGAAGCAGCCACTATTCGGCTTTCTATCAGCATAGATCAGCTTTGTCTGTTTTTGAACTTCGTGCATGTGGAATCCTACCATATACAGCCTCTTGTATTTGATTTCTTTTGCCCAACGTAATGTCTGTGAGATCCATCCACATTGTTGTATTTCTTGCTTTTTTAACTATGGAATTTCCTCTTAAAGAACAAAGAACTTTAATAACCAAGGCCTAATCTTTTGCGTTAGACAAAACGGGAGAGCTGAAATGGGGTTAAAAATTCCATGCCTTGACTGACTTGCTCTAAAAATCCTGCCATCTCAAGTTTTAGAGGAAACGTACTATTTTGCAATACCATAAAAATTTTGAATAATTCTACTTGCAGTTTCAGTAGTGCTCTTTATTTATTGATTATTAAATCAGATTGCATTTCTACTTCTAAACTAGAAGACAGATGAGAAGCTACATGGCTAAATAAAAACTTCATTGCACAAATTCACTGACTTGCCTGAGGCCGTAAATGCCAATTTAACTTCAGCCTCATTTAGCAAAAACTTCCATGAGTTGATATACAAACATCTCTTTTTCATACACCAATAACTCAAGTGCAGTTGATAAAAGGATAAGACATCCACCTTAGATGGTCCCAAAGGCATGTGTCTGTTGTAATGCAGAGAAAGACCTAGATACAGTCTTCCTGAGGCTCTTTATAAATGAAAGTGACCTCAGGATCTCCAAGGAGGAGCTGCATGTCTAGATAGGAGAAACCAGAGCCACGAGCAAGGTCACTCAAAGTTGGCCATCATTCTGTAAAGGAGTTGGCTGGTGCAGTTGGCTCTCCGGGTTTCCCTTTGGCCCTCTATCTATTAGGCAACACTGCCTGGCATGAATTTCTCTAGATGGCATGACTTTTAATGAAAACACTCCAATAAGTGCAGAAATCAAGCCTGTCACTGAAGCTCAAAAAACAATCTCCATAAATACAGTGTCCAAATAAATCATTAATCAAGGAATACACTCTGATCACACAGAATAAGTAATGAAGAGGGAAGTAACAAGCAGGTAGTAAGTGGTAGAACCTACTTAACTCAAGTTAGCTTAAACAAAACATATATACATACACGAGGGGTTCTTTAGGGGAGATATCTAGAAGCGAAATTGCTGGATTGTAGGCTGTGCATGTTTTAGACTTTAATAGCTACTGTTACATTTTGCAGTGATGCTTTTGACACTTCTGTTCTACCTTCCTTCATATTTGGTCCAGTACATAAGGCTGGACCTCTGCCTTACCTTATTTTTGGTGTCTTCCATACCACGCTATGCTTAATGCCATATCAATCTTCCCTGATGGGCTTGCCTTGCATCTAGACAGCTATCTGCTGGAAAAGGGTGGAATTTCTGAAAGCCAGAGTAGCTTTGTCATTTATTTCTCACTGGGGCACTTTTGAAGGAAGCAGAAAAACATTTGTAGATGGCAATACAAGATATACATAGAGGAGGTTTTTCATTGCCATCTTATTCTACCTGGAAACCTCAGGCCATGATCTGCAAACCCAAATGCCTTTGGGGGGGGGGGCATCCAGCACAATAGGAAGCGGTGAGGACGTATGAGGACCTGGCTAGCCCAGGCGGAAGCTGGAAAAGCACAATCTTGAAACTAAAAGGACACCTATCGACTGCTTAGGCAGAGCTCCTCTTTACGAATGAGGATAACCAGGCTCAGAAAGGTTATTTCTCTTCTCAAAGACACAGAACTAGCAAGTGCCAGAGCCTAGGGCTTCTGGGATTGTGTTCTTCCCCCCACACTGCCATACCTGCCTGCACTGCTTCATCTGTTTCCCCCACCTCCATCCCCTGTGGGTCCACGCCACTCTCCTCACTTTCCTTCTCTGGGCCCTGAGTTGCTTCATCAGTGCTCCCTTTTTTCCTGGACTCTGGCTGGATTTGGCCAATGGCAGGCACCAGTAGGGGAGTGAAGGGCAGGGGAAGAGAGAGGTTAAGGTATCTCTTCCCCCTTTCCTCTCCCTCTGGGCAGTGTTTTATGGCGGTGGCTATATCCTTCCACAAAGACAGCTTCTGCCAGAAGGTCCCCTCCCTGGAGCTGTTCTCACCGGGCTCTTGAGACAGAGCTCCATCCCTTTGCCTCGTTAGGTCTGGGGTGATAATGGCTCCTCACTCCTCTGGATCACTGGGTGTTTCTTGGTCCCCTGTTAATCCTGCCTGCACCACTATAGAAGTCCTTTCATTAATTGATCTAAGTTAGATTGTTTCCCACCAGCCAACAGATATACATCTGTGTGTGTACACCTGGATAAAAAATTAAGTGAAGGCAAAAGCTTAGTTCTGCATTTTTATTTTTTAATGGAAAATGTTTCTTCTACTTTATTTTATATTGCACCAGCAAACACTCTTTGGAAATACTAAAAATCTGCCCCCCCCCAATGTATATCTAAATGGTCAATGAACATAGAAGACATCCTCCATTTAATTAAGTCACTAGGGAAATGCAAATTATAGCCACATCAGAATGGCTAAAATGAAAAATACAGGTAATGCCGAGTGTTGGTGAGAATGTGGAACAATTGGAACTCTTATGAATTGCTGGTGAATGTGTAAATACACACATCACCACCTTGGAAAGCAGTTTGGCAGTATTGAGTAAAGCTGAACATGTGCATACTCTATGACCCAGCAATTCCACTTTGGGTATATTCATTAGAAATGTGTATATATGTGCATCGAAAGTCATGTATGTACCAGAATATTCATGAGTTGCAAAACTACTTACAACAGCCAAACACAATCACCAAGTTGCCAGCATTATTAGAATGAATTGTGGTCTATTCACATGATGGAAATGAAGGTCTCTACAGCAATAAAAATGAATGATCTGCAAGTCCATGCAACCAGGGAATTATCACAAATATGATATTAAGTAAAAGAAGCCATACTCAAAAAGTACAGAAATAGAAAAATTAATCTAAGCTGTGAGAAGTCAGGATATGGTACAATTGCTTGACAGTAATGTCTGGGAGAGAGTTTGAGGGGGATTTTGGGGACTAGAAATTTTCTGATTCTCGATCTGGGTGCTGGTTGTAAGGGTGTGCTCAGTTTGAGAAATTGAGCAAACTATTTACTCTTGACATGTACTTTTTTTTTTCTTTACACTTCAATAAAAATTTTTGTCCTTCAATAAAACCTTCTTTCCCCCTTTAAATCTATACTCTGGCAACTCTCTGAATTGATGTGACACATGTGTTCTAACTGGTGATGCTGTTTAGATCTTGTAGAAATGTCACCTTAAGTGGTTTTGACCAAAATGCAGTGTCAGTAGCCGATAGCTTAAACATAACTGTGGTGTTTTGATGCAGCTCAGGACACAGTACTCCAAAATATGGCTCCACGGCCTCCTGGATATTTTGAGAAAATGACAGAAGCAGGAAGGTCACTCTGGTTTCCTCTTCCAGCCCTTCTTCCCAGAAACAGTCCATAAAACCCTTGTGTGAGAGGTGCCCTCCCTCTGCCTGCAGGAAAGGAACCTCCTTATCTCTGAAGATAAAGGGACACTGAAAGAATCCTAACAAGCAGGACTTGCTAAGTTTCCCATAGTTTACAACAATTTCCTCACACTCCTTAAGCTATCATATTCCTCCACCACCATCTACTCTCCATCCAACCTAGCATAAAGGTATATAGATCTCACTGTTTCTTTGGGTCTTCACTTCCTTATAAAGCCTCCTGTGTCACATAAAACATATTAAGTAAATGTGTGTTCTTTTTCTCCTATTGATCTTCATCAATTAATTTTTAAAGTTTATTTATTTATTTTTTTAGTCATCTCTACACCCAACGTGGGGCTTAAACTCGCGGCCCTGAGATCAGGAGTCGCATGCTCTACCGACTGAGCCAACCAGGCACCCCCAATCTTCATCAGTCTAATTTCTGGACCCAGCCAGAGAGCTGAAAAGCGTTGATGTGTACATACTCTATGTCCCAGCAAATTCCCTACAGTAGTCAATTACTCAAAAATAGAGACACTGAATTGTTTCTCTCACAAACATCTGACTGTTTCAAATCTTGTAGTAAGCGTCGTTGCAAGTAAGTGGCTATACTGGGACCAGCACGCTATTGGGAATTAATCCAGTTGCAATGTTTGCACTCTTTGTAAATTCTGGATTCCAATGCCGGAATAAATGGAATTTATTGGATCCATTTGCTCACTGGTTGTGCCTACACAACTTCTGTTGTGTTCTTGTACACAAAATGGTGCCTATGTGGGCTCAGATAACTTTCATTAGAAGAAATGTTAAGAGTTTGGTCTAAATATCTGGAATATTCTTGCCGCAGAGCTGGGTCAACCGCTTGGACAGGAGGAAGTCTGTGAGAAGTTGTGTTGGGGCTCAGAACGAGGGGTGGTTGCAGTTACAGCAGTCTAATGGCTTTGTTCCCAAAGACAGAGATGCTGAGGTCCAGGAGTAGCCCCCGGGACACATAATTTTGCAACACTTAGAAAAATGTTTAATCTGAATCACAGTCATCTACATGCCCGCCACGTCCAACCTCAGAACTAGGGAGGGAAGAAAGGAAGGAGAAGCCAACTTGGCTCAAAACAGAGCAGGAACTATGGAGCTTCTGTAGGAAGGCCAAAAAAATGATTGCAACCTCATGAGTATGCCAACTTATGCTGAGATCTATTTTTTACAACTAAGGATGGAAGCAGAGCCACACAACAGCTCCATCAAAGGGTGAGGTCATGGCTGTGGTTTTGGGATGCAACAGTTCATTAGGAGAACACTTCCAATGACCAATTTAATTAAAGTATAATTAGTGATGGAGCCTCATTATATTTCCCCCAAAATCTTGGTGTAGCTTTCCCACATTCCTATTTGCAAGAGCACAAAGTCTAAGTGAGAAAAGCAAGGCAGGAGAAGAAGGACAAGAGAAAATGTAATGGGCAGTGTGAATAATTGCGTTTTTACCTACGAAAAATTAACCAAAAAATTTACCTGTTAAATACTCTCAATAACTTAAGTGTTTGGAGAAATAGTAGCATGAGCGCAAGTGACTAATAATTCTTATAATTTTTAGTCAGGAATCAAGGGAGGGATACAGGGAGGGAGGAAAGAAAAATTGCTATAAAAATCCACAGTTGTTATATGGGAGCATCTTACTAGATATTGATCTGGAAAATAAAGAGTTCATAAATCCAATGTTTCTTTACATGCGTTTGGGACACTGTGGCAACTTGGTTAGTAGATCAGAAATCTTTCGGTAGTGTGACTTCAACAACTATCATGGTAGTACCCTTGGAAGTCTTTTTGGACAGCAAGTTTTACCAAATTCTTACAGGAGGAAAAATTAAGATCCTGAGTGAGAATATAAATTACTTCACCAAAATCTATACATTGAATTATTTGGAAGTAAATGGCAGCCTCTGCATAGGCATTAATGCGTGGACTTCAGTATCTTAAACTTTTGATTTTGCATGTTAACTCAGACTTCTTTATAAATCATATATTTTTACTCCCCTTTCTAGTTAAAAAAAACTTTAATTACTCCCTTGCCATGTGTTATCAGGGATTGTTCATTCATTACATTTACAGAGAAGATTCTGAGGTTGTTAGAAGGGTATTAGAATCACTTGGTAAGAAAAGGTGACCTTTGAAATTCCTGTTTGACTAAATTTCTGAAGAGAAAGAAGGAAGGAGGAAAGACAATATTGTGTATCTTTGTCAGTTTAATTTGCTTATGACTAGTGATTACTGCCAGGAAATTGTTATATTGTTCTCTGGAACCTTGAAAGGGATAGAGTGACTCAAAGTTTGGCCTCCCATGTGGGGCAAGGGAGCCTTTGCAAAGAAGACCTGAGTCTCAGCTTCTAGACACAGAAGAGGAGGGAGCAGACCCAAGCGGCTGTCCATAGTCTGACATTCAAACTCTCTCAAACTGTCAGTTCTTGGAAACCAGACTTTCTTTGGTAGCAAAGAAGAAATCAGAAAGCTGGGAGTTCAAAACAATTCTGAAAAAAAGGACACTGATAGTGACCACAGTCCTATGATACTTTGGTAATATGATCCCTGTTACATTTTTAGCATTCTTATGTTCTTCCTGTCTTTTTTGTTCTGGTCTATTTTCTTAAAATGCATCTTGGTGAAACAACATATACTGGCGAGGATGCGGAGAAAGGGGAACTCTCCTACACTGTTGGTGGAAATGCAAACTGGTGCAGCCACTCTGGAAAACAGTATGGAGGTTCCTCAAAAAGTTGAAAATAGAGCTACCTTATGGCCCAGCAATTGCACTACTAGATATTTATCCAAAGGATACAAACACAATGGTTTTTCGAAGGGCCACATGCATCCCAATGTTTATAGCAGCCATGTTCACAGTAGTCAAAATATGAAAAAAGCCCAGATGTCCATCAACAGATGAATGGATATATATATATATATATATATATATATATATATATATATGCCATGGAATATTACTCAGCCATCAAAAAGAATGAAATCTTGCCATTTGCAACAATGTGGATGAAACTAGAGGGTATTATGCTAAGTGAAATAAACCAGTCAGAGAAAGACAAGTACCATATGATTTTACTCATATGTGGAATTTAAGAAACAAAATAGATGAACATAGGGAAAAGAAAGGAAAAACAAAATAAAATGAAAACAGAGAGGGAGGCAAACTATAAAAGACTCTTAACTGTAAGAGACAAACTGAGGGTTGCTGGAGAGGAGGTGGGTAGCAGGATGGGGTAACTGGGTGATGGGCATTAAGGAGCGCATGTGATGTAATGAGCACTGGGTATTACATGTAACTGATGAATCACTAAATTTTACCTCTGAAGCTAAGAATACACTATATGTTAATTAAATTGCATTTACCCAAAAATTTTTTTTAAATGCATCTTGGTAATGGTGGCATGTATTCAAGTTTGTATCTTGTTTTCTTTTTCTCCAAAGCATTTCTCACATTACTACAAAGTTATCATAGCCATTATTTTAAGCAGCTATGTAAAATTCCATTGAGTGGATTACTAAAATTTAGTGCACAGGTACTTCATTCAAGGAATATTTTTTCCATCTGCCTCAGTCTGCACCAGTGAACTTCGCTGCAATTGGCCACAGGGAGCCAAGCTCATGGAAATGAAGTCTAAAGAAAAGTTCCCATTGGAACCAGCTGGATCTATTCCTCCTTCCCAAGGACTGGTGAGTGCTAGATGAGGGTGGGAATGATGAGTATGCGTAGCTTTTTATTCCACTCCTGAAAAGCTTTGGTGGCAAGAAAAAAACCCGGTGAGTGTCCAGCCCAGAGCAACTCATCAAAAGCCAATGTCCCCTCTCATGCTAATTAAAGAGAGAAGATTTTATACATACTGACCTTAAAAGACAAAAGAGTCAGCTATTTTACAGGGAAATGAATTTATTCTCGAATAGCAGAGAACTGCAATTTGGGAGAAGAAAACTATGGTGAACCAGAGGCAAGTCTGGAGAACAGAAATGAGGGTTTGTTTTTGTAGGGGAAGAGAGGAAGCTGGGCTGTTATGGTTCTCCTTGGTGAAGTGTGGCAGTCTAGGCTATTGCTGGGCAGGGAGAAATTTTTCCTTCCTGCAGCTGGGGTGTATAAAGTAAGGTTCTTCCAGTTGGGTAATGCAAGCTGTGTTTCTTAAGGTGAGGGATAGTATTAGAGCTCCCCCTTCAGGGATTCCAGACTCCATTTTTTTATTCAGGTTTCCTTTACTTTGACTTATGTAAGCCAGACTACAATTAATTAACTTGTTTGTTTTATAGACTTTATTTTTTAAAGCAGCTCTAAGTTCACAACAAAATTGAGCAAAAGGTACAGATATTTCCCATTTATGCCCACACATGTGTAACCTCTTTCATTATCAACATCTCCCACCAAAGTGGTATATTTGTAACAATTGATGAATCTACATTGACACATCATGACTACCCAGAGTCCATACTATACAGTAGGGTTCATTCTTGGTGTTGTGTATTCTACGGCTTTGGACAAATGTGCAATGGTGTATACCTACCATTATAGTGTTATGCAGAATCCTCTGTACTCCACCTATTCATCTCTTTCTTCTCACTAACCCCGGGCAGCCACGGCTCTTTACTGTTTCCCTAGTTTTGCCTTTTCCGGAATGTCATGTAGTTCCAATCATACAGGATGTAAAACTTTTCAGTTTGGCTTCTTTCATTTAGGAATATGCATTAAGTTTCCTTTGAGTCTTTTCATGGCCTGATAGCTAATTTTTTTTCAGGGCCAAATAATATTCCATCGTCTGGATCTAACACCATTTATCTACTTAGCTACTGAAGGACTTCTTGGTTGCTTCCAAGTTTTAACAATTATAAACAAAGCTTCTAAACATTCATATGCAAGTTTTTATGTGGACATAAGTTTTCAGCTCCTTTGGGTAAATACCAAAGAATGTGACTGTTGAATCATATGGTAAGAGTACGTTGGTTTTGTGAGAAACCCCCAATATGTCTTCCAAAGTGGCTGTACCATTTCACATTTCCACCAGCCATGAATGCGAGTTCCCACTGCTCCACATCCTCGCCAGCACTTGGTATTGTCAGTGTCATGGATTTTGGCCATCCTAACAGGTGTATAGTGGTATCTCATTGTTGTTTCTATCTGCACTTCCTGATAATATATGTTGTGGAGCATTTTTATAGATCTTATTTGCCACCTGTATATCCTCTTTGGTGAGGTGTCTATTCAGGTCTTTAGCTCATTCTAAATCAGGTTTAGGCTCCCTATTTGAGTTAGTGTCTCATTCTCTGGGACCATGGATGTGGACTAGAACCAGCAAATGCAAAGAAGCATTTGTGGGATGTGTTCCTGGTGTTAAGAAGCCCTTGACTCTGAATTGCACCTCTGGCCAGCTGCCAGAAGTTCCTTCCATTATTATTACCCCTAAAATGAGCACATTCAGAATGGCGATTAAATTATTCCTGCCATTGCCCCACTGCCCCCACTCCCCTCCCCAGCCCAGCCTCTTCTCCCCTCAGCTGCCCACATGTGCATGTTGAAAAGGAATTCCTCTCACACCACTCCTCTGTCAAAACCCTGTGGAGGCTCATCCCTGGCCACCCCACCCTCAGCTCTAACAGGTCAGGCGCACTCCCAACTCAGGGCTTTCACACATGCTTTCCTTCTGCCTGGACCCAGCTCAAGTGTGACCAGCTTCGTCCACACTATTTAAGACTGCAGCTCCCAACCTGACTGCATCTCTCGCTTTCCCCGGCTTTGTCCTTTTCCATTGCATGTACCATCATCTGACATCCTGTGTATCTTGCTTATTTATTCATTGTCTGTTTTGCACGAGTACATGACACTTTCACCAAAGCAGGAGTCTTTGGGGGCGTGGCTCACTGCTATATCCCTAGCATGGAGAATAGAGCTCAGCT
Organism: Potos flavus; assembly: GCA_028534135.1. Classification (NCBI taxonomy): domain Eukaryota; kingdom Metazoa; phylum Chordata; class Mammalia; order Carnivora; family Procyonidae; genus Potos; species Potos flavus. Next base: position 82,225,185 of record CM052885.1, read on the forward strand.
ATCACAAGATTCTCAACAAATGCATGCTAAATGAATGAGCACTTGAGGGACGCCTGCTGGCTCACTGGGTAGAACATGAGACTCTTGATCTTAGGGTCATGAGTTCAAGCCCCACGTTGGGTAAGGAGCATACTTAACGAAAAAAAACAAAAGGAATGAGTATTTGAAACAAGTGATTTAGTTATCATTTTGATACTGCCATTGGGTCATTGCATGTTTAGAAATACATTAAACTGGCCTTTGAAATCCACACCATTGAACCATCTTTTAAGTGAGACCATGCAAGATGCTCTGATTATCAGTAACAGAACTTCCTTGACTATGACTCAAAATACAACCACAGTAATCCACAGCCTATTCTATAAAAAATATAATGCTTAAAGCTCCCATCTTTTGGTCTTATTTGCTTAGGACAGCCATGTCTGCCTACAATGAGTCATCACAAGCAGTGAGGAAAGGCATTCATATGAAATACATGTAGCTACTTTTTCTTTTGTCTAGGGTAATTGAAGCTGAGGCCAATTGACCAGAAGTTAGGAGGCAGGTCCGTGGCTGTGTCCCAGAAGTGTCCACGCCCAGGTCTGCTCTCCTGATGGGAGGACTTAGGTCACCTAGGTCTGGGACACTATAGCAAAGGGTTGGAATCAATTCAAGTCAAGCAAAAACAGTATCATTGCCTTCTTTTGAAATGCCAGTAATAGAGGTTTATAAGAGGAGGAGGTTAAAAAGAAAATGGAGTAGACAGCTGTGGTCTATTCCCATCCATTCCCTGCCCACCATCCTCTCGGCCTCCTGACCTCATGCCCATTGGCCTCCTTTCCAAGTGTCACTCACTGCATTTCCACTGAGTATTTCCTTGTCACAGACCAGAAGCACCAGAGGAATTAAGACCCCATGGGAGCAGCTGTCAAACAATGGTCACCGTAAGCAGGTGTTATAAATAGGCCACCCCCTTCGCCTTCAGGTGGGACAGCTCTCACGTGGGTCTTCCACACAAGGCCTAACCTCCAGCTGCCCACCGTGAAGCTGACTTGGTAACATCTTTGATTGACACCCTTCCCATCCTGGATCACTTCCCTGCTCCCTCACCTTCGCTTCTCATATAAATTCTTTGCACTCTGATGCTTATCCTGGGATTGGCTTCTGAGGGAATCCATACGGAGACAATGTCCATTTCAAAGGGCATCAACCTGGGGCGCCTGGGTGGCTCAGTGGGTTAAAGCCTCTGCCTTCGGCTCAGGTCATGATCTCAGGGTCCTGGGATCGAGCCCCGCATCGGGTTCTCTGTTCAGCAGGGAGCCTGCTTCCCCCTCTCTCTCTGCCTGCCTCTCTGCCTGCTCATGATCTCTCTCTCTCTGTCAAATAAATAAATAAAGTCTTTAAAAAAAAAAAAAGCAAAAGGGCATCAACCTGTGCCAAGGTACACTTCCATGGAAAACCTTTTTCTTATTGCTTTCAATCCCCTTCTTTTCTTCTCTCTCTCCTTTTCCTTCTTTTCTCCAGATTCCTAAGCCCCACCTTCTTCTCATCTCCTCTTTCGCTCTCCCCCTCTTTTTTCATGCTCTCAAATGACAGCTCACCTACCTGATTACAAACTCTGTGTTACTGCTAAAACCAAGTGGTTATTGTTACAGAGCTGTATCTTAGGTCATTGAGAGGTCTTAGAGGGATTGGGACATTTTTAACATATTCAGACAAGGTAAAATATGATCTCCTTGCCTGCGGGAGACTCAGCTTACCAACAGTATGCCAGGGCAGCCTCCGGAAATGTGACACAGCTGCCTTTCAGACTAACAGACCAACTTGGAAAGGCAGAGCATAGGACAGCTCAGTAAGAAAGTCGATAAACCAAGGGCAAGACTGCTCCCACGTAGCACATTACTCTCCACTGAATGCTGCTAATGAGCCCAGGCAATCCTTGCCCTGGGGGCTCCCATTTGCAGTGTCTTGTGGTGTCCAAGAAGCTCAGAATGCCAACCCAGAGAGTTTTATGGAAGTTACAACACAAAGGGAGGTTATTAGCCAACTACTACTTGAGCTCTGTATAATCGAACAAGAACTAAGTAATTTCAGCCTAGAGCAAAATATTACTCAGCCCCATTATGTGTTGCTTGGGTTCACTGCACTGTAGTATCTAAGCCACTCTTTGGGAATTCATGTTTTCAGAGACTCGGATTTGGGAAGGATGGGGATATATGGAAAGGAATTATTAGGGGTGATAGTGCTTCTCAGAAGTACAGATTTGATCTTCTCTATGTTGATTTCATTCACTGTATCTTTCTAAAGACATGGATGGTCACTAGAGCACTGGTGTCTCCCCTCCAGACACCCCATCTCCCCTTAGTACCCCTATCTCTGGACATGCCAACCCAAAAGCTTCCGGCTAGAAGCTCCCGAGGACCTTCTAGGGCCTCTGGAGCCCCTGAATCTTTGGAAGTAGCTCTCCACCCGTAGCTGGTGGGAACTGATAAATAAGTACTCCAGCAACCTTGCCCACTGGCTAAGGGAACTCTGAGGTGTACCCCACGAGGCTCCCGAAGTCCCTAGGAGGAGCCAGCTGTGCATGCCCTTCACTAACCTGCTGGATAACATGGCCTTCACTGCCCTGCGATTGCACCTCCTGATAAAGCCTGGGCACACAAGCACTGTCTCAGGTCTGCTTTCCAGAGAGCCCAAGCTAGGACCTCTTACTGTCTTTTCCCCTTAGGATGCAAGCAACTATGGGGCACCCTCCAGGGCCCTTATGCCTTTTACAGAGGCAATTTCAGAGACACTACCCCCAGAGAGTAATTGTAACTGCAGTGCAAAACTCTAGACACACTGATCATTTATATCACTGTAGGAAGCTGTCGACTCTGCTCCTGGGACTAGCTTAGCCATGTTGTTTGTATGTGCAATTGAGCTGAAAACAGCAGAAGAAGGTTTGGATGTGAAATAAGGGAATAGTCCAGATTTGTTTAGAGCACACTCGTGCACACATGCGCATACACACACACACACACATTAACAAAGAAACTAGTTTGTATTGGTTTTCCAGGGCTGCCCTAACAGAATACCACAAACTAGGGGGCTTAGTACAACAGAAATTTTTTCTTTTACAGTTTTGGAGGGTTGAAGTCCAAAGTCAAGGTGTTGCCAGGACCATGCTTCTTCTGCAATCCTTTCTTATCTCTCTTTCTAGTATCTGGTGGTTTGCTGGCAATCTTTGGTGCTTCTTGGCTAGTAGAAAGCATCACTCCATTCTTCTGTCTTCACGTGGCATTCTCCCTATGCCTCTTCACACCATCTACCTTCTGTGCATGTCTGTCCACTTATCTAACTTTCTCCTTTTTATACGGATGTTGGTCAGATTGGATTCAGATCCACCCTAATGACCTCATCTTAACTTTTTCATAGGAAGTTTAGGATTCACTTGTCCATTTCTGAAAAAAGCAAACAAACAAACAACTGTGGTTTTTATAGTGAAAGTAGTAAATTTGTAGATCAGTTTTGAAGTTTTGCCATCTTAACAATATTTAGACTTCCAATTCACAAGCATGGGATGACTTTCCATTTATTTATGTCTTTTTAAATTTCTTTCAACTATGTTTTGTGGTTTTTTAGAGTACAATGCACTTGTTTACTAGCTCTGGGGATGTGTGTGTGTTGTGTTCCTTAAGATTTTCTGCAGTCAAGATCATGTCACCTACACATAGAAATTACTTTACTCTTTTCCTTTCCCATGTGAAATACCATTTATTCCCCTTTTCTTGTTTAATTGAGCTGGCTAGAATCTTCAATACAATGTTGAATAGAAGTGGCAAGAGAAAATATCTTTGGCTTTTTTCTGACCTTAGGGGGAAAGATTTCAGCCTTTCATCAGTAAATATGAGGCTAGATGTTGGTTTTTTATTAAATTGAGGAAGTTCACAGAATGCATTTTTGTTTGGGAAACTTACTTTATATAAAATTCACAGGTCAGGGGCGCCTGGGTGGCTCAGTTGGTTAAGCAACTGCCTTCAGCTCAGGTCATGATCCCGGAGCCCCGGGATCGAGTCCCGCATCGGGCTCCCAGCTCCATGGGGAGTCTGCTTCTCCCTCTGACCTTCTCCTCTCTCATGTTCTCTCTCTCTCTCTCAAATAAATACATAAAAATCTTAAAAAAAAAAATTCACAGGTCATTTTGTGTCTGGAAACTTTCTACATATGGGAAATCAGACATTTGCTGAAGAGCCCATGCACTGTAATCTTCTATCCTTGAATTCTTTGGGGAACCCCAGGATTACAATAAGCCTATGACCAACCAGCTCCTATTTCAAGGAAAGGGAATATTCTTCAAGGTTGCCTGGCAGATTTGGAGGAAATGGGACTGGAGACTCTGACTCCCTAAGGAATTATTCCCAGCTTTAGAATTCAATAGGCAAGTGCATGTTTCAGTGGCAAGCTCTGAAAAGAGTATCAGTGGTTCTTTTTTTCCAGAAGAACCCACAGTTATAAAAGGGCTTCATTTATGAGTTTATCATGAAAGCACTCTGTGCTAGTATGGAATAAAGTTTTTTTAGGAGCCACTAGGAATAAGAATTTTGCCTAACACTGGGATAGATTTTCATAAGACTTTGGAATTAAATGAGAAGTATGATACGCATATCTTAGACCTCAGGAAATCCCAGCCAAGAGCAAGCATGTGCTAAGAGTTTGGGGTTCACTCATTTTGCCATCACAGAGAATGCCAGTTGCAACCAAGCCATCCTTGAGTAATTCAAGATGTCAAGAAGATATTACTTATGGACGCATGTGTGAAAGTGTGGTATTCATACTACTGGTGGTGGGCAAAATAATTCTAGATTTCAAACTACAAAAGTAAAACTGACCAAGAACAGCTGCTCAATGCTGGCTTGTTCAGCTGAGCAATTAGTCAGAAACGTCTTTGAGATGGCGGGCTACTTCTCAGTCATCACTTACCCCGTATTGACATTTGGCCATTGGTAGATCTCAAATACTTTTGCCTTTGAATTGGCTGAATTTTTGTTGCTATTTCAATTCTTTTCAGGGTGTCTCCACGCTATACCCAGGAATAGGAGAAAACCTGGAGTTTGGATACAGTAGATGTAACTAATTTATTTGTATAAGGAAACATGGAGCAAGAACTGCACATTGACAAGTAACTAATGGCTCCCATTACGACATATTGACCCGCCCATAGCTTGAGCTGGTAAACCCAGTAATTTACTGCACAATGAGAAAACTACCAAAAACATTGGTTTATCTCGACTTCTGACAGTCAGAAATATGCTTAGTTTAGGACCACAGACTCTACATATCATCATGCAAATATCTACAACTACTAAATAAGAGAAGAGAGTGTATATACCTGTGGATGGTGTCAGTACTTCTGAAAATGTGGTATTTATACTATTGACGGTGGGCCAGATAATTCTAGGGAATCAGAAAGATCAGCTTAAAACATTTTAATAGTTATGTATTTATGCTAATGTGTATTTAATATATAAGTAGCACATAGAGTCTATGTTTCATGGTATAGCTTATGATAGAGCTAAAATAGGAAATAAGGTTTTTAAAGTAATCCCATTAAAAAAAAGTGTCAATGGGGCAAAAAGTCAAGAAAATTGTTAGCGAATGTCTCCGTTGGATATCAACATAGTAGTGACTACAAAACAAAACAAACGGGTAGGGATAGGGTGGCTGGGTTATGGACATTGGGGAAGGTATGTGCTATGGTAAGTGCTGTGAAATGTGTAAGCCTGATGATTTATAGACATGTACCCTGGGGCAAATAATACATTATGTGTTAATTAAAAGAAATAATAATAAATTTAAAAAAACCCTCGACAATAAAAAGCTAAGTCAAACATAAAAAAAAAAAAAACAAAACTCAGTGGCATATAATAATAAAAAAGCATTCCCAAGCTCTCATGTGGTCAGATGGGGCAGTCCTCTACCATGTTTCTCACAGTATGGCAGGTCTACCTGGGGCATATTTTTTTCATCACAAAAGTTAGAAGGTCTCAGAGGGATGAAAACACATATGTGTGAAAACACATGATGCCTTTTAAGGCCTAGCCCTGGAACTGGTACACTGTCACTGCTGCCCGGTTTCCACTGAGCCAAGCAAGTCACGTAGCCATGACCAACATCAGTGGAATGGGGAGGTATGTTGCTCCCATGGAGGGTGGAGGTGGGGGAGTGAACATTTGCTAAGCAATCATCTAATCTAACCTAGCCATCAGAGTCGATGATTGAGGTGTTAGGGTAGCAGGGTTAGTGAAATTCATCACCTTAATGAAGAAGGCATATCAAAGCCATACTCTCATTAGTGTTGTTTTATACTAGAAAGGTTACAAGTTTTAAAAATTGTAAAATAATATTTTATCATAGAAAAAATTCAAAAAGAACAAAAATATGAAAGTGTAAGATTGTACATCTCACTTGATTCCAATTTTCTAATCCTATTCCCAAGAAGTAAATCTCTGTTATTTCTTAGTGTTTTCTTCCAGACTATTTTCAATGCTTATTGGTTTGTTGTTTTCCAACAAATGTGAAGTCACACCATACATATTATTTCTAAATTTTCTTTTTGTTATTTAACAATACGTTATGGATATTTTTCCATGGAAGTACCCACTGGCAACGTCTTTATTTTTAAATGGCTGCACAGTTTGCCAGAGTATGAACATAGCATGACATATTAAACCACTTCTATGCTGACAAACATTTAGGTGGTGTCCAATTTTTGGCTATCACAAATAATAGCAAAGCAATAAATTTGTATGAAAATCTTTGTATACTTAGGAATTTCTGTATTATTATTCCCAAGAAAGAGTTGCCATGACAATGCACATTGAAAACTTTCGTGGATACCTTTGAATTACCCTTTCAACTGGCTGTACCAACTGCCATTCCTTCCACCACATTATGATGATTCATAGAACATACTTGAGCCTTAACTGTAATTACATTTGGGAATCTTCTGATATTCAGTATTTAAATGATAGTCTGAAACCAGAAAACTTTTCTACATACTTAATTCTGTAGGAAACAAAATTTGCCTAATGTCGGTAACATCTTTATGGTGATGATTCCTTCCCAGCTTATAACTTTTATTTTTCTCAAAAGAATTTCTGACGCACTGGAATGGCAATAATGAAAAAGATGTGGAAAACCAATGCTGGCGAGGAGGACCAATGGGAACTGTGGCACACAAATGGTTGAAGCCAACATGGCTACAGCCATTTTAGAAAACTATTGGGTAGAATCTACTAAAACTGAACATCTGAGCCAATGATTCAGCTTCTAGATATATACTCAGCAGAATTCGGGACATATATTCATGTAAAGACATGTACTAAAATGTTCGCAGCAGCACTATTCATATTAACCCCAAACTTGGAACAGTCCAAATGCCAAGCACGAGTAGAGGAATACATAAATTGTGGTACAGTCATAGAATGGAGTGTTGTACAACAATGGGAGTAAACATTTATAAGCAAAAATACAGATAAATATTGCAAACAGAATTTTGAATGACATAAACCAGACACGAAGGAAATCATCACGTAGGATTCCATTTATCTGAGAAGTAAAATTATTATTATTTTTAAAGATTTTATTTATTCATTTGAGAGAGAGAAAGTGCACACAAGCAGTGGGGAGGGGCAGAGGGAGAGGAAGAAGCAGGCTCCCCACTAAGCAGGATCTGGACTCAGGGCTTGATCCCAGGACCCTGAAATCATGACCTGAGCCGAAGGCAGATACTTCACCTACTGAGACATGCAGGTACTCCAGAAGTAAAATTATTTAATGCTGTTAAAAGTCTGGATAGTGGTTATCTTGGGTGTAGTGTGTGGGCACAGTAACTGGAGGCGGCATGAGGGGACTTCTAAGTGTTCTGCTTCTTGACCTGGCTGCTCACCTAGGGGTATGTCATTTGTGACATTTCATTGAGCTCTCCCAGTATAATTGGTGTGCTTTTTTCCTGTATATGCTACATCTCAATACAAAGTTTATTAAAAAGGAGTATCTGGCGAAAAATCCCTGTCTCTGTTTTTAAAGATTTTTATGAAAAATTCACTTATATCTTTGAACTCTACTATTTTTGAATTATTGGTGATGTAAGGGCTCCGTCTACTCCTGCCCACCCAGCCTACAATGAAACCAGCAGGAGTGAAGCAGGTGTTGGGCGTGTGCTGGGCATGCCCCTTCTCGGTGCTGGCAAGATTCCTTCAAGGTTTGCCACAGTCAACACTGCCTCATTAAATCCTTGTGCTGACAGGGGGCTATCAGAGATTGCACACCAAAGTGGAACCAAAGCTGG
>CM052885.1:82233995-82266287 GCA_028534135.1 Potos flavus
TAGTGTCCATAAAGGTCTGACCTCCTGAATCAGTTTGGATGGTTGTCTCATCCTAACTCAAACTGTCTTAAAGATAAGAAATATTTTAATCTCATGATGAAGCAGCTCATGGTAGGGCTGGCAGAGAATGTAGTTTATTCACACTCTCCCCATGATTCTCTCCAGTTTTCCCTACTCTGCCCTTTCCCTCTGGCAGGCTGGGGGCCAACCTTCCAGGCCCAGTGCTATCACACCCTGCAGACAGCCGTACCTAGAAATGGTCACTGCCATTGTATAGACCCTCAATATGCCTCACAGGGAGTTGTTCTAGTAGTTTTCTAGTGCCACTGTAGCAAATTACAAACTCTCAGTGGCTTGAAACAACAAACAACACAAATTGATTATCTTGCAGTTCTGGAAGTCAGAAGTTCAAAATCAGTCTCAGTGTGGTAAAATCAGGGTACTGGCAAGTCTGTGTTCCTTCTGGAGGCTCTAGAGGAGAATCCCTTTTCTTGCCTTGTCCAGCTTCTAGAGGCTGCCTGCATTCCCCGGCTTGCAGCCCTTCATTACATCACCCTTTATCCCTCTGTTTCCATCTTTGCATTGCCTTCTGTGTCTGATCCTCCTGTCTCCTCATGGATCTTCATGATTACATTGGGAACACCCAGATAATTGGATAATCTCTCCTTCTCACACCTTAATTTAATCACACCTGCTAAATCTCATTTGCCAAGTAAGGTAAGATACTCAAAGGTTCTGGGGATTAGGGTATGGACATCTTGGGGGGGGGTTTATTCAGCTGATCAGTTGCCTCCTGTACTCCCCTCTGTGCCTCACAGCTGTGTTTCCCACCTCATCTCACATGCTGTGAGCACCTCATCTGCTGTGTTCCTCTCTTCATCCGCATTATAAATGAGAAATGCAGCAATTTAAACCATTGAATATTAGATTTTGGAGACAGACTTGCAGGAATAAAAGCATATATAATTTCTTTTGTGTCCTAAAAGTTTTTGTTTGGGATTTCAAATTTAATCTAATTTTTCCTACGTAAAGTAAATATGACTCAATCAGTTGATCCGAAATCTCTTTTCAAAGAATATACTGCTCTTGTAAAAGTCCTTCAAAACAATATTGTAAGTGCTGTTTCCAAATGGAGTTTACACTTTTGCTCTTATCACTGTATTAAAGGTCATGTTTGAGGGGTTTTTTGTGTGTTTTTTTCCCAAGTGAATTTGCTTCTGGATCTAAAACTAATACCTCTAACAGTATTTTTCACCAGGAAGGAGAGGAATTAGTGTATCTTCTAGACTAAGTTTTCTTACCACTTGAAGAATCTGGTAGAACAAATATTCATGGGAGAACGAAAAAACAGTAGCTCTCACATCCCGTATACTATGTTGACAACAACACCATAAACCTGACCAAAGCTGTACATTCTTGGTGTATCATTTCATCTGAAGTGTGTTCAGTGAAGTATGATTTAGTCCTTAGTAACTCATTTTTATATGAGATAAAAGTACTTCAACATAAATTAGGGAAAACAGAGTGGTGAGTTAAAATTTTCATCAGTGACATTTTTTTCACCCAGTTCTGTAAGCACATTAATTGACCTTAAAACCCATAAAAGCCCATTTGGGAATGAAAAAGAAAGTTTGAGATGGTATCAGGTTTTTTTTTTTTTTTAAATTTTATTTATTTATTTGACAGAGAGAGATCACAAGTAGGCAGAGAGGCAGGCAGAGAGAGAGGAAGCAGGCTCCCCGAAGAGCATAGAACCCGATGCGGGGCTGGATCCCAAGACCCTGGGATCACGACCTGAGCCGAAGGCAGAGGCTTTAACCCACTGAGCCACCCAGGCGCCCCGGTATCAGGTTTTTTGATTGATATTTGCATTTATTTGTATGATAACCCTTACACTTTGATTGAGTCTGAATGCGCCTTTCAGTAATGATCCATGGGCTGTGGGTTTCTTGAAATTGTATGTCATGGGGTGAACAGTTAGAAAAAGTGAATCCCAGAAATTGACAACCCTATAGGAGTTTGTATATTACACAAACGCATTTGTTTGTTGACTACCGCTCCAGTACTTTCTGTGTCCTAGAGCTCTATACTCAGGCGGTGCAGGCTGCCCCCAACTGTGTAGGAGAATCATGACAGGGGCATTCAGTGGCCTCAGGCATCCCCACCACAATGGTGGTTGCATCCTCTCATTTCCCACCTGGTTTGTGGGTGTCCCCCTTTAGCTTGACCCTGACAGAGGACAGGTCTCAGGATGAGCTGTCAGTGAGAAGACACCAGGTGTTGGGGAGGGTTGATGGGAAGGGTTAAGTGGAGGCTTGTGTCCAATTTCCTGAACCCTGGCAGTACAGGCCTGCGCCAAGCTGGTATGTCTGTCTCACTGACCAAGGCTTCCTCATGTGCCCAAGAAGTGAAAACCATTTTTGAGTTTGCCACCAGAATCACCTAATGCTAAATAATAGTTGAGAATTCCAGCTTGATTGTAGTGGGTGGAAAATGGGCCTCTCTCTCTGGTTAATCCTTACATATGCTTTTACTGTTCATCTTCATAAAAGAGACAAGAAATGAAACTTGGATTATCAGTTTGTTTTCACTCTCATCACTCACTGCAGATATAAACATCTGTCAAAACATGTAGATGTTTTCGGAAAGTAGCCTTTTGCAGAGGGAGTAGGGACTAAGGCTAAGAAAAGCATCGTTCTATCAAGAGAAGTCGTTTTCCATTTATGGCATGATGCGAATTCCATCTCATGTGTTCTATTTGGATAACAGAGCTCATTTTTAATTTTTTAAAACTTAGATTTTTTAATTGAAGTATAGTTGACACACAGTGTTGCATTAGTTTCAGATGTACAAGGTGGGATTTGACAAGTCTGTGTGTTATGTTGTGCTCACCATACAGTACTATCAACCATATTCCGTATGCTGTGCCTTTCATCCTGCGACTTACTAGTTTCGTACCTGGAAGTCTATATCTCTTACTGTCCTTCACTCATTTTTGCCTGTCCACCAACTGCCTCCTCTTTGGCAACCACCAGTTTGTTCTCAGTATTTATGGGTCTGTTTCCGTTTTTCTGTATGCTCAGAGCACTTTTTAAAATAACTTGATGCCTTTAATCATATTTCTTTATTTACATTATTTTAGCTACCTAATTGCCATGTTACCCAGTTATCTAATGACTTCAAAACTTGGTGGCTTAAAACAATAACCCTTTTGTCATATTACATATACTTTTTGTGTCAGAAATTAAGGCAGGATCTTGTGGGGCAATTCTTGCACTTAATACCGCATTAACTGAGGTCAGTGGGTGAGGTCAGCTGGTGGCTGGTTGGTCTAGAGGGTTCAGGATGACTTTATGCGCATGCCTTTACTTTGAGGGGTGCAGTTGGAAGGCAAGGCTCAGCTGGGCCTCCGCTTCCATGCAGTCTCTGTAACAGGGTTGTTGGACTTCTTCCGTGGCTGCTCAGAGCTCCAATACCCAATGTTCCAAGAGCTGGGTTCCTTTTGGACCTGGGCCTGAAACTGGCACAGGTCTCTTCCACTCTATTCCACTGGTTAACACAGTCACAGAGCCCATGTGAATCAAAGGGAAGGGGGGAGTCATAGAATTTGTGATCATTTTTTTAATTTGCTGCATATGTACATATGTACTTTTTTTTTTTGGCCTGTGGGGAAAATGGGATTTATTGATCAAAGTGTCACAGGTTATTGAGCTGTAAGAGAGACATTAGACTTAGTCCAACCTCCATACTTTATAGATTAAAAAAATACATATATATATGTATATACACTTATACATATATATCAGTTATTATATAGATATATATATATATCAGTAAAAATGAGTAAAATTTAATTTTTCTTTGGAAGATACTTGATGCATCAAAAGGATGAAATAATTTCTATAGGACAGCTCATCTCACAGTATGACAGTACCTTTGATAAGCCATGCAGACTTAATAGCTAAGGTATGAAGAGAAAAATTATTATAAATATAATATTCCATTAATTTTCCGTAGAGATTGCTATTTGGATATCTGCTTTCAAACTGTCCCTGGTAGTTACTGAAATTACTATTTTGTATTACTCATATCTTCTTATTTGTTGTAAAAAATATTCATGGTGGATAGAATTTTAGTGGTATTTGAGTTATACATTTTTGACACTTAAAAAAATAATAGTGAAATTTACAAAAATGAAGAAAAATGATACATGTATTGTATTTGGAGGAAACCTTTAATTCTATGGGGAGATGAGAGCAGAAATCCACAATAAACATGTGAGCATGAATTATTTTATTTCTTTGTGCTCTTAAAACCTTCTAAATATTTAAAGTTTTGTAAATATATCAGTTAAGTTCAATCTGAGATTCTGGATATAAAACTCAGGTCAAGATTCTTCTCATAAAATACCCTCCAGAGATTTCAACACTCCTCCGTCAAGTGTCACTTAGTCTCATGAATCGAATGATGCTTTCCAACATTGTGGCTGCAAAAAATCCACTGAACTTTCAAATCTCTGTGACCACAGAGTGAGTGCTGAATTTAGAAACCAAAGGTGATCATAGTATAAATTCATTGACACAATTTGTTCTATGATTTTGCAAATAATAAGTTAAAGTTTTTTGGTTGAGAAAATTTCACAGCCTCCCTCCCTGCAATAATTTAGTGTTTTCCTGTTAAAATAACTGATTTGGGGAGGGGTTAGCTGGTGAACTGGGAAATTGGTGAGTACAGGTCCTGGAGCCCCTTATACTTTGAGCAGTGCTGGTGTCTAGCTTGCCTTTAAGTTGATGGTAACCAGAGTTCTTTAAAATAAAGCAAGTCTTCAGTTTCACTACGTGTTCTTGGGTGTCGAAGAGGCCCACTCAGAGGTGGTAATGGCTTTCTTCCAGACTGTTGGTGGCGGTGTGGGGCAAGAGAGGGTGCCGGAGCTGGATGGCGGCGGTCCCGCAGAGCAGGACAAAAACCATTCCAACAGCAGCACCTTGTCTGACCGAAGACTCAGCAACTCCAGCCTTTGTAGCATTGAAGAAGACCACCGCACTGTGTATGAAATGGTGCAGCGGATTCTCTTGTCAACGCGAGGTTATGTCAACTTTGTGAATGAAGTCTTTCGTCAGGTTTGTGTGTGTGTGTATGTTGTAAGTTCATGAAATTCAAGAGAGTTTTATTCTTTTTTTTTATGTTCAGTTAGCCACTGTATAGTACATCATTAGTTTTTGATGTAGTGCTCAGTGATTCATTAGTTACGTATGCTCATCACAACACATGCCCTCCTTAATACCCATCACACTCTTACCTCCTCCCCCCAGCCCCCTTCCCTCTGAAACCGTCAGTTTTGTTCTTGTTCTTTTGCTCACTATCAAGTATCAAGTATCAAGAAATACTGTTGATGAGTTGGGCTACATTACAGGACTGAATCATGATCCCTCTAATCTTGCTTTTAATTTGTCATGAGGAGTGTTCTGATTTTATGATTTTTTAAGATTTTGTTTTTGTAAAATTCCCACACATAGAGGGGAAATTCTATATATGAGCAAATCATCCTCAAAATACCCTCATGTGTCCGTAAGAAACTTGAGACTCAGAGGTAGGTGGGAAGAAAGCCCTTGCTGAATACTCATCAACAAATGAACATGGCGAAGTGGAGCCCCAGGCTGGTGTCCCGAAGGCCCGAGGGAGCTCTAGAGAGGTTCTGCAGATGGTTGTACTTTCTCTGCAAACACACATGGCATGTATATATGATAGAAGTATTTATGACATAAGAGGAAAAGGGAATAAGGGGAAAGCAGGGGCTGACGCTGAGACAGCACCCCGATGGTGGACACTATGGTAGGTGGGGAAGTGCAAACAAGAAAGCGGGTGCAAGTGAGGAAGAAGACAGCAGAGATAGATCAGAGGCTGGGCAACAATTAGCAGCCCAGAGCGACAACTGGGGCTGGCTCTGCCATCCCAGGGGACATTGGGCATTGTCTGGAGACACTTTTGGTTGTTACAACTGGGGAGAGGGCAGTGCTACTGACATCTAGTGAGTAGTAGCCATTGATTATCCTACAGGCACAGGACAGGGGCTCCACTACGCCATGACAGAGAACGTCAGGCCCCAAATGTCAGTAGTGCTGCTGTGGAGAATCTCTAACAGAGGAAGCAGAACCCGCGGTGCAGCGAAGACAGCAACTCTGTGCTGTGGAGTGGAGCCACTAGGCACTTCATCTTGGTACCGGTGCCCTGGGGGACAGAGCCTGGCTCTTTTGTGGGTGTGTGCATGTGATGGGGAGTAGCCCTTGAGTCTGGGCACCCGCACAGAGGGTGAGGCCCCTGAATGGCAGAGAGCCACGATCGCTGGGGAGAAAGGAAGGAGCCCTGTGCATACACATGAAGGGTGCGTGCGCACCACGAAGAGTTTTTCGTGGAGGGGCAAGACTTCTAGATAGTGATTAACCCTTTTGCGTCTGAGACTGTCATTAAGGAAAAATCAACCAAGAATGAAAGTCCCAGTGTAATCCATAGCAAGCTGGAGGTTTTACCATATTTGGTATTTTAATGAATAAAAATGTTTGACTTAAGAAAATACTAGTTAAAGCTTCAGTGAAAATTCCCCTTATAAAATATTTTTCTGGTTCTGGTCTCAGCACTGCCTTGGTTCTTCTCACTCCCTAACTACGTCTTTTCTTTCTCATTTCTTGAACCCTTTTTTATTTGACCCCAAATTCCAAGAGTTGACCAAGTTCTGGGCTTGAGCCTCTTCTTCTGTAACTCCAGACGTGCCTGCTTAGGGTCTTCAACTGCTCGTGCAGAGCCAGCAGCC
The DNA here is from genome assembly GCA_028534135.1 of Potos flavus. Lineage (NCBI taxonomy): Eukaryota > Metazoa > Chordata > Mammalia > Carnivora > Procyonidae > Potos > Potos flavus. Next base: position 82,240,804 of record CM052885.1, read on the forward strand.
ATGTGGCATGAGACTCCCAGTCAAGCCTTTTGTCTGGACCTTGCTTCTTGTTTGCACACTTGCCTTTTGAAATGCCCACTGGTGATCTTGTCCGACATTTTAGTGGTGTCTTAATGATAATGAAGCCAAAGCTTAGCTTATTTTCTTCCCTAACATCAGCTTCTCCTCATGACCTGACCACTTCTTTAACGGGAGTCATGTTCTTGTGTGCTTGTTAATTTTAGCCCTCCTGCTCCTCCTCTGAGCCATCACTGGGCAAGACATGCAGGGGCCTTCCCACTCCTGCTCCTTCCTTTTCCTTTGACCATGGTTAGCAGCATGCTCCCTGGAGCCCCACACCTGCTGTATCATCATTTTCTAACCTATACTGTTTATGTCATGCTGCCAAAACATTCTTTTATCATAATAGTCCATGATTTAAAAATCTACCCTATTCTCTCCATTAATATTGCCCTGTTGTGTTCCTGTTGTACACACGGAAGTTACTTGTTTACCATTTAATTTGAGTTGAAATCATCAAGGTCCTAGAGGGCATATAATTGAGAATAGAGGTCATATACTTTATAGAGTAAAGGACCAGATAATAATATTTCAAGCTTTGTTGATCACGTGGGCTCTGTTGCAGCTCTTTAGCTCTGCTTTCTTAATGAGAAAGGAGCCGTGGACAGCACGTAACAAAGAAACATGGCTGTGTTCCCAAAGAACTTTATGGAAGTCACTTAGCAGGCTGGATTTGGATGACAGGCCATAGTTTGGAGACCCTGATCTGTAGCAATGTTTTAAGCTCTTGTGTGGCAGTGCTTACCGTAAGACTAGATATGATTGACAAAGTTTGTAAATTTTGCACATGAATACATGCTAAGCTGATGTGGTTTTATCCTTATTGTGTAAATTGCTAATTTATCATACGGACAGTTCTGTCTGCATCCATCATTGGCAAGAGTGTTCCATTTAGTCCTAACTCCAGTCTAAATTCAGTACTGAAGTAGCATGGGCACAGAGGTAACTGCAGACTACTTATGACTGAACTTCTGAGACATCTTTGTGCTGTGAAGCCAAAAAACATTTTATTTACATTTTATCATTATTCTTCATCAAATCTAATTTGAAAGCATATATGTGAAATTTAAAATACGAGTGTCGTGCACGTTAAAATACTAAGTAGAGATACTTGAGGGGGCATGGGTTTTAACATTGCGTTCTATTGCCCTCTTGTGGCCAATGATGAATTTTTCTTTCTGGATGGCAAGATGTGACTTCTTTCCTAGTGATTTCTTTCCAGTTTTATAAAATATTCAGAGATTATTTAATATTTAGGCCTAAAGGCCATTAAAGTTTAAAATGTACATTCAGGAAGTGCATGTTCTCTGTGGGGAGGTAAGATGTGTGTGTTTGTACCAGAGAACAGTGCATGATGGCAAAGGATCAGATGTCCACTGTGTGAACATGAAAATAAATGCTGACAGGGGGCCCCAGGGGCAGAGAGGCTCGTGGCAGGGGCTAACTGTGCAAGTCTTCTTGGACTGGATGGTTTAGTGGATTGCAGGCTGTGGAAATAGATGGTAACAGAGGAGAGACAAGGTTCAGTGGCGCTCAGGGCAGCCTCAGTTTACTGAGTGGTAGAGGCTTCAGGTGGGCCAGTTCTGTTCTTGGGGGTCACTCCGCTGCAAACTTGTCTTACCAGTGTTTTTCGGACTACGTTGTAACCATTTGTAGGTCATGAAATCAACTTATCAAAAGCCAGTATTTGGGGGTGCATGGGTGGCTCAGGTGGTTAAGCATCTGCCTTTGGCTCAGGTCATGATCCCTGGTCCTGGGATTGAGCCCCATGTTGGGTTCTCTGCTCAGCAAGGAGTCTGCTTCTCCCTCTACCTCTCCCCCGCTTGTACGCGCTCTCTCTTTCTCTCTATCTCTGTCTCTCTCAAATGAATAAATAAAATCTTTAAAAAAAGGCCAGTATTTTTTCTAAATAATGAAATAGAATAAAATAGACCAAAACATTTCAGAGTGCACCGCATGTTCTAAGGATTAGTATTTCTTTATGAAACTTCTAAAACAACATCTATTTATATATATACCGTATATAAATGCATATATGCTTCTCTAAAATGTCTTACTTAGGTTATGGGTCTGAAAAGTTCAAAGCACCGCTCTACAGGATATTTGTTGATTATGTTGTTCTGTTTGTTGTTTGTTTCGTTTTAAAGAATAGCTATTTTATTTTTAAAAAAGTAAATGTTCATAAGATAAACACAGTCTCAAGCAAATCACTCAAAATACTGCCATTAATAAGCAACCACTGTTCATGTTAGAAGAGTGTCATTCCAGGTATTTCTATATGTGTGTATTTGGCTGCTGGCCTGGCTAGCTAGATAAGCAGATAAGAGCCTGGCAGAGAGGAGGTGGGTAAGGCAGGATATAAACAGACAGAGAGCAGCCTGGCAGACAGACAGGAAGGCTTACAGATGAGCTGATACATAAACAAACTGGCAGGCAGGTATAGAAGATCAGACAGGTGGATGTAGCCAGGCCAGCTGGCAGAGGTGGAAGTGAGCCAGGGAGGTGTAGATGGACAGGTACTTAGGTGCAGACAGACAGAGAATTTGGCAGGCAGTTAAAGATGGACATGCAGCCAGCCAGCCATGGACTGGTGAAGGTAAAACCAGACAGAGGTTGACTGAGGTGAAGGCAGAGGCAAGGGGAGGCTATGTGGAAGTGCTGGGGTGGGGTGAGGGACTGACAGACCACTTTATGACAATGAAATCTTTAATTCTTAATGACTCTTTTGTGCATTTTTAATGAAGAGCTCTGAGTTTTATTTGAATTTAACAGAAGAAAGAAAAACAGAATTGTAGAAATTCAAATAAACATTCCTTTACCACAAGAAATATTAATTACTAAAAGATTTATCTGTAATGAGAAGATTACAATCACATTAAGGTGATGGAATCAGTTTTTATCCCCATGGTGTAATTTTAGAGAGCACTATTTGATTTCTTAAGAAATCTAAAGAAATTATCAATCTTGTATTTTCTTCATCCTCCTCTCCCCATCCACTTATTTCATTATATTATAAATTGATAGCCCAGATTTACCATTTTTTGCAGTCAGTTTGGAATCCTAATGTGCAGAGTTGTTTAGTCTTGGTTCTAGATTTAGCTAGACTCTTTCCTCCTGATGTCCTCAGTCCTAACATGCTTGCTTTGATTGACTTCTTGGATGGCCTCGTTTTGTCTTCAAGTGGGTGTTTTCAAGAAGGTGTCTTGAGGCTCTAGTTCCTGAGTTCTTTTGTGATGAGGAATGTTTTCCTTTTGCCTTTCCACATGAACAGCAGTTTAGGTGGATATAATAATTTCAGGTCACTCTTTCTTCCAATTAGGAACTTATAAGTCAAAACTTTTCTAGAGTTTTCAGTATGAATACCTTCAACATGTTTAAAGTAATAAAAGACAAGCTTGGAAATGTTTCCAGGAAACAAGAAATTGTAACAAACGACTAAGCAGATTCGAATAATAAGAAAATAGAACTTCTAGAAATGAAAAAAATGTAATAATTGAAATAGTAAAGGAAAACCTCAGTGAGTGAGTTTAATAGGTTCAGTACAGCTGAGGACAGAATAAACAGAATGACAGATCTGAAGAAATTATCTTGAGTGTCCCTCAGAGGGACAAAGATGAAAAATATGAGACGTTGAGACATGGAGAATACAGTGAGAAGGTAGGAAGCATGTGTTCCACTCTCCTCTATCCTTATTATTATTATTATTTTTTCGGTTTATCTTTTTTTTTAATTATTTTTTTATTTTTTAATTAACACATAATGTATTATTTGCCCCAGGGTACATGTCTGTGGATCCTCAGGCTTACACATTTCACAGCACTTACCATAGCACACACCCTCCTCAATGTCCATAACCCAGCCACCCTATCCCTACCCACCCCTACCCCGTTCTGCAAGTTACTGAGAATATGCTACTATGACTGTGAATTGGACTTTTTTTTTTCAAAGTCTCTTAGTATTTGATATACACACACACACACACACACACACACACACACACACTCTTTCTCATATATATATGTATATATTTGAGGCAAAAATATTAGTTTCAGTATAGATTCACAAATGTTGTATGTTCCTTCGAATTGAATCTTTCATCAGTAAGAATTTTTCCTCTTTATCTTTAGTAATGCTTTTTTTTTGGCCTCAAAGTCAGTCTTACCTATTCTTAATATAGCTCTACCAGTTTTCTTTTGGTTAGTGTTTGCGTGGTATATCTCTTTCTAACTTTTTACTTTCAACTTCTCCATATCCATATGTTTTGGATGTAAATGACATAACAACTACTCTAATTGTGTTTAAGTTCACTATCTTACTTTCTGATTTCTAATTGTATTGAATTCTCTCAGACTGGTTTTTTTAGCATCCCATTTTTCTCCTCTAGCTTAGTATTTTTACACTCATTTGTAATATTTTAATTGTTAACATCCCTAACTTAAAATCTAGCATTAATTTCAACTTTTACCCTGTAAGTACGCACTCCAGTTCCATTTATTCCTTCTCAGTTCATATGCCCCTGTTATGTACAGTTTTGTCTTGACTCACAATGCAGTTATGTCCTGATAAAGCCATCATAAGTTGAAAATATAAGTCAAAAATGCATTTAATACACCTAACCTACCAAACATGATAGCTTAGCCTCACCTACCCTGAATATGCTCAGAACACTTGCTCTAGCCTACAAGTTGGGCAAAATCATCTAACACAAAGCCTAGCTTATAATAAGTGTTAAATATATCATGTAATTTATTGGATACCATACTGGAAGTGAAAAATAGAATGGTTATGTGGGTACAAAATGGCTGTAAGTGTATCAGTTGTTTTATCCTTATGATCCCAGGGCTGACTGGGAGCTGTAGCCACTGCCACCACCCAGCACAAGAGAGTGTCATACTACATATCCCTAGCTTAGGAAAAATCAGAATTCAAAGTACAGTTTCTACTGAATATGCATTACTTTCACACTGTCATAAAGTTGAAAACTTCTAAGTTGGACCATCGTAAGTTGAAAACCACCTGTATTTAAATTCCATATTATGAATATATATAATAAATCTATCTCGTTCATAACTATTATTTTACCCCTTTTTATTCATATGTATGCATATATACATTTTATTAATTTAGATTTATCCAAATAATTACCCTTTCATTGCATTTTTATCTCTTCCTGAATATCTGATCCAGGATTATTTTCCTTCTGCCCAAAGAATCACTTTTAGTATTTCCATCTCTTGGTAAAAGTTTTTCTCATTTCTGTATCTGAAATTTCTCTATTTTGCTTTTGTTTTTGAAGTGCAGTTTTCTGGATACTGAATTCTACATGGGCAGCTGTGTTCTCTTTGCACATTGTATATTTGTTCCATTGTTTCTTTGAGAAGTCATGTGAGGTCATGTGGTTGCTCCTTTGGAGGAAATGTCTTTTTTTTCCTCCGGAAGCTTATAAGATTTTCTGATTGTCCTTGGTTTTCACTGTTTTACTGTAATGTACTCTATATTTACCCTGCTTGTGTTTGTGATTCTTGAATCTGTGGATTGACATCTTTTACCAATTTTGGCAAAATTCTCAGCCATTCTCTCCTCAAATATCATTTCTGCCCCCTCTTGCTAATCTTCTTTCCTTGGCATCTGCAGCCATGCATAGGATCAGCTTTTCATTGTGTACTCTCTCGCCTTCCCTTCTGAGTTAGCCATCCTTTCATCTCGCCATGCTTCATTCTGGGTGTTTCCTTCAGATTTTTCATCCAGTTTTCAGCCATATCCATTCTGTTGTGAACCCATACACATTGAGTTTTTAATTTTGGTTATTTTATTTTTCAATTCCATTTACATTTCTTTTTGAAACTTTATTTATCCTGATTTCATATGTGTTTATTGTCTGGTTTTTATTGTGGTTTTGTTAGTATTGACTTCTTTTCCCGTATTTCTGATTTTTAATTAATATGATAATATATTAACCAGACAGTTTACACAAATAATTTGGGTTTTACTATGATTTTATTCACCTACAGAGAAAATTTCTATTTGCTTCCTGGGAGGAGGATAACATGATATACCTCGATTTTGGATTTGGATTACCTCACTGTCTCTACATTTTTCAAAACTTATCACATGGTCCACTTAGGATTTGTGCATTTCATTATTTTTTTTTAAAGATTTTATTTATTTATTTGACAGAGAGAGAGAGAGATCACAAATAGGCAGAGGCAGGCAGAGAGAGAAGGGGAAGCAGGCTCCATGCTGAGCAGAGAGCCCGATGCGGGGCTCGATCCCAGGACCCTGAGATCATGACCTGAGCCGAAGGCAGAGGCTTTAACCCACTGAGCCACCCAGGAGCCCCGCGTGCATTTCATTATTTATAAACTTTATGTAAAGTATCATAAAAATTTTGAACTCTAATCAGTGATATGCATGTTAAAATATTTAGGGGTGAAATGTATTGATGTCTGCAGATTTATTTGAAATGCATCAAAAATAAAATGGTTTGAAAGAAGGATAAATAGGGGTGGATTGACAGATACGTGGTAAGCAAATCTAGGAAATGCTAATGGTAGGATCTAGGCAGCGGTGTATAAAGTATTTTTTCTTTTTTTGTATGTGTGAAAATATTTGTAATAAAATTGGAACAAAATTAGAGTGGGACACTGTTGTACTTTGTTATACTCTTCTTTGTTAATCTTTCTTGAGATGTAAGTCAGAATATTTGTTATATTGATATGTTACAGTCTTGTTATAACACAGACTCCTCTATTCTGGAATTTGACATGACATCGATGAAAATTTATATTGCATGAACCCTTATTACACTGAAATCTGCCTGTAATTGGATCCTGTGGCATGAACATTAAAGACAGTATTAAATCTCTGAATCTTGAGATCTCAGGACCTAGAATCATTGCTAACTTACTTTGTTAACTTGGGAAAATATCTCAGGTGTTCTGAGCCTCAACTTAATTCCTCATCTATGGAATGAATGAAAGCATTTCTTGTAGTATTGAGTTCCTCTCCTTTGTGTTTACCCCTCAGACAGAAATATTCGTTAGAGCTGATACTCAAAAGGCAAATACATTTCTCTTTTACCTTTTGGGTTATATTTTTGGAATCTTATATTAAATTAGATTTCTTATATGCATATGTGTAAAGAGATTCTATAATGTTAAAAAGTTCATGGGGTGCCTGTGTGGCTCAGTCAGCTAAAGTCTGACTCTTGGTTTTGTCTCAAGTAGTGATCTCAGCATCATGGGATTGAGCCCCGCATCAGGCTGTGTGCTCAGTGCTGGAGTTTGCTTGTCCTCTCCCTCACCCTCTGCCCCTTCCCCTGCTGTGCACATGTTCTCTCTCTCTCTCTCAAATAAATTTGAAAAATCTTTAAAAAAATTTAAAAAGGTCACCTAAATTTGCACAATGCTACAACTGGCCAGGGGCTCTCTTTAATATATTTTCTGAGAGCCAACATTCACCAGCATACCAACGAGTACAGAACACCTGAGTACAGTCTTTACTTACTGGGATGCTGGTGAATGTTGGGCCTCTAAAAGGGAAGGGAAGGTGGAAGAGAGGGAGGAAAAAAGAAGGAAGGAAGAGAAAGACAAAGAAAAGGGGGGGGGAAAGAAAAGAAAGGCTCCAGTTATTAGCATTTTCCAGCTTCTTTGGTATAAATGTTCCTTCCGTCACCAACGCGACATCCCTGAACATGGAGTTAGGCAGAGGTATGAGAGTTGACTGCAGCTGGCTGCAGTAGTATGTCTCTTGTCTTATAACCAATTTCTAATTCATTGGGAAACGTTCCCAATTGTATAAACTATTGTTTATATAGCCAATTAAAGTATCTGTGTAGGTGTGCGTGTTGGCTATTTTTGTGAAAAAATTACTCCGAATACAGAAGTTATTTTTAAATCGCATGATGTTTTCTGGCCTAATTGAAAATGCCTTTTTTCCTTAGCAAGTTTGGTGTGCACAAAAATATCTGGCCCTGTATGTTTCAGAGGAAAGTCTGAAATTGGCGATGGTGATTGGAAATGTCTGTTATATGTCCATTACAGTGATCTGAGCAGATGTGGAGTTAAAGGGAGTCTTCCCTTTTTATTCTAGGCATTTTTGTTGCCTTCCTGTGACATAGCTGTAACAAGGAAGGTAGTTCAAGTGTACAGGAAGTGGATCCTCCAGGACAAACCTGTGTTCATGGAAGAACCAGATAAAAAAGAAGCTGCCCAAGAAGATGCCGAAAAATTAGGATTTTCAGAGACTGACAGCAAAGAGGTAATATGTTATTACTTGTTGTTTCCGTTGAGACTACACATATTTTAGCAAAGTATACCTGGTCAGGCAAAGGTGCCAATCAGAGGGACATAGGCTGGCGGCTCTCTTTTATCGTAGCTGATGCTCTCAAGTTGCTGAGATCCGTGGGGACCTGCTTCAGTGAGGCTGCTTCTGGCTCTATTCAGGATCATTGGTCACCTCCTAACCCTCAGGCTAGTCCGTGTGTGCCTGGCAGCTTCATTATTCACTGTTGCATGAGAGTTGTTTTATAAGCCATCGTATTTTACACGTCTCTGTATGAGATTAAAAATGTCACTGTTTTACTGGTATTGACATGTTTAAGTAAGTAGCATTTGAGAAACTAAAGTTAGAATGTTTTGGCAGTCTTGTCTTGTGCAGTGGCCTATTCCAGAGCAGTTGAAAGGACTAACCCAATAACGACCGCTATCTCCTCCTTTAACAAACCTCACTGCAGGGCTGGGCGCTGTCCTCAGAGTGAGTGCTGTTGGAATGGAGCTTTTAGTCCTGGTTAGGAAAAGCTAGAGGCTGGATAAATCTAAAATGACACAGTGGGACCTCTTCCTGAAACAAAAAATATCTGTCATATTTTTATTTCTGGCATGCTGTTTTGAAATCTAGTCTGAGAAATTATTTCTAAAAGTTTGTTGCAGCAATTAACAAACATTTAAAACTATTAGTAATCAAGTCATATCACTTTTAAATATCTGTATTAATTCCATAATTTTGATTTTTTAATATTGGCAAATCATTTTAATAACTGGTCATGAGGTCAAAATGAATAGATAAGTAAATGGAATTTATCACGCATTTTAAAGATCTGTGTTACAGACTCATTCATTGGACCTTTGTTTATTTCTTCAGCACATACTAAACACTAGGCAGTATTTTAGGTGCTGGAGGTGGTGAACAAAATGGAAAAAAGACTCACCCTCCTAAAACCTATATTCTCATGAATTTTGGTGAGTGTAAGGAATTAAGTATGCGAACATGTACTTCTTCCCCCTCCGTTAACTAGTTTTTATTTTCTAAAGACCTCATCTGAGGGTTCTCGTCATAAGCGATCTTCCAGTTGGGGACGAACATACTCCTTCACAAGTGCAGTGAGCAGAGGATGTGTGACAGAAGAGGAAAATAAGAACGTGAAAGCTGGGGCCCAGGCTATGCTGCAGGTACGCGGCCAGCCGGAGACATAAAGACCTCCAGCTGGAGTCAATTTGAACATTTTGTTTATTGTGATAGCATTAAAGTATGATGGTATTTTTATCTCCCTGTCAGTAAACAGCTCCTAAGTTCTCATTCTGAGTTTTCTTCCTGATTGCTCACCTTCAATTTGTAGATTTTTTTCTAATCAAAGGAGACCTATGAGCTGGTTGCAAGTTTTTGAGAGGGATTATTATGCAGTGAATGTGAAATGACTGAGATCCAAATCTTAAAAAGTATTTTCTGAACACATATGGAGAGTTAGTCAGTCACCTGGACTCTAATTTGCAAAACAAGCATGATAATTATATAATCTTATAAGGAATCTTCTTCTTAAAAATTGCATTTACAGGGCACCTGGGTGGCTCAGTGGGTTAAAGCCTCTGCCTTTGGCTCAGGTCATGATCTCGGGGTCCTGGGATTGAGCCCCGCATCGGGCTCTCTGCTCAGCAGGGAGCCTCCTTCCCCCTCTCTCTCTCTGCCTACTTGTAATCTCTCTGTCAAATAAATAAATAAAATCTTTAAAACAAAAAAAAAATTGCCTGTTTACAAAGAATGATGATAAATGCTCTAATTTTTAAATATTTATTTGTATGACTATATAAAATAGAACCAATGCCATTTGGGAACATTGGAAAGAACAACTTTGGCTGATCACTTACTCTTCCCAGACCTCAGGATTTTTATCTTAAAAATGGGGATTGGGAGATTGATTACCTGTTGGCTCCCATTTAGGTAGAAGGTTGTTAGGACTATAAGTGAAAACATAGAATACCTCTCTTTCCCCTGCTCCCCAGTGCCCCACTCTCCACCCCATATCCACTTTTCTAGACATGGCCTGGTAGGCCTCCTGCACAGAGGCCAGGCATGAGGTCTGAGGTGGCATGGGCTTAGCTTACCTGTTGCCCAGTTTTCAGTGACAGTGCTTGTGTCATCCACCTCTTGATAGGATTCCTTGTCATGGTATCCTTTTTGCTTTCAGATTCATTAGCAGTTTAATACTCTGTAACTATTGAATTTTCTCATTTTTCAGTGAAAAATCAGCAAATAATCTTAAATTAAACAAAATCAAGATGATTTTACTTGAGTAGCTTCAAAGAACTTTGGTGCCAGTTGTTAGTAAAATCTGTGCCCTGACCAGAGAAGTACATGCAGGAGTCCCTGCGCTGTGTCCCCTGGTAGTCTTTGTCCTCCACGTGGATTGCCATATGCCATTCTCGGCCATTCCACTGCCAGGATCTCCCTAAGTTCAGGAGAGTGTTACAAACCAAGAAAAAAAATTTTCCACTTGATTATAGCACAACAGTGTTTAAAAATGTTTAGTTTGGATTATAATAGCTGTTTTTGTTCTCTTTCTATCCAGTATCTTTGGTCCTTTCCTTAGTTCATTAGGAAAAAGTGGCCAAGAACAGGTTGAATAAGCTAGTACTCTTCTCCAGTTGCTGTTGACAGGTACAATTTGGACATATTAATTTTCTTTCTTTATTTTTACCTTAACCAATATTGACATGGTAGTAAGAAATATTCATGGAGTTGGCACTTTGATCTTTATAAAAGAATAAAATGAAAGGAGTATATAATATATGAAGACTCCTCACTTTTACTTGGGAATATGCAAAGTTTCAAATTCAAATCAAGAAACCAAACACATTGAGTTAAAGATCTGTCTTGTAATGGATCATCTGTGCTATACGTCTTCCAAAAACATGGCCACTAGTGGCTCCTGGGTGGCTCAGTTGGTTAAGCCTCTGACTCTTGATCTCTCAGCTCAAGTCTAAATCTCAGGGTAGTGGAAAAAAAAAAGGGGGGGCCACTAAAATTACACTAAAACTACTATAGTTGGTTAGTCAAAAAGTTCTTTATTTTCCTCTTTCCCACTTGAAGGCAAGTAAATTCTTCACAATTGTTGTTTTCATTACTGTTATCAACTATTATAGTGCTTATTTAGTAATTCTTTCTAGAAAATTAGGCCATGATACCTTTTTAATCTTACACAAGATAATCTTAGAAGCTTTTGATATTTTAGTTCATCCACTTGACTTTTGAGCTTGTTTATTTTAATTTCTTCTGTCAGTTTGTGCATCTATTTTAAGATGTTGTGTTAATGGATTTCATTCACAGGTGAGTCAGAGAAGCTCTGTTTGTTCCCAGATCCTTTGAATTTGTACTGTTGAACACAAGGAAGACTTAAGCATAGGATCCAGGGAGATGGTACACATCCACCTTCATCACCAGGTTGACAACTCAGTCTCCTATGTTGAGGGGTCACTGGTGTCATCTGTGTCAGGAGTAACACAGTGTTACTTTACTGTAGTGCCCCTAAGCAGTCACTTACTACATCACAGCCTACATCTGTGCTTCTCACAATTTTCTACTGAAACACCCCTGACAGTAAAGGACCGTGAACTTGTATCCTAAATGTCTGAGGTAGAGTGTAGAGCGATCAGCTGATTAAATCTGTTTTTATCCCAAGAATTACTGTGGGTTTCATATCCTACTGCATAATATAGTTGTCATATTAAAAATATATGCACCTGGAAGCTATGTACTATTGATCATGTGGCCTTGCCTGTTTCTTGGCTCCCTACAGCTCCTAGAGATCTATACCTGTGTTGGGTGGTGCTGGCTATTTCCTGTCAGCAAAGTTCATGTGCTGGGAGATTCAACAACAATCAGATGGTTTTTCCCAGCCACTGTCCTACCACGGCTCCTCTTCCTCTCCCCCTCCCTGACTCTAAAATTTCTCACCCAGAAGCAGTGATCCTCTTACCATTTTCCTTTTTTCCTTTGAGGGGATGTCAAAAAGAAGTCTTCAGAAGCTTTTCTGATTGATAAATTTTCTAAAGTTGCATCATTAATATGTGTTAATAACTTTTTTCTAGGAAAGGTCTTTCACGTGTCTCAGGTGATTCTAAGAGAAGCATTAAAAAAATCTTGACTGTGTTGGTACCACTTGCCTTAGCTGAAATAACTTAAAGATGATTCTTTGGTAGAGGGAAATTAATATCAATGTCTTTAGGAAAAATTTGTTCAGATTTATATGTTCAATTACATTTATATGTTTAATGTAAAATTTGTTGATTTCAAGGTATTTTTGACAAATGCAGCAAATGTCTTTTTGCTGGAACCATGTCCTGAAGTTCCCATGCTTTTGAAAGAACAAGTTGATGCCTGTAAAGCTGTTTTGATTATTTTTAGGCGCATGATAATGGAGCTTACAATGAATAAAAAGACATGGTAAGTTTATTTCAAATTAATTAATATTGTAAAACAGATGTTTCTGTTTTCAACATAATTAAAATGCTAAAGCCTCCACTTACTAATGGCTTTACAAAGTTAACAATAAGATGATAATCAATCTTTTATAACAGTTTCTGTGAATTATGAAGAAGGTAAGTATCCAGCACTTTGATAGTTTATTTTTATTATTGGCTTTAAAGATGTTACTGAATTAAAAGTAGTCATATTACTTAATAGTAGATTTTTCCATTTTAAATTGTCATCAGACTGCTTTGTGGAAAAGCAATATAACTGGTGTTTTATATCATTCTTCATGAGCCCAGGAGAGGTCATTAATTGCTCTGAAATGCTGTTAACTGATTTTTACTGCTTCAAATTTGAAGCTTTAAATTCACTTTAGAAAAACAATTATCTTAAATGACAAATTGTCAGAGTGACTGAATAAATAGTACCGTCAAACATATAGTGGCGTCATGAAAATGTGCTTATGCGAAATATTTTCATTTTATCCTTTGTTTTTGTTTATAATATCCAAATTATTGTGTTTTTATAATATCCCTGTGTGTTTATAATATCCCTGAAAGCAAACAGTACTGTAGTTTTTTCCTATGCTCTTGTCCCATAATGAATGCACACTCCAGCTTAGGAGGTATTTTCAGATGTTCTCAGGAACAGAGACTTCAGAGCCACTTTGTAATCCTCTTTCTTCATGTCCCTCAGTTCTGGTTGTAAAATGCCTCTCCAGCCTGTCCTTTGCATGTTCCTCCCACCCAGTGCTGCTCCAGAGTGGCCTGGCTGGGTCAGCTGCTGTTAACAGCAGCTGCTGTTAGCTGCTTTGGCCTCTGCACAGTGCGAGGGGCCGCTGCAGACCAGCTCCGGTGGCCACTTCCCTCATGGAAATCCTGGGTGGGGCCCTATTACCAAGCCTATGTTCCTTTTTCTGGATGTCCTTGAGTCAGCACTAAGGGGTCTTTGGAAAGCTCTGTGGGCACCTGGTGGAAAGTGCAGAAATGAGGCAGGACAGAGCTTGCAGGGGTCCCTGGTGCTGTGGAGTCCAGCCTTTTTCTTTCTCCGGTGAAGGGAGGGTGGGCCTAAAGGAATCCCGTCAGGCAGCAAGTTCACTGGTACAGAAACCACAGGAATCAAAATGATTATTTTAAGGCGTAAATTCCAGGGTCATATTTCTCATACTGGAAATATTACTGTGATGAACAATATGATTTAAGCAAAGTTAAATGCTAAGTCGGCAACATTGAAAGTAATGCGAAATACTGGTATGCTCACAACAGAAGCATCTGCTTCTCGATAGTATAGCAATAGTATTTTTGATGGTTTTTTTCTTTGAAAACTATGAATTCAGTTTACCTTTGTATCAGTAGTATTTTGATCATTTTGATAATCTTTTTTGGTGAAAATTCTAAGATAAAATTAAGCAAATCTTTTCTGTTTTTTAATAATTCAGAAATTTCTAGGTAAAAGTATTTTAGAAAAACAACTTATAGAAATAGATGAAAATACCAAAGAATAGTCAGTAGCACATAGAAAGTAATGTGGTCTGTTTCCCTAGCAGAATTTCCTATGCATTTTAGTGTTGGACAGTCCCTGAATTTCTTTCTTTCCTTCTTTCATCCAGTACATAACTACTGAGCTTCTGCTGTGAGGATATAAGGTGAACTAGACAGACAGAGTTCCTGCCCTTGTGAGGTTTCCATCCTCATAGATTGAGAGACAGAATGAACACAGTGGTAGAAGCACAGTGAAGCTGAGGAAGGGGTAGGAGTGGAGGGTGAGGGAGTGTTTTTCTACAGGTGTCCAGGAAGACGTGTGAGCAGCACCTTGAGGACAGGGACGGGGAGGCCAGGAGGAGGTCTGCGCATAGAGCTTCCCATAGAAGGAACAGCAAGTACGAGGTGTGGTGTGTTCTAGGCCACTGTAGTGGAGCAGACAGAAGGAGAGGGAGGGTGGGAGGGGATGTGACAGGGACCAACCAGAGCCAGGTTGAGTGGGGCCTTGCAGGCCACGGGAAGGATATTGGCTACTCCTCTGTATGTATGCAAGAGTGTGACACAATCCAGTTTATGTTTCTGAAAGATTTCTCTGACTTCCTCTGGAGGAGAGACAGCGTGGGGGTGGGGGGTACACAATGTCTGGGGCCATAGCCGATGGCAGCTTAGACTAGGGCTATAGCCGGGGAAGTGCTAAGCAGCAGTCCTGAAATAGTGAGCAGCGTTGTGTGAATGGTTAACAGTACCGCCTGTGTGAGAAGGATGGGGACAACATCAGTGGTAAAGAGTGCAGGAAACCCTGTTCCTCAGTGCAGGAACAGCACGCACGCATAATTTCCCATGTTCCCATGGGAGTTTCATACTCTTGGAGCAGTTCTTTTCTGAGGAGGAAGGACCAAAAGTCAGTGTTTCACAAAATACAAAGAAACAAGCTGGAGTCAACTCTGTTAGGAAGGATTTTCCCAAACTGGAGATGATTTTTTCACCCTCATTTTCTAACAAGACTGTGTAGGAATATCATGGCTTGCCAAGCTTTCTCATAGGTTCAGAAATTAAATTAACCCTGTGTCTTTGTCAGTCATTGTTTTGGTCAGGTTTGCATTTTTTTTAAAGATTTATTTATCTATTTACTTGAGAGAGAGAGAGAGAGAATTTGAGTGCGGGGAGGGGCAGGAGGGAGGAGAGAGAGAGAGAGAGAGAATCTCAAGCAGACTCCCTGCTGAGTGTGGAGCCCAATGGAGGGCTCAACCCACGACTCTGAGATTATGACCTGAGCCAAAACCAAGAGTTGGATGCTTAACTGACTTAGTCACCCAGGCATCGCCAAGTTTGCATTTTTTTATAGCAGTTCCCATGACTGAGGTTTTATGTGAAAATTACTACATTTCTTGTTCTTATCATGTTCATAAGATGAGTATGTAACCTTTCATGTGGAAAGGATTGTTTTTTGTTGTCTTAAGCATCACATAAGTGTGAGCAGGCAGTGGTGATGCTGAGGCCTGTGACAGGGGCCTGGGTACCCTGAATATGGTGAGGGAGATGCTCTCCCCAGCTCTGTACCATTTCTTCCCTCACCTTCCTCTAAGCTCTCTGCTCCAAACGCATGCACCCACATCTTCCGTGACTTGAGAGCTCTTCTTATTCTATGCTTCCAGAAACGATAGATGGTGTACAGCACAAGCAAACAACTAGAACAAAGTTCCAAATGTTGCCAACAGATAACCCAGGGATGAAAATCAATGGGGGTCAGCTACAAATAGGGTACAAAACCCTATTTGTAGATGTCATTGTACCATGAGAGAAGCTTAATGAGATTCCACATCACGTTAAAGAGAAAATACTGTCTCAATATGTGGAAGTACGAGAAAAGTATAAAGGAACTGTGATTTGGAGATCTCATCATCTGACCTGGACTGGACGACTTTGTCCAGTTCCCGATCTTATCATTAGTGAGCATGTAGGCCAAGGAGAAAGTTATAAAGATGAATGAATTGTTAGTGGATAAGGCCTTGAAGGAGAAGTTAAAAGGTGTGATTCCCCTCAAAACAAACAGACCTCCCTTATATACAAATGATACATGTTCTTCATTTGCATGGAATTCAAGAAAGGGAAAAGTAAGCAAACGCTATAATATGAAGAATGTAACTTAGTTGTGAGAAAGAAAAATGCCCTCTGGCTGTTCTGAAGAACTTACTGCTATTAACATAATTAGTGGTGTTATTTTGTGTCATCAGTGCCCTCTTGCAGACCCAGCACCTTCCAGGTGCAAAACTCCATGCCTTAAAGTGACCAAAAGTGACCTTTTAAAACCACTTTACCTGTGAGTTCCTCTGGAGTTCAGTCATAGTATGGTACTGACTTCGTACCTCCCCAGAATGAGGACCAGAATGTCCATTTTATTTCCTACCACAAAGATAGATGGGGAGACCTCACAGGTTAAGTAAAATAGTGAATGGATGGGAAAATTAAAGGATGCTGCATAAGTTCAAATGGGCACAACTAATCACTGAGCACTTTTAAGGACTGGTATAGTTGGAGAAACAGTCTTGTTTCCCTGTTGGAACAGGATAAAATTAGACTAGGTTGATACCTGTTTTATCCTGCCTATTGATGTGGGTGTAAGTCACATATTTTTAGAACTTTTGTAACATAAGGTGGTTTATTTTGATAAAATATGGTATTTGTTCTGTAATTAGCATTCAGATTTTTAATGCTTTTGAGTGATTATCATTGTTGCTGAATTCTTAAGAGAATTTCTTGTACCTATAAATTAAAGTGCTTTGGAAACGTGATTAATAACATGAGCTTTTATTTTGGGTGGCCCAGGGAACAGATGTTGCAAATACTACTCAGGATAACAGAAGCTGTCATGCAGAAGCCAAAGGATAAACAAATGAAGGACTTGTTTGCCCAGAGCTTGGCAGGGTTACTGTTTAGGGTAAGTCTTTTTTATTAAAACACTGCAAATGCAAGAAATGAATCAGATTTCATAGCAAAATAATTTTAATCATTGAGAATTTTAAGAGTAAAATTAAACTCTAAATTTCTAGAAATTTCATTGTAAATTTTCTTTTTTAGCTTTGTCTTAAAGGTTGTAATCTATTCTTTACAGTTAGTGCTTGGCTTCTTTTAGGCCTTCCCACCTGTCTGCCATTTATTTCCTCTTCTGACTTGCTTGAGTTTGGTAGAAATTAGGAAGATAACAAGAGCTGATGTCCTTGGTGGAGGGCCAGGTAGATTTGAGGAAGTAAAAGGTAAATGGAAGCATGGGAATGGGGGGGGATAAAGTCAGGGAGTGGTTCAGGTTAGAAATAAAAGTGTAAGAGTCATTAGTATGTTGGGCTGTCTGTTTCAAGCCACAGGAATGAATGGGATCACCATGGAGAGATTTTGTGTCCTAAAGAGGAGAGGGCTACCTCAGTGGTTGGCAGAGGAGAGGAACCATCCAAAGATGCTGAGAAAGGATGGCCAGGGAACTGGGAGGGAAACTAGAGGAGCATGTGTCTAGACACCTGGAGACAAGGACTAGGGAAGAGGAGAATGGCCAGTTGACATTGGCTTTGACAAGATGTCGCTGGTTGATAATATTCTAGGGGAATGAGGCCCACTTGGGAGTGGTTGGAGGAGAAGATGAGAGCTGGGCAGTAGAGGTAGCAAGTATAGTTAAGGCTTTGCAGAGGTGGAAGGGAGGGAGGAGGAAAAGATGAGCTAGCTGAGTGGGCAACATGCATGGAAGCCAGAGTTGAAGGTAGGTGGTTTTAAAGTCTGTTTGCTTGCAGTAAGAAGGGTCCAATGAGGACAGCCTGGGGGAGAGAGAGAAGTAAAGATGTAAAGTCCTGGATAAGGTGAGCGGGACTGGGCTGGCCTTAACAGGGAGCAGAGAGCCAAAGAGATGGCTGTGTCTCTTACATCCCACTTGGTGGGAAGGATCAAGAACCTGAGTAGTCTGACATCACCCTGAGGGGAAGAGAAGAGGAAGCAGATGATGAACTAACTGCATAGGAAGTAAAAGTTTTAAAGGGTCCTGAGGGTGGTAGCCTATTGTAACATTTTTTCCAGAAAGCACTAGTATTTATGGAATACACAGAATTTATGGAGCATTTCTGAAAGAGAACAGCGTGAAAGGACTCTGGAAAAGTGTAAAATTTTATACAAATAGAGACAGTGCAATAGATGCGCCTGCTTTGAGTAATTTGGTGGAAGATAGTATGGTGGATCATGAGCTAGAAGTGACGGTTGTAGGGAGGAGAAGTCAATTTCCACCCTCAGTTGACTTGAAGGTGATTTTGGAGGATATATACTAAGAGCATATCTAGAATACAGGTAGGAAATGGAGGGTGACACAAAGAGAAACTAGTTCTTTAAATAATGGTTATATATTCCCATTGTAACACAAGAGAACCCAACTGTTCATATTAATTTTTAATAATTTAATATGATCGAATGATCTTGGCTTGATGAAAAATATGAGAGGCTACAGAAATAATTGGCATGTACTAACTTGCCTCCTGAATAGTACAGTCACTCTTACTCTGATTATCTTGTCTAGTTATTAGATACATGAAGTGGTCACACATGATGAAGATACACATCATTTTGTATGTGTCCAACCTTGCCTCAAGGGTGGTACTGACCACTTGCTTTGCTTCCCACCTGGAGTACAGACACTCTGCTCACTTGGCTCTGACTCTCCTTGAGAGTTTCACTGTCAGCACCTTCTCAGTCTTCTAGCCTTGAGGGGACTGGGGCTGCCAAGTGAAGTGGACTGAAGCCAGGCTCAGGCTAGTAGGTGCTTGGCCCTCATTCGTCACCAGTTGTCTGGCCCTGCATCCATGGGATGTATTGGAATTGAAGCAAGAACTTGTCATTGAATTATTCAAGCAAGAATCTATTGTGAAGTTGTATTTTTTGGTTTGTTTGATTAGTTTTGGTTTGGGAGAAAAAGTCCCCCTTATTAATGGAGAATCTTGTCAGATCTTGAAAATTAGTTTTATGTCCATGATTATTAATGACTTTGATGTCATCCTTATTGTTTTGGCAATGGTTAGATGGATCAAAAAGAATGCTTAAATTAAGAAGCAACATAAAATAGTAGAGAGAGGATGAGCTTTTTGGAGGTAGACAGATTCTGGGTTCTGATCTCAGCTCTGGTACTTCTTGGCTGTGTGGCCTTGAGCAAATCACTTCACCTTCCTGAGTCTCTTCCCTAATCTGTCACTATCAGGAAAGGATTCCTTCTGACTTTGCAGGGTTGTTATAAGAATCAGAGTGGGTTCATATGGGATTTATGATCATCTGTTGACCTACGAAGCCCTTTTGTGGGATCCAAGGTGGGGAGAAAAATGTGAAAGGTCTAGACAACTCTGCCAGGCAATCAAGTGGGCATCATCTTAATTCTATACTAAAATTAAACTTGCCATCAAATTATTATTTGTTTGTTCATGTAGACTGTCTACAATTGCCATATGCTTGATTTTTAAAAATTTAAATAGGGAAACTATTAAAGGGGACAGGAAATTTTGAGTTGCCATTGTCCTTTTATCTTTTTTGAGTTTTTCCTTTAGCGTTTAGTTTCTTCTTTCAGTAGATAACTTGGGTTGGCAAATTTCCTTTAAATGATAGTTGGGTTTTATTCAGATATTTACCAGATAATGGTGTTTGCCATAAGTAATGTTTTAATCTGTTACCAGTGCTAAATAGGACCTTATGCTTGAAGCTCTGAAAGTATATCAGGAAACCTGGACTATGGTCCTTCTAGTTATAGTATGGAATTATAGAGTTCCCTAAGTATGGTGAATAGAGGAATGCAGCAAGTGGTTGGTTAGGAAATGGATGTAAGAAAAGGAGTGGTTTATGAACGAATGTATTTTTAAATACAGCTTGTTTGCCAAGAGGTATTTGATAAAACATGAATTTCAGTGCTGGAGGAACTTTGGAGATGTTCATACTCAGCTTTTTACTTTTGACCAGAAATTACTCCAGAAAAGCCAAGTCAGCTCACAAATCAAGTTAACGACAGAATCCCAAGTGTGGGGCTCCCTGTTTCCCTCCTCCTAGACAAGGGTAACTTGCTGAGAGAGCAGCCTGCCTTCGTGTGCAAATGTGCCACCCCGCTACCCCTCCCCTGCACATGAGGTTCCACGGTTTTGCTCTGGGTTCAGGTGTTGTTAGCTGTGATTTATGATGATGATGATGATGATGATTCACCAGGTCTGTGCACATGTTTGTGAGATTTGCTAAGATGAATTTAATAAACTGCAAGAAGTCTGTGTTCTGTCCTTGTTTTATAATTAGTCAATAAAGTGAAGCCAATGCAAGATTCCCAGCACAGGGCATCTTCTACCACACGAAAATTCTGCTTTTAACCTGAAGCTAGTGCTGTAACCAGACTTGAAGCTGAGCACTGGTAGCATTACCAGTCTCTCCTTTCTCCTCTTACTCTGCTGAGATTCTCTTTGATCTACTCCTTATTAATTTTATCATGTATATGCACTTTATGGTAATACCCTCAAACTCATTTTGAAAACAGGAGTGTAAAATAGAATAAACAGAAGATGGCATTTTAGTCATAAAAATATATGTAATAAGGTCTTAGTAATAATAAATGATAAAACTATTTTAGCTTTTTCTTTTGCATTGTTCTTTTGCATTCATCCATCTTAGAATTGGAATATATGCGTAATTGTCTGGTAGAGTTGCCCATGTGACTATTGATAGTGCCTTGGACCATGAGGCTAGAGGAGGGACACACAGAAGTAAATATATTCTTAAGGAAAGTGCTCTGATAGGGAAATGCCAACAAGTGTGGGAATGGAGGCTACTTACTGGAGGCTGGGTAGGGTAGCAGTCAGGGGCACCTTGGGAGGACGTAATGTCCACAAACTAATTGTGCCATGAAGAATGGGAGTTAAAGAGGCAAAAAAGAAGGGAAGAGAGGAAGGACGACTACATGCAAAGGCCAGGAGCAGGAGAGACCAAGTCGGGGAACTAGAAGAATCTCAGTGGAAGCATTGAATTCTTCTTACTCTTATGCTATATTAACAGATGCCTGGAGAACATGCAAGTAGAGCTCTCTAGTACGTAGATAGACAAGGTCAGGAAACCAGAGAGGTCTGGGCTGAACTTGGAGATTCAGAAGTCAACAGTATACAGATGGTAACTGGAGCCATGGGAATGGAGACCAGAACCCTGGCAGAGGTGGAATGTGCAGAAGGAGAGAAAGCCAGAGCAGTTGGTTGACTGGGAAATGAGGAGGTGCACATGCAGTGAGTGTGGAACATTCTTTCAAGAAATTTGACTTTAAAAGTTCTACCTAGAGTGGGGAATCTGGGTCAAGGGAACTTTTTTGTTTGTTTTTTGTTTTTAAGATGAGGCAGACTTGGAGCATGTTTAAATACTGATGGGAGTTGCTGGAGAAGTAGGATAGACTGAAAAAGGAAAGGCAGGGTTAATGGAAACACAAAGACCCAGGAGGAGGTTCAGAGCAGAGATGGGATCAAGCATAGAAGAGTGGGAACCCCTCTTCACTTACAGCCTGAGGAGAAGCTGGGCAAACACCTGTGCCTTGTGGGTAAAGGTTGAGGGCATTCTTGATTACTGGGTTTTGTTTTCTCTGAAGTCTGCAATGAGTTCATCTGCTAAAAAGCAGGGAGGAGTTGGCGGGGCTGGAGGTTTACATATTGAAGAGGAGGCTAGAAGCAGCCATAGTGGACAGTGTGAGAGAGAGAGAGCTGTCTCAAGAAGTAGAATAGTTGTTGTACTGAGAGCTTTGTCTTCTCCCCAGTTACAGCGGAGGACTAGCTGCAGACACTAGAGGAATTTTCAGCCAGTAGCTTTGTTCATGATGATAACCAATTTCTCCGTAGCTCAGATCCTGGTTACAGTTGATCAAATGAATTTTGAGAAACTAAAAGAAAAACAAGATCAAGTGCTTTTTTATTTTAAAGTTCATTTTATTCATAGTAACTTAAAATATTTTGTTAAAATCATTCTTCTTCCAAATGAGGGTGATTCAGTTCTCTTGTTGGTTGGTTGGTTCTAGACGCTCATGGTGGCATGGATCCGAGCAAACCTCTGTGTGTACGTTTCTCGAGAGCTCTGGGATGACTTCCTTGGTGTGCTGTCCTCCCTCACGGAATGGGAAGAACTCATAAACGAGTGGGCCAACATCATGGACTCCTTGACAGCAGTGCTTGCAAGAACAGTTTACGGAGTTGAGATGACAAACCTACCTCTGGACAAATTAAGTGAACAAAAGGAAAAGAAGCAGCGAGGCAAAGGTACTTCCACTCTTACAGAGTAACACCAGATGTCTGAGACTGAGGAAGAGTGTGTGTCTATACATATAGGCAATTCGTGGAATTTTGTAATAAATGGAACTAGCCATACAGGCAGTGTCTTTTTAATGGTTGTATCGGGTTGTGTTTCATAGCACTCTGTCTTCTTAACGAGGATGATGAATTTATGAAGGAGCTGTGAATGAAGAAGGAAAATGAAGGGGAGTAGCAGTAGTAGCAACAATAATAATAATAGCTCATGCTTGTATGTATTTTCTCTCTTCACCCTCATGGTAACTTCTGAGTTACCATCCCAGTATCATAGAGAAACTGAGGTACACACAGTCCATGGTGACAGACTTGTTCAAGTTACATAGCTCAGAAGTGGGAAAGCCATTAATCAAAGCTACGCAAGTCCAGCTCCGGGCACCACACTAGAGAGATGTATTCCACTGCCTGCATAGGATAGGTAGAAAAATTCTGAATGTTTCAGATGGGTGTCGTTTTGGCCTTTTTTGTGTTTCTGAGTAAGAACTGTTCTGAGACCTAGAGTCAGATCAAGGTGGAAAACATTAGTGGTGGTTTCCATTGGGGACAACGATTTGTCTTCATTACTCTTTTAAGGCTGTGACACAGTCACAGATTAATACAGTTGTACTCCAATTTATTATGTAAAGATTTTGAGGCAGTTCATAGAAGTGCCTATAATACAATAGATAAAATGCATGAGGACACTGGGGCAAAATTAAAGTTGCAGGAGTGGTTAAAATGCCAGAATGCATGCCAGAGAGTCTCCTGTGCTTGCTGGGGAGGGGGGCAAGCTTAGATTTGACTCTGATCTTCACAGGGTTACAGCAGAGGATCATAGATTACAAAAGGGGAATATCCACAGCTTGGGTGATACATAGCTTTTCCTGGTCCTAACACCTGGGAGGAGTTTCTCCTCCAGAGATTCATAAAGTGTGCATTGCTTGCTGTGGGTAGACTTCATCCTCAACAATACCCTTATTATAGACTGTATCAGCTTTTCCTGTGTGACAGATCACCCCAAAGCATAGTGGCTTAAAGTAACGGCCAATTGTTTAGATCATGATTTTATGAGTTGGCAATTTGGGCTGGACACATTTGGGCAGTTCTGCTGGATTCACTCCTGTGTTTGCCATCAGCTAGGCTGTCAAATAATCAGCTAGGCAGCTCTAGGTTTGGCAAGCTATCAGCTGGGGTAGTGGTGGAGGGACTTGGCCATATACCTTTCATCACCCAGCAGGCCAGCTCAGGCTTTTTTTGTGAGGACTTAGGGTTCCAGGAGCAGCAACAGGGCAAGCCCAGATTTTCAAGTGCATTTCAAATCTCTGCTTGCTCAGTTTTGCAACCAAAGTAAGTCTTGTGATGAAGCCCAGGGTCCTTGGGAGAGGACCACAGAGGATGTGGATGTGGGCAGGTGTGAGCTAGTTATGCTGATAATTTAACCATACAGACATGTAGTTAATTTGACTGATTCTTATAATAGCTTCGCTGCAGTCTTCTAGTGGCTTTATTTATATATAGGAAGGTAAACAATTTGAAAAACACTATTTATGGAATGATACAGAATGAATTTAATTATTTAATTCATGACCATGGCAAATATTTCTCATTTATCTATTATATTGCTTTTTCTGAAAATGTATTTAAATATTCATTATGGAAATACTTGCCTTCTAAGCACTGGATTTGTGGAAACAAAATACACTCTTGGGAACCTGGATTCCCAGGTATGAAAATGACTCACAGAGGGCAGCCACCAGCACATTACCTGTGCAGAAATCTCTGTCTTACTCTCTTTTCTCCTGTATTTCTTTTGGATCCTTGACCACTCGTTTGAAATAATTGACCAGGGCTCTGTGAGAGGGAAGCAGAGAAGTAGTACCTAATTTTGTAACAAGAGAAGCTGCTGATTATATACAATTGTATTTATGAAATTTGCTGAGCACCACAGGCTATGGAATGAATGATAATGAATTCAGCCTTTAGATGATTTTTCTTGTCTTATATTTTATCAGGTTGTGTTCTAGATTCTCAGAAAGGAACCACTGTGGGGAGATCCTTTTCTCTCAGCTGGCGGAGCCACCCGGATGTGACCGAGCCGATGCGATCTAGGAGTGCCACCACATCTGGGGCACCAGGAGTTGAGAAAGCAAGAAATATTGTTTGCCAGAAAGCAACCGGTAAACGTTTATTTAACTGTTTCTCTAAGGTCTAGTTGTATCTGAAGTGGATTTATAGGAAAAAAATGTTTTGAAAGTTTTAAAATTCCATTCAGAAATTAAATACATGGCCTTTTATTAAGTAGGTTATTTCCATATCTTGTAATTATTCTGGTTACTCTTCAAATCCGTTTTTTGATGCTTATTTCTAAATCTTTCATTGTGAAAAAGAACGTGAGATGTTAATATTGAGTGAGATATCTGTGCAAAAGAGAGAAAATAGATATTTTGTTTGAACCCTGAAGGAAATAGATTCTCAGTCATCACACTGTTGAACCACTATTGTTGTTGCGCACCATTAATCTTAGTGTGGCACTGTTCCAGCAAAGAAAAAGGGAGTAACGCACTTCATTTGCAGGAATGGAGGGGGAAAGTTAAGTGTTTTGCTTCTTTTGGGAAATGGAGCTTTACATGCCTGGAGCTGTTGTCCTTCTGGCCTGTTAGAACTAATGAGAACTTGACAAGAACCCACAGTTTTTTGGACTGGTTTGCTACACTTTAAAAACTGAAAGAGAAATCTGTAAAAAGTAAGCTTATATACACACACACACACACACACACACACACACACACACACACACACACAATGGAATACTATGCAGCCATCAAGAGAAATGAAATCTTGCCATTTGCAACGACGTGGATGGAACTAGAGGGTATTATGCTAAGCGAAATAA
>CM052885.1:82266787-82325939 GCA_028534135.1 Potos flavus
GGAGGGAAACGAAACAAGATGGGATCAGGAAGGAGACAAACCATAAGAGACTCCTAAACTCACGAAACAAACTGAGGGTGGCTGGGGGGTAGGGGCGGGTAGGGATATGGTGGCTGGGTTATGGACATTGAGGAGGGTATGTGCTATGGTAAGTGCTGTGAAATGTGTAAGCCTAATGATTCACAGACATGTACCCTGGGGCAAATAATATATTATGTGTTAATAAAAAAATAAAAAATAAAAAAAATTTAAAAATTAAAAAAATATATTTCTGATAAGTCAAGTGACACGAGGTCTGAGATTTATGAATAGATTTGTTATATGTAATAAAAGATTTATTAGTTTCTGATGGTTTCTGTAGCAAGTTACCACAAACTAAGTGGCTTAAAAAACAAACTTATTCTCTCACAGTTCTGGAAGCCAGAGGTCTGAAATAAAGTAGGGATGCCCTTCCTCTGGAGATTCCAGGGAAGAACCCCCCCCCCAAAAAAAAAAGTAAGCTTATATCCAGTGTTTCATAAGAACAAATAAAGGCCCTTCCCCCTGCCTCCCCCAATGATTTTGAGGCTGTAACTACATTTAAAACAAATTTATCTGAGTTTCCCGTGTTTTTTCATGTCAGTAATACCATGCTGTTATAATTGATATTCAGCCTGTTGACTGCAGAAAGTCACGATATTCTCTGGTCATAAATCAGAGTCATTTATACTCAGTGTATTTTATAGTGCTTAGTAAAGGCTTTGTACAGATGGCTTAGAATCTGTTGGAGTCTTTATGAAAATATACCTTATTCCTAACTGTCTAATGCTCTTTGCCATAGCATTTGTTGATAATTATCACCTTATCTACATTCACCTTCTGTTCTACTTCTCCTGCTTTTCTTCATCCTCTCCCCTGAGGAGAGACTCATTTCCTAATAACAGGCAACTTTGGGGAAGGCTTACTCAATGATTTCCATTCTGTCCCAACTCCTAAAAACGCCTTTCTTCCATCCTAATCAAAGTGGCATCATGCCACAGCTGCCCCAGACTTCCTGATACCCCTCAGGGCCCTAGAATTGTAATGATAATAAAAGTGATCATTCAAAACACTGTGTAAACTCTACGTTCACATTTTAATGAGCAACAAACTATTGTATGTTGCATGCTCCTTATTCCCCTACTTAGCCAAAACACAGCCATAGACGAGATTGTATTTTAGTTTTTCAACAGGTGTTTCAGACCAACAATATGAGTGGCACCAGTATCATTCTCAGTAATCCTCGGTGCATTTATGCCAGCAAGCTTCTGTTCATCAGTGTTCTCAGGTGTCCAAAAAGCCATGGTATTGCGGTAATAAAAACTTTTACAAAATCACGTTAAAGGTATTTTAGACTTTAAAGTCATAAACCTGGCCTTTTTAGGATTAATTAAATTAATTAAATTAAAATTAAATTAAATTTAAATTAAATTTAAAACACTTAGAACCATAACCTTTAAAAGATAATGAGATAAGAGCTATTGAGTTGGATGGGCCTATTACCTTTATGTATTTTGTACACACATACGTATATCCTTTTTTTTTTTTTTAAGATTTTATTTCTTAGTAATCTCCACACCCAAGGTGGGATTCAAACCCACAACCCCGAGATCAAGAGTCACATGCCCCACCAGTGCCCCATGCATTTCCTATTCTGTTTTACACATTTATCTTTTTAGTTGCCTGTGAAAACAACAGTCTCTGAAGATTTTATTATATCATGCTGTTTTATAAAATTAATTTATATAGACTAATAGTTACTATATAAATAAACTGATCTTACTCAGTTCTGTTATTTTTACATTGTGTAATAATTCACCTTTCCATCTTTTAAAAAAGGCCCAGAATACTTTCATGGTAGATTTTGATTTGTGTGGAGGCCACCTATTACTGAGAGAACAGCAGCTCAGGAAGTTAGTTTTTGCCACTTTTATTTAGCATTAAAGTGCTTATTATGAAAGACCCATTTGAAAGTGACTTTTTTTTCTAATCCCAATACAAGAGTAATTTAAGATCATTATATTATAATTTGCCTCACAGACTACACTTAGATTGAGAAAATGGTGATAAGATGGAAATAATAAAATAATCAGTTGCAGAGTAGGGAAATGGCAGTTAATTTAACAGAGAATCAACTACTTTGCAACTTAAAGGGAACTCACAAGGAGAGTCTTAAAGCATTATAAAGGAAAACTTTGTTCCTGAGTGTGAATGATGCTAAAATTTTAGATGTCTAAAATGAATGATTAAATCAAGTCAATTTCCACACAAAAAAGGTATTCTAAGTTTTATTATTTCTAAAATATCTAGTGATCAGTTTTGGGAAAATGCACAATCATTTCATTTATAAAAGGAAAGCCCTTCTAAACACCTCTGATATTGAGAGATGAACACATCTTTTAGGAAATTTGAAGTAAGTCAGTTTGACATTTGCATGGAAGTCATTTTCCCTTAAATATTATCTTACCCATTTGTGAAGTATACTGTTATCACTTTAGATGTGGGAGATAGAACTGGGAATTTGACAGCCAGAGGACAGGGCCCGTGGAGACACAAGGAAATAAAAAGTTTGTTTCTCTCTTTACAAATGTATCATTCTTATTTGTATTTCTATTTCATTAATGTGAAATAAAATCATGTAAAAATAATAGAACAACAAGTAAACCTTTATATTTAGTTTTAAGGATAAAAGTGATCTTACTGATGGTAGTTTCATATATATGAGGTGTATTCCCTTCCTGTGTTTATCCATTTTCTCAAATGGTCATTTCATTAGCAGTCTTTTGAAAACTTAAGAGCATCATAAAGTTCATAGTAAGAAATTATGGATTTAATAAGCACGAAGTGTGTTATGAAAGGATGTTTCATGGAAATACCAAATCTTTTAATGTTCAATATGACTTTTATGTGTTTCTGAGGTTTTAGGACATTTAATTTACTAAATGATTTGCTTTTGAATACAGTCAGCTCTCAGTAAACCAATTTTTAAATTATTTTTTATTTGTAGAGCAATTTTAATCTTAGGCTAGATTTTTTCCTCCCTCCCCATGGTCTTTTCATATGTATGTCCTTTAGGAAGGGAAAACTGATTATAATGTCTGCCCAAATAAACAACCCAAATGTGAGTCTGATATACAGCAGGAAAAAAGGAAGGCTAAACATATAAAGCATTCTAAAATAAGATTATTTGTGAATTGTCCATTCTCTGATGTCATGAGAAGGACTTGAAGGTTGACTGTATTTAGAGACTCCGATTAAATACTCTGCTTTGTACTGACTTCCTTTAAGTATAAAATGACTTCCTTTAAATGTTGAAAGGAAGACCAGAAAAATAGAAATAAAAAAAAGTGAAAGATCCTGATGTGCTTGTGACATAATTGTTACTTTATCTCTCCTGGAAGCTAAGCGAAGCCAGTCTATCAGCAACTGTGTCCACCTTTCTGAGGCTTTGCCTGCCACTAAAAGCGTCCCGCTCCTCCTTCACACCGTGAGCGCTCTCTTACCTGGTCTCTCTTACTCCTCTTGCTCTCACAGGCTGTCAGGTACTGTAATGCTGTCTCTTGTGTCTGTCGACGTCTCTGGGCTTCTCCCGCTTGCTGCTGGGCCTTGCTTCCTTTGTTAAACCCTCCAGCCCCCAACCATGCATGCATGCCTGGCCATTGCACTTTGCGCTTATTTTCAATGAATATTAATTGTTTTTATGTAATTAGATGTTTAATAGCAATTAAACAGTCAAGAAAAAATTCCTTTAACACCACTGGTCTTTGCTTTCCCAGTTAAGAAGGATACAGGATTTTGTGGCCCATAGTTTTTCACAGTGATAACCGCCTCAGTGTTGTGCCTTCTGTACAATGCCCGCAAAACAAAAGTTTTGAGCATGTTAGTGTCTAAATGCTTGCTGTGCCTCCCTGAAATGGATAAATGGGAAAATTCATGTAGGCAAGAACTCCTTGGAATTAATAAATCATAATCATGTACAAAGTAATAATGTTTATGGAGATTCACACTGATTATTAAGATTTGAGTAAAAAAAGATGCTAAAAAGTGCAATTTTCAAAACAAGGAAACATTGTTCTTGTACTCTGGCCAATTAAAATTGAGTTTAGCCACATGTAGTTTGTACGCAGTGTTCTTCTGGATTATTAGGACATTACGGCACCAAAAGTGGTGATTTTTGGCACAGACCCCTCAACAACGGATCTACTTTGCTCTACAGTGAATAATTAAGCCCAATCGAGTTACTTTTCAATGATTCTGTAATGAACTGAATCTTCATGCTAAAGAGGGACATGTTTTCATGTTCTTTTTATTTTCAGAAAGATGGTATTATAGATTGGTGTTTATTTAGTACCAGAGATAGCCTGCTTGTGACTTATAGCACTAAATCATGCCATACTGTAGTGTAGCAAAGCAGAATCAAATCTTCATTTCCCTGATGAGTGTGTAAGATGCCGTATTATTAACAGACTAGGAGGGAAGAAGTTCATTTTACTGAGACTGAGGAGTACATTTCTGAGAAAATACTTTTCTCTAGTAAATACCAAAGGTGAAACACAGTAAGAATGGTAATATGGTCACCAGTCACTTAAATTACTCATGAGCATTAACTAGTTAATAATTTGGTTTTCAAAAAAGTGCTACTACTTAGAAATGATTAATAAAGCATTTAAAGTAGTTTGCTTTCTATTTGTCTGATATACAGCTGATATGTACCTAAAAGGAGTTCTTTTCATGGTGGAAAGTTTTTGTTTTTCCCAGTCCATTTTTTCCCCATATTGTTGCTTTCATAAAGGTTTCTACTAGTTTGTCCAGAATATTTTCTCACAAGAAACCTATTTCTGTTTATAATCTCATTTTGGAAACTTTTTTCTCATTCATTGTTACATTTTAGTTTACTCAGATTCTTGATTCCCATGTATAGATACTTAGTTCCAGCAGAAGTTAAATGTGGTTTAAAACAGTGGTTCTCAACATGGGATGACTTTGCCCCCAGGCAACATTTGGCAGTGTCTAGAGACATGTCACCGCTGGGGCAGTGCCACTGGCATCTAGCGGGATGCGGCTAACCAGCCGCGCTGGCTCCTCAGGACGGCCCCCTCATGAATTATCTAACGCAGAATATCAATAGTGCTGAGGTAGGGAGACCCTGATTTGGAGTGCTGAGTCAGTATTTTCCTGCCTTTGCCGTCCTTATTTCTGGTTTAGTGACATTGAGAACAATCTGCTGTTCCCTGTGTTTCATCTGACAACTACGGTAGCGAGCTCCTCCTTAGTCTGATGCCGTTTATTCTTTACTATTAAAGTGATGCCATTTTCCTTTGGAATTGTCCTATCAAGAGACTAGATCAAGAGCAATGCGTATCAATCCTGTCTTAGATTGTACATTCTCACTGGTTGGCACGCTAGAGTATTAAATTTGTGTTCCAATTTAAATCCTAGTGTGTTGGCTATCTTGATTACCTGTTGCTAAGTATAGATATAGGTAGATAGATGTATATCCACCTATGCATAGTATGCAGATACTATTAATGTTGACTTTCTGGCCACAAGTTCTTTACTATAAAAATGACTGCTAATCTTGTTTTCATTTGTTAACATTTCTTGTTTTGTTTCTAGTCTGCATGACTATACAACATGCCAAAATCACTTTAAATAATATAAATAGTAGAGAATTACTTACCTTCAGCCACTATTACATTTATTCTAGTCCTTTTAGGGTTCCTTATTTGGTGGCATCAGACTTTTGGGAAAGTAATAACCACCTGTATTCCATTTATATGAATAGCTACATAAGCATGTGGAAGGTAAAACTGGCAGTTTCGGTGATTTTCCTCTTTCTCCTTTGTGGGAACAATTCTTTCCAGCAGTTTTTCAATTTTAACTGGTTTTATGTTGGGATATTTATCAGTCTGTAGTGCTTATAGGTCATAAAAACGATACATTTTATTTTTGTTTTAGGGCCACTGTAATAGTAGTAATTAGGGAATCAATGATCTTCCATCATTCTAAAAGAGACTCAGTGGTACCTTAATGAAAGCCTCGTTTAGCTGCTTCTGCCTCTGGTTCTCAGGCTTTCAGGTAGTACCTGAGTATCAGGAAGTGTTTGTTGTCAGGGTTTGGGCTGACTCAGAGTTGGACCTTGTAAGAAACCCCAAGATGTTGAGTTGACTTACATCTCTTGTGCTTTTTATAGGGTCAAGTCAGTATGATGTACCATGCTTTAAAAGGAAATTACACTATTAATTTTGCCTTTGCAACCCTGTATGGGGGGTAAATGGAACCCAGAATTTTGGTAATTGAAGAATGAGTCTCACTTCATTTAATAAGGTTAAGATTAAGGAAGCCTTAGATTAAAGAGTGAGTAAAATTGCTTTGAAAAGTAGTCAGACGTCTGGAATAAATAGAAGTTTCTAAAGACTTTGCACAGTTAATTTAATCATGTGGATTTTTCTCTCAGTGGGAAAAAAATGAAGTAATTCTAATTTGGTCATTTTCCTGGCGTTTTGAATGGAGCTTTAGAAAGCAACGATTTAGTAGTAGTGTTGTGTAACTTACACTGTCAAGAAGCCAGAAGGTTAGTACTTTTAAAATGTGGGTTATTGGGTTAGCACTGCTTGAGAGAAAGTGAATGGTTTGGTGAGCCTGAGATAGAATTTAGCTCTTTGATATGATTCAAACAAATTGTGTGATACTCAAAAGAGAATTCATTAAACCTACAAGAATATATACTGTAATTTTTATATAACTCAGATTGTTCACTTCTGTTTTGGTTATCAGATAATCCTATATCTTGATATTTGTATATTGGTGTTAAAATGGTCTTAATTTGTTATGAAAAAACAACTGCCCCAGCTGACACTGTGGAATGGGAGCAGCTTTAACAAGCACCTTTCTTAACAAATAAAAAGCCAGCAGAGGGAGCTCAAGAACTGTTTAAAAAAAGAAAACGTACCAAGAAAATGTTTTTGGTATTCATTTGTTCATTACGCAAGACATATATTGAGTATATACTTAGCATAAGGTGTGAGAAAAAAACAAGAAATGTACATTTGCAAATCAGGAAATTGGGTTTTAATTGTGGAATAAGAATTTATTTTTCCACACTCCATCACTTAACAGTCAACTGTGGGAGTATCTCAGCATGAGTGGCACAACAGCCCTAACAGCACGTTTGACATTGTGCTTCTCCTCTTCCTTTCCACCCTCATCATGGATGCTCCCATTCTTACCACTTCCGGTGGTTCCTGTGGGCTTGGACTTGCTCCATCTGAGAAGTCCCTACCAACAGTTTTACAAAAACAAAGCCTTAAAGCTGCATTAGGCCAGCCTGTTGGGAAGGCACACCAGCTGGTGATGGCAGGCTCTTCGCCTGTCTGTTTCGTTGAGGACCAGTGGGGACACTCGAATTTGGAAGCCGTAGTGCTGTGGCTGTCCTGTAACCCACCAGATGGCGATGTTCTTTATCTTTAAAAAGATGCTGCCGGCGTTGGCCTTGCTCTTATTTGTTTCTGCTCCTAGCCCAGAAACCAACATCTACCAGCTTTTGGCACCAAGTTTAAGTGAATAAAACCCACTCTTCCCACTGTCCATAAAAATTGGCAATTGCCAATTATTTTTTAGAGAATTAGGAAGCTCTTGGGCTCCCTCTACTGATATTAGATTAATAAGTAGGTTCATTAACAAATATAAACACTACCCAGAAGGTTTCAAGGTCTTGCGTAATTAGAATAAACAATGAAAAAAAAAAAAGAATAAGCAATGAAGGAAGACAGCCGGAAGGGGCTGGTCCCATGGTATCATCTGGCTTCTGTTGCCTAATGCCAAAGAGCCTAGAAGCAGACCTGTGAAAAGGGCCTAGTCTGTGCTTGGGGACATGTGGGGACAACACAGATATATACACGTGTCTTGTGTCTCTCTGTAGGAAAATGAACAGTTCTTGGCTATTCAAGAGAAGGGCAAAGACAACCTGGAAAAGCTGTGCTTTAATAGGTCTGTGTGTTCTTGCTACCTTGGCCTTTGTTTGCTTGTGCCGTAAGTTCAGCTTCCCTTGAGTGTCTAAATTTAGACTGTGGCCCGGTACTCTGAATTTTAAGTGAAGCATCACACAAATTTCATAGTTTTGAAGTATCGTAACTTGTATAAGTGTACTTTAAAATGGAATTTTTATTTGGATAGTAAAAATAAAGCAGCAAGCTTTTGTTGAAGTCTGGTGTGTGACAGAATCTTCCCACATACAGCTTCTTGATTAGGGAGAACCAGCACTTTGGCTTGTCTTTGGAGGAAAGGGTTAGACTGAGGGTGGCACATGGGCAGCGAGCCTCATTTCAGGTGAGGAAGTGGGTAACACTGCCAGGTAAGATGATACAGGCTGAATTTTGTTTTTAGAAGGAGTGAAACTTCAGTTAATTAAAATTTTTGGAAAATATGTTCTAGCTATATAGACGTAAAGTTTCACGACCTGTGAGTGAGTGTGGAGTCTGCTGAGGGCTGCAGTGGTGGGGTTCATATGTAGGACCACATGGCAAGTCCCATAGGAGAGGTGTCCTGGCAGCACAGGAGGCAGGGAGGCAGGCAGGAACAGATCAGAAATTAGCGTGAAGGAGTGAGCAGCCAAAGGGAGAGAGCAGCAGGTGCAGGTGGGCTAGCATTGCTTGAGACTAAAGTGAGTGAGAGCGCCTGTGGGGGGATCACGTGTGTGGGGTGAGGTCGGGGGAGCCCTGTATTCACTGTGAGGAGCATAGGCTTGATTGTACAGTGATGGGAGGGCCACGGCAGGGGAGAAGTGGTGCAGGCAGATCTTAATTCTAGAGGGACCTCCCTGGAGCCACATAGAGAATAGAGAACTCATTCTCTAGGAGAATGTATTTCATAATGATGCTAGCTGACATTGTCCAGTGGTCAGTAACTCATCTGTGGTTTTCTATTTTATGGCATTTATGTATTGATTCTCTAAAAATACCAGTGGATCATTTTTGTACTTTAGTGATTAATTTAACTTTACATTCGGTGGTATAAGCTATTAATTACAGTATTTTATTTTGGACAGTTGTGCGTATATCTGTTAAAAGGAATAATAGAGTTGAAATTCCCATTTCCTAGAGAGGGGTGTGTGTGTGACTTTCTACTCTCCTCAAGTGTAAATGACCTATTCCGTGTATCTCCTCATTCTCATTCCTTGGCATGCCTGTCCCTAAAATTCCAAATGACTTTTACAGTTCACAACCATTTCTGCAGATTTTTCTTTTTTTTTCTCACTTTGAAAATCAAAATGTTTTGCAGAACTTAAAATGTATTCTTGGAGTGGAATATCACTGTTAACAAGTGTAGAAAACTTTACGATGCAAGTAGAGATTGTCTTACTGTATAATTTTTGCGGGAGGAAAAGTATCTAAAACTACATTTTTAGAATCAGTTGGTTCAAGTGGTGAAATTATCTTTAAAAATCTTGAAATACAAAAAAAAAAAAATCTTGAAATACATCGCATGTTTTGTGTTCACGCCCACAGAAGTGGAAGAATGTCAGCAGTCAGAAAATGCACCTGCAGCCGAATCGGGCTACCTGGCGGCAGAGCAGCAGCACCTCATTCGGAGCAGCAGCACGCCTGACGTCACTGAGCCACCGGGCTCAGATTCTCCTCAGGGTACGGAGTAGCGGCAGTTCCCAACACAGGGCTGCAGGTCCTGCTGGGAAGGAGCTGCAGGCTGGACCGCATTCTACATTTATTCTAACCCGACTTCATTTATTTTAAGGGAACTTTCTTTTTAAGTTGATTGCAAAGATGTGACTTGTGGCAATGAAATATTTTCACTGTTTATTTTAATACATTTATCTAAATTATATATAGTCAGGTGCACCTCTTTTAAGAGTAGCCTGTTTGGGGACTGGAGAGAAGTCCAGAGGGGCGGCAATAGGTGGGAAGTGAGGATGCTACACCACAGGGTCAGCGAGAGCAGCAAAGTTGGGGGAGGCAGGGGAGGGGTGTGTAGGAAAGGGCTGTGTGAGGAGAGCCATAAAAGTTGACTGTGAGCATGGAGGACTGGCCAGACTTGTGAGAAAGTTTATTAGCAGCTTGTGGACTCTGCTGAGGTTGAAAACAGTAACTTGTGATAACATCCATCCACACAGTGTCTCTGACACCTTTCAGCAACAACTAGACATGGAAAGCAAAGAGCCAGATGGCTTGACCTGTGAACGGCGAACAACATGTTTTTCAGGGAAAGCACGTGTTTTAATTGTGTCTGGTGCCAGTGATTGTGCTTATTATCATTTAGTTCTAGTTTCATCGGTTAAGTAAGAAATCATCCAGCTTCTTTATTAACAAGTTACCTCATAGCCTCATCAAAAGAGTAGTCAAGTGTTCCCTCATAGAAATCTTCTTGAAATAAGAAAATACAGTTAAGAAATAACTTGAGAGATGTATTATCTGAAAGATTTTTTATTCTCCAAAAGGTTTTGTGTAAGACTGCTGTGATTTTTTTTTTCCCCCTGAAATATTTGGTAGAATCCACCAGTTCCCTGGCGTTTTCTTCTAGGAAGATTTTAAAATACCATTCAAATTTATAAATCATTTTAAGACTATTAAGATTTTTCCTTTCCCTATTTTGATTGAATAAAGATATGTTTTTCTGGGAGTTTGTTCCATTGATGTAGTTTTTTTTTCAAATTTATTGGCCTCTTAATGATCATTTGAATGTTTATAGGCTGTGTGGCGATACTCCCTTTTTTATTACTGATACCGGTTATTTTTGCTTTCTCTCCTCAGTCTTTATTCTTGAGTAATACTGAGCCACTGTGCTGCTCTATTTTCCTGTCAGTTCATCTGGCCAAGTCAGGTAGCTTTCTTCTGAAATCCCTTTCTCAAGGCCCCAAGGAGAGGTCTTGTTGCCCTTCCTTACCCTAACACAATGTGCTAAGTGGACCTGTTGGCAACAGTGAATAGCATTCAATCCATTCTCTGTGGGTCAAAGATTCTATAGAGTAGATTTGACCCATAGGCTACCAGTTTTCCAGATCCATACTCCTGTTTTTACATATCTTAGAATATCTAAATTTGATTAATTACTCATACATAAAAATCTTTTTCTAATTTTATCATCTGAAATTTTATTTTGTAAATCTTCCCCCCACATCTCTAGGTCAAAAAGTAGAAAATATACAGACTTTGAGTTCTTCAGAATCCAAGCCTATTCAAGAAAATAAAGGACATGTGAAGAAAGAACATGAAGGAATAACAGTAAGATATTTTCGAACTGTATCAGTTTATTATTAAAAATAAGCATATAAATTGTTGGCAAAATAAATTTATTAGTAGCAGTGATACTTTTATTTACTTATTTTAAAGATTTTATTTATTTATTTGATAGAGAGAAAACAGCAAGAGAGGGAACACAAGTAGGGAGAGTGGGAGAGGGAGAAGCAGGCTCCCCACTGAGGAGAGAACCTGAAGGGAGGCTTGGTCCCAGGACCCTGAGATCATGACCTGAGCAGAAGGCAGATGCTTAACCTACTGAGCTGCCCAGGCGCCCCAGCAATACATTCTTTTAAAACATTTCTCCCTTTAGATGGGTTATTGGCTATCAGTGATTGGTGATTGGTGATTGGTTATTGGTTATTGAGATCTCTTAAAGGCTTGCTTGCTTTCTGTGTAAAATTACAATCACATTACAAATATAGAAAAAAATAGTGTGAAAGTGGAATTTACCTTCTGGTCTGTATGTATCTCTCTATATTTTTAAGCAGGTATCCTTTCCTATCAAACATGTTCAGATTCCTTGTTCCCGATAACTGCTTTTAGTATTATGCTCCACCTAACATGAGATGCTAGATAAGTGAGTTTTTACAAAGATCAGTTATGATTTCTTTTTTAGAAAAATGTAAAATAGCATTTATTGGTTTCTTTTAGACCGAGTATAAAATATAAAGAAGAGCATTAAAAAGTAGCCCATGTCTAATGCGCACAGGTAACTCCTGCTTAGTCATTTTTAAAAAATATGTGGTATATATTAATGGAAAATTCAAACATCACAGAAAGGTGCGAAATAAACAGAGAAAGCTGCTCCCTACTCCTCCCTGCCTAGAAGATAACCAGTGTTAAGTTTTTCTGTCTTTATTTTTTAAAAGGGCATATACCAGTTTATGTATGTATATTTTGTATATATGTGTATTTATATTTCAACAGTATATGCATATTTCAGCAATCAAACACCTACATACTGACTGCCAAGTTTAAGAACTAGAATTTTTCCAGTGCTATTGCTTTGGTCTGTATGTTCTTTCCTTGTCCCCTCAGAGCAGCATTATGTTGGCTTTGTGTTTATCATGTCCTTGGTTTTCTTTGTAGTTTTGCTCTATATGTATGTATTTCCAAACACTATATCCTTTAGTTTTCCTTATTTTTAAACTTTATTAAAGTGATATTATTGCTTTGTTTACTCAGTTATGTATTTTTAAGATTTATCAACACTGTGGCATGTAGCCTGTTTTCTCTGCTGTATGACAATCCACTGTGAATACACCACAATTTATTTTTCCATACTCTTGTTGATGGACATTTAGGTCGTTTCAACCTTTTTTTAATGAAAAATGGAGTTATGTACATTCTTATATATGTTTTAAGATCTACATGTTTTAAGAGTTTCTTCACGGTGACTAGGAGTGACATTAATGAGACATAAAGTAGAAGAATGTTTTTTATGAGAGAATGTGTATTTTCCAAAGCGATTACACCACTTATTTTTCTGTCAGCAATGTGTCAAGAGTTCCTATTTATCCATATCAACACTTTGTATTGTCACATTTAAACATTTTTGAGTCAGGTGGGTGAAAATGGGATCTCATTTTATTTTGCATTTCTCAGACTAATAAAGTTTAAAATCTTTCTACATGTTGATTGACCATGTGTCTCATGTGGTGTCTGCCATTTTCCTACTGATTTTTTTTGTCTTTTTTTCTTTTATTTGTACTAAATCTTTATACCGTCTGAAGACTGATCCTGTTTTGGTTATATTTCCAGCAAATATCTTTTTTCAGCACGTGGCTTATATTTTCACTCTCTCAAGGGTGTCTGTTGATGAACAGAAGTTCTTAATTTTAATATTTTTGTTAACCATTTTTATGGTTAGGTTTTATGAAAAGCTTAAAATGCCAACTCTATAAGCATAAGAATATTTATAAGTGTTTCAGTTTTGCTCTACACATTTAGGTCTTTCATCCATCTAGAATTAATTCTTGTTTATGGAGTGAGGTAGGATCTAATTTTATTTTATTTTTTCCCGCATGGATAACCACTCGTCCTAGGTCCCATTTATCAAACTCATTTTTTCCTTCATTAATCTGAAATGATACCTTTCTCTCGTATATACTTATCTTGACTCATTGGTTACTTTGTCTCTCTGGACAGTAGTATAACATCTTAATTACTATAGTTCGCCTATTTATTTCTCCCTTCCTCCCACCTTCTTTTGAAAACTATTTTTCTACTATCTTTTGTCTTTCATTGTTGCTCTTGAGAGTTCTTCTGTCCACTCTGTCTAGTTGTTGTTCTTTGTTGTTCTTTGTCCTTGTCCTTCAGTCTTCCTGCATTGTATTTATGGGCACTTTCTTTTGGTTTATACATTTGTCCTTTTTGTATATGCTATATGTCATGCATCTATAAATGCCTGTTCTTCCATTGTTTTTGGAAAATTCTTGATAATCATTTCTTCAAATATTGCCTCTTTTTTGTTCTTTCAGCTCTTTTTTTTTTTCCTGGAATTTTAAGTAGAAATACATATAGACTTTCTCATTTTTATCTTCCATGTTCTTGTCTCCTTTCATATTTTCCACTCTTCTTGGCCCTCTTCTACACTCTGGGTAACTCATCAGATCTGTCTTTCCTTCAGTTTGATAGTTCTCTCTTTACTCATATGGAGTTGACTGTTTAATACTTCCACTGAGTTTTTTAGTTCAAACATTGTAACTTTAGCTTCTGAAAGTTTAGGTTAATTCTTTTCAAACACTTCTTGTAATTTCCAATAAGCTCTTGTTGCTTGCTCACTTTTGTGATTCCCATCTTTTATTCCTTTAAAATAGTTACAAATTATAATTCTAAATTCTTTTTCTGATTATCTGAAATCCTTAGGGGTAGGGATGGGGTCTAAGCCTGATACTTGTTGTTTCTGAAACTCTTGTACATGATTCCTTGGGTGTTTGGTGATCTTTTATTGTGAGTTCCTAGCTGATAGGTCTTAATCTACAGAAAATCTGAACGTCTGAAGTGATGGAGTTTCACCAGGACAACACATGTACTTGTTTCTTCCAGGAACCAAGGAGTGCTACTTTAATCCTGGACTCTGTCCTTTTGCCACTGGCAGTGGTAATACTAGATTTACTCTTATGGCAGCCCCATTTCACTGCTCTGGTTTCTGCTCACTTTGTGTGTGGGGGTGGGTTTGGGGGTGGGGATAGAGTGTGGATCACTGGGAGGTTTATTCTACTTCCTATGAGCCTGAAATTTTGATGTAAAATCTAGTTCTATAGCTGGAGGAAATTCCAGCTTCCATGTAGTCAGAAGCTGAAGTGCCCACATTCTGCTTTTTAGTTAAGGAAAGATCCTGGGTATACTTCTATTATCACCTTAGGCATATATCATCCTTTTTTAAAAAAAGATTATTTATTTACTTGAGAGAGAGAGATTGAGTAAGAGTACTAGTGGGAGGAGGGGCAGAGGGAGAAGCAGATTCCCTGCAGAGCAGGGAGCCTGATGTGGGACTCGATCCCTGGACCCTGGGATCATGACCTGAGCCAAAGGCAGACGCTTAACCGACTGAGCCATCCAGGTGCTCTATATATATCCTTCTTTAATGTTGGGCAGTATTTTTTCACGTGGTAGTAATCTTCTGAATATTTAATCCATGACCTACTTCTCTGTTTTAGCTTCATAATTATTCTGTCTTTTAATTATACATCTCAGCCCCTCTTTTTCATTCATTTGCTTGTTTAGTGGTCCTCCCTTTAGTCGGCTCATTAAACGCCAGGTTTTTTATGCACTTTGCCTTGGAGGACCTTGAATGTTGCATCTTCATTCCTGAGTTTCTCCGCTATCTCACTAGTCCTGGAGTTTTGGTGCCCACTTACAATACATTTGCTTTGGGTATTTAGCCCAAAGACGAAAATTAAAATATCAGAAATCTTCTCAAGTTCCTTGATTCTTATGCTTCCTTCTTTCCTTCTTTTCATCCTTCCTTCCCTCCTTCCTTTGTCACCATCGTTCTTATGGCCCCCTAGATTCATACCCTTTTGTGATTTAATTCTCCTTCACTCCCATATACAGCTCTCATATAAGCTCTTGTCTGTCATTCTACAGCATTTTCTTATTTGTCTTTTCTTCTCCTTTTCCACCATCAAAAGTCTTAATCACTGTAACAGTTCCATAGCAATTTTCTTCTGAATTTTAATCTGTCCCACAGATAACTACTAGACTTTTCTTTCTAGCTATATTTTTAATCAGAGTAAACTATTGTCTGGAACATATAGTTGCTCATTTTGTCAATATTGGGTTGAAATTTGTAAGCCTGATGTTGAAGGCCAGTTGGCAGCTACCTCTTTTAGAAGGTGGTCTGCATTTTCTTCTTAACATTTTCCTTCTTCACCTGACTGCCTTGCATGGCCTGCTATATAATCAGCTTCTTTTCCTGCACATAGAACTTGCTGATTACCACTCAGTGCTTCCTGCCTTGAATCCCTTCCTGCCTTCTCTCTACCACTTCATGTCTGTTGCCTTCTTGAACAGCTCTCCTGTAACTGTGAGCCAATTAAGGTAACACTTTATTCTGCATACCTTTTAGAGAGAGTTTACTTGCATATTTTGCTTATGTACACTGTAATCATTTTGTGTAATGTGTATGTTTTGTCTCTCCAAGCAAGTTATAAATTGTATAGATTGCCTCCAAATGTTTTAGTCCTTTCTATTTAACGCAAGGTTTAGTGTGGAGTGGTGCTCAGGAAAGTCTGTTGCACATTTAACAAGGAGGCACTGAGTGACCT
Organism: Potos flavus; assembly: GCA_028534135.1. Taxonomy (NCBI): domain Eukaryota; kingdom Metazoa; phylum Chordata; class Mammalia; order Carnivora; family Procyonidae; genus Potos; species Potos flavus. Next base: position 82,282,830 of record CM052885.1, read on the forward strand.
TTAGATGTCTGGATGGAGTTTACACCTTCCCTGACAGCACCCTCACCATTCCTGGGTAACTCAGGCCTTCTGCAGAATTGGTTTCACTATGTACGTGTGCTCAAGCAGAGGTACAAATAAAACTTTAAAATAAATTACTTCCGTAGAAACTGGCATCCCTTCGCAGTACATCAATTTAATTGGATGTCACTTGACAAAGGAGAAGCCAAAAATTTCAGCTCTTGAGTAATTTATAATTCAATTATAGTAACTTGTGAACACATATCCTTCAAATGGAAAACATCATTCAATTTTTGTTGCTATTATTATTGTTTGTTTCTTTTTCTTTAGAAGTGTGGACTAGAAACTTAACAGTCTTATAAAAATTAGAACTTTCCTATAATAAATGCATTATTTCTTTTTGTCTGAAGATCTTAGTTCAAAGAAGCAGCAGCCCTGCCGAATTGGATTTAAAAGATGATTTGCAGCAGACACAAGGAAAATGTAAGAAAAGACAGAAGAGTAAGTTCCAGGAAAGGCAGTCTCTGTTTGTCCAACTTCAGAGTTGATCTATTTTGTTTCCTTCTACTTTCTGACTTGTATGGCATCTTATCCTTTGAAGAGACATGGTTGTAAAGTGGGACATCTTTATTCCTAGAATCCCAGGATTGGTGGATGGTTAGTCCACACATACAGTAGAACAGATCCAGTCCATTATGTGTGCCATAGAAGCCTGTCCTTCCACTCTAGGCCTTTATGCAGGTGAGAGGCACAAGCAAGGCCAGTGGCTGGGTCTGGGTCTGAGCAAACAGGCCCGGAAGGAAAAATGATCTTCCCCAGAAAGTTCCCACAGGCTAGGAGCAAAATGCTTCAGAAGTACACTGAAGTCAACTGTATAAGTATTTTAAAAATGAAATTCGATTCAAATCCTTAGAGATATTATATACTGTATGTAAACTGTGGCCCTAATAATCTGCTTCCCTGAAGTCAGCTTCCTGGCTGCCCCCTTCTTAGAAGCATAGTAAACAACTCCTGCAGATCAAGGGTGGTTTTGGTAGAAGTAGAGGAGCTCCTCTTAGGGTCCTGCAGACCCTGTTGGCTTGGAGTTCTGTGGCAGATGAAGTTAGGGACCCGACAGGTTGGTGACTGGGGCAACTTTCAGTTTATCTGGTGGCTGGGACAACTTGCAGCTCTTGGCACATGAAGAGAGGACAGCAGATTAGAAGCAGAAAGGCGGAGGGACTGTCAGCAACAGATGCAAGGAACAGACAGAAGAGTGAGCAGGGAAGACACATAAAACTGTTAGGAAGTAGATAGAAGACTTGGAGGAGCAGACTGTCTAGGTCTGTTTTGTGTCAGACTAAATGACTCTATAAGGCTTAATAGCCTTTGAAAGCATCATTGTATTATGACAAATTAGAACTTTTTAGTTTTAAAGGGGAGAATTTCTTTTGGAGAAAATCTTTTGCAGTTGGACACCTCATCCCCACTGAGCCTGGGTGATTCACTCTGGGTTTAGGTGTAAACATCAAGCTCAAGGTAAAAAGCATCCTTAGGCTCTTGTAGCTGATAGAATAAACTTCCATTTGTGGTAAAAGGAATTCCCATCTTCTTCCACCTGTGCCCATTTCATAGTTGAGTAGGTTGCAGTAGAAAGCTGAGGACTTGATGTAATCTTGTGGGGATATGGGATAATACAATTGAAGACTCCCTTGAAAAGATTGTCACTTGGTGATAGGTAGGGGAGCTCATAATGACCATTAATGCCCTGCACCTGGAGCTTTGTTTTGTTGACCAAGATCCCCACAATGTCAGCTTTTAAGCCCCTAGCCCCTGAGCAATTCCTGTTGTGTTAGCCATTTAGTTACTTGCTAGTTGGTAATTGGCAACATTCTGATTTCCAGCCATTTGTTATCTCAGACTTTGGTTCTTCCATTGTGCCAGGTGAAAGTATCAGCAGTGACACAGCTCTGGGCTGTAACAATGAAGCAGAGCTGTCCATGAGCCCATGGCCAACCTGTGAGGAAGACCCAGAACTGAACACTCCGACAGATGTTGTGACTGACTCTGATGCCCGCCATTGGTTACAACTGAGTCCCACCGATGCTTCGAACTTAACAGGTAACTGCATCCTTGTAAAAGAGGCACCAGTCTTACCAGTTGGGAATCTGAGAGTTTCCCAGTTGCAAGAATTCTAGGAATCCTTTAGCACAATGATGATGGGGCGCTACCTCTGGCCAAATTGGTGTGGCAGCCCCAACCACCTGTTCATAATCAGTCATGAATTCTCAGAGTCCTATGTGGAGAAGATCCTAAAACAGTGGTCACACATGGGAGGAAGCAAGCCATGCTGACGATCACTTTCCATCACGGGAGGGAGTAGCGAGTGATACTCATGCTAAGCTTTTGCCGTCGCTGACCAAATTTGCTTGACTTTGCAAACAGAGAAGAGTGATTTATCTAACTCGCATGTATCACAAGTCCAGAATAAGTCAAAAGAGTCTGAATAGCTTTTAATTTATATTTTCTTCAATTTTTATAATAAAATGTTTGACACAGGTTAAGCTGTGACCTATATGTAAGTTATGGGCCATAGTAATAAAGTGATCATCAGTGAGCCTACTACTGAACTTAAGAAGTAGAATGGTTCCCACACCAGTTCTCTCTAGGCCCTTCTCAAGTCCCTTCCCTTCTTTCATCTTCTGGTCACCCTCGGTGCCCCAATTTATTCAATAATAATTCCCTTGATTTCTTTATAGTTTAGCCACATATATCTGCATACTCAAACCATGTATCATGTAATTTAGATTTTAAACTTCTAAAAAAATACCATATTCTGTGTTTTTTGCTACTTTTCTCCCCTGAGTATTATATTTTTAAGATTCAGGAATGGACTACAGTGGCAAACTTTTTGGATCTGTATCTGGGCTTTGCCAGTGAATTGTTGGGTGGCCTTGAGCAAGTTAATCTGTCAATTTCTTTTTTGTAAAATGTGGATATGTAATAGTCCCTATTACAGGGTTGTTGGAGGAATAAATATGTAAACACATAAGCCAGGTGCACAGAACAGCGCATGTGGAAGCACTCTGCAGTTTTAGCTACACACATGCGCGTGCGTGCATATACTCACACACACACACGCACACACAGAAAAGTCTTGTCTGGCCCACCATATTCATGCTTACGTGCAGATATTTTTTAGGAAAACAACAACAAACTAGAAAGCACAAGTTGAGTAAAAAGTGTTATTAAAATGCTAAAAATCATTTTAAAATTGTAAATAAAGGCTACTAAAATTTTGCCTTAGTTTTTTTTTAACCAAGCAAACTTTGGTTTTCATTAATTATTTTATAACATTTAACCAATCTCTAATGTTCTTGGAAATTGTTGATGGAGTAACATCAAAACTTCATAAAATTTACATAGAAAAATGGTATTGAATAAAATCATTTATCTATGAAATAGCTAAGACCAAAAAGTATGATCTTAATGTGTATTTAATGTGTGTATTTTAATTTAGAATAGATTCATGAACGAAGAAGAACAAACCATTTAGCCATAAGTGAATAATGCATTCATTGCCTTAAAATACTGCAATGCTGTCCTTAAAAGACAGTGGACATCTTTGGTTTATGTATTCAAAGCTGCCAATGGTAGAAGCTCTGCAGAGTCAGTGAGAAAATGATCGGCAAAATCGTGTGCTTAGTTTTATAAATTATTGGGTAGCAATTTGTGCTTCTCAAATTTTTGATTCTTTTAAAAATGATTTAAAATTCTTTGTATACATAATGATATATAGATGTATGTAATAATTTTAAATAATAATACTGTAAATGTATAAGGGATTTAATAGTTCACAAAGAGTTTTGAGGCATTCTGGGTGGTGAGCAGGCCAAGTCTTATAAATGCTGTTTTAGAAATGGAGAAACCGAGACACAGAGAAATCATATTGTCTGGCTAGAAAGTAATTGCCAAAGTTGGAACTGGCTTCCAAAGTGTTTTGACTCCAGTGTAGTGCTATGTCTGCTCCTTTCTACTGCGTTGCTGTTCAAATTACAACTGCAAACCCCTTTTACTATTTGAGAATTGTTTATATATTATGGAATAAATGGCTTCTTTGGGTCCAATATACAGATTATCCAAGGGAAATCATCACTGTAATACTGTCAAAGGCAATAGTGAATTTTCAGTAAGTTGAAGTTACTTAAACAAGAACAAGTTTTAATTATTTTTACTGAAAAGAAAGAAAATTGGGTGCCTACTTCTTTTGTCTGTCCTTTGGAAAGATTAGTTTTGATCCCATTTCAGAGTATGCATGGGACAGGTCAATTTAATAAACTTGTGTAAGGTAATTTTATATGATGCACTCTATTTTGTGATTAACTCCTCCAAATACTTTGTTCTTCTTTGAAATACTAATATAGAGAATCAGTACACTCAGTTCAATAGTTCATCTTGTCATCTGTGAAAAGGACAAACTGTAATATGATAAGGTTTAAGGATTATCACAGTTCTGAATTTAACTTTCTGTTCTTAAGAGAACAATTTCTTCATAAATGTGCAAAATAAAACTCATGTTAGCCTGATCTTTAGGACATGCAAAAAAAAAAAAATCAAACAATTTGAGTGTATCCTTCTTTCTCATTGAATAATCCTACCAATTATCAAATGTTTAGGATAATAAACTGCTTCTAAAATCTTGAATTCCTTCATCACTGGCAAGCTAACAGTATTATATTTGTGTTCTCATTTACATTATTATATGTTTGCTGAAAATAACAGCTAAATTTATTTTTCTTCGTTTTAAAATGGGAATTTGTTTTAATTAAGTATGAAGAGACATGAAGACATGGAAATGATTGTTGTGAAAGAAGTTTATACTCATAGGTCCGTAGAAACAGGGCCATAGTATGCCTTGCTGGGGTAAGAGGGGATACATGGGGAAGCCTCAGGGTTGGTCAGGAGCTGGGAGAGAGAGAACGAGAGAAAGAAACATAGGCAACAGCCTTTATTGTTGTTTCAAGGCAAAGTAGTGAAGCACATTTAGGATTGGCTAGTTTGAATAAATTCAGCTTATTTTGGAGCATTGACTGGTTGCCAGGTTCTTGATCCTGGGGTGCTTAGGTTTTGATGTGTAGCAACTAGATAAAGGAGGTAGTTGGGAAGTATAAATGTTGGATTGGTGGGTTTACATATGAAAGACACATGAACTGTTTGCTATCCCTAGGAGTTCACTAATCCTGGGAGGGGCAGTCTCTTCCTGGTCAAGAAAACCTTAGGTGGCAGAGCATCAAGAATACAGAAAATATAGCTAATACATATATGAATTTTGTTCTGTTCAGGTAATGATTTTAGAGGGAGGAATGTTTATGACTTTATAGCTAGGAAGCAGTATTGCTATTGACCTCATCTTTTATTTAGCAAATAATTTATAATCTAGAGATACTGATATTTATGCTATAAGAAATAAAAAGATGAATAAGTCATAGTCATGTCTGACTTAAGAACTTACCAAGAAGACAGAAGACATTTATCCTGATAGCCACAAGCAGTGCGATAAGTGTTATAGAGTTTTTTAAAGAAAGTTTAGTCACAAAGATAGATAACTAAGACTAATGGAATGGAATATAAAATACATATTGAATCCACACAGGCATGGAATTGTGAAATATGAAAGACTTGGCATTACAGCTCTGACAAGGAAAGAATATGTTGTTCAACAAATGCCTGTGGACAAGTATTTAGCCATATGGAGAAAAATGAAATAGAATCCCTACCTCACACCATGCTCACAGATGGATACAATTCTGAAATGTGAAAAGATTTTTAAAACTTTTAGAAGAAAACATTTTCTAAAAACATGTCTACGACCTTGAGTTAGGAAAGATCTTCTTAAACAAGATGGAAAAAAAAAGAAAAGCTATCAATAATTATCAATTAATATCAATAAGATAAATATCAATCATTAATTTAACTTTAGCATACTTAACCTTTTTTCATTATCAGAAAAACTTTAAGAATTCTAAAGGTTTGCAGAGCTCCAAAGGGTACAAGCCAGCTTTGATGCTCTTTCCTTTCCAGGTTCCTGTCAGGTCAGCGATACATTTTAAGATAAGGTTCATTCAGTAAGATACTGTATCAAACATTTTAGTTTATTTGGAGGAGACTCTTTAGTATCCCCCTACTGGAATATAAGCTGTAGGAGTGGGGCATTGTTGGTTGTGGTCACAGCAGATTCTTGTCTCCTAAATGGTGCATAGCAGTAGAAAACATTCAGTAAATACTTGAATCAATAACTGAGTAAGCTTTAAGCTGCAGGCTACTGTTTTATTCAGTTAAAAACAGCAATTAAATTTTAACCATTTTTAAGAATAAAAAGTATGTAAGATTCAGTTTCAAAATCTCTTTCATTTCGTGTATTTAACACAGTCCTGCCTCCAAATGTTATAGAAATCTTTTTACCACTTATACTTTTAATTATAGCTGTGCATGTGAATTACATTCCCTATTACCTGTCACCAAAACTATTCTTGCAGGAACAAGGTTTGTGAGCATTCTCTGCCATTGTACACACTTTCAGCATTTTCACTAGACTTTGATCTACTCTGAAGACACGAAATAGTATAAAGAAAAGTAACGGTGATAGACTACCATGGGGTTGGTTGCTCACTTTCTAAAATCTTTAAAATGAACAATGTATGTTGAAAGCAGATGAGGAAGAAGAGGAGAGTCAGGCTGTAATGGTGGTCGACAGAACGCCTACCAGCTACTTCTCCACTTTTGATCATCAAAATCGAGGCCTGATTTTTCTGGTCCCAGAACGGAGGTGTTTTAGTCAAGCCTTTGGGTTTGTGCCTTTTGTTTAGTTTTCAAATTGAAAGGGAAATTCATCTGCAAAGTGCCAGCTATGTTTCTTCAACATTCTACCAAGTCTATATAAAATTACAGCCATACGAAATCTCCAAGAGCCTGTTTTACCAATTACCAGGACATTTCATGGCTAAAATCCTTTGCATATTTGCAAAGTTCTATGCTTTAAATTTCTCTGCTAAAATCGTGTTTGGAGAAAGATGATATGATTTTGTTTGCAAGATTTTCTGCTTTAATAACATTTTTTAATGGCTCTGTAGCATTTAGTAATAGTGAAACAGAACAATACTAGACTAGCATGCTAGCTTACTCATAAAAAAAGAAAATAAACTAAATGGTTGGTATTTTTAGGGTGAACATGAAATTTTCCGAAACCTCTCAAATCCCCATTTTTAATTAAGTGCTGCTTCACTAAGGAACCATCTACATGTAAAATGTCAGCATCTGTTCTATTACTTATGCCATGAGTGGAATAATTTGGGGCAAAAACATTTCAATTCATTTTTTAAAAATTTTGCAATAATATTGAGCATGCAGTCACTTCAGATACTTCTAAGGGACTCAACATACTTTAAGAATGTGGTGAAGGATGTTTCCTAGGATTTTATCATTGAGGTATAAATTTTTCTGAGAGCAAAGCAGTATTAAAACAGACTTTCTACATGGGATTCTTTCATAACTGAGACTGTATTAGTTGGCAGGTAGCAGGGACGTACAGGTGATCAGGAACCTGGCCTACATTTACTTGGAATTGGTACTCAGCTGGAGTTCCAGTGTGATTGGAATGCTGGGAGCTGATCTATCTTTGGATGGCTGCGTTTTGGTTGGTAGTAGGGGATAAAAAGCTGTAAATCATCTAATCCCCTTACATTTTTTTTTTAACCCCACAAGAGATTAAAGATATCATGACATTCTTTATGAGACAATTAAATGCCATATTATGCCATTTGTTCACTTGGGGGCTTATATTGATTTACAAGCATTCATTAAGGCTTCAGCATAACTTCTCAGACTGACAGATGCACTTATTTTACTGATTAAACATTAGTAAGGAGTCTCTCTTCTGAGGCTTTATAGAAGTCAGGAACCTAGAAGGCCCATAATTAGGCTTTTGCTATCTCTACCTTCTGTCTTTCAGGCACAGTATGTAGGAATTCCAGCTTGGATTATATCTGCACATTGTAATATGTCTCCTCAACTGATTGTATATCACTGTGGGAAATACAGATGTGTTTTCTTCTGTGTTCTGGAAGGCCTTTCCATGACACTATGTGCCGTCCTTATTAAATCCTTTTGTTCAGTGTCTTGAGATCTTTCCATAACTAATATAATAAGCTATCAGCAGCTGTTGTGGGTGCAGTGTTGGAAAGATACAGAACTGTTCTTGGATCTGCACTGGCTCCTTGTCAGCTTCATTCCTTGCTCCTTGTTGGCTACTTGAGTTCCTCATATTCATAGATTGTGCTTCAATTTCTTTGCTTAGGCCTTAAAAACACCAACTTACATTCTCAAAATGACAGTGGGTGTTGATAATTGCATGGAAATCAGTCTGTCTCCACTTGGGTGAGGAACAGAACTTTGAGAATGATTACGTTAACAACGTATGTTGTGAGACAATAGAGAAAGGGAATTAGTGGTGATGAGACACAACTCTTTAAACTCCCTCCAAAGGTTCAAAAGAGAAGCAAAGGGGCTGCCTAGCTGTCCCAGTTGGAAGAGCATGCTGATTCTTGATCTTGGGGTTGTGATTTCGAGCCCCATATTGGGTGTAGAGGAGGCTTAAATAAACAAACTTAAAAAGAGAGAGAGAAGCAAAGCAAAGGTGACTTAAACAGGAAGCTGAAAGTAAGATGTTAGAAATGAAATCAAATAAGTCGGCAACTACAATTAATACAAACCATGGAAACTTGAAGTTAAAATCGGAAGCTCCTGGGCTACATTAAAGAAATAAAACCCAGCCATATGATGTTTACAGGAGGTAACCCTAATACATGATGTAAAGGAAGATCCTAAGTAAGGAAACAATACATGGGTAGCAAGGAAAAACGACTGCTAAGCTAACTATACGTATGTCAGTCACATAAACTTTAAAGCAGAAATAACTTATTAGTGAGAGCAGTAATTCTGAATTTATATGAACTTCATAGCCTCCAGATCCATGAAGCAAAATTTGACAGAATTACAAGGAACTACTGATAAAACCATAATCATAATAGGAAATTTTAATGAGTTCTCATTAATTGACGAGTTAAGCAGAAAAAACATTGGAATAGAGAAGTACATGATGCAATTAATCCTGATTGAATGGATATATAAAAAACTTTGAAATTAAATTAAAAATATGTGTAATTTTTAAAAGCACATGGAACATTTACAGAAATTGACCAATTAGATCATTAAGTCTCAACACATGTCCATGCTTTGAAACTATACCACATCCTGTGAATATGATAAATTAAGAACAAAAAGATAAAAGAAAAATACATTAAGAAACTAAAAACTGCACTTAAAATTTAAATCCAAAAAGAAATTAAATTGTGAATTAGAAAATATTTCAAACTGAACTACAGTGGAGGCTACATACCAAAAATTATATTGTAGCTGAAGACTTATATGGAGGAAAATAAATGGCCTTAGGTGTATAAAGGAGAAGAGAAAATTATTGATCTGTGTGTCCTATTCAAAAACTTAGGAAAAGAATGGCAGAGTAATAATATATAGAAGTTAATAAAAAAGGAACTAATAAAGCTAAAAGCATGCACATATACACTAAAAAGCAAAGACAATCAAAAGCATTAATAAAATAGACATGTAGGCAAGATTAATTAAGGAAAAAATAATGAAGGTGAAAGGAAACAGATCTATAAACAATATAAGTTTTAAAAAATAATACAGTAAGTTAATTAGAAAAGATTTATAAAAATAAAGGACAATTCCCTGTTTACTGAAGCTTCAAAAAAAGAGAAACTATCTTTTCCTGTTCCAGAGATGAGAAAGAAAGGTCCCTAAATTCTGTTATTTACCTTGTGATACCTTGACAATAAAACCAGACAAGGTTGGTATTGAAAAAGGGAAAGAATCCATCTCACTTAAAAGCATATCAACAAAAGTCTTAAATAAAGTATTAGCAAATGAAGTCCAAGAATATTGGGAAAACATCATATATACTTTAGAACTAAGAGAAGTTCACTTCAGAAATGCAAAAGCAAATAATAATAATGATGATGCAGAAAAAGAAAAAAAAAAGCCTATCATGAGAAAGCTGACAAATCCCAGTTGAAGAACATTCTACGAAATACCTGATCAGTTCTCCTCAAAACAATTAAGGTCATCAAAAACGAGGACACATCCCAGAGGAGGTGAAGGAAACATGAAATTAAATGTAATGCGGTACCCTGGATGGAATCTTGAAACGGGGAAAAAAAAGGTTAAAAACTAAAGAGATCTAAATAAAGTATGGACTTTACATAATAATGTTTCAACATTGGTTCATTAATTATAGCAGATGTATTATACTTATATAAGGTATTAGCAGTAGGGGATGTTAAATTAGACATTTGTCTAATGTTAAGTTAGACATAAATCCACAATGACAAGGATGGCAGGAAAAAAGACAGTAGTGACCAATGTGACCAAGGCATCGGCAGACCTGAGAACATCAAATCCTGTGTCAGTACTAGGGAAAGCGCAGAAGCAACCTGACTACGGCTATTGCAGTTTCCCCAAAAGGGTTAGAAAATTGCCCATAAGAGAGAGCTATGGAAGTAGGAGGTAACGGTGGGGTTAAAACCAGGAAGACTGTAAGTCTATTTAAGAAATAGTTAGAATTTAATCCCAGAAGGAAGAGCAAATTGGGAGGTTTCTCACCTAGACTCACCAATACTGAGCTGGGTATAGAGGAGCTATCTTGAAAACCAAGGAACTAAGTAAGAGTTTGCATACTCTGAGCAGTAGAGAGTCTTCTTCCTAGAATTTGAGTTCTAGGAAAAAAACCAAAGACCCTAAAGATATGTATGTCTGAGAACATGATGAAGCTCAACAAAGATCGTACCTGCGCACTATACTTCCATTCAGCTCTTTGTGGACCATTCTTAAATATGAACAGATAGCCAAGGATCCCCAGCCATTTGAAGAGGATGTCTACTATGAAAAATATGAGAAAAATATAAGAATATGGGATGAAGTAGGGTGGAGCAGATCTTAAAAAGACTTTGGGAAAAAAAGGGGGGGGGGAGTCTGTTTCACTCATTCCTCCACCAAAGGGATAAGAGTGCACTTAATCTTGATGAACACTGAGTCAATGTATAGAATTATTGAATTGTTATATCATACCCCTGAAATTAATATAACACTAGGATTTAGAATAAAAAAGCAAGAAAGGGAGTAGTCTGGGAAGAAATAAAATTTTAAAAAGCTATTAATATCTTTAGAGAAGTAAGAATATATTACATCCATGAAACAAGGATCAAGAATATAAAAATGAACAGAAAACAAAGAGTTTTTGGGTATTAAAAATATGACTGCAGAAATAAATCAAATCAGTGGAAGTCAGTACAACACATGAGTATTGTAGTTGAAAGCACCAATGAACTGGTAAATATAGTGGCTGGAAATAGATACCAGGGCACTTCATGAGGCTTCTGAACACTAGGTACAAAAAGAGGATACCAACATTTTGCAGAGTTAATAATTTTTCATGAAATAATTTCAAGCATCAGAATGCTGCTGACTTTAAAATCACAAAGGAAACTATAAAAAATTGGAGCAAAGAGTTTCCATCACAGAATTCTATACCCAACCAAACTGGACTACGAGTCAGGGAACAAACACTTTGAGATATGTAGGGTCATGCCCCTTTCTCAGGCACCCCTAAGATACGGCCCACTTAAAGGAAGAAATATCAAAGAAATACTGTCTGCCATTTTGTGATTCTGGTTTTTAAAAAAGAGCACTATAAACATACATTCACATAAAAACCTGTAAACAAATGTTTATGGTAACCTTATTTATAATCATTAAAAACAGGAAACTATGCAAATGTTCTTCAACAGGTGAATGGATAAGCAAAGTGGGATACATCCATAAAATGGAATATTCATCTGCAATAAGAAGAAACAACCACATGGGTGGATCTCAGTGCATTAAGCTATGTGACAGCACCCAGAGTAAAAGGATATATACTGTAGGATTCCATTTATATGATATTCTGGAAAAGGCAAAGCTATAGGGACAGAAAACAGCAGTGGTTGCAAGGGGCAAAGAAGAGGTGGGGAGGGACTCACTATAAAGGGGTACTTTGGGAGTGATGAGGTTATTCCTTGTATCAATTTTCATGGCAGTTTGTGGTAACAGTTACGTGATTGTATACACTTCTGAAAACTCCTTGAGTGTAAAAAGGATAAAATTTATTGCAAGCAAATTATACCCCAATAAACCTGAGTTAATAACAACCACCAAAGATGTCACCCCAGCAATGAGGCCTTTCCTGGCCACCTATTTTTCATAGCCCTGTTCCCTATCCATCCTGCTCAAGGTTCTCCTTCCCCTTCCTCCCCTGCTTTATGAAACCCTTCCCAGGATCTCCAGAAACTATTTTATCATTTCTAGGTTGTTGCCCTTTTAATTTGAAGAATCAAAGTCATTTGACCTTTCTTCATTGATTCAGCTTTTCTATCCTTTCAAATCGTCAGCCATTGTACATTTTTCATCTTCATTATTTTACTCTGAATACATAAATTGTCAAGCATCAATAATTTGCATTAAAGAGAAAAAGCTGTAATGACGAAATCAAGATTGTGTTTACAGACGTGTTTTTCTCCATAGATAGCAGTGAGTGCCTTGCCGATGACTGTAGTATAATTGCTGGAGGGAACCTCATTGGTTGGCACCCAGACTCTGCTGCTGTATTATGGCGAAGAATCTTGGGAATCCTCGGGGATGTGAACAATATCCAGTCACCGAAGATTCACGCCAAAGTGTTTGGCTATCTCTATGAACTCTGGTACAAACTAGCAAAGGTATGTCCTGCTACATTACTTTTTATTCTAATAGGGGGAAATTGATTTATCATGTAACATAAAAACTGTGTTGCAATTGATTATTCTGGAACACAGATTAGGTGTGTAGACAAAGTATGTTTGATTGTCAAAGAATAAATAATAAAGAACTTACGGTTTGGTCATTTTATAAATTCAGAAGAATTATTTAATGCATATAGAGAATATTACTATAGGACATTAAAGGATAGGGTGCAGAGCGGTTCCATTTTCTTTATAAAAGTGATACTGGTTTTATTGTACAAAATTTGAAAAATACAGAAAAATATAAGAAGAAAATTAACATCATCATCCCACAGAGGTAACCAGTATAAATATATAGTTTTATTCTGTGGGTAAATGCATTTTTACAAAAGTAGAATCTTAGAATACATACAGTTTTCATTCTGGTTTTTGTTTATAAGGTACGATTTCCCTAGGTTATTATTATATATTGTATATATATGTGTTATATATATATATATATATATATTATTTTTATTTTTTTGTTTTTCAAAAACGATTTATATTTATACAGTATAACTTGTTAAGCTATTGCTTACCATGTAGAATTCAGGACCTCCCCCGGCATTCATACTCAAGGGAAAACAATGCCCTAGTCTTATATTAAATCTAAAACCATGTCCAGTAAGTGGAACACACAATTCAAAATGACAGCAGATCTCAGTAAAAGAAAAAATTGTAAATGTTGTAGGTTTTCACTCAATGTACAGAAATTTCGTGAGAAGAAGCTCTTTGGCTATGGAACACAACACTGAAATATTTTTGGGTAAGCTAAGCATGGCCTTTCCTAAAATTCTCCTCTCTGTGACTTAGATACGGGATAATCTGGCAATAAGCCTGGATAACCAGTCTTCCCCATCTCCACCGGTCCTGATCCCACCACTCAGAATGTTTGCATCATGGCTATTTAAGGCAAGTGGATATGTGTTTATTCCTTTATTGCAATTTCCTCTTCCTTTCTGAAATTGAGTTTAAAAAATGTAATTGCCCAAGACTGCACGTTTTGAAGACAAGCTGAATCTTACTAAAGCCACTGCATCCCTCATCTCCATAAACAACTCTTATGGAATACTGAGCAGTAAATGAAATGTCGAAATGCTCTGCATCTGGAGTTAATTAAATCTTTAAACCTCATCTCCTTGGCAGGCGACGACGTTGCCAAATGAATATAAGGAAGGCAAACTGCAAGCTTACAGACTGATCTGTGCCATGATGACCAGACGCCAGGATGTTCTGCCAAACTCGGACTTCCTGGTGCATTTTTACCTTGTGATGCACCTGGGATTAACCAGCGAGGATCAGGTATTCTGTGACTCTCTTATCACAGTAGCTCACAGGGTGGAAAGTGCGTACGCCTTTTTGCAGGTTAAATTAGGGTTCATGAACATACATCCAACACATTAAAATTCTCAGTAGTTTCAGCTCTTCTACACATAGCAACCACATTGGTCTTTCAAAAATGTAAATCAGCTTTCATCACATCCCTGCTGCTTCTCTCCGCTGACCTTGCATTATGCCAACCAAATTTGAACTTTATTCTGTGGCTTACATAGTGCTAGATGAGCTAGCCTCAGCCTCCATTGTCAAATTCAAAAATGCTGTTGGGGTTCTGCAGTAGATATTATTTGAAGAAAATTATTCTGATCACTTAAAAATGTTTGAAAACTATTGTTTTAGTAGTTAGGATTTTTTTTGCAAGACCACTCTCCTACATTAGGGGTACTGACATTTCTAGATGAGGAGTTATCTTAATCTCTTCCAAAGGGTGGTTAAAAAGGAAACAGAAAGGTCAACGGAGCCACTAGTGACAGCCCATCCTTGTAGATCCTGAGTGTGCAGGGTAGGATGTGGCCAGTTCCTGGCCTATTTCCCTTGAGAAGAGCCCTGCCAGTGGGCAGAGGGCAGGGAAGGGAACAGGAACTCAGTCCTGATTTGCTGTATGAATGTCAAGCAGGGAAGTGATAGGATTGGTTTGTACGTCACAGAGATTATTCTGGACTCAGTTTGATTGATGGATTTGAAAATGTGACCATGTAGGATAGGGTGGGAGGTTGGGCCTGGAGACAGGTTAATTAGGAAGCAGTTAAACGAATATAGAACTTAAAAATGATGCAAATTAAGATGTTAGCACTGGGAATGGACAGAAGGAATAGGAAAGATTCAAGTTTCAAAGCATTTCATGTTATTACTAGGTCTTGACCAATTAGGTATGGAGAATGTTTCAGAATTTACCCTTGAAATTGTACTACTTACCAGTGACCTTGAATCATTCATGAACTACCAAGCAGTCGTCCTTTCTGTATTTGTTTTGTTCTCTGCATGTATAATACAGACACACAGACCTTTTTGATACCCTTAAGATACATGTAAGAGGTCATTCTCCAGATTAGCTAGTTTTTCTCTATTGCTTCACAATGTGCTTCTTGAAGCTTCTCGACCCTTCAGCCCTATTTAAAACTCTTGCAATACATCCCCTGATACACAATGATGAGTTTTCATCATCGAGCTTTTATCTGTAGTAATAACCATACTGTCCTACTGAGTTGTCTTTGTCATATTTGCTCCAGTTCTGGCAGTGCATAGAGGACATCTCTATATAATAGACTGGACTTGGACCCACAGCCTCATTTATTTCCTAAAAAATGAAGAAATAGAGATGTGAAAGTAGAAATGTTTGCACTCTATGCTCAGATATTTGTAGCCATCATTGCAGGTGGAAGCATCTTTCACAGAATGATGCAATTTAGGGTGTGTGGAAATTGAGGGATATAAATAGGGAAGAGAATGAACTCTCACAAATCATAATGCGATCCCTCAGTGATAGAAGAGACAAAGGTTTAGTTAACAACGCAGTACTTTGAAGAAGTATTTTGCTAAGATTTTACAGGGGAAAAATTTAGTTGGAAATAATAATAAACTGTAGAATTTTCTCATTTAATGAAAACAAGTTAGAAGTCAGCAGCAAATACTTAGTATTCCTAGAATGAGTTTTCTGGGAAGTCACATAAATAGATGTGAATTTAAAATCATCTATTTTAAAGGCTGTTGGATTGGATGACATGAGGTGAAATAAGTTTGAGAACCCAGAACATAATTTCAAAAATACGATTTTATAGTGTAGAAAAAGGAAGTTTTCAGATTTTTGTACTTAAAATTATTTTCATTTTAAAATTATTTTAATATATGCCGTGTTTTTGGTTAAGTTTGAACTTTCGTAGTTCATTGTAAAGTATGTAAATCTTAAGTGTTGTCCTATTGCTAGCAGTGATCCCAATATCCAGACTCCTAAGACAAAACAGGGATATCATAAGTCTCTGTTTATAATCAGCCTATTGTCTAGCCATTAGACACTTGAATTTTTGTGTGTGCTAAATAGAATTGGCTGTTTTGCCATAAACTTAATAATTATTGGTATATGTTTTAGAAGCCCTGATTGTCTGCCAAACAGAATTACTCTAAATAAACCTTATTTCTTTTCTAGAAGAAAATTATACAGAAAACCTTCTAATGAAAGAAACTATTCTCATTTAAGTAAGAAATGTCTCTGATAATTCGTTTAACTCTTGGTCCACATGCCTGAATGGATCATGGTGGTTTTTCCAGAACTTATATATTCTTCTGGAAACAGATATTATATTAATTATAAAAAGACAAGAAAGCACTTACTGTAGAGAATACAGTTAAATTCAATTTTTTATCAGCCACCTGTGCACCTTTGACCAGTACCATCTCAGGGCTTGTTTCCTAATTGTTAAAGCTCGCAAAGAGTCACTAGCCTGACACTAAAAACCTTTGTTCATGCAGGAAGAACCTTATAAAAATTTTCCTTATATCTTAGTAAGATAAGTAATAGCAAATAATTTAAAATGGTCAAACATTTATTAGTTTTGTCTTACAAATAAAATTCAAGGTGAATTTCCTTTCACCTCTAGGTGGCACACTTGTTTGCCGACTCTCACTGTGTAGCTCCCTGGCCCCTGCTGGCCTTTAAAACTGGGGCAAGGCCCAGGGCCCTGTGAGGATGAGGGTGTGGCTTAGTCATTTTACTAATGCTTTCCTAAGTATGAGAGTATCAAAATTATGTCAGTAGTGACTAACAAAGTGTTGAATTGGAAATAAGCTTTAAGATGTTTAAAATCTTAAATGTGTACGCCTGAGGATCCACAGACATGTACCCTGGGGCAAATAATACATTATGTGTTAATTAAAAAATTTAAAAAATAATAAAAATTTAAAAAGTTTAAAATCTTTTTTCCATATGTAAGGATGCTTGTAGTAATTGAAGACATTTTTTTTTAAACCTATTTGTAAAATAGATGTCTCACAGACTGTGTTCTGTGATACAATCAGATAAAACCATGGTTTCATTTAATATGGTAGCCAATTCATTATGTAAACAAATGTAGTCCTTTCTGTATTTGAAAATATAATAATGATACATAGACTGAACAGCCAAAATGTAGTTCATTCTAAGCCAACTATTTTTATATGAACCAGGTTTAGCTCTTCTAATAACTGAATAATTTAATATCTAAAACAATGACTTTATCAACTAGTATTTTCCTGAGTACCTGTACAGTTTGAGTTTATGGTTTATTAGTATGATTGAGAAAATGCTTTGAAATAGCTGTAAACTTCTCCTACACTCTGAATTAAAAAAAAAAATATATTGATCCTGTTACTGATTTAGAAAATATGTAGAATCATAAGGACTTTCAAAATAACTCTACATTATGAATAAAATTTGGGGTGACTTGTGGAACTGACTGCCCAGCCTGCCTATGAAGGGTCTTCCAGTTGGCTCCCTCTGCCCAGCTGCTTTGTGTCTGATGGGCTGGTGGGGGCGGGGAGGAAGGTCTTCAGTTCCCTAGCACCCACAGTGCCAGATTCTGTACTGGCACCTGCATGATGTCCCACTGATTCTTCTCTGCAGTTCAGTTAGATTAATATCATGACCATTGTTTAAATAGCAAACGTTCAAAAAACATTGAGAACTTTTGCCGAATGCCACACATTAAAAAAAGCTGTTAGAATTCACAGGCAAGGCTTGGCTTATTCCAACAGGGTATGTCTTTCCCTTTGATCCACAGCTAACAGGCTGGTCAAGCAGTCCAGTCCTTGGTTCTGTTTCTCCTTCCATCTTTTTTGACCTGGGCTCAGGCCTTGCCCCCCATCCCCTTCCTCAGACCCCTCTTGACTGGAGCGCACTCCCAGCTCCAGCCTCAGCTAGCTTTCCATAGCTTCCTTCCCAGCTCCTCACCATCTTTCAACTGCCCTTCTAAAGCTGTTCCTGGTTGTTCTTAGTTTTTCCTAATGCTTAAGCAGCTTTTTCACCTCAGTCTTCCCCAAAATATTTGGACTTGAAAAGCACCATGATTTGGGTTTATTAAAAACAGTTCCTGTTAATTTCATTGTTATTTAAAACATATGGGAAGATCAATATGTGTGAAATGGAAAAGGACAGTTGAGGGAAGGAATTTTATTTTCATGTTTCTAAGAACATATATCAAAGACTGGAACGTTTTCTTTGCTTAAAGTAAGTAAACTGTTTTTTTAACAATGACTTACAGATTTAAGGTCTTAATGCAGTTTGTCACACATCAAAGTTAAAGTCTCTTTTAAGGGCAAAGCTTACATTAATGTAAAATTATTGTTGCAAATTTGCATCTAGAAACTTTGGGAAATATAAGTCTTTGTCATTTTCGTCTGTAATTTTGTAACACACCAAAAAAGCATGAGGCCTCTCTCAGGTGGAGAAATATAATTGTTCAGCCTGGAGGTAATTGTCAAGCGACAAATTTGAATCATAACAGTATAAAGTCATAGACTAAGTGTAGTGTGGTGTGATATAGTGTAATAGTTAAGAACATGGGCTTTAAGACAGCCTGTCTGGGCTCCAGTCTTGGCTGTTCCTCTTATTAGCCGAGTCATTTGACCTCACTATGTCTTGCTCCCCTTATATGTAAAATGCAGGAAATTAGGGTCCTACCTCCAAGGGTAGTTTGAAGACTTTGAGGAGGTAAAATATGTAATGCACTCAACTCAGAACCTGGACACACCAGCCCTCAGTAAGGTGAACCCTTGTAATGATACTGAACAGTATGAGAAAAAGAACAGCAGCTTTAGTAACTGAATGTATTTTATTTTCTGATATGTTAGGATGTTAATGTTTTTCTTTCCCCTTGGATTTTCTTATTTTTGAACATAATGGTTTGACTAAAAGATAGAATTAGGCATTGTGGAATTTCAGAACGTGTGGAGAAATACCGATTCCTCATGCTGTGGGTCAGACTTCACTAAAATGTTTATTTAACCCACTTGTGATTCAGAAACATTTTTTGTGTGTCTCCTGCCACTGGCTCACTTTCTACCCATTCCTCACCCTGCCCGCTGTGCCCTTCTCTATGATGGAAGCCAAAAAGCTGAACTATATGTGTCCCAGCTCCTTGTAGCTGGGTCGACATCCACCCAGGTCCCATCCAACAGAGGCACCTAGATGGCGGTGCTGGAAAGTACACACGCATAGGGAGTGGTGGGCGGCAGCTGTCATGAGGAGGTTCTGCTCTGGAACCTGCGTCATGGTGACCAGGGCAGGCAGCAGCATCTCTGCTGGAATCACTCCGGTATATAGCTGGACATTTCTGCTTGCCTCCTTGTTCTTGGCTGTGGAGGGTTCATGCTTGGTTCCCTGACACTTCTAGAAACTCTATAAGCCATCTAATGCCCCAGTATAAATCCCTTTCGTCTTCATCCCACCAGGGTGGATTCTGTTGCCTGCAAGTAAGAACCTGGCTCAGACAGTAGCTACTCTGCAAGGTACCACGCTGGGCGCTGGTGATACATGATCAACGTGGTTCATATTTCAGTCACTAAATGCACTTGTAGCATTTCTTTTTTTCCCCCTTAATTTTAGCCACTTGTTTTGTAGCCAAGAATATTTAACTTGTTTTAGGAACCTTTGGCTTTCATTTGACTTCATATTTTAGTGAACTTTTTGCTACACCAATGTTAAAACATAATTTTAAACATCATATATAGAGTAGTGTTCTTAGAAGTCAAAATAGCTCATGATTTTCTTAACGGATGTTACAACCTCCTCTCATGAGGTATATGATGGAATAATATAATAATAAACAGTCGTTTGTAAAAAGATCCCAAGGGACCCCTCAGTGAGCATAAGACTCAGCAGTGAGCTATGAAAGCAAGATGCAGGGGTGATACTTGTAAATTGGCCATACCTGACTCTTTTAATAACCCCAGACAGCCTGTATCATGCAGTGATATGTAATAATTGCATCACCTTTTCTCAGACAAAGAATTGTTCTTTGCTGAAAATTCAGACTTATAACTGGAACTGTGTGTTCAATACACATAAATTTATAAATATATTTAAGGCTAAACATAAATGAGTATTCATTTTTAGGAAAAGTGCAGAATTAAGATGGCAAATTAGGGACCTTGTTTTATCTCATATCCAAGGAAGTAATTCTAATATATCTCTAAAGTGCTTGTTCTGTACAGCAAGTGATTGTTACCAAGGTTTAAATTCATGGGATCTTGATTCAGTGCTACCAGGATAAAGTGCATATTTATAAATTTAGGGGTCTAATTGATGTTTAGAGGATTAAATAATAGCCTTGATGTGTATCAGTAGAGGAACTCTAGAAGGCTAACTTAAAAGCTTCATTTGAAAATAGTTTTTTAAAACTATAGGGTTGTACAGTGAGTGAAAACAGGACCAATCCAGGCCTTATTTGTGAGGTTTTTAAGAATGGGGAAATGTATCTTCCAAGACATCAGGATATAAGATGGCTTCAGAATATATTCAACATTTGACTTTTATGGATGGCAAACCACATAATGGGAGATGAGAGACCTGGGAGCAAGACTCAGCATTGTCACCCACTGGCCATGAGGCTCTTGCTGAGCACAAGAGACCAATGAGTGGGTTGCACTAGAGGACCTCTACGCCCTTTCCCATTGAGCCTTCTTGGATCATCTGATCTATTTTTAGGCACTTGTTATTAGGGTCACATTGTTCTTTCCTAAATATAGCAAAAGGTTCAATAATCTTTTCATGTTGAATATTTTTCCTCACCATTGTAACGAGCTGGTCAGGTTCTGAGGGCATATATAGCATTATGATACACATGAGTAGCTGCGGTATCCATCACCTTGTGCAAAGAGCCAAATAACTGGTACACAGCTTATAGGAATTGAACTAGGTTGAATACCTTTTTAGCTGAGTTTGAAAGCAGTTCACAGAGGAGGTAGAACTGATTTGAGCAGAACTTTCAAGGATGGATAGGATTTAAATAGTTGGACAAGAAGCAGGATGGAATTTCACATGTCAGAGATACAGACCTTCTCAGGCCATGTACAAGGAACAGTGACCGAGTGGTTTGTATTAGTTCTAAATATGTGCCTGGAAATAATGTGCAGACATTAATCTAGACAACACTGCAGGGAACTTTGATTCAGCATTGTTTTCATCTCATGACTAATGGGGAGCCATTGAACATTTTGGAGCATAACACTCAACATTGTCAAAAAGCATTTTAAGAAGCTTAAACCATAGTTAATATGGGGTGGATTATAATCAGGAAGGAATGAGGGCAATAAGCACAGAGAGGGAATTGTAACAACCCAGGGGCAAGGTAATGAGGGCCTAACAAGGACTAAAACGCAGATGGAGTTTATATGCATAAATTTGTTTATTTATATGTGCATATATACGTGTATGTGTATATTTCTGTGCATGTGCATATATGTTTTGTGTACTTTGTGTGTTTGTGTGTGTGTGTGAGAAGTATTTTGGACAGGTTGGGTATAGTGCTGAGTGGTAAGTGCCCTGAGAAGATAGAGCCTGCTGGCACTATTTCCATTATCTCTCAAAGCAAAAGTCGATTCAGAAAGGCAAGATGGGGAATTGAGAGAAGGTGGGGGGCAAGGTAGGCTGGAACCTCTCTCTTCATCGTGGGCATGGTAACACAGGGGCAGGCAAAGCTGGTGTACGGAGGATACACTGAGAGGTGTCCCTAAAGAATTCTTAACTGTTAGGAAGTAGAAATGTGTTGGAAAGGTTTCCAGGGGCATTTCTTTTCCACTTAAGAGAACATTATGTCTAACCCTGTTGAAATTGAACAGTTGACATCCAAACTATAAATTTATTTACAGTTATTAAACTAGAATTTCTAAAGGTCTTTATTATCTTATTGTTAGCCAGTTTTGTTACTGTTTGTCTTAGAAAGTACTTTGAAACTTAAAAAAATCTCCTTTGTTTTTCTAAAAATATTATTTATGTGTGTGAATTTGCTTTTTTTTTAATTAGTGGGATTTTGTTGAATGTAAATGTCTACTACAGCAATAAATAAAACTTAAAAGTTTGACTTAGGTTTGATGGAAGAATAATGCTCCCAAGGATGGGTGGTATATGTGAACCCTGTCCTAATTTCTACTGATAAACTAATAATACTTATTACGTGCTTACTGTGCAAATTCAGAGCGATGAAATGTAAAATCTATCACATGGTTCGTGTTCTACCACCAGGAAACATCCGGTGGTTTCTGAGTGTTTCCCATAAGGTTTCATGAGAATATACAGACCATCGGTTAGTCAAGTTTTACCAAAGAAAATTTTATTATAACTTTGCTTAGCTATCAGTGACCATAGAGACTTGAGACAAATGACCACACCAAAATCATAACCTGGAGGGTTTTTTTTTCTTATACAGCTGTGAAACCAATAATTATTTTCATTAAGCTATAGACCAAGCCCACTTACCCCTCATACACCTAAATAAGGAAAAGTAGAAATATGTAGAAGGTTACAGATGGTAGAGGGTTCAGTTAGGAGGTTTAACACGTGCGCAGTGAACTTGTTTCAGTTTTAGAAAGTGTAAGATGATAGCAGGGGAGTCTGACCTGGAGAGGGAGAGGTTTACCTGAGGCCAGAAACTTGAGTTTTGTTTGATTTTCCTTTTTGGAGTTAAAGTTAATTTCTTTTAAATAAACATTATCAGTGAAGAGTCTGTATTAAGAATTTAATTACAAATTTAGCCATACATCTTTAATAAGCATATGCTACATGAAATAAATTAAAGCATAAAAATGCAATATAATAGCAACTCAGTATATGTGGAAAATTGAAAGATTTTGTCCCTATTAAACTGTTACCATATGGTAAAGTGTATAAGCTGACCTACATCTTTCAGTAGAAAAAATGTTCTTTTGTGTCCTGAGGTGTCTCTTTGGAAGGAAACTCTACGCTGCTTCTAACAAGGCCCACGTCACCACAGTCTTCCTTAGTAGACTCACTGGAGTGCATCTTGTCTTTTCCCAGGCAGAATAGGCACTCAATAAATATGTTGATTGATCAAAAATAGGAGGAAAAAAAGAGGAAGCCCTCCTTAAATCCATGTGGCATCATGGGGAAGAACAGATGACCAAAGTAGCTGAGCCAAACCATTCTGGTTGAGACTTAAGCTCCAGTGATCAATTTCAGAGCTGACATGAACTTTCTGCTTTCTATAGTGGTGATCTAGCCATCATTCGTCATCCTAGAATAGTGATTCGTGGGATGGCAGGGGAGGTTGCTGCCCCCTCCCCTCTAGGGACACTGGGCAATGTCTAGAGATACTTGGTTGTCACTGGAGGAAAGGGAGTATGGTGGGTAGAGGCCAGGGGTGTCGTTACACATCCTACAACATACAGGACCACAGCAAAGAATTTATGGTCCAGTGTCAGTAGTGCTGTGGTTGAGGGACCCTGCCCTCGAATTGTAGCACCTATGCAGATGACACCAGACTAGGAGAAGAGCCAGGTGATGTAAATTAAATGACAGAACCCAGCAATCGAAACAAGTATGAAAGACTAGCTTTCTCAACTTAACTGAGGAAATTAAACCCTACAAAAATTTAACCAGGGAGATTAAAGAGAGGCATATGTTTGAGGTTGAACATTATGAAAATTGCCAGCAGGGGACTCTTCTTCAAAAAGGGGAGATTCAATTTCATATGGTCCAATTTATTTTTTAAAAAGAAAAACAATTTAAGAACTCCGGCATGGAGTGATTACACTAATTCAGAGTTAACATGACAAATACCTGAGGTGCATTTTGTCCAGAAGCCGAATCTGAATGAGTGGTGTGGCCTGCAGCCCCAGAGCCTGAGTCACTGTGTGTGTGGAGGCGGGGAGGGGTTCAGGGGAACTGTTCTCCTGCTGCACGCTGAGTGCATGCTGCCGAGCGGCTGAGACGAGGAAAGATGGCGAGAGAACAGCTTGTGTGGTGAAAAGTTGGCACGTGGGCACAGATCATTGCTTCCTTCAAATATCTGGAGCCCTGCCTGTGAGGAGAGAGAGATCAGGCTGTCTTACCTCCCGAGTGGGGACTGATGGTAGACTCCAGCTCACCACCAGGGGCACTTTCTAGCTAGGTGTCCTGTTCAGATGTGGCCCATGATTGATCAGGGGTCTGTAAGCCTCTCCAGCTCTGTCGTGTCTGTCTACGGTGGCCTGGGCAAAAAGGTCATCCACTCGGGAGCTTGAGCCCTGACCTTGCACTGGAGTTGCTGTATGCTTCTTGAGTCAGTGACCACATAGTTGTCTCTGGCCTGAGATCCTTGTTCTGTGAAATGGGGTTGTAATGGCTCTCTTTGGGGCCCTGGAAAAATGAGGACAGTTAGGCCTTCAGTAGGTGCCAGTAGGGTCGCCGCAGAAGGGATTCCCTTGTTGTTTGGAATATCGCTTGTTGACCTGCAAGAGCTCCTTTTCCCATTTAGAATTCTATGACGATTTTAAGAAAATTTACATTTTTCTTCAGGCAGAGAAGAGCTGAGGGGCTGAGAGGTGGCTTGTGGAAGCATTGCAAATACGGCATTGTACTTGAGGAGGAGGATACCTTAACTCCTGTGTGGAAAGGATTGGTTTTTTAATATAAGAGATTTTAAATCATGACTGTGGTTTATAATCCATAAAGGATAGGTTTGGATACAAGGAAATAACATCAAGAAAAGCATTCTAAATTGCAAGTTTTGTTTCTGTGAGAAAGTGCTCTCCTTGTGGGGAATAATCTCTTTTTGTCTGTTGATTCCTTTTTAATACATAACAATAAGTGTGAGTGTGGTAATTGCAGACTGTTCAGCTATTAATGCTATTTACTGGAACGCATTTTAGAGAGAACATTGTTTTCTGAAGAAACAATAAACAACGGTTTTTCTTTTGTTCTTCCACGGAGAAATATACTTTGGTAGGTATTTGTGGGCTAGAGAAATTTTAGAGGAAGAGAACCTTTTAGTAGTAAGACAAAATAAAATACCTACTTTTTCTTTCCTTTTTTTTTTTTTACCCTATACTAGAGTCTTGCATTGAATGTGTGCAGCATGGTCCTTTTATCAAGACTCAGGGCCTTTGTGTCACCTATCTGTTTCCCTTCCCTGGGTCCTCATGGAGTGTGGGGCTGTGCCCCTGCAGGAGTCCTATGCTCTTGGCCTGCCCTCACTCTCAGCTATGTAGAGCTGTCCCCTACCCCTGAGCAGTCATTGCTGGAAGGCAGGGGCCATGCTTTATTCTGCCTCAGTCCCCTGACAGTGGCTGACATGGTACCTGCAACCAAGTTAGCACTTAAGAACTTTGTCATCTTATTGTGAAATGTTTTGGCAGGAGACTATCAGAATGATGTGGCTTTCATTTTGGACTCCTTTTAAATGAATGGAATTTTTTTTTTAAACAAAAGGACTTTAGTATTATTTATTGATTGATTGATTGATTGATTGAGAGTGAGAGAGCATGAGTAGGGGAGGGGCCGAGGGAGAAAGAGAATCTTAAGCAGGCTCCATGTCCTGCATGGAGCCTGACACGGAGCTCAATCTCACAACCTTGAGATCATGAACTGAGCCAAAAAGAAGATTGGGATGCTTAACTGACTGAGCCACCCTGGAGCCCTAACGAGTGGATTCGAAATCAAATCTGTTTCAAGTCTTCTTTTTCAGTTAGCCCTAGAAAAATTAATATTTTAATAAGATCATTATTAAAAATGCTGCCATAATTTAATACAAGCAATGATGTATGAGGCTTTAGAATTTACAAAATGCTTTCCAATCAGTCTCTGTCACCCTTCGTAAGAGCACTGTGGGGTAGGTTGCATTTTTACAGATGAAATTGATGCTCAGGAGACAAAGTACTTGCCCAAGATTAGAGATCAAAGTAGTGGTATCTTTTAGGAGTCTTATATCCAAATCCCTCCTCTTCTTTCCTCCTCCTTCTCTCCAACATCTGCCTGAAAGCAACTTTGTTTAAAGAAAGTACTTTTTAAGTCCCCCAAATGAATTTTATTATGTGTAAATCAGAAACCAAACTGTTAAACCCCTATTCCTAGAACTGAAGCAGCAAGCCATTTGTCGACCCATTAAAGGTCCTTTAATTATTCTAGATGGTCTAATTCCTTACCTTTACCGCTTTCCTTCCTCCTGTGGTGGGATTCACATCCACTGGGCTCTCCATCAGTGGAACAGGCAGGCTAGGGTATGTCTCAGGTTTGCCAAAACTGCTGCTTTCTTAGTGGTTCTAGCCTGAGAAGTGGGTTGAGAGAGCTAGCTCCCTTTGGGAATTTTCTCTCAGATTTAAGCCGTTCTTGGGAGCTCATTATCCAAACATATATTTCATTATGAAATATGAAGAAGACGTTGTAAGTCTGTTGCCCAAGATGAAACTAAAAATGTTCCCTGTTGGGACTGCTCTATATATCGCGTCCAGACCTCTACCTTGTGTTGGTAGGATGGGTTTGTAGAGTCCCAGAATTGAATGACCAGCACATTGCTCCTCTTTCTCTTCCTTTTTTCTCTTTCTTTCTTTCTTTCTTTCTTTCTTTCTTTCTTTCTTTCTTTCTTTCTTTCTTTCTTTCTTTCACAGAATACAAAATATGGAAAGTTTTGATTTTGCTCCCACGCACAGAGGGAGTAATTTTACGTACAAGGAAACAAACTAGCGAGCATGCATCTTAGGTTATCCTAGAATAAAAAGAATGTATAATAATCATATTCCAAGGCGTATTTGTTTTCCTGTGTGAGAACACACCAGAGGACATGGGAGGCTCCAAAAGGAAGAGCCTTTCCTCTTTAACCTGTTCTTGGTCATGAGCTAGCAAGGAGCCTGGAGAACCTCATGCCACCAAGCAGGCTCCCCTTCATCCACACCTGAGGACCAGGCTTCCCGATTTCAGCAAGGGAGAAGAAAACACTTCTAAATGCACTGGACATTCATCTTTAACATCTGAAGCTCTAAGTCTTTTAGCAGTAGTAAATGAACACAGAAGCCACAAATGATGTGGGTTTTCTAGTATTCATTTGAGGGAAAAACAAGAGTCCTCGTTTCTTGTTGGACTTCTGGGATATTTCTCTTTTTTCCATAGAATCCTTCTAACTACCACCCCTACACACACGTGCCTGAGGTACAGGCACGTGCCTATGTGTATGCATGTGCACCCGCACATATACACACACACACACGTGTGCGTGCTCAATTTCTGTCCAACAGGTTCCTAAGAATATTTTGGTGGGAGGCTCATTTCTATTTTGAAGATAGCATTTTATGACCCAGTTCCTCATTTGATAATATTTCTATGAGAGTGATATGTAATATTTTGGAAGCACATTTTTAAGCCAGAGCATTTATTGACTTCACTTGAAAGTATAGCTCTAAAAAAGCATTATTTGCATTTGTAAATGATTATTAGGCAGAGTGAATGGAATGAAAGAATAATTTGTGTTTTGGAGCTAAGTAATGTCCTCAGAATGATGCTCTGGCTCTACATGTGAGGCTCGTTATTCACCAACATCAAATGGTGCTTCACTGACCCTGTGTTAACACTTTACCTTCCAAAGGAAGAGGAGCATGCTTGGGTTTGTGTCCAGACCTTGGGACAATTTCTGGCCTTCGTTGATCTACTCCATATGTGTAAATGAAAAAATTGAATGATGACCTCTTAGATCTTTTTTCTCTAGGTTTTCAAGGTTCCAAAGGAACACATTAAATATCCTTGTTACCCAAATTCCGTAGAGAGATGTTTCCCCTACTAAATTTCTGTACCTCATTTTAAGGTAATACAAGTGTGCAGTCAGATCCTAACCTGGATTCCAGCATGAGAGTGACATGAGTATTCTGCTTGGCATCGTAGGCAATGTTGACTGAACTTCACTGCACCTTGCAGCCCTGGCATTAGGCAACACTTGAGTATATTAAGCCTATGGTTTCATCCAAGAATTTCTTTTTAGTATCCTAAGGAGAATATATTTCCAGCTGATTGATTCCTGAAGCACGATGAACACTATACCTGGGAACAGTATTGCCGCCTGTTGCTGTAGTACCTATAGTAATTATATGAGTGCGTGTTTCTCCCATTGCAGTAATTCCTACCTTAATGATAATGCTTGCATGATTATGCTCCCTCCATAAGTACATTTCTAACAATTCTGTAATCTGTGATGGCAGTGACTCTTTGCCTGTGCTTCTGCTCCAGAATGTCGTAAAAGCTCTGGAGGAGTTCGTGGAAGAGCCAGTGGAGAGACTTGAGCTGGCTGCCTCAGAAAAAGCAGATTTGAGTATCATCCTATCCCACCTCATCCACCCTGCTCCCTAGACCTTATTACAAATGCCTTTCTGCATCTACTTGTCCCCTGGCTTTGACCACCAGGTTTGGTCCCATTTCAGAATGCTGCATCCATGTCCCACACTCTGAGCTTACTCTGTGCTCACGGGTGTCTGCTGCAGCCTCGACACTTTCACTGTCATTACTTGCCAGCAGCAACTCACTGGAGCCCTCGTTTGCTGAAGTCTCATTGTCAGTTAATAACTGCTCTGAGCATCTGCATCAATCTCATTAAACCAGCCTGTTGTAGAAACTGTAATGTTGTAGATTTGAGGCTCATCAGGGTCACGACTAAGATAGTCATTACATAGTCAGGCCATGGTGTCTTCAAGGCATGATTGGTGCAGCTGGTAAGTCACATCTCTCTACAACCCTCCAACAGTTTTTTTCATCTTATGGAATCATAAATGTGCCGGAATTTCCTGACAGGTTTGCCATCTCTCTGTTAGTCTCCCCAGTGAGCTGTGAAATGCCCTGTATAGGAAGCCCATGTGAAAGCAGCTCCTCCTGAACTGTGGGCTGCAAACAGGGTGTTGTTGGTCAGAGTAAAAGGGGCTTTATACTTCATTCATGTTGCTAAGGACTTAGGGCTGAGTGAATGACTGAATTCATATGATGGAGAGTAAGTTATTCCTCAGTGCATCTGATCTCCAAGTACCCTGAGCATCCTTGCACTAATTTGCTAATCTCCAGAAATATTTTGGGAAAAGGTTGAATGCCACGTCATAGGCTCTGGCTTTCTTCCCATCCCAGAAACAATAGGCCTTTCTATTTTAAACTTCCACATTCTCCCTCAGATGAGGAAGGATGTTCATTCTCACGGTTTTTATTCAGTGGTCTACTGGAAATTACAGCCAGGGCAGTTAGGTAAGAAAATGAGATAAAAGGTAAAAACCCTAAGGAATTCCCACACACAAAAAACATCTATTAGAATGAAAACAATAATTCAGTAAGATTGCAGGATATAGGATCTATATACAAAATTAACTGTGTTTCTGTACACCACAATGGACAATATGAAAATGAAATTAAGAAGACAGTTTCATTTGTCAAAATGAGCTGAATATTTAGTAACAGATATAACCTAGGAAATGAAAGAGATACACTGAAAACTATAAAACATTGCTGTAAGAAATTAAAGAAGACTCAAATAAGTGGGAAAATGTCCCATATCCCTAGATTGGAATACTAATTAATATGGTTAAGATAACAGTATTCACCAAGTTGATCTGCAGATTCAATAGGATCCTTATCAAAATTCCAGTGGCCTTTTTTGCAGAAATGGAAAAGCCGATCCTAAAGTTCATAGGCAATTGCAAGAAACCTTGAATAGCTAAGACAGTCTTGAAAAAGAGCAAAGCTAGGGGACTCACAATTCCCTATTCAAAACTCACTACAAAGCTACAGCATTCAAGAGTATTGGTGCTGGTAGAAGATTAGATATATAGATCAATGGAATATAATTGAGAGTCCAGAAATAAACCCATATATCTCTGGTCAACTGATTTCCGACAAGAGGAGTCAAGACAGTGAAGTGGGAGAAGAATAGTCTCTTCAACAAGCGGTACTGGGACAAGTGAATATCCACGTGCAAAAGGATGCGATTAGATTCCTACCTCACGCCATATCCTGACATTAACTCAAAATGGATCAAAGACCTAAATGTAAGCTAAAACTATAAAACTCTTAGAAGAAATGATTAGATATGCCATCAAAAGCACAAGCAACAAAAGAGAACAAATGCAAAATTACACTTCATCAAAACTAAATTTTTTTGTACACCAGAGGACACTATCAAACAAGTGAAAGAACCCACAAAATGGTAGAATATATTTGCAAATCATGTATCCGATAAGGGCCTAGTGCCCAGAGTACATAAAGAAGTTTTATAACTCAGTAGCCAAAAGACAAACAGCTCAGTTTGAAAGTGGATAAAAGATTTAGACATTTCTCCAAAGAAGATATCATAATGGCCAACAAGCATGTGAAAAAATGTTCAACACCATTAGTCATCAGGGAAATAAAATCGAAGCCATGGTGAGATGCCACTTCACACTCACTGGAATGGCTATAGTTTTAAAAAACATGAAAAATAAAAAATGTTGAAAAGTAGAGAAATTGGAACCCTCATATGTTACGGTAAGAATGTGAACCGGTGACGTTGCTATAGAGAACAGTTTGTCACTTCCTCAAAAGTTCAAACATAGAATTAGAATTATACGAACCAGCAATTCCATTGCTAGGTATATACTCAAAAGTATTGACAATAGGTATTCAAACGAAAATTGGTACACAGATTTGCATAGTAGCATAGTTCACAATCACCAAAAGATAGAAACAACCCAAATGTCCATCAACCGATGAAAGGATAAACAAAAGGTGGTGTATCAACACAGTGGAATGTTATTGGGCCATGAAAAGGAATAAAGTATTGCTACATGCTGTTAATAAGGATGAACCTTGAAAACCTGCCAAGTAAGAGAAGCTGGGTAAAAAAAACCGCCATGTAGTGTATGAGTCCGTATTCTGAAATACCCAGGGCAGGCATATCCATAGAGACAGAGAAGTAGATGAGTGGTTGCCTGGTGGGCAGGAATGGAGAATGACTGCTCATGGGTAGAGGGTTTTCATTTTGGAGTGATGAAGATGTTCTCAAATTAGTGCTGATAGTGCACAATTTTATGAATATACCGAAAACGACTGAGCTGTACACTTGGGGCACAAGCAGGGGGAAAGCAGACTCCCCGCTGAGCAGGAATCCTGATATGGGGCTCCATCCCAGGAACCCAGGATCATAACCTGAGCTGAAGGCAGTTGCTTAACCGACTGAACCACACAGGTGTCCCTGAGTTGTACACTTTAAGGGGTATATTTTATTACATCTCAATAAAGCTCCCCCTGGTGTTCTGGTTGTTAGTATTCAGCACTCTCAATAATGCTCTTACAGATAACAGAAAGAAAAAGAAGCAATTAAGACAATCTGGGTGACATATCAACTTCAGTATAAAATAAAATTCATATGGTGTTTCTTAAAACCAGTCAGTCAACCAATCAATCCCCTATTTTTCCTGAAGCAGTCAGACAGTCTTCATCAGTTTGAAGGCTAGCAGAGGTCTTCCTTATAGATGCGGGATTAATTTCAAGCAATCATAAAAAAAAAAAACATTCAAGGCTCTCCTTAGAGCTGAGGGTTGCAGTGACTTTCTCTGCCATCTGCCTGATATTCTGTCACTCCTGAAATCATGCAAATGGTCAAAGCATCTCCTGTGGTCATCAGAAGTTCATTTCAGGTTTCTCGCTCCCTTTTCCTTTGCACGCTGCTGTCAGGGAAACTCACTGTCTTCTCCATAGCATATTTCATGGTGAGAAGTACTAGGTGACTTTGTTTCTCCAGCTACAGAACCCAATTACTCTGTCCTGTCATATTTCTTCTGGCCTTGGTAACATAGTTACACCCAGAAAGGTCACATTTGTCCAGCATTTACAAAAATCTCTGCTTTTTCTCCAAAAAGATCATACCATACTTGGCCCTTTTACCAGATAATGTGTAGCATATACCACATATTCCTTGACTCAGATCTTGAAAGGAATTTTTAGCTTTCTTCTGCTGTGTTGTTTTTTCAGTGACTTGTGGAAGCACAGTGCTCATGACATGATCTGCTGTGCTTTTTTAAAGGCCGTAATCATAAAGGCTTTATTTTTATCAGCAAAAAGTCCTGTCTGAACCAATGTAGAGTATGAAGAGGCCATGTAGCAGGTTGTGGTGTGTAAAGCGTGTCTTTTGCACAGAGCTGGAGAAGCAAAGACCTACTAACAGAAGCAAGAGGCCAAGGCTTTGGGACTTTGAGGGATCTGTTCTTCTGGTAACTAATTTTTTTTTTTTTTTTTTTTTTTTTTTTTTTGTCGCTCAGCATTTCTGAGCTTCGTTGAGATAATTGATACTTACAAATATGTCCTCAAAGTACTGCAGGATTGTAGCTACCTTTTTAATTGTTAAAGAAAGCTTCAATTATATTGGGGGTTAGTGTTAAAAGTATCCTTTTGCATTCAAATATTTTGGTAATTAGTAATTCTGTGTGGGCGTGGAAAGAGTTGAACCTTTTCATTAACCGCATTAATGAGCTAACCAGATCTGAACATTCTTCCTTTTACCAAACAAAAGAGATCCCTCTAGAATTTTCTAGATAAAAGACAGGTATCTTCTCTGAAAAATAGTGAAGTTATTCATTATGTAGCATTTTATTTTTCTTAAAGTAAAAAATTAAAGAAGGAGTTCAGTGATTTTGTACACATAAATTTTATTTCTTAACAATTCTGTTTGGCCTCCTGGAAGGTCTGAGTGACTTTAGGTGGAATAACCGGATCTGTTTGCTCCTGAGGAGCAGCCGCGAGTCCGCTAAGGAAAGGCAGGGAGACAGATGGTCGGCTATTGTGTTACAACCATCATCTGCTGGGCCGTGAGCAAATATTAAGTGAATAATATATATGTAATTGGTGTGAAAGTACAGTTGCAACATTTCTAATTCCGTTTGAACGATGGCTACTTCTTGAACATTTGTGTTTCATAGAATACTATATTGAAATGTTTTTGTTTACAGGGTTAATCCATATTAAACTGCTTTAAAGTGAACATTTTCCCCCATTTTTGACACCACTGTGCAATATTTTGAATTGAAATGGCCTGTAATGGCCCTTTTTTTATTTTCCATAACAACACGAGCAGTAAATTATAGCTGTGCAATTATGTAAACAATGGAAATGCTTCCAGAATGAATCCTTCCTTTTAAATTTTCATTTTGTGTAATTGTTGGAAGGTTTGGAGCCATAATAAACAAAATTATTTTACACATTTATCGTTCTAAAGGTCAATTATAAGAGAACTAAAGAAACAAAACTATGCAAAATGAATAAACCAATTTCTGTTGCCATCACCATATGTTTTTCTTATCACTTATGGTTTTTCCAGTTACTGTGTACATAGCATTCAATTAAAGCGATTCATTTACCAGGCTGAATGCAGTTTGTGTTTATAGAACGGTGCTTTGGAGGAGAGGAAACAACACGCCTCTATTTGAATTACCTGATTTTTTGTAAGATCAGTGATAAGAGACAGATGTTCTCACCAGTTACTTTCTCATAAGCCGGAATCTTTTGATAAGCTGCAAATTCACAATTATCATCGTACAATCCACTTTCACACTCAAATATGTAGCATGCATGTGGACTTTTAATCAAAAACAGGACAAAAATACTACTTTGGTGGTCTGTTTGCTATATGGCAGCGTTTTGCAGAATGAATTTTATTTCCTTTGAACAAAAACGTGGAAGAGTTTTGTCTGTGCCTCATACTGGTCAATTCTCAAGAATAAACTTGATTCCTGTTTTAGAGTCCATTTTTCATGGGCTTATTGTTTAGCTTAATGTTTTTAGTCTGTTGAGAATATGGAAAAAGAAACTAATTTTTGCTACCAGACTCACTTGTTTCAGGTAAATTCTAGAACTCCTTAGAAGAATGAAAGCTGGAAAATCTAAACATATCATTTTCCTGTTTTATTATTTGACTTAGAAATTATATACATTATAGCTAATGGCTAGAATGCTTTGCTAAGAATGTTATTTGAGAGCATTAATTTCTAGAGTTTTTTAATATCTGGGATAATGTAATCTGACTTATTTGTGCCACCTTTGAAATCTTTTGCTCTTTCTGAATATTAGTAAAATAATAGTCCACTGAATTCTACAAAGTAAACCTACAAAGTAAATTCTAGAAAGTAAAATCCTTCAACGTCCTTCCCTCTGTTTATTTTTGCATGGCCCTTTTCAGTTTAGAAAGGCATGTGTTCACATCTATACCATTAGATATGACTCGTATCCATCTTCAATGGAAGAGAAACATGAAGCTTAGGCATGACAAGATCTGCCCGCAGTCACATACACTAGGCCTTGAACCTAAACCTCGAGGCCTCAGCCCCAGAGCCCTTTTCATCATGCCAGGGTTTGAGTGCAGGGGCATTTCCAAACGGTGGTCACAATAGAGGTTTCACTAAACAGCATCTAGTCACCCAGTAAGAACGATGGCCCCTTTCCTCACCTCCACCAGTCCCTATGACTCTCTCAGGTAAGCCAGTCGGAGCGGGTAAGGAACTCTCACACCACCCTGAGAATAAAGCTGCCCTTCATAACAAGGGGAGCCTCAGGATGCCTGGGTGGCTCTGTCAGTCCAGCGTCTGCCTTAGGCTCAGGTCATGATCCCAGGGTGCTGGGATCAAGCCCCACATCGGGCTCCTTGCTCAGCGGGGAGCCTGCTTCTCCATCTCCCTCTGCTGCTACCTCTGCTTGTGCTCACTCTCAAATAAATAAATAAAGGGGAGCCTCTGTCAGGCCGTGATATTTAACAAAAATGTAGTAGCCTTGGCTTACTGTTATTGTACTGACACAAGGGTTATTTTCTATTTGTGACATAAGATACTAGTTTTCCAGAATAATCTTATTTAAGTTAAAAAAAAAAGTGACTTGCTTTCAAAAACAGACAAATAATGCTTGCTTTGGACATGGATATGGCAAAAGGCATGAGGTCGTACGTGAATAATTAACATTTGGGAAGCACTGTCCTGTTCCATCTATATATGAAGCCCTGGAGACAGTGTGGAAAGTTTCAGAGTCTCCAGATTTTTATTTTCCAGAGATTCCAGTGGTAGCTGTGATCTTACCACTTGGAGGGGAAGGTGAAAGAAAGATTCTATTAGAAATGAGTGGAACCCTTGGTGGATATCCCTCTGTTGGGAATATGCAGTGGCTCTCTTTTGAGCACCACACAGTTATTCCTAATTTTAACATGTTATCACAAAGATAGAATCTTTGGATTGTCCCATTTCAGTGTGGACAAGCAAAATAAGTAGGTGTATGGCCATAATTTGGCTGACTGGCCTTATAGTTACTTCTTTGACTCCCACATTACCCCTACTCCAGTGCCGCCTTTAACTGGCGACAGCTACCCAGGCCCCGCTTCTCCTCAGGGCTCTGTTTTACGTGGGTGGCAGGGTAGGGTAGGCTAGCCATCTGTTATTTTGCCCTCTCTTTCCAATCTTCTTGCCCATAGAAACAGGTTCCGTTGAAGTGACTGGCCTGGATCCAGGGGGTGGGGAGCTGTGTGACTTTATCTCGGCTCCATGCATTTCTGCTGTCTTTAGCATCAATGGCAACTTAGTAATTTTTTGTGAATGCCCCCTTTACAGGGCATTACCTTTACACATAGAAATCTTACGAAGCAAAAACGGAATTCATGTACAGATTCTGGCCTTAGTTTGGTAAAGGATTCAGTTCATAATTCCCACAAAGTTGTCCCAGAAAAGCATTTTTTAAAAGTTAAAACTCTAAATTCCAGTGGTGAAAATGGCTTATTTAAGTAATATGCCAAAGATTTTAAAAAATTGACAGGGTTCAAAGCTTAGTTCCTCATCTCAACAGATGGAATTAGCACACACATAACAAAGTTAACATGATGGTTGTTTGCATTATTAATCTTCAGATGCATGGCATTCTGCTACCTTGCTGGCCAGGTTGCACGAATCCTTTCACTGCAGCATATGTCAACAGAAATGTGCTCCCATCTGCTGCTGGGTAGCTTGATGCCTGATATTCCGAGACAAGGCCCAGCACAATGCGTACCTCTGTGAGTAATTACAGGTGTGTGGTGAGGAGCCCAGGGCATTAATCAGAGGCTTAATTATGAAAAAGGTGGATCTTTTGTTCCACTCTTGGAGCATGAGTTTACTACACACTTTCTAAACTGCAGCATCCATCTGCTGAGCCCCTTAGAATGTTTACTTTGGCTGATATATACCCTAAAGTGTATCAAAGGACGTGATTAAAGCAGGGTTAAACGTTAACTTGGGAGAAGCGTGGTTCAGGTTTTTCTTTCCTTCCTACCTTCCTTCCTTCCTTTATCTGTCTACTTATCTATTTATTTTTGGTATAGGGCAAATTCTGCTGAAATGCTAAAACTTTAAATTAGTACTTGCTAAACTACTGACCATATCAGTTCTAAAAGAGTAAGCATTGTACAGTCATTTTAAGGATATAAGCAGCACAATTTGTAGAAACTAAATGAATCCACTCTGTAAGGGAAAAAATAAGTCTTGGAAAAATAATATATTGTGAACACATAAAAATTCTCTTTCAAGACTACAAGTTGTGAAATGAGGTTATTTTTGTCCAAAGTCCTTTGTTAAAAGGAATTAACATGTTAACATTTAGCATGTTGCTACTGCTTTGCTCTAACTTAATCAAATTAAGTCAGGATTATTTTAAAGGGTTTCTTAAACAGCCACACTGAAATCTGAGAAAAGAAACCAGATTTTTTTTTTTTTGATATTTTGCTTCTTGCTTGTATTTTGAGACTAACTAAAGGTTGAATAACTACAAGACACATAAAGTCTAGAACTTCAGTATGTTTGATTAACGTGCATGGCCTAGAACTGCATAAAAGAAGTTTTTGGTGTTCTGACTAATCCCCCATGCACACACACACTTGCACAGATGGCTGCGGAGATGTATCCTGGCTGTGGGTGGCAGAACACTGTCCAGTAGTGGAGCCCAGCTTTGCCACAGGCTGGGACGCGGTGGAGCTGCCTCATAGCAGAGCTGGCGGCCAGGGGCCGGCCTGCCACCCACCAAGGACGGGCCATTCCAGACACAGCAACACCAGGTGTCTGGGCAGTCGGTGGTCTTTGTGCTGCACCCCGTGAAAAAGGCAACTGCTGTATTTGCACTTTGACCTCACAGTCACACTTGTAGCCAGAGCCACACCAACTCCCTGAGCTTAGACTCTCACCGCACTCCATTCCCATTCTTTAACACAGAGAGTTATCCAAAGAGTGAAAATTTCCAGCTCTTTGCCTACTTGAAGACTTTTTAATGTAATACTGTGCTTTAACTTTTGAAAATTGAAAAATATTGGAAGTGATAAATGTTTGCAGGCTTTATTTGTGTATCTACTTCGACACTCCTATAGCTTGTCTGAAGAGCTCACCTTTAGATGGAAGACAGAAGGAGGGTCTAGTCCCAGTGCCATGACTTAGATTTTGGGCATGTCATCTTACAACTTAGTGTCTGTTCTCTTACCTGTAAAATGGGTACAATAGGCCTTAGACCAACTCATCTCCCAGTACCCCTTTTACTGAAAAATTTCTGTGACCTGTGTTCTCTCAGATTACCATACAGTGGCTGTATGTACAGATGAGCTGACTACGTTGTTGAAAATTACAGTTGTGTTTTCTTATCTTCCCTTTTAGGATATCTTAAACACCATTATAAGGCATTGTCCACCCCGCTTCTTCTCCCTGGGTTTGCCTGGCTTCTCAATGCTGGTGGGGGACTTCATCACGGCCGCTGCCAGGGTCCTCAGTACAGACACGCCGGCGGTGAGTATGACAATGCTCAGCATCCAAACTCCCAGGAGGCTTCACAATCGCTAACAAGGTTCAGATTTCTCCACTCTTAACAGGTGTTGACTCATTAGTGCAATGTGAAACCGGGCTCTCGGGTAGATGCCCTGGCAGCTGATGTGTGAAATTGTAGGATAAGATGACACACTGGTATTGGGAAGGCGTTTCATCAAAAGGCCAGAGTGTGAAAAATCATATCCTCACTAATATTTCAGCACATTTACACAGTCAGAAGCAGGACTTGTCTCTTAGAGTCTATTAGCATTTTCCAGTAAATGGTGGCACAGAGGAGATGTCTGTAGTAAAGAGAGAATTTTAAGTGCACATTATCAATAATTTTTCAAATAATTATCTTGCTTATTATCAGCTTAATAGGAAATATTTTTTGAAATGTTGGAAATGTTAGAACACTTAAATTTTAAGCAGATAATGAATATATATTATTAATGTGCAGTAAAACTTTGACAAAATTCTTGTACTAAAAAATTAGAATCAAGTAGACCAAGTGAACATTCAGGGCTGCAAAAAGAAATTATTTGCAATCTCCACATTTACCTCCGCTATTAGGGCAATGTGTTAATGCCTTTTGAGAGAACCCTCTTCTATATTTCAATTTAAAAGGCCTCTCACTTTTGTGCTCTATACAGCTGTTACCTGTTCAGACTCATTGTTTTCCTCTGCAAATAGTGTGAATGAAATTAGCTTTATTGTTTACCAGGGACTTGTATTGAAATCAATATGAGTAGCTAGCTATGTAAATTTTATTTGGCATATAGTTACTTTTTCACTCCACTTATTTCTCCTGTGCACAGTAAATTCAAATTCCAACCCGGATTTTAAATTAAGTTGTTTTTTAATACTTTGTATAGTTGGTATTTCACACTGGTGTTTTCATGCGCTAACTTCTTCTTGTGAGGATAAAGTAAAAAGCAAAGGGAAGGGAAAAGAGACAGGAGCAAAAGGGAGGGATGAAAGAAGAAAAGAAAGGTAGAAGAAAAAAAGGAAGAAGAAAAATGTTGAGTTCAACTTTTTTTTGTAAGGAATATGACAAATGTTTATGCTTCTTTATTTCCAAAAATGATTTTAGGATAATCATTC
The DNA here is from genome assembly GCA_028534135.1 of Potos flavus. Classification (NCBI taxonomy): domain Eukaryota; kingdom Metazoa; phylum Chordata; class Mammalia; order Carnivora; family Procyonidae; genus Potos; species Potos flavus. Next base: position 82,321,925 of record CM052885.1, read on the forward strand.
TCAGAGAGCCTTTAAATTTATTTTTAAGTATTTAGATTAACATTGAAGAAGCTCACAGGGTACAGGAAGGAAAATCATACTTCTTTATTGACGATTTCCTTACTTGCTATTGGAGTCTCCTGTAAAAATGCCAGCACCCTTTCTAGGGATAATACCATGCACGGTGGTCATTCTCTGTGAAAATTTATCTCTTGCCTAGATAAGCTGTTAGTAGCTTCCCAAAATTTTTCTTTTTAAAGAAAGAGAAAGAAAATATGATCATATGGAAGTGAGAATTATATGAAGGAACAGTAACTTTGAATTTTGAACTTTGAATTTCTCTCTTAAGTTTAAACTTGAGAATTAAACTCGTAAGGGAACAGGTGAGAGGTGTTTGAATGGGGCACACTTACTCAGTCAAAATTTTTGGTTAACACAAGTCAATTATAAGTTTGAAGTACCCCCACTGTGCAGATCTGCCCCACTGAGGCAACAGGGGAAAGACATGCACATGCACAGGTCTCCAAGAGATGGGAAGGAGCTTGTGCTCAGTAAATGTCCTTTGTAGTAGCCAGAAACTAGAATTAATCCAAATGCCCATCACCAACAGAACAGATAAAGTGTAATGTGCACATGAGATAGTGTATTACATATAATCCCCTTCTCGTGCTAGACCCTGGAGCTTTGTAGGGTCAGACCTAGGTTCCATCCCAGTGTTGCCTTGTACTGTACTGGTTCTCTACCCTTGACAATATGCTTAGGCATACAGGCCTCATTCTCCTATGTGGAAATTGGGGTTCACCTTAGGCTCAGTGCTTAGACCAAAAAATTATTTAGATTTACCACATTCATTGAATAAAGCTGTAAAACAACTCCTTATTTTATTTAAGATCTAATGTTTTATATCTGATTGTGACATAGTCTAGCATGCAATCGAAAAGTCCACAGTTCAGGGGTGCCTGGGTAGTTCCATTGGTTAAGTGTCCGACTCTTGGTTTTGGTTCAGGTCGTGATCTCAGAGTTATAGGATCAAGCCTCGCATCGGGCTCTGCACTCAGCCTGGAGTCCTCTTGTCCCTCTCCCTTCTCCTCTGCCCTTCCCCCTCTCTCATAAATAATAAAATCTTAAAATAATTTTTAAAAATTGAAGTCCACAATTCAAGGCAGGCTCACACATGACACAACTCTTATGGCCACTCAGGGAAAGGAATCAATGTCAATGAAGTCTAAACCAAGATTGTCTGGTGGATAAAGGGCAGCATTTAGAGAGGACTGACAAAGTAAGGCTGTTTGAGAAACAGTTACTATGGATCCACTACAGGCTAGGACCTGGCCTGGATGAGTATGACGGGGGCCCTACCCTCAAGGAATCAGCTGGGTAAACTAAATGTTAATATCTGTGCATAAGTTTCTAGCAGCCACAATAGAATCAAACCCAGACCCTAGAGGGACAGCAGCAGAGAAATGGTTCATTCTGCTTGGTGAGAGGTGAAGGGAAAGACATACATTAGGAAGGTCTTTGTGGGAAAAGTGATGCTGAAGCAGAGACCTGAAAGGCCATCAGTGTTCATCAGATGAATGGGGACAACAGCAGCCACCCCTTATCTTGAGATACTTATTGAGCACCCAGTGGGGTAGCAAAGTGGTGGAAACCATCTAACCCCCATCTTCGTTGGTGTTACAAACACAAAATAACTGTATAACACGTCAGAAAGTCATGTATGCAAAGAAAAAACCCAAAGCAGGGGTGCTGGGGACCATAGATGTGGAATGACATAATGTCTTGAATTCACTTTAAAATATTGAAAGTGGAAATTTCTTAGTGAATTTTAAATATTGAAATGAAAAAAATGAAGCAAGAGTGGTAAAATCTTGAATCTAGATGTTGGGTATTTAGATGTAACACTCTCTTTCCCTTTTTATTTAAAGATCCTCTTAATATAAAACTAGAGGAAAAGGAAAGCAGCAGATGAGGGGACAGACTGATGGAGGTGGGGTAGTGTTGCACAGAAGGACAGGACTCTGGTCAGGTAGAGCTCATGTGCGATGCCTTTCGACCCTTGAGGGGGCACGACATACAAGCCTGGATTTCAGGGGGGGAAGTCTAGTCTAGAGAGAAATGTTGGGGAGTCCAACATGTAGGACACATCGAAATCATGGGTCTAGATATCCTTTGGGAGTGAGTATAGATCTGAGAGAGAAGAGGACACAAGACCACACTCAGCGTCGCAGAGTTCGGACCCTGAGGAAGTGAGGCATTCCAGTATGGAGACTGTTAGATAGCCTTAGATAGGAGCCAAGAAAGGTGTCCCAGGGCCAAATGGTGCAAGTGTTCCCAGGCCCAAGGGAGCCAGCACCTGCGTCTGACACTGGCCAGAGGTCAGGTGAGGAAAGGCCTGGGCGGTGACCACAGGGCTTTGTGTGGGAGAGATCACATAAAAAGAAACTGTACTCACTGACCAACTTTGGCAAGTCTTAACATTTTTGTTTTGCCTCAGTGGTTTCAAACCTTTGTATTTTAAAAACTGAAAGAAACCATTAAAGATATAGTGACTTCATGCCTGATGCTGTGGCCATGGCTACAGTCAGAGCTGCCGTCACTCTCGCCTGCACTGGGCTTCACTGAGCCCCTGACAGTTTGCTCTTCCGGAGAGCATCCATCACCCCACACTCCTGCTCTGTTGTGATGGCACCACTCCCTGGGTGGAATGAGACGGGCACTGTGCCACGTGGCATGGGGGTTGCTACCTGGGAGCCCCAGTGCTTTTCTCCTGGAGCTCCTCCAGCCCCTGCAGCACACCCGCATGGCCTGTGGGCTCTGTGCACCTGCGCCTTGTACAGGTCCAAGGGTGCCCCTGGGTCTTCTGCCTTTTCCACTCGCACTGCCTGCACTGGCCTCTCACCCCTCACCTCGCTCCCTCACTCTGCCGGCCTGGCTGGCTCCCCTGGCACTAGGTGACTTCTAGGCAGCAGTTTGTCTTAGTGTCTTTGTCTAACCGTCTTAGGCTAGTCTAGTGTCTTAGTCTAACCGTCTTAGGCTAGTCTAGTGTCTTAGTCTTAGTCTAACCGTCCTGAGCAGAACAAATCATTGCCACATTTTGGGTCCCAAAGAATAATCTCTGTGTTTTATATTGTCTTTTGGACCTGTGTGCTGATGAAAATGAAGCGAGGTAAAACATGAATGTTCTGGGCTCCCATGATAGTCCCACTCTCTGGTTCTCACAGCCATATCACTGAATTGTATATCACTGCTATTTGTCTCTTCTCCCACACCCCACACCCCACACCGCCATCTCCTGGGGGAGGGAGACTCACTTTCATCTTATACCCCAAAGTGCTTAACAAAATGGGCCCAGTGTGGACCCTGGAGTTATATGGCCTCAGTGCAAGTCAGGATCTGTCTGTCATTTGACAAGCCATTTAATTTCCCTGAGCCTCAGTTTTCTCACTTATAATGTAGAAATGATAATAGTATTTACTTCATTGGATTGTTGAGCGTATTTTATGAGGAAATGCGTGTACAGCATTTAGAACAGTGCCTAGCACTGTAAGTGTTAGCTGCTATTGTTACAATTATTAGATAATAGTAGACAAAAGGGTAGATGGCAGGTGGGTAAGTGGGCGAATGGCATACCTTGGTAATCCTGTTGCCTGCCCCATTCTTGGCTAATCATAGCTGCTAGTAACTGTTGGCTAGATTGAAATCTAGTGAAGTGTCTCTTTTAATATATACCTAATTCCAATAATGGACAAATAAGTGATTTTGTATCTCCCTAGATATCAGACACTATATGTTATTTTGCAAAGTATTCTTGATGAGACAGGAAATTTGGTGGATGGTGTCTGCTCTCTTTCTCTACCTTCTGAAATTCAACCCCAAACCTCTTCCTTATGAATTTTTGTTATCTGTCTTCACAGCAAAAATAATATTAAGATGATATCACTTACCTTGCCTTGTCAAGAACATTAAGACTAAAAAAATAAAAATAAAAAGTGAAAGTCATGATTGAATCATTTTCTCTTCTGACCCTAAATGC
>CM052885.1:82326439-82352735 GCA_028534135.1 Potos flavus
GCATCTGCAGACCAGTTTTCACAATGCTTTTTATACAAGTATAGTGATCATTTCCATTCCTTGGAAATTTGCTTTTTCATTTAGGCAAACCTCTCTTGCTTAAATGTTCAGCTGGAGGAAAATAACCTGGAATAGTTTGATTATTTCTTACCTAGGATAAAATAATTGTAAAGATTCCCTCTCAAAATCATGAAAAAGTTGCCCAAAAACCCTCTTCTCTACACTGGCTTACTTGCTTAGGGAGGCCCTGGCTGAGACCACAACCAGGCTGCTCCCCCAAGCCCTGTGTTTCCTTCCCCCCAGGTTCTCCCTGTTGGGAGCCTCTTGAGAGCTCCCTGGTTCTTCAGTAGCTCCTGACTGCCTGGTACACAGTCAGAACATGTGGGAAACCAACTACTAAACAAAGTTTTTATTTTACTTAATTTTGTGTTTTTAGCATTACCTCATAAATATTTTACTGAAGAATGCCACAGAGGAACCAAATGAATGTGCAAGGTAAATGTTGACTAAAGGTAAACTATTTTAGGATTTTAAGATACAAATTTATGTATAAACAGTTAATGTTTTAAAAAATGCACTCTTCCGCATTATTCGTACACACACTAAAAGTGTAGTAAGAATTACGTCAAGAAAATGCTTTACTTAATTTTTTTAGAGTGTGCCACTGTTAAGTGAAAACAGTAAGGTGCAGAAGATTATAGCATCCTACATTTTGTAGAAGAAAAAACAAGATTACGAATATATACGGATATTCCGTGTTATTTTTTTAATGAAGAAGAAAATGGAAGGATAAACCAAAAACTTACAAAAATGGTATATGTATAGGTTAGTAATTCTCAACCAGAGGTGATTGTGTACCCCAGGAGACATTTAGCAATGTCTGCAAATATTTTGGTTGCTTCTGCCATGCATCTGAGGTTGCTAGCAGTCTGTTACCAATATAGAGGTTTTCTGGGCCCCCTGCATAATGAGAAGTTGCATACCTGTCCTTCCAAGGTAAAGGCCAAAGCTGGGAGCAGTGGTGGGGGGGAACACCAGTTTCTTATCCTCTGCCTCCAACCTCATGAAGTCATCAGAAGCCCAGCTCAGCCTCCTGCTGCCTCCAAGGAATCAGCTCCTGCCCTGCTCTCTCTCTAGCAGTCTACCAACCATCACTGCCTTGTTAGCTCTTTGATGATTTTTAAGTGTTTCTGGGGTGTGGGGTTTTTTTGGGTTATTTTTGGGGGGGGCTGTATTTTGACTAATTTCTTCAGTGGTCTTCAGTGGATGGCTTAGTCTACCTTTTCTAGTTTCCTATTACCAGAAGCTATAAATTCATTATCAATTTGTTCATATTAGAGTAACCTTAAATTTTGGGATAAACTCAACTTGATTTATACAGTACCAGATCTGATTTGACTAATATTTTGTTCAGGAAAGTTGCATTTATACTTATTACTATAATTTTCTTTCCCAATCCTATTGTATCAGGCTTGATTCCAGGGTTAGATGCTCTCACAGAATGAAGCATTATTTCATTCTCTGTAGTCAGCAAGAATTTTTATAAAATTAGAGTTCATGCTCCTGTGTATTTAGACCTTGATGGTAAAACTATCTAGGTCTGGTCATTTACTTATGAGAAGGTTAACCATTGACTTATTTTCTTCCATGATTTTAGGAATATTAGGATTTTCTTTTTTTTCTTTTTTTTACAGCTTAGATAAACTAAACTTGTGTAGAAATTTGTCTGTTTCATCTAAGTTCTGAAATAACGCTGGCTATCTTGTGTCTCTTTCACTCCAAGAGCTATATGCACTTCTTACCCTATTATGTATTCTCTGATTTTTGTCACTAGTCTTGCCAAAGATTTGTCAACTTTGTTAGTCTTTTCAAAGAACTTACTTTTGTCTTTGTTTAGCGTCTTTATTCTAATTTGTTTTTATTTTCTACTTTCTGCTCTTTTTTCTTCATATTCTTCATTCCTTTCCTTTTTATCAGCATATTAATTCTGATATATTAATATAAAAGTATACTAACTCAGCATACTAATTCAGCCTTTCTCTTTTACAAATGTCAACATTTAAGTTCGTATGTTTATTTCTAGATGCCACGTCATCTGAGTTCTGTACATTTTGATATGTAGTATTTTTCCACTACAGATTTTTTTCCCGTTTCTGTTATGATTCCTTCATTGAGTCATGGTTTATCTAGAAATATATTTAATTTCTAAACATATAGTTATTTTTATTTATCTTTTTGCTACTGATGTCTTAAAGGAATCACAGATCCATTATGTTGTCTACCAAGTGACAGTCTTTGAAATTGTTGAGATTTGCTCTATGGCCCAGCAGATAGTTTTTGCAAACGCCCTGGGTAGGCTTGAAAAGCATGTATGTACCATTTCTTCAGTAGTTGGGTGTACTGCTCTAGATGTGTCCATTCGATTAATTTTTTTATTGATAGGTTTCAAATATTTTACATCCTTTCTAATTTTTTTTACCATCTTAATCATTTACTGAGAAAAATAGGTTAAAATCTCCCACTATTATGGTGCATTTATCTATTTTTCCTTGTGTATCTGTCAATCTTTGTTTATATATTTTGAAGCTATATTATTAGCTGTATAGAACTATAAAATTATCAAATCCCTATAGAGAATCGTATCTCTTAATTTATGTAGTGACCCTATTTACTTCTAAGGATGATTTTTTTTTCTCTTAAGAACCACTTGTCTCAGGGTGCCTGGGTGGCTCAGTGGGTTAAAGCCTTGCCTTCGGCTCAGGTCATGATCTCAGGGTCCTGGGATCAAGCCCTGCATCGGGCTCTCCGCTCAGCAGGGAGCCTGCTTCCCCCTCTCTCTCTGCCTGCCTCTCTGCCTGCTTGTGATCTCTCTCTCTGTCAGATAAATAAATAAAACCTTTAAAAAAAAGAACCACTTGTCTCATATTGATTCATATATTTGTAAATAATATTTTCCATCCTTTTAAATTTAACCTTTCTATATTCTTCTCTTTAAATGCCTTTGCAAAAATTGTACATTCCTTACTTTATACATTTACCCTGTCTGATCTTGATCTTTTAACTGAATCTTTAGTTCATTTGCATTTACTGCAGTTACTGACATATTTGGATTTATTTCTTTCATCTGCCTTTATATTTTGTTATTGGTCCTTATCAATATTCTCTCATTTTGTCCCTATTCTTGCCTTCATTTTTCTCCTCTCCTTTTCTTCCTTCCTTTCTTTCTTTCAGATGATTTTTTCCACATTCCATTTATTACCTCTATTTCTGCAGAAGTCCTAGACTCCCTTTCAGTTTTTTAGAAGTTGCCTTAGAAATTTTAATGTGCGTACTTGTCTTACTAATTCTGAAATAAGTCTGTCTTTACCCTTTTCCTGAACAATGCCAGTTCCTTAGAATATAATTTTCTGATTTTATTCCTATGTCACCACAGCTGCTCCTGGTCTGTTTCCCTCCTCCAACATGGAGTTAGACAATGAAATTGAGGTCATGCAAGTGCAGATAAGCAGAAATATGATCAAGGTTTCAAATAAATGGAGGATAATTACAAGGGAAGATAGTTATAACTACGAGTGATAATAATGTAGAAAACTTAAGAAAAAATAGTAAGTTTCTGTTACATAAACTGGAGAGGTGTGAGACAGCAGAGTAGCAAACAGTCTCCAGAGAGTGTGTTGGCGTACAAAGGAGAGTGAAGGTGGTGCTGCCATTAGCTAAAAAAACATCTTGAGAGATAGAACTCATTTGGGATCACAAAGGACACATTTGGGATACAGAGAACTTAACTGACAGAAACGCAAAGGCAAAAGGAATACCTGAGAGTACGGGAATAGGAAGATGCTAAATGGGAATGCTCAATGGTAAATTTCCAAGGGAGAAAATAGCATTGAAGAGCTGCTATAAGCTAGTGTGGCTTTAAAACTCAAGGCAGGTGAGAGTAGTTCACATTATGAAACCATTTTATGGGTCACAAATGTTTTCTGTCGTGCAAGGCTAATAGTTACAGAGTAATGCAGGTGTTTCTAAGAAATGAGAGATCTTTGCTCTTAATGAATTACAGTAACAGATAGGTTAATGGGTTATAAAAAAAACAAAACATGGGTATGTATTAATGCACACAGAGAGAGACACACACACATGCAAGTCTGCAAAGGAAGAGAGGCTCCTAAAGTGATAAAAATATGATTTAAGGTATAATTCCAAGTTAGATTTTAGTGGATTGAACAATCAGAGTCTGAGTTAAGCTGGGGGAAGATAAAGAGGCAATTGGAAAGCATATAGAATACATGCCAGAGAATGCAAACTAAGAATACAAAGTGCAGTTTCTGGACTGAGAATTAGTATAGGAATCAGGCAAGAGGAGATAGTTCTGTACAGTAAGGAAAGCTGAGGGTTTGAATTGTGTGGAACTCCTGTTTAATGTTGGTGTCGGAGAATCCGAGAAGCCCAGGCATGCCTTGTAAACTGGGCTGCACGCTTATCCTGAGTGCATTATCATAGAAGATGACATAGTCTTCAAAGAGCTTCTAATAAACGTGTTCTGAAGCACTTCATCTATCCTAATTTAAAGAGGTGAGAATCCAGTGAAACATGGTGGTTTTAAAACCTCAAAATATATTTATTTTAATAGCCGAATTATACTGAATACAAAGAACTTTCACTGTGGAGAGCTGAGCAGTACATTCAGTTTAATTGGCACTGGTGATGTGACCTCTTCTTACAAAGAACAGCATATACATACCACAGCTAATGTCTGGTTCAAAGTAGTGGCTTAAAACCTCCTTTTGTTCTGTGAGCAGGTTTGGGAGCAAGGATTTTAATTTTATATGTGGGCATTCAGAAAAAATTAACAGGAATATGACTTTTTGATCACTGCAAGATAGTAGAATATAACAGTTTCAAAGATAATTACCACTTAAAATTGATTTATAATTGAAAAAGGTAATTTTTAAAGTAATGTGCAACTTGAAGAAGGCTTTGTCCTAACACATTGTTTAAAAACAGTAACAGTGCAACTGATTCTGAAAGTTGTATTCCAATATTCTTTACAATGGAATGTGGGGTTTGTCTCCTGTTTTAGTAGGTGTTGTGTATTTTATTGTAAGAAAAACAATTACAAGCTCAATTTCCAACCATTTTCTTAGATTCATGTTTTTGATTCTTTCTCAAAACTATCTTGAAGCAATACAACGTAATTTAAACTGTCAGCAAAAATAACTGATATGTGCTCTATGACTACTAACAGGAAATAGATCATTTATTTCATTAAATATTTAATTACTAACCAATATCAATATTTCTGTTTGTCCTGAAAACTGAACTATTGAGGGTACCTTATCTTTTTTCCTCAGGAAGACACTCTGTTAACGTATCTATAATTTTGGCCACCTTGTAAAAAAGATTTAAAACACTCTGTCACTTGAAAATACCGAGAAAATATCTTAAATTTTTTGAGAGTTTCCCCCTTTTTCTTCTTTTTCAAAAGATGCATTGCCATTTGCTCCCTTGGGGTCTGGATATGCGAAGAACTGGCACAGTGTACAAACCATCTGCAGCTGAAAGAGGCCGTCAATGTGATAGGTGTCACTTTGAAGGTATTACCAATTCGTGATGTGTATTTGACAGTACGCTAAAGCCCAGATAGTCAACCAGTTCTAGTTCGAATTACCCATCATTATTTGCCCGTACATGAGACATCTTGAATCAAAAATTGTTTTTCTGAGAGCCATGTCGAGCGTTCTGTGAGGCTCCCAAGAGAGGCCACCAACAGCTGCTTCCCCACTGGTGGCTGCAACCTGGCCATCCGTAGCCTGAGTGTTCCTGGACCAAGCCCTGAGGCTGAACAGGCTTCCTCTGGTAGCTGGGCACTTCCTGTGGCAAGCAAAACAACTGTCCTCTTCGGGTAATGGTGACGGGAAGTGGGATTTCATGCCCTGGCCTCTTCAGTAGGACTGGGAGAGACCTGACAGCTCCTGGTTAGCAGTCCTGAGTGCTCACTCTCTGACTGGGTCTCGCCACTTTAAGGATGGCTTTCTTCCTTTGCTTTGTTAATGCAAAGAAGAGCTGCCATTCACTGGGCAGTCACACTGAGCTGGATTCGTGGTAGAGTCTCTATAACCTTCACAAGAGCAGCTCTGCAAGGTAGACAGTATAATCCCTATGTCACACCGGAGGAAAGCAAGGCCCAGAGGAATCAGGTCATGAGCCCACAGCCACGCAGGTATAAGTGTGGCACCAAGAGCAGATCTGTGTAACGTGAAAAACAAAGCCTTTATACGTACTGTTAGGCCACTTCCTAAACCAGAGCTCAAATCCTGCCAGGTCCTTTCCTGGCTCCTGCTTTGAAATGATGGTAATAATCAGCATTGTTGTCATTATACCCCCAGAACCAGTGAGTTCCCAGTCCCTACCAGGCACTGTGCCGGGAGTTTGTGGAAGTTCTCAGCTGTGCAACAGTTGTCCCATTTTACAGTGGAGAAACTGAGGTGCAGGAGAGCTAAGGAGCTTATTCCTGGCTCTAAAGCCTGGCCGAGCCAAAGTTCAAACCCTGAACTGTTCCTCTGATACCAGCTTCCAGGCTCAGGCCTGCCCTTCTTTACTGCCTGTCGTGTGCTGCTGCAATAGTAACCCCCTTTCACCAGGCCGTTGACAGCCCCTGTGTCACCCTTTGTGCTTCAGCCCACAGGATAACCAGCTGGGGCATCCCCTGCCCATGGCTTGGCATCCAGCCCTCTGGTCTAGCCCCTGCCTGCTTTTGCAGCCTGATTTCGTGGCAGCCCTCCTCACCCACTCCCCTTCCTGGCCAAGCTTGAGGCCCTCTGACCACCTGCCTCTGTCACCCAGCCCTGCTGTTCTCTCTTCCTCCGCACCTGGGTGTGCTGGTTCTATCATGAGAGCTGGAGAAACACTTACTGCTGATCCTGTGGCGAGGAACAGAAAATTGATTGAACCAGGATCAATTAGGAGTGCTCCCTCTGGCCCGAGCAGGGCCCTGACCTTTGTTGTTGCTTTTAATCCTTAGAACCACCCCATGAGGTGAAGGGTTACGGCCACCTCTGCTTCACAGATGTGGAAAATGAGCTGATGGAGGAGTAAAGAGTTGGCCAGGGTAAAACCCAGGACACCCTGGCCCCTTGTCTGGGCTTTTGCACAATTGCAGAAGCCATGGTGAAATATTCACATGTAACTATTAAAGTAAAAAAAAGTTGGATAGCAATTGTATATCTATGCAGAGTCTAATTTTTTTAATATCCTATTTTCTCAATTCTAAGATCTATTTTTCAAATGTTGAATGTAGTGTGGCTTCCCCACCTCTACCCCTTTCCTGGAAAAGCTGTCAATAATTCAGTGGTGTCTGAGAATGAAGGAGATACATAGATACAGCTATATAGCTATCCTTCTACCCTATATGGTTCTATGTAGTACAGAAGAGAGATGGAAATTGATAACAAAAAGTAGAAGGATAGGGGTGCCTGGGTGGCTCAGTTAGTTAAGCGGCTGCCTTCGGCTCGGGACATGATCCCAGGGTCCTGGGATCGAGCCCCGCATGGGCTCCCTGCTCAGCAGGGAGCCTGGTTCTCCCTCTCTCTCAGCCTGCTGCTCTGCTTACTTGTGCTTTCTCTCTGTCTCTCTGTCAAATAAATAAATAAAATCTTTAAAAAAAAAAAAAAGTAGAAGGATATGAGGGCTTACATTTTGTCATTGTAAGTCTCCACATTTTCAAAAACTTCTTTACTTTTTCTGTAATGATGAGGAAAAACATAAGTCACCAGAAAAAGAATGCATGGAGCCCGGACTCTGTCAGGGACATCCCAGTACAGTGCGGGGACGGTCCCGTGGAAGCCCCGCCCCTGTAGGTGCTCTGGCTCTCCGAATTTTAGAAATAAGAGAGAAGGCAACTAAAGAAGGTCAAGGAACTCACTCCAGCTTGAATTGCTAAGAAATCAGAGGGCCAAGATCGGAGAAATAAGACTCCCTTTAACCGTTAAGAATAGCAGAGAGAAACTCATGGATGTAATTCCAGGACCCTGGCTGCCTCCCTCTGATGTCTGTGTTCCTGTGCCAGTTGGTACTTTTACTGTAGGAGGTGGCACATAAATCTCAGAGAACTGAGGGCCTAGCAGGGAGAGCATTGCCACAAGGAACAGCTTTAGAAGAGGGCCCTCAGGGAGGCTCGGGGCTCTGCTAGGAGGAGGCCCAGCCCCAGCAGCACAGGGAGCATGAGCCCTGCAAGGGCTTCCTGCCTTATGGTTTCCACATTGCTCTCGGCACCACTCTGCTCTGACCCTGCCCTTCAGGAACACTTGACAAGGTTGACCTGGGTGTTCCATCTCATGTGGGAAGGCATGGTCAGAGAAGGCTGGGGCTATCAATGAAAACCAGCCTGCAGCTCAGCAGTGAATGCAGCTCAGCAATGCGCTGCATAAGCACCTGGAGATTTCCACCCAGCTAGTTGTGTCTGGTGGGGTAGTGTTATTGGCAGCAGGGGTGGCAGGGGAATGTTCTAAGCCTGAACTGTAGTTACTTAGGTGTCCCATCCAGGATGTGGGCCAAGGGTACTAGAGTGTTGCCTTTGGCGCTGGCTCAGGTGAGCTGCCAACCTTGCCTCCCAGGCAGCCCAACCTGAGCCCCTACCCTCAGCCTCACCTGTTGCTCCTTCTCTTACCCCATCTTAGGAGACATCATTAACTGTCTCCTCTTCCTTACCCTAGCACCATCTTCGGTCATAGAGTCTTGCTGCCCTAGGGCCATCCCTCACCCAGGCTGGCTCCCTCTGCTAATAACTGAGCCTCTGGGTGCCCTCCAACCCCATGGCCCTAGTCTGGCCCCCACAGATCTGTCCTCCATACTGCCACCAGAGGAATCTGTCTACAAAAGGCCTGACCAAGTCACCCACAAACTACAGTACTAAGCATGGCATTTGGAGACATACACCAACAGGTCCCTGCCTATTCCCAAGATTGTCAGTTTTTCAGAGTAGGGACTGTATCTTCCCTGTTCTTCTTGTGCCTTGTGCTTTGCTCTTCTTTTTTTGGCTTAAACAACATGGGAATGTATTGGTTCATATAGCCAGAAAATACATGGGTGTGGAAGAGTTTGAGGTTGGTTGATCCAGGAAGTTAACAGCATCAACACTGACATAATTGTCTGACTCTTCTGCTCTGTAGTCCACAGAGGTGACTTCCTCTTAGGATGGGATGCCCGCAGCATTGGCGGATATCTGCTAGTAGGAGTCAGGGTCCTGCGTGTCGTTGTTCATGTTCAGCAGGACTTCCCTCACAGCATTCTGGTAAGGGGTACTGAGACGCATTAGCCGAGGTTTCTCGCTCATTCCTGTGCCAGTGACTGAGGCCAGGAATAAAATCTTTTGATTAATTTCAGCCAGTTAGGGCACATTCCTAGAGCTGGGAGAGAGGACTTACACCTGGAAAAAGATCTATTAGTTAAGGAGAGAGGGGGGAATTGACACAGGCCAAGCAACTACACATGTATACTTTAGAGAGCATCCAGGAGCAGGAGGAGATCCTCTGTAGCGGGAAGAGGTGGCCTGTGAGTGTGGAAATGAATAGCGAGAAGAAGCTATGCAGTGTCTGAGGAAGGGGCACTCCAGGCAGAAGGAGCACCAAGTACCAAGGCCCTGAGGCACCCATGAACTGGTATACATTTGAAGAGCAAGATGTTGGTATATGGAGTGGAGTGCAGTGTCGGGGCAGCAGGGAGCTGGGGCCTTAGTACTTGTTAGTTTAGCTGAGCCTAAACAGCATTGCTCAGAATTCTTTTCCCCATGTGGTTTTTTGGGGGAGCGGGTTGATTACATTTTTTAAAGATTTTATTTATTTACTTGACAGAGAGATCACAAGTAGGCAGGGAGGCAGGCAGGGAGAGAGGGGGAAGTAGGCTCCCTGCTGAGCAGAGAGCCCGATGTGGGACTCGATCCCAGGATCCTGAGATTATGACCTGAGCCAAAGGCAGAGGCTTTAACCCACTGAGCCACCCAGGCACCCCACATTTTTTTTTTTAATTTGAGTATAGCTGACACATAATGTGATGTTAGTTTCAGGTGTAGAACACAAAGTGATTCAACAACCTATACCTTCTGCCATGCCCACCACAAGTGTAGCTACCATGTGTCACCATCAGTGCTGGCACATTGTCCTTATTCCATGAGTATGTGCCGAGTGAATGATTTATCCCCCCTCCCCACCCACAGCATTCACGTATGACTAATACCACCCCACTTGCAGCCCTCCAGCCCAGCCTTGCCTGCCGCAGGGCCCTGCTGCCCACTGCCTACACAGAGACACTCTCCCTCTGCCTCTAAGCTCAGCTTTCCCTCCCCCCACAACGAGTCTTCTTTGCTATCTGCCCCCTCTCTACCCAGAGGCTTATTGTCTGGTCTACCAAAGCTCTCATTTCCTCATTGTCCTCTTGTGTGCTTCCAGCTTCTAGATGTGAGGGCCATGCCAGCCTTCTGCTTCCACCCCATGACTTGACCACTGTGATGCAGCAGAAACACACCCAGTTTCTACTCATGTCCTTCACTCCCTCAGTTCCATCTTCACCTCAAGACTTAACTTGTGCTATTCCTCAGGGTGCTGTGCAAGACCTTAGGAATATAATGGTGAACAAGATGTAGAAAAATTAAATACACAAAAGAATAGGCAGACAAATACAAAAGATCAGCTTGATAGCCCTTAATGCCATAAGGCAACTATAAGCGGGAAACAGGATGAAGCTGAAGAGCTGGAGCATGTGGGCTGCCTCTCCTTTGGATGGGCATGGTGGCCTTATGGAGGAGACATTTGGTGCCATGATCTGAAAGATGTGGCAGTGCCAGCAACATGCAGACCTGGGGAATGAGTGTCCCAGGCAAAGCAGGGAGCAAGTGCAAAGGCCCTGGAGCAGAAGCAAGCCAGAGTATTTGAGGGATTGAAAGAAGCCTGTGAGCATCAGGTCCCCTGAGGCCTAGAGGCCAGGCTCTGAAGAGCCCCTTGAGCACAGATGCTCTTGGCCTGGGTATACTTTGTGCCTATCAGGAAAGGGCAATCAAGAAGTGTTTATCCTATTGAATTCAAATGAATCCTCTTTGTCTTAACTTCTTCCTTGTCCTGTGCATTTACACTGAGATACTAAATGTTGACTTTTCTGTGTCTGTGTGGTGCTGAGGTCAATTGGGATGTGCTTCATGGGACTTGGAGCTCCTGGCATGGAAACAACTAAGCTACATATCCAGAGGTTTCCCTAGACAGGGACCCAAAATCAGCGACACACCTTTCTTGTGTAGATAACGAGTTATGGCTAGCAGAGTAGTCCCAGGTTCTGGCCAGGGAGAGAGGCACAGGATGCCTTCATCTGTTTCATCCACCCCAGCCAGCAGCCCTTGTAGGCACCATCCCTCCCCCATTGACATGCCATCTCACAAGAAATGGGAGCATCCAGAGGACCTTGGACACACACCAGACTCCGAAAACATACTCAAAGTAATTGAATACACCAGAGCGTATGAATTATGTTCTCACGGTCGCCAAAGTTTCACATTTCTTAGTATATTACACGTGCAGGTTCAGTTTAATTTTAGAAAATGGAAAGTCACTTGCTCAGTCCCCATTTCTTCAGGTGTGAAATGAAGATCACGTCTACCCTGCAGAGCTGCTAATGAAGATTTATCAAGCTAAAATGAGGAAAATTCTTGTAAAAGGTCCAGCACATAGGGAATACTCAGTAATGGACTACATTTTAATTTCCTCTAATTGTCACAACTGTGATTTATGCGATCTGCATGAGGCATCTGAAATTATGGTTTTAATTTTCCTATGACTGAACTACAACTACTTGTTTCTGCAGAATATTATGTAAGTTAATACCTAGTCTGGACAAGAGGCAGTTACAGGATGGTGATCATATACAAACTATCTGGTACCAGGACACATTTTTCAAAAATTGAATGCCAAACAAGAAAATGTATCCCTAAATGTCGCTAGGAAGAAATCTCTCTTCTTTTCTTCCTTAGGACATATGTATGTGTTAAGTTCAGTCCTTTTGTTTGGGGTTTTGTTTCCTTTTATAGTTTTCTAACAAAATCGTGGCTCAGGTGGCCTGTGATGTTCTTCAGTTGCTGGTTTCCTACTGGGAAAAGCTTCAGATGTTTGAAACCTCTCTGCCTCGGAAAATTGCAGAAGTAAGTCTTTTCCTGTAATGCTAAAACATAAGCATTTCCCTCTCACTCTATTCGGTATTTAATGAATTACAGATACTCAAATAATTGTTAGAGAACTGTCTATTACATTGCCATACGAGTCATTCGTTTTTAAGATTAAATCGCACTGGCCCTTCTCAGCTGTGATTTCAGGCACTACGTAAAGAAGCCACCAGTGTTCAGGGCAGAGTCTCACACTTGGGGAGTTTGAAAAGCAGACACAACCACAACAAAGAGACCTTTTGTAGATTGGGCTTCATTCATCGAGAGTAATTTGGATGGTGCCAACAAGGAGTAGGCAGCTGGTTATGATGCCCTCTGTGCAGGGGCGGGGGTTTGGGGGGACTGTTGTGTGAAACAGGAGTCTCTCCCAGACTGAAGCCCCGACCACGCTTTCTGCCATAGCGTGATTACCCAGCTGTAATGAGATTACTACTCTAATACCCAGGGCGGAGGGCATTACGGGGGGCGGGGGGTAGTTGCTGGGAGAGAAGGACAGAAGGAGCAGGAAGAATCGTCCCAGCAATGATATCCTGGAGGTCGGTTATATCTGAGGGTGCTTGCCTGTACAGAAGCAGGTACCCCTACCTCTGTAAGTGCCTGCATATAAGGCACGTCCATTCCTGCCAGTTTTGAAAGCTGCACTTTTTGAAACATGCCCTGTTCTTTACATATCCAGTGGTAACTCTTCAAGGAAATTTGATTTATCTCTGTGTGGTATTACAGAGAGAGAAGAAGTGATATTGATTTATTTTCTCTCAGCCCTAGATAGATCTCACCAGTGAGATCACTTTGTTCTCTCAGAGAGACCTTAGATGACCTAGAGTGGAACGGAGCTCTGGACACAGGAATATCAGATGCTGCAAGTTGTAAAGTTGTGTTCTAGGGCAACTGTGTACTGCTGACCCTTGAACAACATGGGTGTGAACTGCATAAGTTAATTTGTATGTGGATTTTTTAAATACAGTAGAGAATTGTAAATATATTTTCTCTTCCTTATGATTTTCTTAACATATCCTTTTCTCTAGCTTACCTTATTGTAAGACTACAGCATAGAATACATATAACATACAAAATATGTGTTGATCAGCTGTTTATGTTATTGATGAGACTTCTGGCCAGTAGTTGGCTATTCGTGGTTAAATCTGGGGGAAGTCAAAAGTTATACATGGATTTTTACTGTGCCTGGTTGAGGGGGTCAGCACCCCCAATATTCAGTTTGTTCAAAGATCACTTCCAGGGGCGCCTGGGTGGCTCAGTGGGTTAAAGCCTCTGCCTTCAGCTCAGGTCATGATCCCAGGGTCCTGGGATCGAGCCCCACATCGGGCTCTCTGCTCAGCAGGGAGCCTGCTTCCCCCTCTCTCTCTGCCTACCTCTCTGCCTACTTGTGATCTCTCTCTCTCTCTCTCTCTCTGTCAAATAAATAAATAAAAATCTTTAAAAAAAAAAAAAAAAGATCACTTACAGTTTATCATCAAAAGAGGAATACCTTTGAGAATACAAGGGGTGCTTTTACACCAGGACAAGAGATGGAGACATGAATGGTTTATAAGAAAATCAAATGGGAACATTTTCATAGTTATTTTTGAAAATTTTTTTACTTTCATTGTGTAAAGTGTGGAGACTGATGATGGGAAGTGTGTGACCACAGAGAGAAATGTCTCTTCCTCTGGGGCCCCCAATTTCAGCACCAGTAGAGTGGAATGGAGACTAGGCATGGCTCTGTCACTTTCTCCTGATTTTCAGGACCACAGGGAGCTCTAAACTGGCTCTCTGCTTTTTATTACCTTCCTCTAGTGAGCTGGCACCAAGCTGGGTTTAGTGCAAGGCCATTTTGGGACTCTTATATAGTTTCCCGAACTATTGCTATGGTCTGTTTCATTGGGGATTTGTCTTTTATGCAGATCCTTGTGGCCACAATTGCTTTTCTGTTACCAAGTGCAGAGTACTCCTCAGTGGAAACAGATAAAAAGGTAGGTGGCACATCAGCTAAGTTTTTTCCAGAGTTTAGACTTTTTTTTTAATGTAAGACAAAATGATAAATAATGTGTTATGTAGGAATATCCTTTATAGTATTCTTCTGTATTGGTTCTAACGGTGTCCCCTGTGAAAACTTTATTTATTCATTCATTCATTTCTTGTACATTTGTGTGTCCACCGAATAATTATTATTGTGCAGGGACTGTCCTGTTGTTTACTATTACATGTAGTGAAGTTTGAAAGATTGCAGTATATGTTACTGGGCGTGTTTCCTCTTCCAGTTTATTGTGTCCTTGCTACTCTGCCTCTTGGACTGGTGTATGGCATTGCCGGTGAGCACCCTCCTCCACCCAGTGTCCACGGCAGCCCTGGAGGACCAGCACTCGTCCAGAGCCCCTTTGCTGGACTATATCTATAGGGTGAGTCTCTATTTGGGCCTCAGGGACATAGAGTATAGACTTAAGCATCAGAGAATTACCAAAATATGTTCTATACATTTACTTATTTATTTGTGCCCCTTCGAAAAGCAGATGTGGGGGCTGAAACATTTCAAAAGAAATGAATAATTTAAGTAGTGAAAACAGAGCAGGTATTATTGTAGAGAAGCAATGGTTAGCAAGTGAAAGAAGCCTGCATTTTCACATGACTTCCATCTTTAAACAACTGTGATTTGACCAGAAACCACCCCCCCTCAGCCAATTTTCATATAACATGGTCTATCTGTACTTAATTTTAAAAAGAACTGTTTATGTTGTAGGAATATTTATAGCCGTAGTTTGACAAAATCTGCTTATCAAAGGAAGAAAAAGTATAAAGGTCTCAGTAATCTCTTTGCTTTAAAAGATCTTAAGAAATAGATTTTTTTAAGATTTTATTTATTTATGTGAAAGAGACAGAGATAGTGAGAGAGGGCACAAGCAGGGAGGAGAGGGAGATGCAGACTCCCCCACTGAGCAGGGAGCTCCACTCAGGGCTCCATCGCAGGACCCTGAGATCATGACCTGAACTGACACTTAACCAACCGAGCCACCAAGACACCCCGAGTCTTAAGAAATAAATTAAGGAAATATATCACATCAAAGTATTTAGCCTTATAATTTTTATAGTACTTAAAATATTTGAATTTCACCCCCTACTGATGCCTAGCTGGACCCTTTATATTATCCTTCTATATTGTCTTTACATTCCCTCCTGTGAAGGCCTTATTTATGAATTTAGCACTTGTGTATCTATTGAATAATTACTACTAGGTAGAGACAATTCTGTTTGTTTTTTTAGTAACAAATCTTTACTAATAACCTTTACTTTTTTAATTTTTAAAAGGTGTTTTTAATTTTTGTTCAAAGATTTTATTTATATTTATTTGACAGAGAGAGAGATCACAAATAGGCAGAGAGGCAGGCAGAGAGAGAGGAGGAAGCAGGCTCCCTGCCGAGCAGAGAGCCCGATGTGGGGCTCGATCCCAGGACCCTGAGATCACGACCTGAGCCTAAGGCAGAGGCTTTAACCCACTGAGCCACCCAGGCGCCCCTAGCCTTTACTTTTTTTAAAGATTTTATTTATTTGCAAGAGAGACTGAGCGAGAGAGCACAAGCAGGGGGAATAGCAGAGGCAGAGGGAGAAACAGGCTCCCCACTGAGTAGGGACCCTATGCGGGCCTCGATCCCAGGACCCTGAGATCATGACCTGAGCTGAAGGCAGATGCTTAACTGACTGAGCCACCCAGGCGCCCCTACTAATAACCTTTAAAAAAAAAAAATTCCAGTCATTAACTTATTACTCTGTTGCCTGGTTTTAAAATGTATTAAATACAAGGGAAAAAGACACTTCACATGGTTGAAATTCTACTAAAAAGTATTGTGTATTTTTAAGTGTTTTCTTTAGTGGTCAAAAATTTTAATAACTCTGTTAGGATTCATTAGATACTTCTGTCATCTTTGTGGCTTATAAACCTACGTGAGGCCTGGCTCGACCAAATAAAGTAACCACAGTCATTTAAATTTATCTCTTTTCTTATATTTCTTTTGTTTAAAGATTTCTCTTAAAATTGTTTTACCAATAAAAAATCACCTCCTTGTTAAGACGATTCACAAATTTACTGAATAACATTATTGTATTTTTAAAGGAAACTTTTTGTTGAAGTATAATATGCATCCAGAAAACTGCATCGGTCATAAGCTCTGCTTGATGAATTTTCACAAAATGATCACACCTGTGAAACCAGATCCCAGCAGCAGAAACTGAATAGTCTTGGTATCCCAGAAGCCCCCATCATACCTCCCTACTAGTCACTATCTCCATATACACACCTGGGGTAACCGGTAGCCTAACAGTGTAGATTTTTTTTGTACTTTGAATGGCTGGAATTATGCAGTATGTGCTTCTGTGTCTGACATCCTTCACTCAGCATTATTTCTGAGGGATTTATTCATACTGTTGTTAATAGTTGTAGATTTTTCACTCATTACTATTTGGTAATACACAATGAGAGTACACCATGATTTATGTATCTGTCCTACTGTTGATGGATATTTGGGTAGTAGAGCTTGGGACGTAAAAAGAAGTTCTGTGAACATTCTGGTGGGCCACAGCAGGACTTAGCTATGTGCAACCACCCAGAATGGCAAAATAAGCACTTTTTAACTTTCACTTTCCTTTTGTCTTGAGAATATATTTATTGGCATTGATGTAAAAGGAGCAAAATAAACTTGCAAATAGCAAGAAGATGTTTTAGAATGGAAGGGATTCTATGTCTTCAAGTACTACCAAGCCTATCAAGTATTACCTGCCTCCTAAGTGATGTTGTGGTTTGGCAGATTGTCGGGGACAGAAGGTTAGTCGCATCCATGGCACACATTCCCTTCTGTTTCTCACAGGTTCTGCACTGCTGTGTTTGTGGCTCAAGCACATACACCCAGCAGAGTCACTACACACTGACCCTGGCTGACTTGTCCTCCCCGGATTACGATCCTTTCCTGCCACTGGCAAATGTGAAGAACTCGGAACCAGTCCAATATCATTCTTCAGCAGATTTGGGAAACCTGCTCACAGTTGAAGAGGGTGAGATTCTTCAGAATATTAATTCTCATGGGTGGGAAAAGGAAAGATTATAGCCTTTTGCCTATGCTTGCTACATTATTTTTAAAAAATCTAGTTGTTTCTGGTTTCTAGACTCCTCTGTGATAGCAAACTCTGCCTTCCTTGTTTCTTTTTTCTGTTTCTTCACCTCCTCTCTCTTTTCCTATCTTAGTTGAATTTTGTATTGAGGACCTATGAGACCCATGTGTCAGACCTATGAGACCCACAGAAAAAGGCTCGTTTTCTTTCCCAGAGGAACTTTACATGTAACTGGAGAGACAGGATTAATGCAGGAGGACTCATTCGTGGACCAGTAGCACCATGGTGGGTTCCTGTGAGAAAGGACCTAAGCCAGACTTAGAAGGATGGGCAGACTTTGAAAGGATCTCGTGGAGGATTGGAGATTAGGAGAGCATTGTAGAGAGGTGGGGATTTACATGCCGCAGTTTGAGAATCACTCTGCTGATGGCAGAGGGTCCATTTTAGAATATCTGGAAATTGTCAGGATTAGGAACTGCTGTATGTCCTCCTCAACCACCCTTCTGGGACCCACTCTGGGCCTTGAGATGTGAGTCCAAAGGTAGGTGTATCACCTGTACATATGAAATACTTGTGAAACGAGTAAACGCTGAAAATCGATGAATCATATCAAATATACCATATCCTATCAAAATACCAAACAAAATTTCCTGATTGTGATACTGTACTATAGCTATGCTATGTAAGATATTACCAGGGGGATGAAGGATATTTGGGTTCTCTCTGTATTATTTCTTAAAAGTGCATGTGAATCTTCCATTGTCTCAAGGTTAAAAATTAAAAAACAAAACAAAACACGCGGGTCTGGAGTGTTGAATCATCCATGAAAATGTTATGGACTTTGCAAGCTAAAACCTAGGTCCAAGGATGGAACCTTAGGGGTAAAAACACTATAAAGAAAAAGGAATGAGGTAATGTTACCAGGAAAGTAAAGTCAGGGAAATGGAAAAAGAACCCAGAAAGAGTCAGTTCTGAGAAGTTGAGGGAAGAAAGGGGATAAGGAGCCAAGGAAAGTCAACAGTGCTAGGTGCTTCAAAAACATCAGGGAGGGTGGGGCCAAAAAAGGAGCTGTTTTATTTCCCAGCTAAGTGTTTGATGGTGAGTTTGCTGAATATTTTAGGCATGGCGGTTAGTCTATAGCCAGACAGCCTGAGCAAGTGATTTGGGGTTGACTGTTCTTGACCCCCAAGACGTTCTTCTTGTAGGGCCTTTGGTGGACAAAGGAAGGACAGTAGCCAGTAGCCAAAGGAAGGACAGTAATTCAACTAAGATAGGAAAAAAGAGAGGAAGCATGCCCCAGGTGAGGGCATGGAGTCCAGGGCTATGCCTGCAAGACTGCAGAGTCTGGAGTATGGTTTAGGCCAAGAGGAAGGGAACAGGCGAGGTGACAATGAAGAAGATGAGAATGGGGGCATCATTCACGGGCAAAGGCTCTGGAATCATCCAGTCCTCATTTTATAAATGAGCAACTGAGGTGAAGGGATTTTCTCAAGGGTACATAAGTCAGAAGTAAGGGAGGTGAAATTTGAATTAAAGATGTAATGACCAAGTTTCTGAAATATCACAATATTTACTCTGAGATTTTTCCACATAGTAGACTAAAGACTTAACTTTTAGTTGTGCTGGTGGATAGTACCTGGCACATTTTCACATTGTCCTCTCAGTTGACCTCCATTTGCTTGATCATTTAGTTGTCTTTTTCTGGACTTCTGCTGTTCTTTCAAAGTCCACTGTTCATAGGTGGCTTAGTTGTTAAGTGTCTGTCTTCAGCTCAGGTCATGATCCCAGGGTCCTGTCAAAAAAAATAAATAAAATGTTTTAAAAATAAATAAAGTGTACTATTTTCCTGATTTTTCCCCCCATGGTTATAAATTCAGACCATCTCTTAAAAAAATAATCAGAATGATCCTCGATCCATTTCTTTTGTTGGTTGCTACCATACAGCTCATGTCCTAGAAGGAAAGTAGCTTACTTTTTCTCAAAGTCATTAATTTAGACTCATCCCACATGGCTATCCCTAAAAGAAGTTCACCACATATTATATCTGTCACTTGAAATTAGCAGGAGATTGATAGGTTAGTGAAAAATGAAAAACCTAAAAATGCACATTTAACTTTTGGGACCACCTTGCTTTCAATGTACAACACTCTTCGACTTTATTCCCTAGAAAACCTCAGACCTTGTGCAAACTTGTCCTAACATCGTTCTGTGCTACTAAAAATAACTGAACTTCAGTGGCAAAGGAGTTTTAAAATTCACTAACACTTTAAATAAAAAAGCAAAGCAGCTTTATATTGGCATGCACAGACACTTGTTGAGTGGGTATACCCTCTTAAGAATGAGAAGAAAATTAAAGATGATAGCTGAAGTATTTTAGGTTAAACAAAAATGTGCTTGTATTTGAGAGTTTTTTCTCATTCAGTGTCATAATTCATCATTCATAACCAAACTGTTTTTTCTCTCATGTTTCTGGGAAGCAATATCGTATTTTTATCTATTATATTCAAGTGACTCTTTCATTCACTATTATGTACTATTTGATGTAAATACTACTTTCAAATAGTTACAAGCAAGAGACACATTCAGTTACCTCCAACTGAGGTGGCTCCTGGCCCAGCTCAAGGAAAAGCCACTGATGGTACGCACAGGTGCTCAAATTTCTCATCATTAATACCTAATTGCTTGAAAAAGGAAAGAGGGGAGCTTTAAAAACTGAAAGTTAAAAGACAAAACTAAAATCACTGCCTTTTTATTTCATCTCTAAATTTAGCAAAATAAGATAAATATTTGGATTATATTTTTTCATAGTTTGTGGAAGTTATAAGATGGTTTTCTCATGAATGGAGTCTAGTTTTCTCTTTCGTTTTCAAGGAACCACAGGCAGTTGATGCAGCTGAAGTCTGCCAGAAAAAAACAACTTTTACTTCACAAATATTCCCTTTCCTTACTTTTCGATACCAAAGATATTTGGAGTTTTTATTGGGTGTGTCACGGTTTATGGCTTGATTAGTGTGACTCCAGTTAATTTCCCATTGTAGAATTCAAACACGTTCCTTAAAATACAAATTTGTATGTATCTCAGATTGAAAGCACAACCTATGTAAATAAAAGCAGAGGAAAGTTGCTTTACCAGTTGTAATTGTCTGTATTGGGCTTTACCAAATTGGACATTTGTCGTCAGTTCCGTAGCCTGCTCCATCGAGTCATCACCGTGTGCTGTCTTACACCAGAGACTCCTGAACCCCCAGCTGGCCATGCCTTTGTTGTTTGGGGCATTAACATTTCTGACAGAGTGCATATTCATATGGAATGATAAGCATGAATAAA
Source organism: Potos flavus (assembly GCA_028534135.1). Taxonomy (NCBI): domain Eukaryota; kingdom Metazoa; phylum Chordata; class Mammalia; order Carnivora; family Procyonidae; genus Potos; species Potos flavus. The sequence goes on from CM052885.1 coordinate 82,347,060, forward strand.
AAGCATCTGTAACTTTTGAAAAAGTTAATATGGACACAAAAGCAAAGGCATTCATAACTGTGATTTCAGGGGAATTAGTTGAGGTGTTTAAATTTCTCAGCTGTATGGAAATTATACACTCTTCTACAAGGGTCAGGAAGGACAGTTGAATGTCAGAGATGGATGTAGGTGACATTTGCTTATGAAAACTGAAGTTTTCATGTGAGATTTTATTTTGCATTCCTGAATACAGCAATTTCTTGCTCACTGAATAGCAAAAATTAAGAAGAAATTCAAGAAAAAGTCAGGAGAATCTTGTTTATCAGTCGTCACACTGAGGTTCCTACACTCTAGGATTAGATTGTTTCTTGCTAGGATTTATACATCATACAATTGATGTTTCATAGATAAGTTCATTGAATTTTTAATGTCCGAGAGGGAAGGTGTTTAGCATCAGAAAGCGTAATTTAGAGTTACCTGTGTTTAATATTTGAGTTTTCTATTGTGTATTTAGAAACCCAAGTATTTCCTAAACCTTTAAGCCCAAAGTACAAGTCTTATTTAAATATCTAGTGATATTTTTTATTGAGATTAAAAGAGTTCATTTTCACTTGTTCTTGGATTAATACACAGTTCTTTTCTAACCTTGGCAAATTACGATTTCCCTGACCACTCTGAAGCTTAAGTGGTTGTTTCCCTCTGTCCTTACAGATTGTTTCTCGGCTTCTTCCTTACCCCTCCAGCATTTCACAGAGCCCACCTTCACTTGCTAGTGTCAGTCTTTCTACATATTTGAAGCCTTAAAAAGTTTGTAAGTCACTTGCTCTTAGGCCTTTCATCATCAACTGCAAATTCAGTTAAAACCTTCTATTTCCATGAGTTAATTGATGTATCAGATTCCATAAAATAGTTAAAATGCCCAAGCAACAAAACATAAATTGTCACAAATATCTTAAAGCAGATTACTTCAAATCCATCTATGACGTCACAAGCTTGATTCATTTCCTCATCAGCATCTGCCTTTACCCTGGTAAGGGGAATGGAGTAACCTCTGTGACGTGGACCTCCAGCCCACCACCTTTCCCACTGGATCCTCTCCAGCTGCGGGTTCCACCTCCCAGAACTCCCAGACACCCCATCCTCTCACCCCCCTCCCCTCCAGCAATCCTCAGTTTGTTTCCTGAGATTAAGGGTCTCTTATGGTTTGTCTCCCTCTCTGGTTTCATCTTGTTTCATTTTTTCCTCTCTTCCCCTATGATCCGCTGCCTTGTTGCTTATTCTGCATATCAGATCGTATGATAATTGTCTTTCTCTGGTTGACTTATTTCTGGCAATCTATTTAAATTGTACTTTTAATTCACATAGAATTAGTGTCAAAAAAGAAAATAGATGAAAAAAATGGCCAGACTAAAACAAATCCAACAATCCGAGTACAGATTTTAACCTTCCTTTCCCATTGTCTGCTATGTTGCCTTACCCCGGCTCACAGAGCGGAAGAGGAGGAGTTTGGAGCTGATCCCTCTGACCGCCCGCATGGTGATGGCCCACCTGGTGAACCACCTGGGACACTTCCCGCTGCGTGGGGGCCCTGCCGTGCTGCACAGCCTGGTCAGCGAGAACCATGACAACGCACACGCCGAGGCCTCCGAGCTGTCCTCCGAGGTGTTTCGGAGCCCAAACCTTCAGCTCTTTGTGCTGAATGACAGCACCCTCATCTCCTACCTTCAGACACCCTCAGAAGGTCCAGCAGGCAGCTCTCGGGGGGGCTCCCTGTCAGACGTCAGAGTAATTGTGCGGGATATCTCAGGGAAGTACTCTTGGGACGGGAAGGTTTTGTATGGACCATTGGAAGGCTGCTTAGCACCCAGCAGCAGAAATCCTGCATTTCTGATTTCGGGCTGGCAACCTCAAGCTTTGGGAGCTCAGAAGGATTTTTCTCAAACTGAAGAGGGAGATGATGTCCTTGACAAATTACTTGAAAACATTGGCCACACAAGTCCCGAATGCCTTTTACCATCACAGCTAAATCTAAATGAGCCCTCCCCACCCCCGCGGGGAATGAACCGTGACCAGGAGAAGGAAATCATCGAGGTCCTTTTGCGCCAGAATGCCCAAGAAGACAACTACATCCAGAGGTGTAACTCTGACTCAGCCATGAAAGTCACCAGCCAGGAGCAGCCCTCACCAGTAGAGCCACGAGGACCCTTTTATTTCTGCAGGTTGCTGCTCGATGACTTGGGGATGAATTCTTGGGACAGAAGGTAATAATCCTCTCTAGACCTTCACCTGTGTTATCGTTATTTTTGTGTGTTTGTTCTTGTTCTCAATTTGCGTTTGAGAAGCAGCGAATAGAAGTGGAGATTTTTCTTTCTACGTTTACAGCTTATTTTCTGCTGCTACGTTAAAGCTACAAGTGGAACTAATTGTACTATACTGATGCACAGATTGAATTTCAGACACCTCTTATATTTTAAAGAGTATCAGACATTTTCTTTGTGCATGCGTGTGTGTTTTAATTACTGCTCTGTCGACTCTTGCTTCTGTTGTCACAAAAGATGCAAATAGACTACAAAGATGAATAAGCCACCATCTCACCCGAGGTCTGGTGAAGGAGGTAGACTTGGCACAACTCTGATGAAAGATAGCATGACACGGGAGTCCAAGAGGAATAGTTAATCCAATGCAAAGTGTGGGATGGTGAGGAAGGCTCTGTGAAAGGAGTAGGTTTGAACTGGACCCTGACAGTGGAGTGGGGTTTCTAAGGACAGAGGTATGGAAAAGGGATTCACAGTAGAGCTGATAGTGAAGAGGCACAGACAGGCACACACACATCAGTGATACACTTATTCACCTCAGAGCCATCCAGTGTCAATGGATAGTGATGGGACGCCATGGAATTTTGATGCTTTCGAATATCTTAAGGAGAATGGAGTTCATTCTGTGGGCTCAGATCATAAATCTTTCATGAATGAGGAGGGTTATGTATGAATACGTGGATGGATGAGTAGGTAAGTTTGTTAATTGATTGATTGGAAAGGGCAGATTTGGTCTGTGGTTATACAACTTTTCTTCCATCTCTTTTTTTTATAGAAAAAATTTCCATCTGTTGAAGAAAAATTCCAAACTATTGAGAGAGCTAAAAAATCTGGACTCCCGTCAGTGGTATGTGAAAGTATATCAGACTACTTCCTTCCTGTCTATGATTGTGTGTGCTTGGATGCCAGAGCTGCAGGAATGAATACACTTACAGAGACACCCAAAGGTCATTCTGTAATCAGAATCTGGTGACATCCGCACATGCCATACCTTTGGAGCTTTTCCCCTTGAGGAATAAGCTTACGGGCTTACTACGCTGAAAAGAAGTCATTGCTCCCATCTAATCTGTGTCTTTGGTTGAGCACCTTTTTATGTGGCAGCCAGTGGACATTCATTCTCATTTAATATCTGTAGCCACCTCTTTCTCCAGTGAGGAACAGAGGCTTACCAGGCTTAAATGCCTACCTGTGCTCCCATGTAACCACGTTGTTCGAACCAAGGGAGTCGGACTTCATAACCCGTGCTGGATCCTAACGCACTGGCTGTAGTCTCTGCTCTACAACGTGGGCAAGCTTAAAACCAGTGTGTTTCAGTTAGTCATTTCCTGGTAGTAAGCCTTCTTCTCAAAGCTGGTCAAATCTCAGGTCCGCCCCTTATCTGTACAATCTTAGAAGCAATTCTACAGATGAACTCAGGACCAGTTTTTGATTTGGGAGAAATGTGTGCTTCGAAAAACATCTCAGGCAACAGTAAGTGTACTGCTTGGTACATAACAGGTACTTAAAAGTCTTGAATAAACTGCTTGTTTAATCTTACTTTTTAAAAAACTCATTTTCCAAAAAAATAGCTTTTTGTTCCTTGTTTATTCCTCATAGGAATATCATTAGGTATCTCATTACAGATGAAAAACCCGAGGCCATTATTCCTCAGATTGCCCTTCATCATATTCAGTTTCCCAATTGTTGTTATGCTTCTTTTTCTCTAGAGGAATAGAAACCAAATTCTCTATGGAAACTCTGTGAGGGGTTTCTTGTGAAGGACTCGGGGGTTCACTTCTCTCTCCCTCCTGTCCTCCAGTATTAAGCAAGCAGTCACTTGGGCTCCAAACTCAGCTTTTCAAGCATATGTTGAATTATTCCATGCTTCCTAGTATTAAGTGAATACATTGGTATCTTGTAATTGTGGCCAATTTGAGTGTTAATGCACTTTAGTTGCATGAGGTACAATTGGATGAGCTCCCTGGGGTGCTGTTGCAGTAAAATACGGCTTTGGAGAGCTGATCAGCAAATCTTCTGTCCCTTGATTAACCTTCGCTTAAAACCTCAACTCCTGGATTTAGTATCTTCTTGATATCTAAAAAAAGGTATCAACTTACTTTATTAATAGCGCAGGGTGTGTTCGAGGTTCTTTTTGGAAAAAAAAAAAAACTGGAAATAAGTTGGGGACTCTAGATATGGGAATCTAGATAGTCCCATGTATTGATAGTTAGCAGGTAAGAACATACCTTGTCCCTCAACTTTTAGTTAGGGTGGCTCTGTTTATTTCTGATACCAGTTTATCTCCCTGCTGTCAAGGCATAGTTCCTGCTTAGCTTGTTCTTAGGAAAAGTAGAGACTGTCTTGCAACTATCATCTATATACCGTAAAGATAGTGAAGATGTAAAAGGTGTGATGAATGCACATGCAAATTACAGTGGGCTCCTCTTTTAAATATTAATACCTATTGTCACCAGTAAAGTGAAAGTTAAAATCATGTTTTTTTTCTTTGTTTGGCTTTGTAATGTGACAGCACAAAGAAACAGAGCTATTTTGGTCTATTCCTAATAAGAAAGAAAAATCATTCTAATGAGGTAGAGGAAATTGATGATTTTTTGTGTGTGCATTCCTGAATTACCTGCTCCTTCATGCATTAGTGGTGCAGCTTATGGATATGAAGGGCTGTTGCTAATTATCATTTCAAAAGCCTGGCTCTAATAAGACCAGACACAGCGTCTGATCCTAGCAGGCTCTCTGTGGTGCTAACATTTTGGAGGATGTGAAATTTGATGAATGTTTACAGCTAAAGGTCACCTTTCCTCACACCTACATCAGTCAGGCAGTCACTGGGGCTTAGCTCTTGTGCTCCCATGTTGAGTTAATGAGGACTCAAGGACCTGCGAGCAACTACAAGATAAAAAGCTTGGACTTTGAGGAGAGTCAACAAAAATGTTTCAGATAAACCTGAGATGGTCTTGTTATATGTATAGAACAGAGAACAATCACATGCTGAGGACTTTTGAATATACAGAGAGCGCTACAGAAAGGAATGAGTGACTATAGTTTTTCTGCTTTTGTTGAACGAGACAGTCTTTCAGGTCATAAGTCATGATCTCTGTTATCATCTGAGCCCCCAAATTATTATAGCTCCGAGAATAAGCTAGTCAGATTCTAGTGGGTGTGTCCTGCCTGTCACTCAGGGAATAAGTGGTGTGGCAGTTTCAGGGCTTTGTACTATGTGAGGACAAGCTTTCTGACAGTCTGAGAGCACATGGTCTGTACTCTAGAGCATCAGTCCCCTGGATCCGTCACCACAAAACTTCTCTCTTCTCGCAGCAACTGTTGGTTCCCATTAAGAGAGGTCCCCCCAACTGTATGCTTGTACCATGCAGGATGTCCACTTTCT
>CM052885.1:82352835-82373112 GCA_028534135.1 Potos flavus
TGGTTTATGTGGTGACTTTTATCTTATGCATATTTTATACAATTAAAAAAGTGTTCACAAATACTTTAAGTGAAAACTATCAGTTGCAAAACAGGGTATATAGTAACTTCTCACTTTTGTATGTGAAAATGCATCCTAAAATGGTAACAGTTGCAGTTTCAACATAGAAGCAAAGAACATAAGTGAATTTTTTATTCTTCTCTTTCCTTTCTGTATTTTCTAATTTTTCTCATAAACTATGGGAGCAATGAATAAGCTACCTAGATAAATAGGAGAGTACTCTCCTCCTTGATTCATTTTTATGACTTTTTAGTTGAGTTTCATTTCATTCTGCTTATTAAGTAAAAATGTAAGTCCTACAGAAGGAAATATTGGTGAATATGTTAAAATATAGAGCCCAAATGCCACCAGTATAGATGTCTAATCAGATTATGGTGCCAAGATGTTGAACAATTAAGACAACAGAAACATTTCTGTATTGTTTGACACTTGATAGTTTTTCCTAAGAGATTTTTCAGAGTGCAATACAAAAATAATAAGGAAGGTGGAACTGCTCTGCAGGCGATAATCAAAAATTTTAAAAAATAGAGACCTGAGTAAAACTTGGATGATGGGGCCACAGAATGAGTGGTTCTTGATGAAAGCTCTGAATTAGCACAGTGTCTTCATCTCTAAACTATCACCAAATTGCCAGGTAAAATTCTGGCTATTTCGACACTTTACTGTAGGGTATAATTTATAGAAATTGGTTATTAATATATTTATATATACCATTGGGTCTCTTGTCAGCAGAGATTTAACTGAGCAGCTACTGTATGCCAAGGACCAGGGTAGATGTACAAAAGACAAAAAGGCAGGACTCCTATCCTCAGAGTATAGATCATGTTAACTTGATTTAATAGCAAAGCACCAAAACTCCATCATGGAGGAAGTGGATGAAGGGTACAGTTCCAGTCAGGGAGTTACCCAGTATCCTTCTTTCAAAGTGTGTTAAGTGAAATATAGGCAATCACTTAGACCTAGTCTCAACTGATATCTATGTGAAATGCTTTCACATATATTTCACATGTATTTTTTTATACCAAAAATGTAGAGAGTTTTCCAATAATGTGTTCTAACATGCTGTTAAATATGTCACATGTTCTGAGAGTGATCTCAAGAACCAGGCTGTCCTGCTTCAATTCCTGGTCTCCTGCTTGCTATGTGTGCTTCTTGTTTAATTTTCTGTGCCTCCTTTCAACCACCTCTACAAGGGAAGTGATGATAATTTAACTTGTCTCTTTAGAGTGTCTGTGAAGAGTGAATGAGACCGTGTGTCAAACCTTCTCAGAACAGTGACTGACCCCTAGTAAATTCTCCGTAAATGTAAGCTCTGTATTAGCAGTCATGCTGGTGGCTATAGTGAAATAAAATTTTAAATATGAGAATTTTAACTCCTTTAAATTTAAAAATTTATAGCCGTGAAACGCACAAAATTGCAGTGTTTTACATTGCTGAAGGTCAAGAAGACAAGTGTTCGATCCTCTCCAATGAAAGAGGAAGCCAAGCATATGAAGACTTTGTTGCCGGACTTGGATGGGAGGTAATTCATTTCATTTGGCAGCTGTTTATTGACTAGCACTGTTTAAGGATATATATAAACTGGACATCAATCATACAAGGTTTTACATTCAAATCTAGTACGGGTAGTGTTATGGAGTTGATGAATATATTGAATTTGACATTGTCTGTTAGTTGCTTTTCAGTACTTCATACATGAACTTTTGTTTCCCTTAATTTTTCCTTTAATGTTATTTCATCTGCTTTTTATCCAAACTGAGTAGTCAGATCGGCTCACCCAGCCATAGACAGTTTGTGGGAAGAGAAGATAAATATGGGCAGAGAGGCATTGGTTTTAGCTGCAGTATGGAGATTGGAGAAGAAATAAGTGAGTTGGTGGGTGAAAAATACGAAGAAAGAGCTGGATGAAGTCAAAAATTGTCATGAAAATAGAATAGAGTAGCCATGATCGTTTATCAGCCAACCTCTTTCCCTAAGGGAGATCCCAGGATGACTGATATTGAAAGGATTTGCTTTTTCTCTGCTGAATGATAGTCTGACAGATGGACGTATACATTTATACACACACGTGCCCGCACACACACCCGTCTGTCTCTTGGAACATAAATCTAAAGGAAATTTTATTTCTAAAATCTAAAAGAACTCAGAGTAGTTATAATGGAAATCAGCATATCTAAAATAGTTTTCTTACTTTTCCTTACTTTTGTTTTGGTTTCTTGGTTATCTGTGCTGTGGGAAACTCTCTAAGTACATAAATAAGACTTGTCTCTGAGAGTTAAATGTTAGCAAGGAAGCTGATATGGAGATGGGGACAGGAGAACCCTACATCAAGGTCCAGACCATGTACTTTATAAAATGTCAAATAGATTTTAGTCTGAAAGAGTTACTGTACTCCAATAAATTGTCCTTCTTACTAATAAAGTGACTTTTTATTTACTGTAGAATATACTTAATCATTTTAACTAATATACTTTTTAAACCACACATTCTTAACTGGAGTTTTAAGAAAAGACTAGAACATTAGTTTAGTGTATATATTGATTGTATTTGGCACAGAAGAGATTCTTCTATTGCTTTTTTTTTCAGTTGTGTTACAACAGGTGCTTTACTGAAAGAATGCTAGTTCATGAAAAGTTAAATTTAAAAAAGGGAGTGTGTGTCCTAGGCATTGACTAAGAAGTGAGCATTCACATAACTTGAAAAAGAATAATAATAATAAAAAAAAAAAGAATGATAACTCCCAGACTTGTAGTGGTGTGTAAATCAGAACAACCCCTTTGAAAAATAGTTTAGCAATGGCTGTTAAATTTTAAAACATCTATAATCTTTGATACAACATCCTACCAAAACATTCCTCTGAATGCTCCTTGTGATTTGATCACACCAACACTGTTTGAGAAAGCAGAAAACCCCATAAATCCATCAGTAGGGAAACTGTGGGTGTGTGTACATAAATACATATAAATACACACACATACACACACACGTATACATATGTTTGAATGCATAAGATGGAAAAAAGCTAGAGAAATATGCACCAAATTTGTGATGGTGCCTTTCTTAGGTTGATAGGATTTTGAAGCACTTTCATTGTGAAGGGTTCTTTAATGTTTTGATTTTGTCTAATTTAGTATTGCATTTGTTTCTATCAGAAAGCTATAAAAATGAAAATAATTAGATTTCCTTAAAAGAAAGGGCTTGGTGAATGAGGACAATTTAGGATTGACCCTCACTCTTTCCTCTTTGTTACTTGCATCAGGTGGATCTCTCAACCCACTGTGGGTTCATGGGTGGACTTCAGCGCAATGGCAGCACGGGGCAGACCGCCCCTTACTATGCTACCTCGACTGTGGAAGTGATTTTCCACGTTTCAACTCGGATGCCATCAGACTCAGATGATTCACTCACCAAAAAGGTAAGAAGCCTCTTTCAGGACCATTCTTAGCCACCATGGTTTGTAGGTGAGGCTCTCATAGTCCAATCAAAGGCCTTGGCATGACATGCACCAAGACTGATTTTCTCTGGATGCAATATCAGTGTATTTCCTCTCAAGCTACAGTTGTAATTAATCTGAAATATCTAGCTTGGCAAAACTAGACAAAGAAATAAATGAAAAGTTTGAGTCTTAAATCCTAAGATTAAGATATAGGAAAAGGAAGGGTTTTAAATGTTGTTAATTTTGGATCTTCCCTCATGTGACTGTTAACTGACAGAAAATAGCATTGTTGACCTCTCAGGTTGGCAAAGGTCTTAAGATGCAAGGACCCTGTCCTGACAGATTGCTGAGAAAGCAGGCACCTCCCAGGCTTGCTGGGGGTGATTGGGCAGTATCTGTGAAAATGACAAGTGCAGGTGTGCTCCTGCCTAGAGGTCCCACCTTTGGCACTGACCTTGTTTCTCTTCCAACTTGGGCCCTGGAGGCAGTTTTCTCTAGAATTCAGAGGAAACCTCCTCCACCTCTGAGGAACTCCCCAGGGGAATGTGGCCCTGAACTTTCAAACAAGCAAGATATTTACTTCAGGCGACCCTCTATTAGAGGTGAGGAGCAACTTAAAAGAAGAGGAATCTTAGTCTGGGAAGGAAGCCTAGAAATGGCTAGAAGTGGTTCTCTGAGTTTCCAAATGAAAGGAATGACTGCAGCTAGCCTGCTAGTGGGTGGCCGTGCGAACCTGGAATCCCTACCTCACACCCACTCACTTCCTACAAGGATGCAAGAAAACTGCAGACAGCACCTGAGTGGGTGCGAAAACAGCTCATTCAGGAGCTAAAAAATCCATCGGAGGATCAAGTGTGGTAGTTATAGCCAGGGTCTGGAGACAGGCAGACCTAGGCTCAACTGTTACTATCCCTTGCCTCAATTTCCCCATCTACTAAACGAGATTGAAAACAGCCTATGTCACAGGGTTGTTGTGAAGTAAATGCATAATGCCCATACAACTGCTTAGCATGGTGCCTGGTATAGGATCTCTAACATCAGCTCTTGTCATTGCCCACCGGTCTAATTGAATCTTTTTTCTCCTGCCCCATTAGGAGGTCACTGATATTGGCCAGTGGGCCCCACTGTTACTACCTAATCTCTTTTCTCTGCAGTTTTGCTTTTTCATCACTGTAGCCCCAGATGTCTAGACCACCTATATCGTGGGTGGCAGTATTCATAAAACCTCAGAACTTGGGTCACGGCACAATCACAGACAACTTCCATAGTGACTAAGTGGGATGTGCAGAGCACGACGGCCATGTGCTGCCTCCCTCAGCCATGGAGGAGCTGCCTCCATGTCTTCGGTTTTGATGGCCACCCTGGTGGCGACATTCTTATAGAAGAGGGGACCCTACTCTGTTTCAGATTACCAAGACCTTAGGCAGGGCTTCCACATCCTTTTTATTTGCAGTACCTTGTAAATTGCTGCTAATCTGCAAATGTGTTGCCATATTCTATGATTTTTTTATGACTAAGAACTATTTTGTTAATAGGTTTATTTAAAATATTTTAAAAAATTATTTCCTAGGTAGGATTCTTTTATTTTTTCCTCTCTTCCATTTTCTCTTTTTTTTTTTTTTTTCTTTTGCGAAAAGACATCATGTTTTCTTGATGAAACGCCTTGCTATAAATAATGTTGCAAGGCTTGGCCTGGTTGAAAGATTCCCTACTGTAATCATCAAAATTCAGCTGATACCTTTTGCAGCTCTGAGATTTAACATCATTAGTGACAAACTCTCTTTATCAGGATGTCTCACAGCCAGACTAAAAATCAGTCACAGTAACAGCAGCCCACAGTTCCTTGTCTTATTCTAACTAAATTGTCCCTAACAGCTTAAAAATGAGCTGCAAAATTCTAAAGTGATTCATGCTCTCTTCTGCCCCTGTCATGGGGGCACTTTTTCAATTCCACAATCCGGTTGCAACCCCATACTGAACTCTTGATCCTTCACTGCAGAAATTTGTTAGCTCTAGCTAGATTAGATTTTTCACAGCTAATCTAACTGCTGTAGGGGTTTGCAGAGTGGGGACAGAGCTGTGCTATTGGATTTGTCCAATTCATTTGACTCCAGGACTATAATTGCACTTATGTCTTACAAGGCTTTTATAGCCTCAGGCTGGCCAGCCGCATAAAAAACAAATTGGCAGTGATACAGTACGAGTGAAAAGGGATGAAAGGCCCACATTATCAGTCTCCAGGCAGCACTGTTCTGGCAGGAAGTTTCTTGGTTAATTTACAAATAAAACTTAGATTTTAGGATGGGCACACTGTCAGCTGAACAATGGGGATGTCAGGCCTGACTGTTACTTAGTAAAAGTAGCAGCCGGGCCTACTGAGGAGCAGGAATTCTTCAATCAAACAGACGACTCCTTCTGGAGCCAGCTGGCGATGTAATGCAATTAGTTGGGAAAGGAGGTCAGCCTATTAGGTGTGTACCATGACCAGTGTCACCAGTGCGTGCCGCCTGGCAGCAGCAGGCAGAATGGCCCAGGCGGAGGGACTTTGAAACTCTGTCAGGACGAGAAGTGGTAGGACATGGGGTTGATTTCTTAAGACTGAAGAAGCGAGCATTTGTTCTGAGCCTGTTAAGCATCTGCGCATTCTGGAGCCTGTTGTGCAACTGAGGCAGTAGCTGGCGTGAGTGACAGGGCCTTCCCAGGACGAGACTCATCAGTCTCTCCCAGATTATACATGAGTCATACCAGCTTGACTTGTGTGCACGCAACAAATTCACTGGTGAATTTTAGATGGGGGGGCCTCTGTTCAGAATTCTCCAGAACTCACAAAATGACATTTCTGTAGTGAAATCCCCTTTACATTGAGCAACACATTGAAGCTTCCAGAGTATTCCTTCCTATTCTGACACTGCCGGGTTAGCTGTACTTGTTTCACCTGCTTGCGTTCTTGTCTAAGGCGGAAGAGGGCACGTTTTTGCTCTTTGCTCCAGATCTACAAAGCAGTGGGTCCTGTGGCCTTAGCTCTTAGTTTTGTGAGTTAGCCAATTAAACTGTGACTTGTCCAGAGATCCTGGAGCACATGACATTGAAAGCAGCTTTGAGATGATGAATATTGTATCATTACCCCACAGAAATAGCTTTTCCTTAATTACAGAAATGCCGCACTGGGAGGACGGGTCTGTCAGTGTGATACTATTCTCCCTTGCTATGGTTCTGAGAACACAGTCCAAACAGAATTAGGAGAGACTGACGTGGATTATATAATTGAGGAACCTAATTGAGGAAAGGGAGAGTAACTGCAAAATTTCAGTAATCACTGTATTACCTCAGAGCTAATGCCTTGAGCAACTTATGCCTCTGGATTGAAAGGAGCCATCACAGGTTTTAGGGTGCTGGCATTAGGTTGTAGCCCCACATTTGAAGGGTGTTTAGTAGGTGTGTGGTTCCCATTGCGACTCTTGTGCTGGCATTATGTCAAGGGGCACAACAGAACTACCTGGCAGTTTGCCTCTCTTGACAGGGTGAGGGCAGCCACACTGTCACAATTGTCTTCTGCTGGGCTAAATTCCCCCCTCCATCTCCCTGCAAAGTTTCAATTTGATACAATTCCTATTTCCCTTGAAAACCTGCCTTTATTGTGTTGCTGGTGATGCTGACTACTATGTTTTCACTCCCAAACAATTGAATTTCAGGAGTGTGTTGTGAGAGCCTGGCATGTTTTATTAAAAAGGAAAGAGAAAAGAAAGAGAGGTGGAAATAGAGGAATATAGAGAGACGTTCAGTTTTGCTATGAGAATTTGGTGTCTTTCTTTTTCTTTTAACAATTTATGGGGGCTAATGACTTGGCTGCACCTTTCGCCTGCAACCCTTTTAGCCTTTGTATGTGACAGGGGAAGAAAAAGAAAGATATACTGGGTAATTTCACGTTTGTAGATGCAGTTAAATTGTTCTATATCATTGTGACTTGTGCTCAACACCCACAGTCGTGTTTATCCCAGTGCCCAAGCTCAGATATAGCTGAATTTGTGCCCCTCTCCACAGGGGTTACCTGTAATCACACCTGTACCTCACTGTAGTACAAAGGTACTGGTGTACGTCTTTTTAAAAAATTGACTTAAACAGTCATTCCCAGAAGCATGGAAGAGTGAAGAATAGGAAAGCACTGAAGCAAACCAGGTTCTTTTGTAACCTTGTAAATGGAAAGGAGGCCATGTTGGGATCACCTCAGACTTTTCTTTTGTAGTCAAATAGTCTGTAAAGAAAATTTTCTTTATGCTAACATGTTTTAAATACATGGTACTCCGAGCATCCTTTTTTTTTTTTTTTTTTGTATTTTAATACAAAACTACATTACCTTTGGAGCAGCATCACTATTTTATTAACAGTACCTCTGAATTTAGTCATTTTTAGGGTTCATCTATTAAATAAGCTAGGAAGCAAGAAATACTTTTTTATGGTGATAGATAGCATTCTTCTGTAGCATGTGAGAGAACCAAACCTCAGACGTTCAGTAGGCGTCGAAGGGCCTTCACAAAAATCAGCCTTTATGGTTGTAGGACTTCAATTTTGGCCAACATTTTAATCTTTATAATCTAGTTTCTTTTAGTCACAGTCTCAGGCTTATCAGACGATTTCATGTAGGGCTTTCTCCCGCCCGGGATGCACAGTTGGTGCACAGGACCTTCATCAAGGGTGTTCTTGCGGCTGAAGAGCTCGGCCCAGGAAGAAGTCTCAAAGAGTCCCTTCCTTGGAGACATGCTAAGCCCTCCTCAGAGATGCTGGGGGTCTCTGACTTGTTTTTGGATTTTATGGCATCTTTGTCTATAAAATGACAAAAACAGTGGGCTGCACTATTTGAGCAGTGACAGTATAATTGGCTTTTGTTGTTGACTTCAGTGGCCGTGAACAGTAGAAATGGCACTAAGTTAGAGGCCCCAGCCCAGATTTCCAGGCCTGCTCTGCTCCTTGCTGTTTGCACACCTTGTCAGGTGGTGCCTTTGTCTTCCTGAGCCCCATCTCCTCCCTGTCAGATAGCACAAAGATGATGTCATCTGCCTCAGAGAGTTAGTGGGAAGATTTAACAACAAAACAATATGTGTAAACATACTTTCTGGATAGTAAGACGCACTCTCCAAATGCGAGTTACTAGTGTTGTTATTAAATTTAAGTAATACTAGTTTCTTAAACAAAGGTAATTTTATATGTACTTTTTCTTAAAGCTTTGTCCAAATCTAGTTTTTATACATTTGGTAACAATTGTGTTATAGTACCTTTTGGTCTCTTATATTCATATTTTTTCTTAATAACCGTTGAATTTAGAGTTTTATGAAGCTCTATTGTAATATGGGATAAAAGGCTCATGTCATTAATTGTTTGGAGACATGCTCAGCAATATAAAGCATAAGGCTTTAATACAGGAGTAAAATTCAATTTAAAAAAATCCTTGAAAAGTTCTCATCCCCTTCTAGCAGTAATGTACCTGCCATGCTTATATGCATCGTCTCAGTGCCAGTGTATTTCATAGAAAGTAAGCAGTGTTTTCATGTGTTTGTGTTTTTTAAATCCTCATAGAGGACAGTGGTATCGTACCTTTTTTTAGTAGTGAAATATTTTTGCCTCTGAGTATTATAATTCAATTTGTAAGCCACGACCCCTCATAAACTGCTGTTATCACTCTGATTAATAAAGAGCCAATTGGCCATTGCAGCTCCGTCACTTGGGGAATGACGAGGTCCACATCGTCTGGTCTGAACACTCCAGGGACTACCGCAAGGGCATTATCCCGACTGCCTTCGGAGACGTTTCAATCATTATTTACCCAGTGAAGAATCACATGTTCTTTATCGCGATCACGAAGAAACCTGAGGTACGTTTTCACCGCATTATCACTCTGACTCATATAGCATTTGCCATATGATTCACTGTTTTTGAAAAACAATGATATAAATATGTTAAAGGGGACTTTTTTCCAACTGGTGGATGTCTCACATATATCTGAATTACACATGCCATATGGAAATTCAGTACGAATTGGGATTTTCAGAGTATCTTTCCTCAGGAGCACAGAATTCTGTATTTTTGTGTCTAGACTCTTTGGAAATTATAGTTTGAAGACAGTCATGGTATTTTAAATGTTTTGAATTAAAATTTTTTTTAATTTTAAAAAATGGTAATTTTAAATTTGGGACACATTGATTAATAATAATAATAAGAGTTGAATGAGCCCCATGTCACATCGAGCATTTTGTGGATGGCTGTGGGTAGAATTCGAATTGCGTGACAAACAGGCACTGTTCACCGAGCCTCTGACTGCTGCTAATGGGGGTCAATCCTGAAGGACTGCGAGCATGGACGTGAAGAAAGCTAGGCCTCTGCAGCACGGCCCACCCATGTGATGATTTTTAACAATTGAAGCACCTTGCCACAGAATCAATGTAGCCACATCAATTGTTATTGATCATGGGAATGGCTGGAACAATCCAATGGTTATGTGCCGTGTACTAAATTGGCTGCAGTTTCGATCCTTGCCATGCCTTTAGTGGTATTTTAGTGGTGCTTTATATAGTGACTTGTTTTTGTGTTGGAATTAATAGAAGGGTTTGCTTTTACGTTTTTAATTAAACATTTAGCATAGTTAAGTCACTTCTCAAGAAAATGACTCTATGCTCTAGGTTAATATTAAGTGTAATCTTCATTTTCATTCCAAATTGTTCTCTTGAAGGAGCTAAAAGTTACCATTCTACATACTCTCTATTTTGAGCTTTAAAATAATAGGTAACTGAGATTTCCTGGGATTTATAGCATAATCAAAAGTGTTAAAGTCATGCAGATTAAATGAGCTAAGAAGTAAAAGGTGCTTCAAACAGTGGCTGGCTCAGAATAAAAGCCATGTAAGTGTTAGTTGTTGCTGCTGTTATTACCATTGCTAATAATTTTTCGGTTACAGTCACTACCATGAAAATAGAATAAGTAATAATTTCTCGGGCTAGACACAGTGTGGGTCACCTGAATTCAGAAAAGCCCCACTCTGGCTGGTGAAAAGCCTGACATAAAGGGAACCCTCTTTTCTGTTCAGGGAGTGAAGATGCCACACATTCTTCACACTAAATATTTGTGTTATCTTTGATTCATGTCTTTGTGTGTAAAGTTTTCACTCTTATATAAGGAACTGGCTGTGAGTACTAATAATGTTTGTGTTTGTCCAGGAAGAACACTAATTTTAAGAATTAAACTGAAAATGTGGGGCACCTGAGTTGCTCAGTGGGTTAAGCCTCTGCCTTCAGCTCAGGTCATGATCTCAGGGTCCTGGGATCGAGCCCCGCATCAGGCTCTCTGCTCAGAGGGGAGCCTGCATCCCCCAACCCCCCCACTTCTCTGCCTACTTGTGATCTCTGTCTGTCAAATAAATAAATAAAATCTTAAAAAAAAAATTAAACTGAAAATGTTGATATTAGAAAACCAACAGATTTAGTGTCCTATAGCTTCCAAATCTGCAAAACGTGATTCTTTATTGTTTAGTATGGATTAACTGGCTTTATTAGTTCATTTTCAACATGGCCCTCTAAAATGTCACTTACTATCCTAAAAATGTCGCCATTATTTTTTGTGGCAAATAAAGAACATAAAAGGTATTTCAATTCACTTCACGGTGTCTAAAGTGACACTTTTAACTTTCTTAAAAAGTGGTTTTTTAAAAGGTATTACACTTTTAACACATGAAAACAAGTATTAACATATCTTTTCAAAATATCTTTAGAAAATGTATGTTAGTTTTATAAATTTGGTCATAAATTTTGACAAGATAAATTGAGCAAATCACTGTCTTAATATTTCAATTCAAAAAGCTTTCCCTTTAGGGAAGAAGAGAATAATGGCCAACTGGAAATTTAGTGTTATCCCCACATTTAAAGTACAAACCATTACAATGTAATAAAATTAATCCAGACATTTCCAGGGCAAGTGTGGCTGACCTTTTGTTCACCAACCACTGACCCCAGGGTGAATGCAAGAGGCTTGTGGAGGGAAAGTCTGTTTGTTTGGCTTCAGTCCCTGGTATTTAAATTGCATTCCCTAATCAAATGAAAAGGCTGTCCTCTCTATCAGGTTACAGAATCCATGGCAACATTTGGCCTTTTATATCCATAATGTTAGCCTTTTTGTTTGCATCTAAGTAGAGACACCTGGAGCAATGTTAACATTAACCGATTTAGCATTAATAGCTTCATTATATAAGAATTTCTGATCAGATAGCTGTTACTTTTGTTATATTGCTTCAGCTTGTATTGTTGTCATTTTTTATCTCCCTGCTTGGCAACCAGGCAATGATTTGCAAATTTTTTTTGTCTTGATTAATTAAGCAATATAATTATCAGTAACCGTGATGCAGTCTTTGCTCAACAAAGCTTCTGAGAGAAAACAATGGTAAGTCTGTTAGTATGAATGCATTCCACGCGTCCCAGATGCATGAGGATATTATGGACAATGAGGGGAAAGGCCGCCTGTGAGCGAGGACAAAGGGTGCCACGCAGACTCGACACACTGCACATACCGCCAGGGACATGCTGCGGGCTCCCTGGGACACAGACGCCTCGTTAGATTACAGCTAGTCAGCAGAGATTAATTCTCAGCCATTTGGTGCAATAATTTACCCATTCCCCAGTCTTTTAACTAGTGCTCCTCACTGTGGAAGTAAAGGCTTTGTACTCAGAAGGTTTATTTAACCTTGCCTACTTTTAGGAATCGCCACCAAAATCATTATTTTTGCTTAGAAATTGTATTGACGCAGCTGCTTGAAGTTGAGGAATATTCCTTTGGAGGAAGACAGAATTATTCACAAGTTCTACTAATTGTAGGTAGAGAGTCAAAGGCATTCTTTTAGCACCTGTATATTTCATCTGAATATAGTATGACTCTGATCTAAGTACATTTATTTTACTGGTCTCTGGGCAGCCATACTTCTCTAAGAATAATTTTAATCCTTTTTTAGGAGGGGGAAAAAAAAAACCTCATCAGTACACAAAAGTCCTGCTCATTGGATAGAGTCATGCATATTCAAATTGTACTTTCATTCACTCAGCCTCATTAATAGCGTATGTAATAATGTAGGGCTATTTGTAATACAGGCTCACAGGCAGCATTGCTTCCAAGTCCTTTGAAATTTAACATATTTCGCTTTTTCATTCCATACACCTCCCTTAAATATACAAATTATGTGCCTGGCAGAATCCGCCTCCTCTTAATAATACACAGCATTTGCGAAATGGTATGTTGAAGTGTGGGTGTGCTGTATGAGCACAGAAACCCCTCGTGTCTGAGAGGGTCTGTTCACTTCTTGAGCTTTTTATTGAACTTTTTAAAAAATAAATAAATAAATATATAAATAAACAAATCTATCAGTGTGTTCCATAACATGATTTCATTGTGAAATTATTTTCAAAGTAAGTTCATCTCTGTAAATATTGACACAGTAGTCTTTGGTCATGAAAAAGAAACGTACTGTTGTCAGATTGCTGGGGGCTTTTTATTTCTATTTTTATTACTAAGTCAGTAGTCAGGGAAGACTTGCATATAGAGCAGAGCATGAGGGCTTGAAAGGATTTGTTTAATTTTTTTAATTTGTTTTAATGTACAACTTATTATGCAGAAAAGGGGTTCATAAAACTTCCAAATCACAGTGAGAACCCGTGTTGCTTTTCTTCTTTCAGCAACTAAATACAATTTTGGTGTTCAAAACATTTGCTTTTATGAATTTGTGAAGATGGGTTTTAGTGTTTCTGTCATGTTTATCTCCAGGGACATTAGCAACTGGCTAGTGACTGTCCAGCCAGAGGGCAGACGTGCTAAAGCAGCGTTGACTGGGCACAGTTAAGACAAGAGAAGGCTTTGGGGAAGCTAAGAGTCCTGAAAAGCTAAGAGTCCTCCTTATCATCTCAACCAGTTTTATAAGTGAAAGACATGTTAATGTCCTCCAGACTCTCCTTACTTGGCCCTGGTAGATACAGGCAGGGGAGAAAAATGGATGATTCAGCCGTTTCTGAGAAGTACAGGCAGTAAAGAATACGAGGCTAGAGGATGGGACCCCAGAGTTCCAGTTCCTGTGCTGCTGCCGTGAGTGGGTACGGGTCTTGGGCAAGTCTCTTAATTTCTTTGGACTTTTATTTCCTCAGCTATAGCATACAGGTTGGGGACCAAGTTCTCTCTGCAGTCCTTATCAAGGATTCTAAGTGCCCCTCCGAGATGATGGGCCCTGTTTGATCCTCCTGTTCCTAGATGCCCATTCTTTCCCTAAGCTGCCCCAACTCACCAGGTTGCTGTCAAGGTGGTATTTGTCTCTCTTGCAGACTCAGAAACTACTATGAGTGTTTGAGCGTATGCGTGTGTGTGTGTGCGCACGCATTCTCCTCCCTCTTCAGGAAGACAACTAGCCCAGGACCTTCACCTGGAGCCAGTGCCCAGAAATGCTGGTTAAGGCTGATGCAGCAGAAATCACAAAAGCATTTTTGCATAAGTAAGATGAAGAATAGCCAGTATTGGCATCTCTGTTTGAAAGGAAATCTTTTACTAATGTGGCTTTATTATATATGGAGTATGTTTGGCTG
Source organism: Potos flavus (assembly GCA_028534135.1). NCBI lineage: Eukaryota > Metazoa > Chordata > Mammalia > Carnivora > Procyonidae > Potos > Potos flavus. The sequence goes on from CM052885.1 coordinate 82,366,930, forward strand.
CAACATGGTTATGGAAATTTCTTTTTATTTCATCTATACAATTTTCTTAAATATTTACCTCAACCCTAAGCAAATAACCTTCTTGAGATTAAAGCATATCCTTTAAAATATTCTGGGAAATTCTCAGGGAAAGTAAATTGTTAACTTTTGAATATGTGAAGAATCATTTATTCTAAAGGATAATTGAAAATGCTGAATAACCAGAATTTACTAAAAGACATTATTTTTTTAAGTAATCTCTACACCCTACATGGGGCTTGAGCTTACAACCCCGAGATCAAGCATTACATGCTCTACTGACTGAGTCAGCCAGACACCCTAAAAATATGTTATTAAATCTATTATTGCGATATATTGTTTTGGGAATTTGTTATTATTGTTACTGGAGTTCTTTTAGTAAAGGAATGACGTTGAGAACTTTGAGAAAGGCAGCCGTCATTTGCAGATGTTATATCAAAAACAAATTTCTTCTTTAATTCATTGCCACTCCTAATTAGAGGAATTCCCCGGATTCAAGGGATTTATATTATTTCTTTTGTCTGGTTTTTGAAAGACTATCTGAGTCACCCATAAGCAGTTGCCAAAGAATAATAAAGAACATTTATTTATAAGAGAAGCCCCAATACAGATGGAAAAAAATCTATAGCCTATTATTAACTCCTAGCTCCTGTTTTATCCTTTGCAACAATTTGGCTATTGAGAATTCTTTCTCCATTGATTTACCTCAGAAGTTGACCTTGTTTTCCCTCTTTTCAGTTGGCCTTTGATATATACAGCTTTCTCTCCTTTGCCTTAACCTCCCTCCCTCGGCAGCCAGAGCCAGCCTGTGTAAATTTATGCTGAGTGGCAAACAGTAGAGCCCGCTTTGTGTCAGAAACCAAGACCGTTCTCATCCTCCACCTCCGAGCTGCCTCAGTAGGAAGGGCGTCCTGGCCAAGAGACAGACTGTATTCTCCTGATTGTTCCATCAGGGTATCAGAAGCACACAGAACTCCTCTGTGACAAGGAAACAAGGCCCAGTTCCCACAGAATTCGAGAATTTCTCCTGAATGGTATATTTTCTGTACTATCCTTGATATCCATTAGTTTGTTTGTTGTTGTGGGGGTTTTGTTGTGTGATTTTCTTCATGCGTACATCCATCACAGCTGCATCTCACTGATTATGGACTGCTTCTAGTGTAAGTCATAGGAAGAAGTGTACTTATTGTTTTAAGGAATGTATTTTTAAATTGTCTTAAGTGTTGTGTTGCCAAAAATAGGAGGAAAGGGCTATTCTTTCTTATTTTTCTTATTTGTTGGTTGTCATTGTTGCCTGACTAGACAACTCTGAATAATTTTAGACTGAATAGCTCCTTGATTTTCCTCTTTGGAATTAAGATGCCCATTCCCCCCCACCCCGAGAGAACTGTCATAAGGGGGAACTGTCATTTTTTTTCATAATTAGTAAAACTAATAGTTTCATCCTTCTTTGCTCTTTTCTGAGTCTCCTCAAGTGTGACTTGAGGTGCTGGAGGTGCTGATCTCAAAATAGGTTTAGTCAATCTTTGCAGTTTTTATATGTCTATGTTGGCTATGGAGCCTTTTCTCAAACCCACCAAACAGAAGAATAGGTATAGCACCAGAAGCCTGCTCAGGATCCTAGGACCACACTGTCACCCTTTCATCCTGGCCTTTCGGGCATCTCCATGAAGCAAAAAGACAGATAGTCACAGCAGATCTCATTCTAGAAATGTGTAGGGGCTCAACAGATTTGGTTAATGTGCAGTGGTCAGAGCCTCAGAAGCTAGAGGCCTTTTCTTATTCATCCAGGCAATGTATCTGTTGAGGCTCTTTTGTGCCAGATACTGTGTCAAGGGTTGGTGGTCTCATGCTCCTGGAATCCCAGTTTTAGTAAGGGAGACACCAATAAATAAGTAAGTAAATGGTTGAACTAGAGACTTTTAGATAGGAGCTTTGGTGTTATAAAGAAAATAAAACAGAGTGATAGGATGGGCAAGAAGGAAACTGCTTTAATTCAGGTAGGGGGGATTCTAGTTTTCAGTCCAGCATGTAGGGAGCTTGGAAGTCATCACACCCATCCTAACTACATGAAAAAAACTGAACAAACTGAAAGTCAACAGCTCTTCTTTGAGCCATCAGAGAATTAAAGTCACAAGGAAAAACTGCCCCCCAAATCAGAGAGACAGGCAGATACAGACAATCATAACTTGCCATAGCAGAAACCCAGGAACAGAAACCCCTGGGGAACCAATAACAGGGTAGGAAAATGACAACTATAGTTGACCAATTGCTGGAGGCTCCATGTACACAAATTTGTGAGTTAGAGTCAAGAGGGGCCTGGTCTTTGGGAGACCCCCACACTTCTGTGTGTTTTCCCTCTAGGAGCCCTGCCACTTTCTCACAGTGAGGATTGGAGAGAAAAAAAAACCCTCATGCTTCAGCAGAGGAAGGGGAAAGAAGCCATTTTGAAATACACCTGGAGCGTTCTGTTCTTCTTAACCAGGCCTATCCTCAAGAGAAATTGTTTTACCAGAGCCTTTACCTGCTGGGGTTTTACCAGAACCTAGCCAACCTGGGTGAAAGGAAGCACCCAACTCAAGTTCCCTCTAGCTTTGCTGTCTCACCTAAGGGGGAAGTGGGGGGGACACAAAAAAACAAAACTGAGAAGCACTTGTGAAGGTCATAGCCCAGAGACCCAGGCTCACTAAAAGACTGAGATCTGATCATAGGTCTGTGGAACACTTCTCCCCCATACCTTATCACAACATCAAAAGGACTTTTATATAGTAACAACTGAAAGAACTGCACATCTAAGACCTTATTTAAGAGAGACAACAGGGGAGACAAAGGCAGGAGCATCCAAGGAGATTTTAGCCTTTGACAAGATCATTGACAACTTCAACAGACAATAAGCACAGCTTAACTCCAAGAGAGACATACATAAAACCTCACACTAAAGGCCTATTTATACCTCAGTTCCTTTTACATGATATATGATATTCAGCCTTTAGCAAAAAACTGCAAGGCATACTAAAAGTCAAAAAAAAAAAAAAAGCCAGTTTGAAGAGACAAAACAAACATCAGAATCAGACTCAAATTTGACAGAGATTTTGAAATTATCAGACCAGGAATTTAAAATAACTATGATTAATATGTCAAGGGTTATAATAGAAAAAGTAGACAGCATGCAAGAAGAGGCAACTAATGTAGCAGAGAGATGCAAACTCCCAAGAAAGAATTAAAAGTAAATGCTAGAAATAAAAAACACTGTAACAGAAATAAAGAATGCCTGTGATGGGCTCATCAATCAACTGGACAACTGAGGAAAGGAACTGTGAGCTTAAAGATAAGTCAGTAGAAACATTGAAACTGAAATGCAAAAGGAAAAAAGGATGAAAAAACCTGAACAGGGGCACCTGGGTGGCTCAGCCTGTTAAGTGTCTGCCTTTGGCTCAGATTATGATTCCAGGATCCTGGGATCGAGTCCTACATCAGGATCACTGCTCAGTGGGAAGCCTGCTTCTTCCTCTCCCCACCCCCCCACTTGTGCTGTCTCTCGCTGTCTCTCTCTCTCTCTCTCTCTCAAATAAATAAATAAAATCTTTAAAGAAAAAGAAAAGGCCTGAACAAAACATTTAAGACCTGTGGGACGATGGTAAAAGGTATACAACTAATGGAATACCAAGAGGAAAAGAAAGGAACAGAAAAATATTTGAAATTATAATTAAATATATATTTTAATATATAATTTTAATATACATGAGAATTTTTCAAATTAATGACAGATACCGAACCACAACTCCAGGAAGCATAGAAAATACCAAGTAGGATAAATACTAAAATATCTATACCTAGATATATCATATTCAAACTATGTGCTAGAAACTGAATGTTTGTGCCCCTGCCTGCCCCCAGAATTCATTTTTTGAAATGTAACCCCCAGTGTGATGGTATTTGGAGATAAGGCTTTTGGGATGTGATTAGGTTGTCAGAGTAAAGCCCTTAGGAATGGAATTAGTTATAAAAGAGGCCCTAGAGCACTCCCTTACCACTTCCTCCATTTGAGGACACAGAGACAGCCATCTATGAACCAGGAAGCAGGCTATCACCAGACACCAGGTCTCCTGACATCTTTAATCTTGGACTTTCCAAACTCCAGGACTGTGAGAAATAAATTTCTGTTGTTACAAGCTACCCAGTGTATGACATGTTGTTATAGCAGCCCGAACAGACTCAGAAATACCAAAAATCAAAAACAAAGGGAAAATCTTGAAAGAAACCAGAGTTTAAAAATAACTATAGAGGAGCAAGGGTAAGTATTAGAGTAGACTTCTCTTCAGAAATCATAAAAGCAAGAAGCAAGTGGATGAAAATAATTAAAGTGTTGAGAAAAAGAAACCCACCAACATAGTATGCTGTATCTTTCAAAAGTGAAAAAATAAAGATTTTCTCAGACAGACAAAACTTAGGAAATTTGTGGCCAGTAGACCTGCCTTGCAAGAAACGTTAAAATAAATTCATCAAAGAGAAGGAAACTTATACAGATCAGAAATATAGATCTACTTTTAAAAGGAAGAGCTTTAGATAAGAAATAAATGTAGGTAAATGAAATCTTTTATTTTTCTTATTCCTAATTGATCTAGCAGATAACAGTTTGTTCCAAATAATAATAGCAACCATGTATTCAGTGATCGAATAAGTAATGAATGAGAGCAATGTTATGAGGACGGAAGGAAAGAACAGGCGCTACTCTATTATAAGGTACTTGTACTACCTGTGGAGCAGGTAGTGCTATTTGAAAGAGGACTTGGATTAGTTACAAATATATATGTCAAACTCAAGAACAATCACCAAAAAAAGTAAAAATAAATAAATAAATAAGTTATCATGGAGATGCTAAGAAATGAAAAAAAACTGGAATTATATAAAATGCTCAATTAAAATCAAAGAAGGCAAGGGGAGCCTGGGTAGCTTGGTCAGTTAAATTTCCACCTCTTGGTTTCAGCTCAGGTCACGATCCCAGGGTTGTGAGATCAAGCCCCATGTCAGTCTCTGCTGGGTGCACAGCCTGCTTAAGACTCTCTCTCTCTCTCTCTCTCTCTCTTTTTTTTTCTCTCTCTCTCTCTCTCTTCCTCCCCACCCCCCCTGGCTCCTGCTCACATACACACTTTCTGTCTCAAAAAGAAAAAAAAAGAGAGAGAGAGAGAGAAGGCAGAAAAAGAATAGGCAACGACAAGAGGAACAATACCCTAACAGACCTGGTGGATAGTAATCTAACTATATCAAAATCATCACTTTACATGTCAACAGTCTAAATACACCAATTAAAAGAAAAAAACTGTCAGTGGATTAAAAAAAAAACTGTATGTTGTCTACAAGAAACCTACTTTAAGTTATAAAGGCACAGATATAAAAGTAAAGGGATGGTAAAAGATATCCTACAGTAACACAGGTAAGTAGAAAGCTGGACTAACTGAATCAATACCAGACAAAGCTGACTTCAGAGCAAGGAAAATGATCAGGCATGAAGAGGGGCATTATAGGTGGGCAGAGAAAGCTCCCCCAGGGAGTGATATTTACGCTTCCCCAGGAGGTGACCCCAAATGGAGCAGGAGAGGCAGCCCTCAAGGAGCATCAAGCAAAGAGGCCAGCAAGAGCGAAGGGCATGAGCTTCATAAGAATGAGGAAAGATGCCTACTGTGGCCAGAGTGGAGGGAGGGGGGCAAAGAGGAAGGCTGGGGGATCTGAGAGCTTCCGTGGCCCCAGGTGAAGACTCTGACCTTGATAAGCTTAGAAAGGCAGACAGTCTAACCACATTTTTCTCTGTAAAATAAAGATAAAGTGTCAGCCTCATGGAATTGTGGGAACTACATACTACTAGCCTGTGAGCACTGAGCTCAGAACCTGGCCCAGCAGAGGGAGCTTAGTAACAGTAGCCACAGCTATTGGGCTTATCATCAAAAATCAAATATTCCTTGGCTCTTCAACCCCTCTTTCTATGAGTCATTTGTTATTCTTTCTTAACATAGCCTCTTAATTAATTCCAAAATAGATCAATTAATTATGTATATTACTCTCATCTCAGTTACTAAGAATTATAGACTCCAAAGGCGTCAAAGGAGAATCCCTGATAGGCCCAGTTAATCCATCAGCCTACTTTCTTTTTTTTTTCTTTTTTTTTTT
>CM052885.1:82373612-82488412 GCA_028534135.1 Potos flavus
CCATATCTTCTTTATCCATTCGTCTGTTGAAGGGCATCTTGGCTCTTTCCACAGTTTGGGGATTATGGCCATTGCTGCTATGAACATTGGGGTACATGTGTCCCTTCTTTGTACTGCCTCTGCATCTTTGGGGTAGATACCCAGTAGTCATCAGCCTACTTTAAAAGACATTCATGGAGATGCCATGATTGTTCCCTAAGGGGACTTTCTCCCTATTTGGAAATTCTTTTTCTGTGTCTACCTCAGGCTCTGAAAAATAGAGTTTAAGTGTGTTTTCACTTATTTTTCAAGAAACTAGCCCAAATCCAGTGAGCCATTTTCTAGCTGGCCCCTCCTCAGAGAGCATCGCCCTGCTGGTGATCTTGTGGAGTTGTGCATTCCCAAAGGACACTGCCATGCCTTCCCCTCTCCACATCCGTGCATAAGAAAGGTCAGAACAGATGATCTTTAAGGGCTCTTCCATCTCTGCCATCTAGGATTCCAGGACCAGCTACCGTTTCTCCCTCTGGGAAGTTCACAACCCTGTAGTGTGAATTTATGAACTGAAGGAGTATATTTGGAAGGAGTTATACTCCAAGGAGTATATTGGAAGGAGTATAACTTTATGGGTAAAGTTATGCTTGAGATGTCAAAATGAGTGACAGATATAAATCAATTAAAAAATTGCATTGAAGTACAATAAATTTCCCACTGGAAAAAACAATAGAAGTTATATTATTTGCTAGAAAGACTGAGGAGTCCATAGACTGAAAATTTTATTAGAATTTTATAAAAAATAAAATATGTTAAATTCTAAGCACTCTCATGGGCTCTGTGGTTCCATAGGTCTTGTATGGATCAATTCTTGTTGGAGAATCCCTTATGAAAGCAATTCTGGCTTTGGAATAACTAGAGTCAAGCCTCTCCGGAGGAATGTAGTTGGTCAGGACAGGCTATTACATGGAAAGCCATCGCTGGCCAGCTCAGTCCCAATGGCTGTTCTTTAGTCTTTTCATTTACCTCTGAATGATAATGATGCTGCACACATTTCCCTAGATACCTATGGCAGAGCTTTCCAGTCCTCCCAAGTACGCAGTCCAGCCTCCCCTCCTGCCTTACTCCCTGTAGTGGCCCCATCTCTGACTTCTCACTGTGATAGAGCAAGTCCCTCAGCATCTGCGTGCAGCCTTTTGCCGTTTTCCAGCCACAGTCTTTCTCTTTATTGACCTGTAATACATATAACACCAACTGATGCTCAGCTAGATTGGCACCTCAAGGAATACATGGTGGGAACGCTGCCTTAGCAAAGAGAGCCAGTGCCACCTCACTGTTTCCTTCTTGTTTGATACCATCTGCCTGGAGTGCCCTTCTCTTCCCTCAGGTCTCTACTGATATCCACAGTCATGCCCACTTCCAGCACCAAGACTTCTGTGGCTTCTCTCTGCTAGCAGAGGACTCTCTGCAGCTCCAGAACATTATATCTATACCCAAACTAAAGCTTTTTTTTTTCTTTTCTTTTTTTTTTTTTTTGTCTTCTTGAATACATATTTTATCTCCCCTGCAAACTGCTTATGCATAAGGGTTCTGACATACTTACCTCTGTGTTCCTCTACATCCCTTATTGGGGCTTTGATCAAAGCAGGCAAATATGTAACTATTAAACTGATAAAATCTGAAATCTCTTCTCTTTTGACCTAGACAGATTCTATGTAGATTTCAAAATTTTCAGGCAAAATTTTAGAGTCCCTTATCTATTTTTCCCCAAAATGATCCTGTTATTAGAGAATGTATGTATACAATATAAAGATTAAAATATATGGAAATAGGGGCGCCTTGGTGGTTCAGTTGGTTAAGCTACTGCCTTTGACTCAGGTCATGATCCTGGAGTCGCAGGATGGAGTCCCACATCAGACTCCCTGCTCATCAGGGAGTCTGCTTCTCCCTCTGACCCTCCACTTCTCGTGCTTTCTCTCTCTCTCTCTCTCAAAATAAATAAATAAATAAAATACATGGAAATAAATATCCTCTTTCTCAGAAGCATATCTTATATTTCTCTTGAAGTTTTTACCCTTATCTCAATATTATGTGGTTTTTCTACCTTGTCTCATTAGGACAGTACTTTTTGCAACCCACTTTAGGGATTAACATAGCATTGGAATGTTTCAGCCACTCTGTCAGGAGAGTAGGGCATACCACATCTCTCCTGGGCTCCAGATACATCCATGTATATAAGTGTAGTAAGTTACCAAGGGGACATGGTTTCTTGGCAGCCAAACCAAGTCCAGAATTTGAATCCCAGTAGTCTCAACCTCTTTAAGAGTAGAAAGGTGTTCATTTTCACATTCACCTGAGTATGTGGATGCTTATTCATGAAAAGCTGTTTACATTTGTGTGGTTCTCTGTACATATCCTGTGTACACTTTATGGCCATACATGTGGAGTCCAACAGAAACTTGAATGCTGGATCTTTGTGCTGTCACCCACCTCTTGCTTGATAAAGGTAGTGCCAAAAAGCTGGGTGCAGAAATCCTAGTCATATATTTGCTATGAACACACGGTTTTTATTTTTTATTATTTTTATTTTTTTAAAAGATTTTATTTATTTATCTGACAGAGAGGAGAGAGATCACAAGTAGGCAGAGAGGCAGGCAGAGAGAGAAGGGGAAGCAGGCTCCCTGCTGAGTGGAGAGCCTGATGCGGGGCTCGATCGCAGAGACCCTGAGATCATGACCTGAGCCGAAAGCAGAGGCTTTAACCCACTGAGCCACCCAGGCACCCCAACACATGGTTTTTAAAAGGGATGCATAACTGAACCAACTGGGTAAGTCAAGACACCTGTACTCTGCATAAGTCAAGACACCTGTACTCTGCATTTATTGCTTTCAGTGTGACCTGGATCCCAGGAGACCTGTACGTGGCAGTGTTCCGTTTCTGGAAACTGGAGGTTATCCGTGAGGAACTTGAACAGAGCTTAGCTGTTCATTACCTTGCTTTGGAGCATCCAGATGTCTTGACTGAGTCCATGAAAGATTAATTCCCACAAATCAAGTGGAGGTTTCAGCTAGCTTTCTGTGTCCCAAGGATTCACCTCTGTCCTGGCTCCCACAGCTGGATGCCTCCTCGTTGCTGGCACACTAAGCAATGTTGCAGCATGAACTTCAGTGCTGTCCCTCCTCTGCAAAGAACTTTCTCTGCTTTCATGCTATCTGGCCGAGAGAACCTAGGTGTGACAATGTCCTGGCCTGCACCCAGGCCTGATAAGGAGAAAACTATTTGGGCTGCACTTTCTAGGTTTGTGCTTCCTTCTCAGATGTGCTTCCTTTAGTGATTGGGGGCTCCACGTGTGCCTCCTAACTTGCAACTGGTGAGGAAATCTTGCTAATCTCAGGCTCTGGTCATCATGCTAGGAGAGGCCAGTTATGAGTCATCCGGGAACTTTAGTTTGTTGTGAACACACATGCTCAACAGGGATGAAATACTGAGTTAAGGTTCTGATTATTAATTGTATTAGCCTTTCTCCTAAGAACCAACTTTTTGTCTTGGTTGTCTCTATGGTGTATTTGTTTCTATTTCATTAAAGCCTACTTTTGTCTTTACTATTTCTTGCCTTCTAGTTTCTTTCGAGTTTATTTTATTCTTTTGGATTTTAAATATTTCTTGAGATGGATGTGTGTGTCATTAAGTTGCAGCTTTTATTCCTTGCTAATAAGAGCATTTAATCCCGCATATTCCTTCTCAGTACTGCTTCAGCATCTAATATCCACCCTTTCATGACTATTTAGCTTAACGTATTTTTAAATAAGTATTTTTGTTGACCCCTGAGTTATTTAGAAGTATGTTTCTTAATTTCTAATCTTAGAGATTTGTGCTAGTTATCCTTTTGTTGTGAATTTTTAACTTAATAGCTCTTTGGGCACAGAATGAGGATTGTATGATTTCAGCCCCTTGAAATTTTCAGAGACTTGCTTTATGACCTAGAATAGGACTTAGCAAACTTTTTCTGTGAAGAACCAGGTAGTAAACCTTCTAGGCTTTGTGGCCCATGCAGTGTCTGTCACAGCTACTCAGTTCTTTTCTGTGTGAAAACAGGTATAAGCAGTATGTAGGTGAAGGTTTGTGACTCCGTTCCAGCAATACTTTAGTTTTTGATTGATTTTGAATTTCGTATAATTATTACATGTCACAAAATATTTTTTTCAACAATTTAAAAAAAGTAAAAACCATTCTCAGCTTACAAGCCATACAGAAAAGTCACCAGGCTTGGAATCAGAACCCATAGGCTCTACTTGTGGATCCTTGGCCTAGAGTATGGTCAATTTTTTAAAAATATTCTATGCATGCTTGAAAAGAATGTGTCTTCTACAATTGGGTGAAATATTTTGTATGGTATCCATCAGGATGAGTTTGTTATGTTGTTCAAATCTTTTCTATTCTTATTTTTTAAAATATTTTTAATATAACATTAATCAAGAAAAGGGCACAAATTTAAGTGTACAGCTTGATGATGTTTTCAAAGCAAATGATTTAATGCTTCCCAGATGTAAACATAGGATATTGCCAGCTGCCAGAAATCTCCCTACACTCCCTCCCAATCACTAATCCCCCAAAAAGGTGGTCACTGTTCTGACGTCTGTCATTGTTGATTAGTTTTACCTGCTTTTGAACTTTCTGAGAATGGAACTACATAGTGTGAACTTCTTTGTGTTTGTTTCCCTCACTCAGCGTAACATTTGGGTCATTCCCATGATGTTACATGTAGTTGTGGTTTGTTCATTTCATTACTGTGGAATTTTCTGTTGGTTGAATGTACCACAAATTTTTCATTCATTCTCCTATTGATAGACATTGAGGATATGTCCAGTTTGGTGAATATATGTGACTTGCCTTTTCACTTTCATTATGAGCAGAATGTTTTACATTTTTATTAAGTCCAATTAATTTTGTTTCTTTTATGACTGGTGCCTTTTATACCCTAAGAAATCCTTGCCTAACCCGAAATTGTGAAGATTTTCTCGTATGTTTTCTTCTGGAAACCTTGTGGTTTTAGCTTTACTGTTTTTTTAAAGATTTTATTTATTTATTTGACAGAGAGAGAGCACAAGAAGGGGGAGCAGCAGGCACAGGGAGAGGGAGAAGTAGACTCCCCGTGGAGCAGGGAGCCTGATGTTGGGCTCTATCCCAGGACCCTGGGATCATGACCTGAGCCAAAGGTAGACACTTAACCAACTGAGCCATCCAGGTGCCCCTTAGCTTCACTATTTTGATCTATAATCCACCTAAATTTTTGTGTTTGGTATGAGGTAGAGGCCAAAGTTCACTTTTAAAAATAGCTATCTGCTTGTTTCAGTGCCTTTTTTGAAACAGACTTTCCTTTCCCTATCAAATTGATGTGCTCCTTTATTGCAAATCACATGAATCTATTCTTGGGCCATGTATTCTGTTCTGCTGATATATTTGTTTGTCCTGGTACCAACATTATGATATATTAATTATTGTAGTTTTATAGTATGCCTTGAAATTATGTAATATTAATCTTACTGCCTTGGCTAACTTAAGTTTCTTCATTTTAATATAAATTTAGAATGAGCTTATCTATATCTATAAAAACAGCTTGGTAGAATTTTGATTTGGTTTGTGCTGAATCTATTGCTCCATTTTAGCAGACTTGATATCTTAACAGTATGGAAACTTCCTATCCATGAACATTGTACATCTTTACATTTTTTAGGTTGTCTCTAATTTACCTCAGTCATATTTGGTAGTGTGTGTGTGTGTGTCTTGTCAAATTTATTCCTAGGCATTTGATGTTTTTGATGTTATTATGAACAGTATTTGTAAATGTCATTTTCCAATTGTTGGTGGCTAACATTCAGAAGTATAATTGATTTGGAGGGTATATTGTATCCTGTGACCTTTCAAAATCCAGTTAGTTCTAGTTAAATTCTTTTGGATTTCTCATGTACATAATCACGTTATCTGTAAATAAAAATAACTTTACTTGTTTCTGATCTTTATGTTCCTTTCTTTTTACTTCCTTTCTTTTATTTTCTTTATTGTAATGACTAGGACCTTCAAATATGTTGAATAGAAAAGGTGACATAGATCTTGCCTTTTCAGATCTTAGGTGGAAAACATTTATTATTTCACCGTTAATTATGTTACGATTTTTTTTCCTTTAAGAGTTCATCAAATTGAGGAAGTTCTCGTCTATTCCCGGCTTGCTGGGAATTTCTTTTAATCATGAATGAGAGTGGAATTTTGCGTGTGCTTTTTCTGTATCTATCAAGAAGGTCATATGGTTCTTCTTCTTTATTTCATTAATGTAGTAAATTGTACTAGTCGATTTATGATTGTTAGACCAACCTTGGTTTTTTATGCAAAATATCATTTGATCAAGATAGAGTGTCTTTTATATATATTGCTGTATTTAATTTGCCATAAATTTGTAAGGGATTTTTACATCTTTGTTGAGGGATGTTAGTTCATAGATTTCTTATCCCAGCTCCTCATGTCTGCTCCTTTGGGCAGAGATAGTCTTCTGTTTACCATTGTATCCCCAGCCCCTCTCCCAGTGCCAATCACAGAAGAGGTATTCCACAAATAGATAATCTTTGACACAAGTTAAAAGACCTATGCTGGAGACCTGCATTTATTAAATTATTTAAATTATTTAAAATAACAATTTCACCCATTCAGCCAGTATTTGCATTCCAACCATGTGCCGGGTATAGTGGAGGTTCTCTCCACCATCTCGTTGGGGGTTTCTCTCCACCATCTCCAGCAACTCCTCCTTAGTCTTCTTTGCTAATTCTTCCTCATGTCTCCAACCTCTAAACATTGGAGGGCCACAGGATTAGTCCTTGAACCTCTTTTCTTGCTTATCTTATCATCCAGTCTCATGGCTGTAAACACCATCTATAAATAACTCTTATGAATCTCCAACTGGAGGTTCTCGTTGACTTCCAGCCTGATCTGTCCACTGCCACCCCCATACATCAACACCGATATCTAATCGGCATCTCACACTTAGCATGTTTAAAATTGAACTAGTGACCCTCCCTTTTGGTCTTCTCCACTTCAGGAAAAGGTGGCTCCAGACTTCCAGTTGCTGGGCATAAACCATGGCATCATCCTTGATGCCTCTTTTTCTCTCTCTCTCTCACTTGATTAGTAATCCTCAGCAAATCCTGTCTGCCTTCAAACTATATCCAGAAACCTACCACGTCTCACCACTTCCGCTGCCATTCTGATCCAAGCTATCATCATTTCTTGCCTGGATCATTCACCAGTTCCCTAACTGGTTTCCATAATGCTTACTTTTTGCAGTTTTCCCAACACAACAGCCGGAACATACCTTTAAAATGTAGGTGAGATCAGATCTCCAACTTCTCTAAACCCTCTAGAAGGCTTTAATCTTGCTCAGAGCAGAAATCCAGAATCCTTTAAGGCCATTCTTATTACCTGTCCCAACTTTATTGCCTTCTGTTCTTTTTCTTGCTCACTCAACTCCAGCCTCTCTGGCTTGCTTGCTGTTTCTTAACCATAGCAGTTCCACTCCCACCACAGGGCTGGGTATTTGCTGTTCTTTGGCCTGGAATGCTCTTCCATCAGAGGTCCTCATAAGATGAGGTTCATTCCTTCACTCCTGTCAAGCTTTTACTGAAATGTCATCTCCTTGAAGCCCTCCCTGGTCATGTGTTCTAAAATTGGAGGACTTCCCCCCTCAGAAAGAGTCCTATTGCTCCTCCTTGCTTTATTTTTCACCTTAGTGCTTTTACTACCTAATATTTTATGTATTTATACTGTTTATTCTTTCACACCTCCAATAAATTGTAAGCTCAATGAAATAAGGAATTTCATTATTCACTGCTGTGTCCCCAGTGAATAGAACAATGTCTTTCACATAATAAATATTTTTGAATAAATGAATAAACAAGTGAGAGAGTGAATAAATACAAGAGTTACAAGGCAGACCCAGTCCTTGACCTCATGGAGCTGACAATCTCCATATTAATAAATGGAGTCAATGAATTTCTAATGGAGGAAAAAAAAAGTGAGAATGAGAAAAGACAGGCACCAGAACTTTGTGGCTTGCCCGGTAGTAAAAGTGGGTCCAATGAAGGAAAGCTAGCCTCTAAAAAGGAAGTAAAAAGAAATGAGGATAACACAATTATCTTAGAAGCAGAGGAAGGAAGATTCAGGAATGAGGACGATAAGTAGGACCTTGTAGCTGTTAACATGATAGTCATCATCCCCTTTACGAGTCAGTACACATCAGGATCCATGCAGAAACATTGCCAATTCCAAACTGGTTTCAGAAGGATGCAAGGCTAGGAGGTGTACAGTGAGACACAGCTGTATATTGTGCATAATCCACACAATGTAGGCACTTAGAAAGAATAATGATATTTCTGTAAATGGCAACACAAGGGAGAAAAAGAATAACCTGGTGATAATTGTCATGAGAAGTTTTGCTGAAGAGTTCACAGTAGAGGAGTATTGTGGAGCAGACCTATGTTGCTCGATTTGAAAGCCTTTGACCCGTGTCCTGCTAAGGTTAGCAACATCTCTGTGGGTGACCGTCTGTATGGTCATGACAGGTCTGAGACATCACCAGCTGTTCTCATGTCTTTGGTTTGACTTTTACTGGTTTTGGAAAAGTTAGTGTTTTTCTGTTTTCAATCAATAGGTTCCGTTTTTTGGGCCTCTGTTTGATGGAGCCATAGTGAGTGGAAAGCTACTGCCAAGCCTTATATGTGCCACGTGCATCAATGCCAGCAGGGCCGTGAAGTGCCTCATCCCACTCTACCAGAGCTTGTATCTTTTTGCTTTGAATATGTAAGCTATTAACCATCCTAGAATCCTGATTCCCAGCAGTTTGTCACGAGAGGTGAGTATTCACTGGGTTGAAGAGGGAAGAGAAAACATTTTTTCAGTGCGTGTTGAAAATAACATTGTGTGATCTTTATACCATCTGTTAATTTATACTAAATATAATAATATTGTGCTTCACCAAACTCTAGAAGAGTTTATTTTCGTATTGTAGTCACATAAGTCTGTGCTAAGAAGCTGTGACCATCAAGAGCGGCTCATCCCTTCTCGGTGTCTTGCTTGAGGTTGGGTTCCCTGCTGCCCATCGCTGTGGGTTGCAGTCTATTGCGTGTAGAAGGTGGGATGCTGAGGAAACTGTAGTGGGGTCACCCAGAGTGCCTACCCAAAACCAACAGCAAACAAAATGACTCTACTCAATCAAAGAATGGGACAAATGCCACCGGAAGTTCGAATGGCTTCCTAGGAAGTCAGAGGAGGGGGCGATTGCATCTGGCAAGGGGGACAGGGAAAGGCACCGTCAGTGAAGTTGCATTGGAACTCGTGAGAATGGCTAAAAGTCCTTTTGTAATTTTTCCCAAATCTTCACCAACCCTTGATCCTCTCTCTAAAACCAGAAGAAATTTCACTTTTGTAATTTTTTCTCAGACATAGTTGGCATGCTTTAATCTTTAAGTCCAGGCATAATGTCTGAGTATAAGAAAAAGAGATTAAGGTAACTTCATAGAATTGCTGCAAAAGGCATCTGACCTCCTAGTAAAACTTAGAATCTCTTTGTTTCTAATTAGTATTGATAATGAGTATAAACATGTTGTGTTTGACCTCTCTCTATACTTCTCCCACTCTAACTGTAAGTGATGTGTTGCTGAAGGGTGGGGGTGAGGGTGGGTGAGAAATCTCATGTGTGAATAGATACAGTTCATGAAAAATACCTTTCATTAAAATCCTGGTCACTGCATTGACTAATATTCTGTCCTTAGATTAAAAAAAAAAATACATATGCCATGTGGCAACTTGGAATTATCATAGAAATTAGTAGTAGAAAAGAGCTATTAGGTCCCATCTGGTCCCTCCCTGGGGGCCAGGGCAGCATTATTCCCTTCTGCGTGCTCCCTTGCGCTTTGTCCAGGCCGGTGGTGCATGTTTGGGAGATGGCATTCTTCGAAGTGATGTCCACGGCACTCTAGACTTAGAGCTGGTGTCAATTCAGCCTTCAGCATGGGGGTTTTTATTTCACAAATGCTTGAAAGAGGTTCTTGGCAGAAATGAAAAAGACCTATTCACCGATTGGCTTGTCAGTTTGCATGTCAACTAGGATGAGCTGGACACTCATCAGTCAAGTATGTTGGACCAAGGCAAGGAAAAATCATCTGCAAACAAGAAAATTCTGCTTTCTAGAAGTCCATTGTGATTTTTGTCACGTCACCTTCCCCACTTATCAAACTTCTCATTACAAAATACATGCTTTGTTATTTTGTTCAACACTGCTTTCTCAAATAAGAATGAATATAGCACCAGAATAATCAGGTTCAGAGAAAACAATATTGTTACAAGTTCAAAGGATAAGATTCAGCGTCACTTGAAAACTTTTCGACGAACCACATTAGACTGATGTGGATGGCAGCCAGGGCTGCTGATGCTAATGTGGGTGAGTAAATGCTGTAGTCTCCAGTGACTCATAAAATAGCCAAATTGACATCTCAGAATACAACTTGGTATAGAAATTAAGAAAGGGAAAGTAACAAAACCTATCATGTCGATATTATAAAAATTTAAGTATTTTTCTTTTATACCTTGAGAAGAGTCAATGTATGCTGTTCAAATAAATTACTTAAAACAAAAAATAAAATACTATCTTTAATTTTTATAAAGATGTAATCAATAGGGAAAACTTTGCAATCTCTGAACTACTCTATTATTTAATTTCTGCCTGCAAAAGTGCTAAAATACATGCCAGAAACCAAAAGTATAATAAGAAGAAAAGTTGAGAAAAGTAGAAAAAACAAAAGAAAAAGGAGGGGTTTTTTTGTATTTTTGTTCTTTAAAACATTACTAATTACTAATTTTTACACTTTTTAAATAATTGTGTAGCAGCTGTGATGTCTGGAATTTGCTCCTTCATTGAGATAAGCCTTAGATCTGAATTTTGAAAAGCCCTGAATAACCTAACACATCCTAATCACAGGTGTCTCCTTGCATTCTCATTTAGCAAACAGTGTGGACCGCCAAGCCCAGCACCAGGAGCTTGAGGTACACATGGGAGCAAGGCAAACAGGGTTTTTGCCCCACACTTCAGAGAAGACACACAAACTAATAACATTGTATAAAGCAACTAAATAGAGGGTGTGGGTAAAACAAGGCCAAGGAAAAGTCTCTCTGCAGAGAAAGCACATAGGCTGAGGTTGGAGGGGTGACAGGGAAGCTGTCCCCAGGGAGGAGGGATGGCATTCCAGGCTGCAGGCACCACAGCAGGCACAGGAGTCCGAGTGTCCTCAAGTGGGAAAGTTGGGCTTTTTAGCATTTAATGCATGGTCAGGCCCATCAGGGTACAGACAGATGCAAGACCAAGCTTGCAGCAGAGGTGATTTTGGGTGAAGCCAAGCTTTCCCAACCCTGTCACCTCATAACCCTGTCACCCACCTTGAAAGTTCTAAAATTAGCCCAGTGTCAAGGCTGCCTGATGCCAGGGGCAACCACTGCAAGCCCCTGTAGGTCCACCCAAGGGCTGAGAAGATTAGCAGTACTTTGGACTCATCTAAAACCAGGGCTGGGACCAAGAGGTCCCAGAAGAAAATGAAAATATGGGGCCCCTTGTTCAAAAAGCAAGGAAAGTGCCTTTAAACATGCTACAGTATGAAGTTTTTTCCATTCTTTTGGGCTTTTTCTCTCAACTTGTGATAGTGTTCTTTATTTGCTATTTAATGTCACTTTAAGTCAAGAAATATTAAAAATTTAGATTATTAGCATTAGTTTTATCAGTCTTTATGTTGTTTAATAGGCAAATATAAAAGCACTTAACTCATATATGGAATCACCACAATGACATAGCTCATATTTTGTAACTCCTACATGGATATATTCTGTTCTTAACAGTGAAAACACCGCACAAACTAATTTTTATCTTATTCTTCATATGCACATATTGTACCAGCACTCTTCCTTCAGTTCACTGATGAGTAAGGAAGGACTGACAGGAAAAGGAACTGTGAGTCCCCTGTTTTTCCCTCTCCTTCTCTGTCATCATTTTCAGAGTAAGTTGGTGGCTAACACAGGGAAGTAACACAATTAAGGATATATAGAATTTCTTGGTTATTCTTGTTTCTTAGGACAACACTGCTTTCTTTTTGTGCTCAAAGCAAGTTCTGGTTCAGGTGGAGAGTATGGCCTCTCAGGATAGTCTGCTTCCCTGCCTACTCAGTCTTGTGGTAACACACTTCCCGGTGTGTTCTCTCTGAGTCTCTCTGACCTTCCAGGCATTGTGGCTCCACCATAGTCCTGTTCCTAGGGCGATGCTTAAGGCTTATGTGCAAGGAACCAGCAGAGCACATGTTATTTGCATTTCCTCTACCCATGTGCATGCTCCATTGTCTCATCAGACTTCAAGTGCAAGACACAAGATCAAAGATAAAATTATTAAGAACGTCAAGAGACCAACAGCAGAGTCTTAAACCAAGTACGGCCCATTGCAAGCACTGTGCAGCTGCTCAGGTCACATGCCCATGAAGCCCTCCCTGGAACCTATTCCAAACCTTCCCTCCACCCCCAGTATGAGCTTTTCCCCCATGAAATTTATTAGATTTCTTTCCCTTCCTAAAGCCTGACAGTATATCCCCCGGCAACATTTTATTGGCATATGAACCAAGACCCAATAAGGAATGAAGCAGCTTGCATGCATGGCCCTAGAAGACACAATTCATATAAGAGACCACATTTCTGAGAAAGCATTGCTATTACCTGTTGCCCTGAGATATTAGGTATAGTAATGAATGCTGACAAAGAATGGAAAATTTCTTTGTCGACACCAGCCATTATATGGGCAACCTTGTGTCCCCATTTTCTTTCTAATATTAAGGTCACATTGTTAAATAGAACATTGCCAAACTGTTCATGGCATCCAAATGTCACTCAGGTATCAGAATGACTATTGTATGAACAAAGGACACTTTGTTTAGTTCAAACCTTCTTTCAATCCTTTAGAGAGGAAGTAGTCGTTCTTTTGTATTGACCATAGATAGGCAACCATTGAGCCTGATGACAAATGAAGAAAAGAGCCAAAGGAGTTAGTTTGCATCTCTTGTGCCCTCCCCACCTAATGACTGACACTTCAGTGCCCTAAAATAGTGTGAGTTGCAATTCAGCATTTAACTAGGAGTAAAAATGTGACCAGTAAACATATCAAGTTCGTTCAGTAATATTCAAGAAAATACAACATTTCTTATGAAACAGAGGAGTGGGCATGTTGTTAGAATGGATTTACCTCTCTGCGATCTTTTCGAGCAGTAAATCCAACTTAGAATCAATATCAAAGGAGTTCTTGTTTGGGGTACCTACCCTTGGCTAAATGATCAAACAGTTAGAACTGTGTGATGAAGGCTTACAGAAGACTGAAGAATATACCATTGTCGTACATGATCAAAAAAAAATTGAATGCAGTAGGGATGTGTTTGGAAAGCACCCTCAGTAACAGTTTAGTCCAGCCCCTTTGTCCTTCCTGGGTTTTCTGGTAACTTCCTCAGCAGGCTAAATCAAATCTGTCAAGTGGAGCCCTTGTCCCGTGGCCGCTGCTCTTCTGAGTGACGAGGGCCAACTCACCTGCCATCTGCTTTTTCTATCCCTCATGGGCAATCAGGGGGCCAGTCCCATGCCTAGAGTGTTATAAATGGGAAGCTTGCCACATGTTATGTTTACAGTTCCCAAGCCAACTAAAGATTCCAAAATCAAACCATGCTCGGCTGGTGGAAGTTCCTCAGATCGTCAGAGCCAGGGCTCTCTCATTCTCCTCCTCAGCTAACTTGTTTCAGGGAAAAGTTTGCCACATGACATGCAGCATGCCCGTTAGGAGGAGCTCACCCTGAATCAAACAGATGGTGGCTTTTTAAAATCAATGTCCACTTCAATAGAACAATAGCCACAGTGGTATTTGCCATCTCTCCTCTCTGGAACTATCAGCATTCGATGGAGAGAACTGGGCTGCCTAAGGAAAAATAATTTTGTACCTCTTTCTTAAGTGAAATTTAGTTTCATTTTCAATTAATGGATATAGTTGATAATACTCTGGCTTCTCTCTAGACTCACGACTTCCTAATACCATTGCTAAGTTCTGGTCTCAATTTATACACCTTCAAAAGTGGCCTCTCTCCCTAAAGCTGTAACAATTCTGTTTCTAACTTTTCCGGTAGGATCTTTGGCTCATTTTCCTGGGAAGATCTTTAATTTCCTCCATTTGGTTCTATACGCTTAAGACAAGTATATGAAAGGAGTCAGAAAGTACCATCTAGTATATTTTGCTACGCAGAACGAGTATGCATTTGTCAACATTTGCTGAGTCCCTGCCTTGTGCTAGGCACTGTCCTAGCTCCTGGGAGTAAAAATATGAATAAGATATTCCAAGTGACAGGACAGTGTTTGCTCATGGACCAAGCTCTAAAAATGCACATCACATTTGAGAACCACAGAAGCTTCCACACGGCAGAGAGGAAGCACGCGCGCACACACACACACACACACACACACACACACACACACACACGGTGAGGATGGAGGTGATGGAGGCATTAAAGGGGCAGTGGGAGGAGTTCTGAGAGAAGGGGAGGGACTGATCTAAGGCAATGGCAGGAGGATGGATTGGATCCCTGAGTAAAACTGGTAGACTGATTCAGCATGGGGCCTGCTAGATTTGCTGGGGTGTGGAGGGTCATGAGAAGGCAGTCAGGGACAGACCTCGCCAGAGCATCATGTTTGAGGAGTAGACTTAGAGAAGGAGGTGGAGGTAGAGAGAGAGGCAGAGGAGAGGAGAGAATAGTGTCACAGAAAATCGAGGAGCAGAGAAATGAAGGGTTACCTTCAGCAGAGTGGTTAAGCAGGACACACCCTCCTGAGGGGTCTTATCCACAGCTGATTTTAGCAATCTCATGTCTTCACCTGGAGCACTGAGTATAATAGGACCTAGCACTGAATTACCTCAAGGAAAGAAGCAAACATATCAGATAATAAGCTCCGAAAAAAAGAAGACACTCCTGGGTGTCTTCTCTTGCCTCTCTGCGATCTTTTTGAACAGTAAATCCAACTTAGAATCAATATCAAAGGAGTTCTTGTTCTAAGAGGTGTCTTAGAATGGAAGTGCTTGAGAATGGGAAATACATGGGAGGGGGCCAGATTTAAAAGCAGCCGGCAGAATGGAGCCATGCTCCAGACGGGAGGGCATGGACAGTGCTTTCCCAAGCCACACTTCTACACAGGCCCAAAGGCAAAATGTCACTGTGACAGGGATTTGCACCACCCGGTATCAGCTCCACCGTACATTCTACTAAAGGCAACAAGCGTTTGATCAATTTTGGGCAGGCAAACAATATCCTCTTCTCAGAAGACAGAGGAAGCAAAGGAGGGGACCTATTGTTTTAGATCTATCCCTTAGCAGTTTGAAAGATGGAACTTGTGACTTTGCTGCAAAAGGTAATGACTTTGTACTAGGTCTCATGTAAGAACGGGAGGAGAGCAAGTAGACCTGTACCTTGACACTTGGGAAGCACGTTTCAGAAAGTAGAATTCAGATCAAGGAATGGCACATTCCCATGGGTTGGTCGAGACTATAAAAGGGAATAAGAAATGAGAGATTTTTTTTATTATAAAGTTTAAACTGTCTCTGAGAGAGAAGGGGAGGCAAGGAAGAGCAGCCAGTGTAACTGCCCGGCGTGGGTTCCAATGAGTGAATATTTAACACAGGTGCATCAAGACTGAAAGAGGAGTTCCACGCCGCCCTGACAGAAGCCTGCCATGTTAACGTTTACCTCACTTGTCCTCCATCTTCTTCATATGGGAAGGGACAGAAAAGTGTCTGAAAAGTATCTGAATGAAAACTCAAATCACTGAGAACACAGTAAAGAGGGGAAAAAAGGAAAAAAGAACTGGGCCCTAAAAGTAAGGTCCAGCCTTTAAGGCCAGTATATGTCTAATTGTAGAACAAATTTCCAACGGGTCTCAGATCCATGAGAACTATTTTAATTTTTTAGAAATCAAGTAAAATAAAGGATGCACCCACAACTGAAAACAAGAAAATATTTTCCTTATTTTCAGATAGGACTATAAGGATGAATTTTGGAATGTTGCATGGGCCCTTGGAAAATTATTAGACTAGATTATTAAATAGGTTGTGAGCCTTCAGAAAAGAATGAGTGTACAAAGAACAAAATATCTCAAACACACTCATTGTGTTTAATAAAATTATTTTCAGAGATTAGAGAAAGCATTTATTTATTTATTTATTTTAAGATTTTATTTATTTGAGAGAGACAAAGATAGAGCACAAGTCGGAAGGAGAAGGAGAAGCAGACTCCCCACTTGAGCAGGGAGCTTGACACAGGGCTCAGTCTCAAGACCCTGAGATCATGACCTCACCTGCCGAAGTCAGACACTTAACAGACCAAGCCACCCGGGGGCCCCTAGGGAAAGCTTTTAAATATAAAATACTAATTTTGGTAAAACACAAGATAAAGTTATCATAGTCATTTGGCAAATAGGAGAGAGAAGTCTGGGCCTGGGGAGTTGGGTGACTTTACTCTGGTCAAACATACAATGCATTAATTCATGGTCCGCCAGTCGACTGGGGCCTTTGTGTCTCTGGTACTTCGTGGGCACCATGACTTTGCCCAACCCCTCCACCATGCAACAACTTTTTTATCAGCGACTCTCACAGAGGTCTAGAACATGTTTATCAAAATACCATTTGTCAGAAAGCTAAGAGGGTTAAGTCAGTCGACACAAGGCAAAATCAGAAACTAGGATTACGTCAGCAGATGAGACTTGGAGACCCAAACCAAGAAGGTGAGATTAGCAGGGTAGACTAATGCCATGCGCCTAGGTTTAGATGATCAGCTGTGTGAGTACAGGATGGGGATAATGGGGCATGACAGCAGTCCCTGGGAAATGTCTAAGGATTCTGGTTAAGCACAGACTTGAGAGAGACCAGAGGTGAGGCAGCGGCCTACCAGTGTTCTCTCAGATCACAGCCTGAGGCACCTGAGGTCCGGGTCACAGAAACAAAGGCATGGCGCCTCTACTCCTGCTGCCTCAGACTGCACTGTGAACGTGGTGCTGCTCCGGGGCCCACACTGTCAGGAGAGACCTTGACCAGCCTGGAGCATGTCCACATAGATTGTGACCACACACCTAGAGGTCTCAGGGAGCCACTAAAACCAAGAAGGAGTTGTTTCAGGAGCGTGGGGTTTTTTTAAAAAAGGAGACGGTGCTACAGAACTGGGACCAATAAACAGAGGCAACCAGGAAGCAGCTTTTAGCTTAAATCAAAGCCAATGTTCAAAAACCAGAGCCGACAAACCAGCTGCCTGCAGGCTGAATCCAGCCCCCAGATGGGTTTTGTTTGAACTGCAGTTGGCCTCCAAGATTGAGTTTGTCAGCCTCATTGAAAAATCGGGAGACTCTGCATTTTCAGAAATCTAAGATTCTGACTTCTCTTCAAGAATCAGAGCTTCTGACCCCACTGGGCCCCCTTTCTTGCTGGCAGCAATCAGCCTCCTTAGAGGCTGTGTGCTCACCCGTCGGCATAGCTCGCCGGGTCCACGTGTGGCCCAGCGCGGAGGCCTGGCGCCAGGCAGCACCGTCACAGCACCACCCCCCCCAACCCCAGCTGGTCTCCCTCTTCAGCATGGTGAGAGAGTTAATGGGCCAAGCAGGTAACACTGTGCCTCGTCTTTGGTGAGGAATCCGTAACTGTCACCCTGGTGATTTTTATTACATCACCAGCTTGGAGTTTTAAACCTCTATTGTCAGAACTGGAACCACCCAGCTGTGGACTTAGGTCTCTGGAAGTACTTCCTTTTTCCTATCACAGGTGTTAAAGGCTGGAGACTGTCTTCCCTCAGTGACATGTGGCAGGCCCTCCTCAGTGTGAAGGCATGGCTTCCTGGGGTTGGGCCTGCCGCCGCCCTTGGTGCCTGATGGGACCTGCAGGAAGCACATGGTGTGGGGAAGTCTTCAAGAAGGGGGACCAAGAAACCATTTTGTACTTCTTTGCTATAAAGTGACTTATCACTATGAGACAAAAGACCATCCCTTCCAGAAAAGTTAGTGTAAATCTCACAATCTGTGCAGAAACCGGGCTGGTGACATCATGCTTAGGGAAATAGCTTTCTGCTCTGCCCCTCTCGTGTCCGTGGCTATGGGGTCACGGTGTCTCAGAGCCAGTTCTTCACAGGCCTGTGCTCCTTCCCACTGCAGGACCTATGGGTACAGTGAGCTCTGCTGACCCTGGACACTCCCGTTGGATCTCTCCTGTGACACAGGTCACTCACCCCCCCTCCCCCACCCCAGCCATCTAGCCCTCTGCCACTCTCTCTGCCAGACAGGGCCTCCCTCTATCCTCTTCTGTCTCCTGATTATACTACAAGCTGCCCAACAGGGGCCTTGTCTCCGTTTGGCTGATTTCCCTATCTCATATACCTCCTAGTACTTTATGACTATGAGTGTGTGTGAAGAGAGAGAGGGAGGGAGAGAGATTGATTCGTTAAAAGAAAAAAAATTGGTAAACAGAGACAAAAGCAAATCATTATTTTACAAAACTGAATTTTTTCAAAATTGAAAACCTCATTTATCCAAGAACCGTGGCTCTACAAAGAGAACATGTATCTATGTAGGTATATATAGATATATTCTCAAAATCTTTTTACTCCACTTCTGCATGTTTAAGTTTATGCCCGGATCCCCAACACTCAGAAGAGCACCTGGCACATAGCAGGTACTCAGTAACTAGTTTTTGAGCAAACCATATTGGCAAAAATACGTACATGATAGTATTCAAGAGAAAAGAAGTGTTAGAATTTTTACTGAAAAACTGGATTCCGTGTGTATTTTTCTTTATAGTGAATGATAGTGTTTTGTACATATTTTATTTTCCATTGCATTCAAAATAATAATCCATTCATCACCACCCTAAAAAGGTATATTGAAGGGCATCCTTGTGGAAATCCTGACAATTAGAATAGTGACTTTATAGTTGGTCTTGAAATTAATGGAATCTTCCTGAGAGCCAGGAAAAGTAAAGGCTATTCAGTTATCCCGTTTTCCTAGAGTGATAAATTTAGTTTTTGAGAGACAGATTGAATTCGAAGAGTGTTCAAGTCAGAAAACTTACAGACAGGAAGGAAGTGAGAAGGAAACATAATGTTGCCGGGAAAGTCATGGGCTCCCAGGAGAGGCGTGCCCCTCCAGTCCCAGGAAGAAAGAAGCGTCTGGAAAGGCCTTAAATAATGTTGGTGTCAGAGTAGATTTCCAAATCCTAGGGATGTAGTTGTAGGGTTGTTTTTTTTTATTTAACATTCTTAATTGTATGTAAATTTTATACACGTAAATAAAACGCCTGCAATGCCTAAGGGAAGCTCTCCGCATGTCTGAGACCTGGAGCAGGCTGGGCCCTGGCTGCACATGCAAATACTGACAGCTGAAGTCACTTGTTGGAAAGTCCGCAAACTCTGGTTACAGCTGCATTTGTCAGTAGCTTTAAGGGAAGTGTAATCAGCCAGAGAGATTAATTTGCATCTCAATTAGAAAAGAGTAGGGAGGAAGCACTACGGTCTGGTGCTGGAAGGTTGTGGAAGAAATCTCACCAAGCACAAAAGCCTCCCTCGCTCCGTCCTCCAGCTGAGTGGAGGACAATATCTGAGGTTTCGTTTCCATAGGGACCAGAAGCCTGCTGGGCCCCAGAAGAATCTCGGGTTTGCACCGTAATCATTTGGTCATGATGACACAAATTCCACTGTTGTTCCTAAATACATTTTGGTATTAGAAAGCTGTTAGAAAAGTGGAAATGGTCATCATGTCAAAAGCCTGCAAGAGGCTATTTGCTGACCCTACGTACCTTTTTTCATAGTGCTACTATGATTTCTAGGCATTTAACATTTGTTCGTGTCTGAATATTCAAAGAGCAAAAGGTCATTCCATAAATGACAATATTTCTTTAGCATTCAGATGGTTACTTTGGGAATAACACAGCTTCAAAGGGAGCCCATTATTCCCGATTCTCCCACACTCTTCAGTAGTAGGCAAACAAGATTATGAATTTAAAACCACAAGCGAGGAAGAAACACGGAGTCTTTTGGCCACAGAGCACAGAAAAACTTCTGAAAATTAACAGCCCTTTTTATAATCCTGGTGAAACTGAAAGAGGTAGCCCTAACCTGAACTTTAAAGAGCACACTGCAATATTAATTTAAAATTTTTCCTTCAAATATTATCTAGTGGTCATTTTCACAAGCTTCGATATTTATACCAAAACAGGTCCTTTGTTTTCAGAGAAGTTCATCATAATTTTCAAAATTCTGTACTTGAATCTAGTGAGAGCTGAGACTCTCTCAGCCATTTATCCATGCCAGGTTACTCTGCCATAACCAGGAAGGGCTCACCCTTGGCATTTTTGGAGAAGACTTATTTCTAGTTTATTTTATTCTCTCTCAAATAGTTAATTCATTGGCTCCAGCTTCAAAGTGAGAAAACAAAAAAGAGCGAGAAAAAACTGAATCCTACATTACAAACTGTTGAATGAAACTGAATTCTTTAAAAAAAAAAATCAGGGTTTTAAATTAATCTTCCCATTTTGGAAAGGGGAAAGAAGCAAGTTTCCTAAGGACAGTCTCTTCCAGTGCCCACAGACTGAAATAACACATTGCAGCGAGACATCAGAACCTCTTAATCCAACATTAATCAAATTTCAGTTTACTAATTATCAGTCCCATTTTGAAAGGAGTATAATGCCATAAACAGCATCCACAGAACATTTAGTAGACTCTGGGATTATAAGCAATATATTTGAAAGTGAGACTTTCTGTTATTCAAATCTCCAAAAAGGATAATATATGCCTTATTATAATAAGAGATTGTGCAAAGCCAAAGAAGGACAAAGCAGGCAAGTCCAAATGGTGATCCCTTCTGTGCCCGTCTGCCTTGGTGTATGCAGCGAGCTCCCCGCAGGTTTCTGAGCTAGAGTAATTTGCAACACACTCAAGTAAATTTTTTAATCAAAGCAGAATACTTTTTTGGTAACCTGTGGGTGAGCACAAGCCAAATGCTATCATTGTTAGCCTTGAAAGGGTGTTTTTTTCTCGTTTACTACTGTGGAGTTTTACCAAACTCTAAAATTGGTAGTTTGAATGTTGTGCTTTAAATATGTTCCTGGGGTCCTGTGCTTTGAAAGCATTTGACTTTATTCTCTGAGACTTGATATATCGAGACCACTGGGGCCCGGGTACAGGAAGGATGGGAGCTCCGAGGATCAGTGTGAATGCCCGCCCCTTTTCTCTTCTGTTTCCCCTCCCACCCCTGTGATCAGGTGTCCAGTGTGCAAGCCACTAGGGAGTGAAGATTCATTTTAATGTTTACGTTGTATTTTGCGCATGCCTTTTAACCTAGCCAACTTGAGAAGTACACAATTGCTTTAATTTCCAACAGAGTGGCATGTTTCCAAAATGCCACAGTATTTTAAACAGACAGCTCCTTGGAAACTGCTCCTTATTACTTACAAACCCACATCCGATATTATGTATCTCCAGATGATCTTGTCACGTTCATCAGAGTCACAAAAATGAAACAAATACAATACTTAGAGGCTTATTATGTTTATCTTCAGCTGATTTCTTCTAACACTTCAGTTCAGTCTTCAGTCTTGCTAATTTGGTCCTAGGACATACAAGAGTACAAAATTTGTGTCCCTCTGCCGTGCCCACTCATTTAAACTCTCCAGTACAAAGCTTTAGTCTTAATCCATGAGTGATCAGTGAAGGGGCTGCCTTCTAAAAACTCAGGGTCTGCTTGTCATGGGACAAGCCAGCCCTTAAGATGCCAAGCCCCTTTAGTTTTCCCTTCATTTGCCTATGAAGTGGGATGTAAGTATATCAGTGCATCCTGGCTTTGAGGCAGATGTGTGCCTGGAAGTGCAAAGTCTCATACCTCCACAAAGGGTAGGCAGGCTCGCTAGCTGATGGGATTCTGAATTTATAAGCAGAGTTCCAGAATTCCCCCAGGGCCTACTTTTCAAAGGCAAATTAGTATGTTTGCAACTTGATCCCTGGGCAACTTTTGACAGTTGTTCTAAGAATAATAAAACAGATGGACAGAATAGATTTTGGGGTCTCCATCCAAACTGCCATCCTCAGTGGAATTTAAAGAAGGCGTGGAATTGATGGGGGGAGCTGCTGCTACTTATCATTATGTTCTGCCTTTAACATCCCAGAACCATAACGTTCTCCCAGAAGAAGATGAAAATTGTCCTCACATTATATTTTCCTGGTGAGAGTTCAGTTTCACTGTGATAAAAAAAATAGGATGTGTGTTTTCTTCATATATTCAGAATTAAAGAATTAAAATTAAATGAATTGAAATTAAATTTATACTACCAAGAAACCAATTTTAATATGAATATGAGAAGAAATGTAAATTTGTTTTAACTTTAAGGGCTATTTTCATAGGACTTTTGACTCCTTTAAATAAAGAAGAGCCTCTTTAGAATGTCTTAGAAATACTGTCTTCTCATTAATTTGGGAAAACAGAATTTAGGTCTAACAGGATAAACAGTCTCTGCATATTAACAACATATATGCACATCAGAGGTCTGTATCAAAAACCAGCATTTAAGTTATCTGCATGAAGATTATTTCTGTATTTATGCACTATAATTTTGTCAAGCAAATGTCTATATAGTTGTGCAGAAACACTTCTAATAAAGTCCACTTTCTGTAGAATTTCAGGCTTCTCTTAAGTGTTGGTTTTAGTTCACATCAGATCAGGAGGAGACATTCTTACCTTTTAATATGTTGGCTTCCTCCGAGATAAATTTTCCTAATCTTTTCCTTGCTCCTTTTCTCCTTTCTCTGGATTCATTAGCCCCAGTTATCACATGTTAGGCTGTAAAGATTAGATAAGGGAGCAGATCAGCTGTGCTTTTGGAGTCCCAGAGCTGCTCAAGTGACATGCACTGGGGGCCCCCTGATTTACTCAGTGGTTTGTCATATTGACCAGTGGTTTAACTACTACTGATGATAAAGGAGAGCAAACTTCCTTCCCCGCCCTGTCCCCCCTCCCAAGCCACTTGAAAGCACCTTAAACCCTTTGTCTAGATATCCTTTGAGGCAGTTACCAGTGACACAGTGGCAGGGGACCCTCCTGGCCAGGCTTCCGTTCTCACTGAGAAGCATCTGAGGACATTCTCGTCTGTCCTCAGCAGCAATTTTCCAACAAGCGCCCAATAAATTATAAGGTGTGTCTTGCAGTCATAGTGCTCAGATTAGCAGGTGAGGCTAGCCAGCCTTAGACAGACCTTGGGTGGTTTCAATTTTATTTTATATAATAACTGGTTCTTTGGCTTTGAACAAGTATCTTTACCTCTGGCAGTTTCCTTATCTCTAAAATGAGGACCATAATCCCTCACAGACAGATTATTATTAGGATTTATGGAATGAATATATATATATATGTAATTAATCTACACAACCTAATGGAAATGCAGCTGTTTCTTCCCCAATACCCCGCCCTGGTCCAGGCACCCCCTTCCTGGGCCACTGTGGCAGCCTCCTTGCAGTCTCCCTGCTTTTCCCTGCTCTCCCTGGAATACTCTCCAGCAGCCAGAGCTTTCCTCCTGAAATAGAAATCAGAGCATGCCAGAACTCAGAACTTTCCAGTTACTTCACCCACAGAAAAATCCAGAATCCTTACAAGGATCCACAAACATATTCCAGCCTCAGGAACTACACGCTGTGCGAGGAATCACCCCTGCTCCCCCCAACATCTGCACAGCTCACCCCTTCTCTTCCCTTAGGTCTCTGCTCAGCAGTCACTCATCAAAAATTTATGTGTCAGCAAGCCCTCTGGGCAGTCTCACCAGTGTTCTCCTTAGCACTTTCTCCCACTAGTATATAAAGGGCATGAGAGCAGGAACTTTGTCTTGTTCTCTGCCGTCTCCCCCACACCTAAAGCCCAGGATGAGACCTGGCAGGAGAAACGCATCCACATTGCAAACTGATAGATAGATGCACTATCAGTTAGGAGAGGAGGGCCCACACCTGCACATTCTTTATATCCAGGAGCAACCGTACCACGCTCCCTGCACGGGTTACTCCGTCTTCCTCCCTCTGCCCACACTGCTGGTGTGGCTGTGGCAAGTGCTGTAGGACGCAGAGATGAGTGGCCTTGTCCTTAAGAGGCTTCCCAGCCAATACGTCGATCATGACTGTGACAGAAGCTGGAAGGTGACCCTTGCTCTAAGAGAGACCTGTAGTTAGTGCCCAGTGGGCATTTGTGGAGTCACTGAAACACAGAAATCATAAGGTCATGGGAGCTCTGAGGGAAAAGCTTATTTCTGGTGGCGTCTTCAAATTGTTCACATAGTTTTGCATATCTCTTCGTATGTATGCGATCTACAACTCAAGGCTGGAAATTGCACAGTTTTGTTCATTTTGCTTGTTTTATAGAAGGATGGCCATAAGCTAATTAGAATTGATTACATAAATGCCTGTAGCCTTATTCCACGGTGCTGAGGCAGTTTTTCAGTATGTGAGGCTCGTGGTGAGCAGCCTTTCATTGTCCACATAGGCAGCTACTACTCAGTCCATCTCTGACCAAAGGGTGGAGGTAAGCCCAAATGGTCCTCCCTTCAGTGGCTGAGGATACCCATCTTGAACCTACTTCTAACTCTAATTAACCTACTTCTAATACCTCTGGTATTTTTCTTACTACATATCCCATCAAAAGACAGAAAGAGAGAAAGAAAGGAAGGAAGGAAGGAAGGAAGGAAGGAAGGAAGGAAGGAAGGAAGGAAGGAAGGAAGGAAGGAAGGAAGGAAGGAAAAGGAAGGAAGGAAGGAAGGAAGGAAAAAAAGACAGGGAGAGAGAAGAAAAGAAAGGAAAGAGGAAAGAAAAGAAAGAAAGGAAGGAAGGGAAAGAAAGAAAACTTTTAAGCATGCCATTGAAACAT
Organism: Potos flavus; assembly: GCA_028534135.1. Classification (NCBI taxonomy): domain Eukaryota; kingdom Metazoa; phylum Chordata; class Mammalia; order Carnivora; family Procyonidae; genus Potos; species Potos flavus. The sequence goes on from CM052885.1 coordinate 82,398,612, forward strand.
ACGTATATTGATTTAAAGTGTGCACAGGTTCTACTATAATATTCTATGACATTATAAAGTGTACTCGATGAGAATTTGAAAGGATGTGCTGAAGATTAAATGAATAATAATTTGAAGTATTTTATATTTAATAGTATAAAATTGTTTTGCTTTTATTAAGATATAAGTAGTACTTTAGTGAGAGCAATGGGATTAAATGTTATTTTTATAACCTTGATTTTATAATAGTTCTGTGATTCAGGGATTCTAAGGAGTCCCTCTAAACTCAGTTTATTTTAATACTTGGTTTTATAGCTGAAAACAAAAACTTGCAAAGATCCTTGGAGAGCAAAGGATCATTGTCTTGACCTACTGATGCTCATGCTCAGTCTTAGCCACCGATTCTGTGAAGGTTCTTATTGGCATTTGACAGGAGATTTCCATCTTCCTTGAGGTCATGTTAGTTGTTCATTATATTTTTCAACAAAGAGATTGAAAATGCAGTCAGGTCTTCATTGGGAAAGTTAGACACAGCTCACAAAATTGTGAGGTTTTTGGTGGTACAAATCAGAGAGCTTTCTGGAAACACAGACCATCTTCAACAGTAAACTCCCAGGCTGAAGGCAGCATCTTCCGGCATTTCTTTTCAAGATCTTCTCTCCATGACGTTTCCTTTATAAGCGGTGACTCTCTCAATGTCAGAATGTCACTTTGAGGGAACGGTAGGGCCATTTTTCTTAGAATAATGGCTAAGGATGTACTGTTGGCCACCCATACCCTCCTGGCTTTGCCTCCTGCTTCCAGCCCTGCCTCTGCCCAGGAGGACATTCAGCCCAGCAGCGAGAGCCAGCCTACTAAAACATGGGTCAGGCCACATCGCTGCCCTGTCCACAGCCTCCAGTGGCCCCCACACTCAGAGTTAAGTCCAGAGTCCTGCAGGGGAGGCCCGAATGCTCTGTGCCCTCTGCCTGAAGCACTCTTCCCCAGATGTCCACTGGGCTCTTTCCCTCATCCCCTCCCCGGTGCCTCCAGCCACCCTGGGGCATAGCGGCCCCACACCTGCACACACCTGCCCACCACCTCCCGCAGCACACCTGCACCCTTTATTTTCTCCACAGCCCTTATCATCCACTAAGTTACTATATAAGTCACTTACTCATTGTACTCATGTTGTGCTCCCTGCATAAGGGCCAGGATTTTTTGTCTGTTTTGTTCCCTGATGGCTCCAAGGGTGATAGTTGAAATATTTAACTGTGGGCATCACAAGAGCAGCAGCAGACACTGGCCAGGATGCTGCCCATGCTGGTGCTTTCCAGGTGAATACCAACCCTGGTTGCAGCCTCAGCACCTGCCACAGAGTAAACATTTGTTCAATAAATACTTGTTAAATGAATGAATAAATTCAGCCCCTGTCATTACAGAAGCAGTCACCAAATTTAGAACATTTGTCTTTCTATGAAAAAGAAAGATGAGTAATTTATCTTTGTGTTGAAGAGCTTTAATAAGAACTTTCCTGTGAGATCAAGAGCAAATGTTTGTGTGGTACGAAAGATTTTCATGGTCATGGTCATGACTTGCTTCAGTACGATGTATTTGAAAGGCAGTCCCATTTATAAGATAATAAAATTCAGAACTTCAGTATGAAGGGTCACATAAACAACGATACATCACAGGGTGGTAAGAGTGAATGAGAGAGGCCCCACCCCCACCCCTGACTCACCCTTGGGACTGATCCTGACCCAGGACAGTCTGATAGATGATCAAGCAAGAACAAGAAGGGAGCCAGGTGTTAAGGCTCAGTAAACCTGAATTTTCTTCTTAATTTTAGATGTAAAAGATACGCATGAATAGATATCTGAGCGTTGTCTTGTCATTTCCCACCTTGAAAACCTGCAGGATAAAGTCTAAAGACTTGTGCAGAGTTTTATTTATTTATTTAAGAGAGCATGCACAAGCACGAGTGGGGGGAGGGGCAGAGGCAGAGAACCCAAGCAGACTCCCTGCTGAGCACGGAGCCCACTCGGGACTCCATCCTATGACCTGGGAGATCATGACCCGACCCGAAACCAAGAGTCAGACACTGTAACCGGCTGAGCCACCCAGGTGCCCCATGTGCAGAGGTTTTTTAAAGGAGAGATGGTAGATAGAGGACCTCCCATGAGGCTGTGGGTTGACTGGGCTCAGCTGGGTGATTCGGCAGCCTCCCCACCTAGCTAGCTTGGGTCTTTTCACAGCAAAGTAACCCCAAAGCAATTGTACTTCATACGTGGCTGCTCTGGGCTCCAAGAGACCCAGGTGGAAGGCATCAGGTTTCATAGTTCGACCTTGGAAGTCCCAGAACTGTTGGCCAAGGCAGGTCCCAAGATTCAAGGGAGGATAATCCACCTGCTGAGGGGAGCAGTGACCTATCTGTGCAGGGAGAGGAGGAGGCCAGTGGACCTCTCTGCTGTCTTGCACAGTGGGTGTGGTGCTGACCACACAGGGCAGGGCTCATTCTGATGCACCTGCTCTCTCAGCTGGAGAGCGAGCCCCTTGAAGGCAAAGACCGCTCTTACTTGCCTTTCAGTCTTCCTGCATCCAACGTAATGAGAACTCAGTAGGGGTTACTTAAATTAAAATCTGAAATGCAAACATTTTAAGGAATTTCTAATTAAGGGAAAATAGACTCTAGCACCGTTTATTTAATTACACCATAAGATGTCTTTATGCCTGCATAAGAGGAAATTACTTATAATGGATACCAAAAAGAGAGAAATGATTTAAATAATGACCTTAGACCAAAGAATTTAATCACAAAAGCAGTAAAGTTGAGTTCACTGTGCTTCCATGTCCATAGAAACACACATTTAAAGGGTGTATTTTTGTTCTTAGCTTGATTTCTTTGGGTTCCTTATTTTCATTTTAATCTACCCTCTTAATTTTACACTACCTTCGAGAATCATGAACTGTGATGTACCTCATAATTTTACTTGAATTTTGAGATGAGTTTATGTTTTTGTGCCTGTAGAAGTTTGTCTCCACGAAAATCTTTTAAGAATCACTTATAATCATTGAAATTTCTTTACGTAGAATGTCTGCTTGGGCCCCCCTTTTTTTTTTTAAATAATCAGCCATAAGTGGGGGAGCAGTCAACTTTTAGTGGGGAAAGGTTTTTGTCTTTTGTAGCAAGAGCTGTCCTTCTGGCTTTGGCGAACCTCTCAGACATTAGAGGGACATTCTTGAACCTGCATACACATTGCTTTGACAGTTTTTTGATGTGGCTTCTGGCAGCTCTCTGCAGCAGTGGTCCTTCTGCCTTGGAAGAATACACCGTGCCCATCCTAGGCTTCTGTTGCCATGATTTTTTTTTTTTTTAAAGTGTGAGATTTCATGTGGCCTCTTTGGCTTCTCTGAGAGGTATTGTGACTGGCTAACATGAGAGGAGGTGGCCTTGAGACTCTGGCATTTGGCCCAGTTCGCCTATCCCTCTGTGCCCTGACGCACATCACAGTAACTCTCCTAGGTGGTGTGAAGGAGTGCTGACCCTCATTTGGAAGCGCAGCCCCCCTGCTGGAGCTAATCAATACTGAAGCTGTCTGTCTCTGCCGCTTACCTTCCTTTCGCACAGCGAGACCCTTCTGCAGGGAGCGATCGATGGCTCTAATCTGCGGCAGCCTGCAGCAAGTCATGCAAGGCAGAGCAGTTAGGTGACATTACACGGGACCACGGAGGCGGCAGCTTTATGGCTCAGATTCATAGCATCCTTGCTAGGGGCACATTCCATTTGTAATGTGTGCATCTTACCATCTCTTGCATGGATCACCATTCCTCTGAAACTTGATTCAGGAAAATGGACTACTTAGGACACTGTGTGTTTGTGAGTGTGTGTGTGTGTGTGTGTGTGTGTGTAAATTTCAGGCACATATTTTGCTCCCTTCCCAAAGTCTACCAACTCTGTTCTGTGCTGATCCTGATCATAACTTCATCCTGGCCAGTTTTGTCTACTCTTGAAACTTGTGCTGCAAGTATTTCTATTCTAGGAATTTTTAAATATCCAAGATTTTTTTTTTTTAAATCTTTGAAATCCCAGTGACTAAAGAGCATTCTTATTCTAGCAACTGCTTCCCCACAAAAGATCGGTAGAAGATACTAAACATTGTGTGTCACTCTCCTCTTTGGATGGCTTTGACCTGTGAGAGACTTGGGGCTGAACACCTGGCTCTTCCAGGTCCACTGAGGTCAGGGATGGGGGGAGGGGTGCCTCTGCCTGAGGGTCTGCTCCTATGCATCATCTGTAAGCAGAGCAGGAGTCAGAAAAGGCCCCTTCCAGTTCTCCATCTCCCTCTCCGATCCTCATTTAACATGCCAGGTAATCCTGATTTCGTCTGTGGAATTTTGGATGCAACAAAATTGAGAGCTGATGATAAAGAAAGCAAATATACGGGAAACAAATTCAAATCAGGGTCAGGACTGACCACTGTGCAAGGCCGCACTGCCAGGAGCAGACGGCCAGTGGCAACAGAGCCAAGGGTCTAATGCCTGCTGCATGTGAGAGCCTCAGCAGCTGCCGGCTAGAGAACTACGATTTCCTCCATGAACACACTTTTCTAGATTCAAACGTGCTTGAACTCGTCGTGAATTCCACGCTGTATTTTACACAAAGTTTCTTAGGATGTTTGTCATTGCACTTCTTTAAATTCAAGTTTATCTCTCCTGGTCTGTAGTCTTTTTGTCAATCTTTATAGCCCTTTAGACTCTGAGGCAGAGATCACTGCACTCTGCAGGCAACTGCATGCTTTGTATTTTTCAGAAAGTACTGATGTCACCTTTGGGTTGACACCCCCTGAGCTGAGCTGAGCTTGTAGGAAGACTTCGAGGAAACAATTCGCCCACTGTATTTTAAACACACCCAACACCAGGAATAGAGATCGAAAGTGCATTCCCTGCTGGAGATGATCTTTCAATAAAGTGTCTTTTCCTAGAGCTTTTAAGAAAATCTTGGCAAAAAAAGTGATCAACAGATTCTGATCATCTCATTCACACTCCCAGACACCAGTTCTGAAAATGACACATCTAAAAGCCATTTTTTTCCATTAGTTTACTCATTCAACCAAATATCTATTGGCCATTTCCTGTACACCAGGAACCGTGCTGTTGCTGAGGGCACACAAATGGAGGGAGGGCACAGTCCCCATCCTCAAAGGGCCCTTTGTTGAGTATGGAAAACATAAGGAAAAGAGAGGTCCATGCAGTTTCATAATGACCATGATGGAGAGCTCAGCCCAAGGCCAAAAGAAGGCATCCTGAGCGGGGACCTTCCCCCTGGCATTTGGAGAGTTAGTAGGAGTCACAGAGACTTGATCAAAGCAAGAAGCATTCAGAGAACTGAGCCTCTTTCAGCAGAACAGTTTTACCCTCAGTAAACAGGTTTACCCTCAGTAAACCTTCAAGGATCTCTGGTCTGGGGACTGCAGATGCGAAGGCGGGAATCTTACCCAGCTTCCAAAGGCCTCCCTACCCCCTCTTCCCTTGTCACCACTGTCTGGTCGTACTGTAACTGCCCGTCCTCTGCCCCACCCCCACGTAGCAGGCCCTTCACTCCTAAGGAAATGGGCTGCGTCTTACGCAGTGAGAGAAACAAGGCTGGGATGTTAAGGAACTTGCCCGCCGCCGTGGTTCTTAGGAGGAGTAACGGAGCTCAACCCTCCGTTCACCTGGAGAGCCCGTGGTTTGCTTAGCTTCACCCGCGCTTGCTCCTTCCCGGGCACTGAACCTCCCACACAGAGTCACTCATCTGATCCTTGCCGCAATCCTCTGAGGAAGATACAGCGATTGTCCTATATCAGGCTGTTAGGCAAATACAGTGTCTCGTGTAAGATAACCTTATTATGTGTTTTATTATGTTTGAAAAATATAGTTGAGCGCACAGAGCCCCAGGAAGGTTAAATAAGCCGCCTGAGGCCACACAGTCATGATAGGGGTGAGCCGGGACCTAGACCCAGTCGTAGCTGCTCCAGCTTAGACGTTACCCCCACTGCCCCCAACTCCCCGCAATACGTAAAGATGCCCATGGAAATTGTACATACACTTCCGCGTGACTTTTTCAAGCATGTTAGATCTGTTGGGTGGATTTAGAAGTTGTGACTTACAACTGGTTTTGATAAACCACAAATACCAGTATTGTGTTTTAATGAGACTGAAGGCATGAACGAGCAGATTCTACTCTTGAGGCTGTTGTGGGGACACGCGGACGTTGCCATCGTCCCTCTGAAGGCCGGCATTGTCGCCAGGCTCATTAGCATCCCCGCTCCGCTTGGCCGTTGCTGCTTGCTAGCTTACCAGCTGTTCCTGCTGCTCCGTACAATGTCGGATGTGTTCAGCTCACTGGGTTCCTGTCCTCGCCGCCGGGAGGAGACAGCCCTTCCACTGGGGATACCCACGTGGCTGCCTGTCAGCGGTGGCACCGAATAAAGTAATAGGCCTTCGCATGGCATATGGTGTCTGGATTCGTACAAGATGCAAAACTCTTCTGCTGCTAATGCATGATGACTCATAGCATTGCTAATTTTTCAAACAAAAGCTGACTTCCACACCCACACTTTTAACCCCTCCAGCTAAAAGTCTTTAGTTGCAAGGCTCTAGAAAGGTGGCTTCTGGTTTGTTATATAAAATGTGTTACACTTATTGAAAGCATATGAACTGTCTTGCTTTGCTTCGGGTTGAAGTTATTTTAAATTTCTGGACCGTTTTTGTTTTTGTTTTTGTTTTTTTTCCCTTCAGAGAAGGGGAATTTTTAAGCTTACACTCTGTCTCTTTCTCACAATGGGAGAGTTTAACGCTAGCTTTCTCTTTTAAAACTTCCATAGAAACTACTGCCTGATAGTATGTCAACTCAATTGCAGAGCATTTCAAAGCTCTTCACATTAGAATATTTTAAAGCTATAAAAGAATGTTGATTCTTTTGTGGAATATGATATTGCATAGTCTCTCCTAGTATACTAAATGTATGGCTCATTTAAATAATCAAATTCTACCCAAACAAACCTAGATTATAAATTTACATTCGAATGAACATTTTTTTCAAACTGCGAAAATAAATACAGGGGAATCCTCTAAAAAAATGTTCCTACTAAATTATTTAGAATAAATAATTGTGCTAATAGATGTCTAAATTCAGTCTGAGATTTTATGTACTAAAATAAGGCAGTTATCTGCATTTGTACAATCAGGCCTCCCTTTGAATTCGTGATCAAAATATTGGTTCTTTTTATAAATAATCCTTTATTGAACATTTTATTTAAGCATTTCAGAGTCAAGAATTGCCAACAGAAAATGGTTAGACAGTTTCTAATTATGGACCTAATCACTAAGTGTTTTGTAGTTAGTCTGGCACATGAGAGCTCTTGCAATCAGATTTTGGCGAATACATAAATTTTTAAAGGAACTTCAACGTAGGAGGATAATAGGAGGGTTTTTTTTAAGATTACTTTGTGTGCCCCCAAAAGATTTCTTTGGGGGAAGGGACTGGAGACTCATATTCTTAATATTGACATTTCATTTTGGTTCCATTTTCAAATCGAGAATTTTTGCTTTCTTAGCAACAGATATGAATTCAAATGGACATCTAATCTCTTATAAAGGGTGTTATGTTTTCAGATAATGAAACAAAATGTGTAAAATTCCTAAATGTGCCTCACTTCCCAGATCTCAATGTTTGATGCTGTTTTTCCAGCGTGTTCTCAAATGCTCTTGCCCTTTGCCACCAGAAGTCAGCTAGTATATATTCAGTGAGCCTAAAAATCCATTAGACACTTTTAACATTCACCATGACTTTTTTAAATTAAACTTATTAAACAGATACTGAAGTTTTAAAAATACTTTACTTGAAAAAAAAAATACTTTACCTGAGTTTACCAAGTAAAGGATTTCCAATTCTGCTGCCACTGCTGTGAGGTTGGGAGCTATGTATGTTACTAGTGTCAGTACTTTAATTTTATCCTATTCCTACTCATTTTTATGAAACGTGGGTGAAATCAGGGGAATATACAAATAATTGCGCAAGGACAGAAGTGGGGACACCACTGAGACTGAACTCTCGGTCAGTAGTTAGTGTCCACACGTGAGCCATAAAAATGCTCTCTCATTAGCTGACAGACCAGAGGCTGAACTCGGCATCCAAAGGGCAGTTTGGGACAGCAGTGGATAACGTGCGGAGAAGCACAGGCTGGTTAAAGGCACACAGAAGAGGAGGGCCATTGGTCCATTATTCCTACTCTTGGTGACAGCGCTGCAGAATATCACAGATGGAAAGAATGAAGCTCCAGGAAGCAGGGGGCTTAGCCACGGCCCCACAGCCAGGGCAGGGCCAGGATCAGGGCCCCAGCCAAACTTGACTCCCACTGTTGCTCATGGGTCCACACTTTTGACCTGAGAACAGGAAGCCATCAAAATTACACAGCTTTGAGAAAGTGAAGCGATTCCATTACATTTTAGCCTATCCTGTCATTATTCTTACCAAGAGGATCTTAGCCATTTAAAACTCGATTTTATGAAATAAAGATGAAAGCAAAACTCTTGCAAATTGAAGTGGAAAGGATTCCATTTTGATACCACATGTCTGTCACTTATACCTAAATACACGTGGCTTCCAAATTAAACAGTAGTGAAAACATTTAGTATAAATATTCTCAATATCATATCTCACAACACAGTCTAACTCAAAACAAGGACCTGATGGGTGTTACTCCTCGTGCTTTTGCCTTGGTGAATATTTGAGAACACAGTTCCGTCCTGGTGGTGTTTCTGATCTTTGCAAGCAAGACACTGATTTGTATATGTTGAATCTATTTATGTTCTACCTCTTTCAAAAATGGATTTGAAGAAACTTATGGGAAAGGACATGTGTACGGAGAAAATCAAAGCCAAGGAAATACAGATCAGGCATAACAACATGGGACATCCCAATGGGGGCCACAGGACAGAAGCAGGGGGTCCCCATTAACTACTGCCAAGCTCTGAGCTATATTATAATACATAGCTACCCTCTGTTCTCTGGGTACCCTTGCTCTAAAGTTCTCAATTACTGTTAATGAGCTTATATTATGCCTAAACTGGAAACTCTAACAGATTGTTCTAAAGAGGTATAGTCTTCATTTCAAAAATTTAAGTTCCAGAGAACAAATATTCATAGCAAATTTTTAATATCGAAATAAGTTTCTATGAACAAATATTCATAGCAAATTTTTAATATCAAAATAATTTTCTATTTTATCTATGAGTCTAAAAAATTTCTTTTGAGTGTGTATACGAGTCCATGTGCACAAAGGCTAATTAGGAGCCCCTGCCAACCCCCAAAGTTAAGGGTTCGACATAGCTGAAAAAGTAAAAATTTAATTAGTGATAAGAGAAAAAAAATCATTAAAAAATCATCTTAATGCCCACGTTTTCTGGATAGCTGCTTCTGCTAAGCCTTTTAGTTTAAAAAGCCCAAGTACCTGACATTTTGCATTTCTGTTTTTCTGTGAAGATAAAAGGAATCTTGAGAGTCTCATTCTTAATAATGCACTTAATATGTGACAAAAAGATTTCTGTCCCATTCATTTCCCTGGCCGGGCATTTTCATATTCTTGCCCCACTGTCATTTCATGTTTAACCCTTTGTAGCCCCATACCACTTTCCTTGGCCCCTGGAAAGGTCCTGGGATTGAATGACCTCAGAGGCGTTTTTTGTGTATTGGATACTTCCACTCACGTTGGTCTTCTTGTTACCATGTTGCAGGACTTGTTGCCCTGATAATCCAGCTCTCCTCGCAGGCTTGTTTACTTGTGATCACTATGTAATCATTCATTTTATGGAGCCTCATTAAGGACGGCAAACCTCTGTCCCAATTTAGCGTCATTCGAGCGTAGGTAGCATCCATCTGCTCCACCCGCACTGTTTAATTAATGAACTTCGTAATGTGTTCTTTGCCTGTGAAAAGCGCTCCGTCTTCTCAGGTTGTTGAATGGGACTTGCATTCCAGGTTTTCCTTGTTGAGATTCTAGAGAGCCCGCCCGGGTAGGTGCTAATTATGACTCAACAAACTTCTGTTAAGTCTTAACTTGAAAGCAGATTTACTTTTTCCTTCATTATATATTCATAAACTTAAAGTCAGATCACTTCTTAAGTAAGTGAATTATTAATTTTTATCATTGCTTTCTCTTACGTGAGAGGAAAGATTCAAATTTCTTAAAAAGCTACATTTCCTTTCAATGCAGTGAAAATATACCTGTTAGTTTGAGCTTTTCCCTTCTGAAATTAAAGTTCTAGAAATGGCTGGAATGTCGAAAATAAAATGTCATTACCGTTTTCCAGTATCTCCTTTATGGACTTGCCCAAGAAATTTTATAGCATAGGTTTTATTAAAAGTCATGGAATAGCAATTGAGTTTGTTTCTTCTGGGAAAATGGTAACACTCAAGACAAATATTTTTTAAACTTCCATTATCTGTTTAATTTTTAGTGTGTTGTAAAAGTCTGTCTGGACAAAGAGGTGATTTGTTATTATCTATTCAAAGACCTGACAAATGTGATGTTTTATGACACATGGTGTAAAACTAGCCGTGTTCATTCAAAAATCTATTACAAACTAAGATCGGCTGTTTAACCGTGATTTTAAAAAATAATACCTATGGTTCATGCCTTTTCTTAAAGACTATTTAATATTGGAGCCTAACCTCCACTTTACCCTGTCGGGTGCTCCCAAGTCATAGAATTTCTTTCTACCCTAACACAGGATAGAGTCCCACATTCAGCTTGTATTTCTTCAGCACAATATTAACTCTTATTCCTATAATGGTAAAAAATATATTTTTATATATATTTACCTATAATACATATATTTAATATATTTATATATATGTTTGAATATTCATTTCTTCAAAAACTATTTTTACCTACCCCATCCGAATTGGAGAGAAACTGTATTCATGTTCCCATTTAACAATTATAAAGTTAATAAATTTGAAAATCAATATTATAGTTATTCCAAACTAAGTACCCCATGCACGGTAAGCATAAAAACTAAAAGGATTAAGAGATTAAGAGAAGAATTATTGTGCAAAAGGCAGCTAGAATGATGCCACAGGGTGCTTGTGTTGGGACCTTTAGAAGAGCACTACCCTTTACCCTCCCTCCATGAACCTTTGTTGAGCAGAATGTGGCCTGTAGTCGGGGACAGGGCATCCTCCCTAGAGATACCATTGATAAGGGGCAGGAATCCTCTGACTCTGCTGATGTGGCCTGATCAGGAACTGTCCCACCCCATCCCCTCTAGAGGTGCTCTGAAAACAGTTGTTGTTTTTTTTTTTAAGATTTTGTGTATCTGTTTGACAGAGAGAGAGTACACAAGCAGTGGGAGCAGCAGGCTCCCTACTGAGCAGGGAGCCCGATGCAGGGCTCGATCCCAGATCCCTGGGATCCTGACCTGAACCAAAGGCAGATGCTTAACCAACTGAGCAACCCAGGGGCCCCTGAAAACAGTTTTATGTTGGTGAAAAATGAGAGACAATTGTGGGATGAGCTCCCCACTCCTTGCTTTAAATTGGCTTGAAGTAAATGAAATTGCTGATATTTGACTATTTGGGGCCTAGTCATAAAGGCATTTTCATGTAGTTCAACCTAAGTTTTTGGATTCTCAAAATGTGTATTATATATGAATGTGAACTCCATTAACTGTGCAAAGAAATCTGCGTGCACGGTGGTTCTGGGGGGAGTAGAGGGGAGTGGGCTGTGAGGGGTTTAACTGCCGAAAGGACATTTGCCAGAGCCCAGGGCTGCGTATGGGAGGCCGCTTATTCCATGGAGCCCTGAGTGTCGACGTCACCGTATCTTGAACCATTTTGGTCTCTCTCTGAGACCATCCTTTTCCTTTCGCCTTGTATTTGTGTAGCCGGTTTCTCTGGGCATTGTGCCCAACCAGTGTTATTTTATTATTGTTATTATATGCAGCGTCTCCAACCCTGTTTTGTGATAAGGGCTTTAAAAATCAATTCCAGAAAAAGGTTTATAACCTGCCACCATATGTGTTGAATGTAAAATTAGTTTAGGGTTGTTTTTCATTTCTCTAAATGGTTCTCACTTGTTTTTTAAGTGAAACCCTCAAAATGGAGAAATCGTGAGGAAACAAAAATCTCAGATTTTGTTGTTTTGTCGCTCTCCACCTTTACCTGCGTACTCCTGCTAACTAGAGACCTGCACGTCCATGCAACAGAGGAGCTCACGGGTTTGATTTCTATTATGAGCATGTATTAAATAAGATGTCAAATTTTACTGACCACAGCTCTTGTTGAAGGGAGGGAAAGGTCCTTCAGCAGGAGAAATACTTTTGGCTCTAAGAAGAAAATAGACTTCGTTCGTAAACCCTCTCATTAAAAAATCTTTTTTTTTTTTTTCCAAAACAGATGTACATTGTTCAGGGCTAGTAGGCTGCATTAGTTTTGGCTGTGTCATGATTTCAGCTTTTCAGAAAATACCTACAAATTCAGACCTCCATATAGTGTCTTTCAAAGCCATTGCCGGATTTTGCCAGTTTTTCTTTTCAAGAGTATACTTCTTACGGACTGGTTCGAAGAATGGTAAAGGCACTGGACAAACTGATAAAAATCTGTTTATAATTAAAATCCCACTGAAATGTGAGTCTTAAACACCTTTCTGGTAGTTCAAGGTGACGGAAATATTTCGGTGCTGTGCGGGGGAAGGCTCCGTGGAGAGGTTCTTCAACGCATCCCCACCGCGTAGCCATGGGGAAGGTCGCTCTGCTGGGGAAGAGGGATTGGAGGTTGGTCTTTTTTGCTTTTGGTTTTTAAAACCAGCTTTTTTCAGGAGCAGCCCTTCCTGGGAGAGGTAGACTAGTCAAGGCCACGAGCTGAGCCAAAGCCAGGATTAGGTTAAAGACTTCCACGAACTTCCTACTCTAGAGCAGAGAAAATGTCACGCAGTGGCCCTCCTGCCCGGAGCCAACCTCTGACCAGGGTGTTTGTTCTGTCGTCTGCCCTTCTGCCATCCTGACTCCAGCCCTTTGGATATAACAGGCTTCTCTGTCTTCATAAACTCCCTCTCAAAACTCAAACGCTCCTGGGATGGCCAGACATTACACTAGAGCTTCTCACATTGGGAAACCGGGCGATGAGCCAGTTGTGTCCCATGAGAAGCCGAACGCATCTTTGCAGATCAGCAGCAGTACTGGGTGTTTAATCATTTACAATATTTTTTATTAACATGAACACACACCAGGAATTTGCATTGTTTTTAAGATAAGAAATGGAACACGTTTCTTGCTTGCAGGTCCCTCCGGCCCGGCTTCTGGACCCCTGAAGGTCCTCCCTCCCATTCTGTGCCCCTGTGCAGAGGGGGAGGACTCCAGGGGAGATGTTTGTGTTGCACTGCCCTCGGCCCTGGTTCTCAACCCTAGCATCCTGTGGGGAAGTGCAGTGTAGACTGATGCCCAGGACCTGTTCCAGAGATTCTGGTGACTTGGTTTGGAGTGGGGCTTCATCAATGTGGATTAATCCCCGGATTATTCTCACGTGCAGCCAGGAACGAGCACTGCTGCCATGAGGCATTAGCAGCCCCCGTAGCTGCTGGGGATTCATGGATGCCCAAGGCATAGGAAGAAAGGCTTGCTGCTGCTTTGTGGGAGATGGGGTCAGGAAGTTTCATGGTTTCTTTCCAAGCCAGGAGTGGCAGGTAGTGGCAAACATCTATCTAGGACTTAACCTTGTGCTGGTCACCGTACTAAGCAATTTGTGTAGGATCACTGTTTTCACCCTTAACCCACGAGGAGACTGAGGCTTGCAGAGGTGGACTGACTTCCTCATGAGCACACAGCTGAACGAGTGGTGATGGCGAGATCGGAGCACCAACAGTCTGACCGCAGAGCCTGCACTCTACCCCCAAGAATGTCCATGAGACAAGGAGCAGCCTGGCAGGCGGGAGCAAGTGGGGGACTCCAGGATGCTGGCTCAAAACTGTGAAAGACAAACAGCACCGACTTCACAACTAGGGCACCTGTTATGGGACACCCAAGACTCAAGAGGGACCCAGAGGTACAAGGAAAGGAGAGTGGAGATCGGGAGGCATCTGAAGACACTATTTCATAGCCCCCACAACCCTCCCCAAACAACTCCGTGTCGGAAGAATCACTGCTTGGATTATCTCCATTCCAAGGCATCTGTTCACCAGAGAACCACCTTCCCCATTTCTACCCTAAAACGTGCTGCTTCTGCATCCTTCCTCATCCTGGAAATGAATGTGACCCCCTTCGAATTACATCCCTATACCACTGCATTTTTATAAACCCTTGTGATAGTACCATCTTACCTTCTTAGACCTTTGTGATATTGATCAAAGGGTTAAAAGTATAAAAACTATGTAGCTTTAAAGAAAGTGTGGATATTAATGCTATTCTTTAATCTGTAATAATGAATGGTTTTAGTCAGAATGCTTTAAATGCAGCTATTGTAAAATCTCTGCCCTTGTATCAGTGGTTAAGTATCATGGCCTATTGATACAGCTTTAAAAAGTTCAAAGGCTATGCTAGCATATCTTTGTCTCCTCGTCTTTTAACTGTAAAGAAAAAGATGTCCTTGTTATCAAGCCTTAGCATTTATGTGAAAAATGAAATTGGGTTCAGTGTGTGCATAGATTTTGAGAGAGATTAAAGTGGACATCACACAATTTTTCTCCATAAAAGGCTGCCTTTGATGTCCTTTCTGCCTATTCATACAGAAGCATCAGCCATTGTTTTTGAGCTGCAAAAGAGCGTCTGCTTGTCACCAGCACATTCTAATACCTTTGTGCTGGAGCCTTGTTCAAGGTGGATCTTATAATTCAGAGATAATGTTACTAGAACGTTACATTGTGACCAGGCACCAGCCTGCCTCAGGAAGATAAATGCCAAGGCAAAGCCAAAGCGTTTATCGAAAATGATCAGGAAGCAAAACTAAAACATTTATTTCTGAATGTCCAATTGTAATCTGTGCTCTCGATATTCCATCAGCAATATAACAGAAGGTTATTCTGCAGTGCTTGGTTCTGGCACTGAGTTCTAATTTGCTTTTGCTTCGGAGGTTTGACTGCAAAGGAAATCCATGAAGTGGTTCCAATACAGGGCCGAGAGTGCCTGAGTGCATGCTCCTGGCTTGAATCAGGCTAGGATGACGGAGGGCCGAGTGGAGGCGCCTCAACCTACTGGAAGCTGATGACGTTCTAGTAAAAAGTCTACTAGCCAGTCAGCCTTACGTGAGCTCGAGGTGCGCGTAACACACCAACACTGCTCTATGTGCATTTCATCGAAACTAGGGATTGGGCTTGTTGCCCCATTCTACGTGAGAGGAAACTGAGGCTCAAGAAAGAAATGCTGGTGGGGCGCCTGGGCGGCTCAGTCAGTTAAGCATCTGCCTTTGGCTCAGGTCATGGTCCTGGAGTCCTGGCTTTGAGCCCCACATCAGTCTCTCTGTTCAGCGGGAAGTCTGCTTCTCCCTCTCCCCCTGCTCCTCCCCCACTCATTCTCTCTCTCTCTCTCTCTCTCTCTCTCTCTCGTAAATAAATAAAATCTTAAAATAAACAAAGTGCAGAGACTTGCCCAAGCATCTCAACCAGTAAGTTGAGAGGCATTCACACCCAGGCCAGTGCTCTCCCTCTAAGCGCTGTGTTATCTCATGCCTTCCACCTCCGACTGCGCCATCACTAATTGCTACAAATATTCTCACACAGTACTTGTAATTTGCATATCAACTAAAATTTACACCTTTCTCCCTAAATTTATTCAGACACTCTTCTTCATCTCTGAAAAAAGGTAGGGTCCCCCCCTTAAATGAAAGTGAAATTCGATAGAAATTTTTTCTTTGCTTGGCTTATGTTCTTTTGGTATGTAATGTGTACCTAATATCTAACCTTTTTTGTTGATGTTTTTATTAATGCTTCCTCTGAATTTAAAAAAATAATAAATTATCTCCTAAACAGCTAAGGCTAAATTCCTAGGAAAATACTATCTAAACAACTGTTTGATCTCTCTGTACGTTTGCTTTCCTTTCATGTCTTCCACTTCATGCTCTTCCAACATATTCAAACTGTTCAGCTGTGTGTCCGAGGCTGCCAGCCCGGGTGTCTAACCATTGGGAACCTAAAGTGCCTGCCGGAACAAGAAAGGAGGGCTCCTCCAGGGACCCTCTGTCGATATTGGGGGAAGAAAAGCAAAGGAAGACTAAGGCACGGGTACTCCTGTCGGCTGCTGTCCTGCCCGCCTGTCGCGTGAAGCCTGCAGGGAGGAGCACTGGTGGGTAGGAGGGCACCCGGGCCGCGCATCTCAGCCACTGTGTGTGCTGTTCTACCCAGACTCACCTCCACCTGAGCCTCGGCCACAGTTCCCCAACTGACAGCTTGGTGGCCGTTCTACTCCCCCATTCTTGTTTCCATCACTCTCATTTTCTGTTACAAAAATGGTGATCATATGAAAAAGAAAAAGCATATTACGTAAACTCGTGCCAATATATTTGAAAGTCCTCCCGCAAAAGAAAACTGGAATATGAATTCTGAGTTAAAATGACACTGTCTCTTCTGGCCCGTTTTCAATCCAGTTCTGCTTTTGTTTGTTTTTTTATTTGCGAGCGAGCATTAACCCAAATTAAAATGAAGGCAAAGCCACACTGTTCCATTGCGAAGAAACATTTGGCCACTAAATGAAAGAAGAGCCAGGATTCATGTATAAATTATTCAGAAATTTGGTAAATAAACGTGCAAACTTCTCGCTGGGGCTATCGCGACTGCATTATGCAGTCCAATAAAGAGAATTTAATTTAATGGATTTTCAGCAACATTGTTCAGTGATCAACAAAAGGCATACTGTCCTTTATGAAGAACTGATTTTCCCGGGGCATTCTGAAGAAAGTGGGTCCTCGTTAACCCTAGAATGGCTAGCTAATGTAATTGAAGCGTGACCACCTGGCAGCGAGGTTGCCCGTCAGCTGCCAAGGAAGGCCCGGCCGGGAGGACCAGGTGCTCCGCTTGCGCCGTCTGATTGTTACAGTGGAATAAACAGCGTGATTGCACAGTATGGCCGGGGGCGAGAATCCAAGACCGCTGCCAGCCAGAGAGCCTGCTTTCTTCCCTGGTCTTTGACGAGGCGGCCCGAGAGTGCTTCTATTCAGAGCAGGTAACGCTGACAAAGCTCCGATGCTGTCTGCTGCAATTAGGAGGGGAAAAAAATCAGACCGGCCTGAGAACGAAGCAGCAGTAAGCCTCAAGTACCTGTTTCTGCATCCCACGAAGCCTCAGCGTTTTTAATACGGGCTCTGAAGTCTCGGCATCAGTGTAAAGGAAATCCAACCAAAGGCACCCAAGTGCAGAGTGACCACTGTTGCTTAAAGCATGTTGGCTGCTTGTTTTAAAGCATCATACCGAGTCGACACCGAACAATAAACTTTACTGAGGCCTGAATTCCGTGGCAACCCCAATTCTGTGGTTCTTTGGTTATATTTAGTAAAATGCTGGGCCAGGTCTCTGCTCTGCTTCCTTTATAAAGCTCTACAAGCATCGATCTTTAACTCACTGAAATAGTCCTTCACTCAATACTGTTGTTTGTTCCAGTAATTTTTTTTTTTATATATAGCAGTGCTCCCCATGTGGAGATATAAAAGAAAATTAGCATTATTTGACTTTAAAAAAATTTAATTAAGAAATAGGCATTACGACCTTTCTAAGGGGTTTTGAATGTGAAATGGTTCATTAAGTTCATGTTAATAGAAAAGTAAAGAGCTCTTCCCCCCAAACAGCAAGAAAAAAAAAATCGCTCTCTCTTAAACACATTGATTTATTTCATTTACTGAGCACAGGAACCATGAAATGTTTCATCCCCAGCAGCACATTAAATATGTGCAGAAGTAAAATTACAGCCGAACAGCACCTTGTACTTTGTCCTCGTGATGTGTACATTTCAATAGGCTGGGAGGAAAAAAACAAACTGTAGAAAGATCCTTTTATGAAATTAAATTACCTGTTTTTGTATTGCTCTGAAGCCTCGCAGTGGCTGTTGACTCAGGGGCTGTAACTGTTGCCTGGAGCTTTTCTACTGGCGAATCCCACCCCTGCCCCCAGGGCAGTAGCTATCATTAGAAAACCGAAAAGAGAAAAAACGTTTCCAGCCGGGCACTGGATCTGACCTGTGGTAACTAATTGTGAAGCGTTACTAGGATTGCTTAGAAGGACAAGTGTTAGGGGGCACCTGGGTGGCGCAGTCGGTTAAGCGCCTGCTTTCAACTCAGGTCATGATCCCCGGGTCCTGGGATGGAGCCCTGAGTTAGTCCGGCTCCCTGCTCGGTGGGATGCCTGCTTCTCCCCCTCCCTCCGCTGCTCCCTCTGCCCCTGCTTACTCTCTTTCTCTCTCTGTGTCAAATAAAGGAAGAAATAAAATTTAAAAAAAAGAAAGAAAAGGACAAGAGTTAGGTCTCAGCTGTTTCTCAGTATATTTATTATCAAATGGCAGTCAAGCCACTTAGATGTAAAATGGGAGAGCAACCTGAGCTGAGTTAGGTCATTACTCCTAGGCTCAGTTTCCACATATGTGAAAAGGGATGGCAAATACAATGGTACATGAAAAGCTATTAATGCAGCAGGATCTGTTTCATAAGTGTAACTCCCCTTCCTCCTTCCCACACATCGGGTCTTTTCCAATGGAAAATGACCCAGGTCATGCCCTTTTTTCCCCAAACAATTTATTTTTCAGGCTCCATTCTACATAAGTGTTCTGCAAGGACAAAGTAAATATATTGAATTTAGTTGTTAGACAAAAAGTGCGTGTGTGTGTGTGTGTGTGTGTTCCACTCAGACTTAGAAGTCCATTTTGTTTTGCTCAAACTGCAGACTCTTATGGGCAGCCCCTCTTGACACTGGCACAGGATTCTAGAGCTAGAAACCTAGATCTGAATCCTGCTCCCAGTTGGACCTCAGCAATA
Source organism: Potos flavus (assembly GCA_028534135.1). Taxonomy (NCBI): domain Eukaryota; kingdom Metazoa; phylum Chordata; class Mammalia; order Carnivora; family Procyonidae; genus Potos; species Potos flavus. Next base: position 82,417,558 of record CM052885.1, read on the forward strand.
CCCCCTCTCCATGGCTGTTTCCACATCTGTACGATGAGCTGATGTCAGTCATAGATAGGGAGGTTGGACAGATGCGACAGCACTGACCCATACTGTTAGTGGTAGGGCCTGTCACCCTTCTCACTCCCTCTGAGGACTCAACCTTGAGCATATACCCTAGAACTTAACTAAAGGCTGTCCCACCAGCAGGGTCCCTCAAACTCCTTTGTGCTGTGGACCTCCTGCCCTTCTCAGAGTGTTTATAAATGCAGAAAATAAAAGACATAGGATTACAAAGTAAGTCAGGTATAGGGAAATATTTTCCAAATCAAGCACATATGTAGTAATATATGGCCGTTGTTTTGCATCCATTAAATACTAAGTTCTAGTAGTGGACATTGTAACTACTGTAATTTTGAAGCAGTGATGAGCAAAACCAATATTTTGAGACATTGGCAGCACCATGATGTGATATGAAAATATCTGTATTTCTGCCGGTGACAAAGTCACAGGTAGAACCGCTGTGGTTCATTGTCCATATTCATAATGGAAAGAATTGCTTAATTTCAGTCAGAGGAAAGTGAAAATAAGGATGTGGTTTGTACCCTAGAAATCCAAGGTCTCCTTGAATTGTGATCATCGCCTGAAAGAGACCCCTGGGGTCTGTCCATAGACCTAGATTAAGAACCCCCTCCTTTGAGGATTCATAAGAATCGTGGAAGCAGAGTCCTCCTTGCCCTGGCCTCATCTGGATGCTCTGAATGGCAAAAAGGCAGAGTCAGTCACTACCATGTTCCTTCAGCTAGCCAGCCATGTAAGGTGCTGTGGCTGCAGGTTGCAGGCCTGGGACAAAACCCTGACCAAGACAGCCCACAGTGCCTGCCCTTCTGCAGCTTCCATCTAGTGGGGGGAGGCACGTAGCCAGCAGGATGAATCATGAAGATACAGAGCACAGTAGAGTGTGAGGAGTGTGGAGGAGAGAGAAGGGACTGGATTGGGGTGCCTCCCAAGAAAGTGAGGAGGGTCTGGGCAAAATATTCCAGGCAGAAGACAGAGAGAGGTCCAAGGTGATTGATTACAAGGGCCCAGTAGGGCAGGGCCTCACCAACTGCCATAAGGACTTCGCTTTTTCTGCAAGATGGGGCCATTGGAGCGAACACCATGCCATCATGACCCCCGCTGCTGGGTGCAGAGAGGCTGGCAGAGCAGAGAGGGGGGCTGCAGCCATAATCCAGGGACAAAGAGACAATGGCTTGGCTCAGGGGTGGCATGCAGTGGTGACAAATGGCCAGGTTCTAGATTTGGATTTGCTACCAGATGGGATGTGGCATGTGAGAGGGAGTGGAGTCATGGGTGTCCTAAGTCACCAGGTCTTTGGAACATTCGGGGCTTTTGAGTGCTCACTAATCTGACTTTCCCCGTTTGCAGAGGGTAAGCATCTATTTAATAACAATAACCAGTATTTAGCTAATGTTACATTGTACAAATTACATATTACACATATATTAACAACCGGGTTCTGTAATATGCCCACTTTACGGAGGCAACAGGGATTTCAGGGAAGGTGGAAACCTTGCCAAGGTCCTGCAGGCAGCCGTCAGAACCCAAGCCTCCCATGAGCTATCCAGGACCTCTCCTGCCTGTGGCAGGGCCCTGCCTGGCTCCTCGCTCATGCACAGACTGTCATGGCTGTCAAGACATGGGTGGGTAACTGCTCCCAGCCTTTCAGGGGTCTGGGGCACAGACTCACCTCCTTCCCTAGACCCGACAACCCCTAACAAGGCCAGGGCTTTATTCCTTCTACTTGGATGACTCTCCCACCTGCAGTCTTATGGCGGCAGAGTCAAAGGGTCAGTGGGTTGTAGTCTTTGAGAACCATCCTGGTGTTTGTCTCCTTGGGGGAGATCAGCCATGCACTCGGCTACCATGCTGCTGTGTCCGTACCTCTGTGCCCTGGGCAGGGATGCTTTGCCCCATTACTCATTCATCATCACAACATTTGAGTACATCTCCATCCGCTGCCAGTTCATTCTGCCTTCGTGTTAGGAACGGCGTCAGAAGAGGGAATAGGTAAATATCATCTCAGAGCTAGGAAAGATCTATCTCATTAGGTCGTTTGGGGTAGGGGTGGTATTTACAAACAGACTGAGATCTCTTCAGAAAACTCATGCAAACCCACCCATGAAGGTCTGGAATCTGTTCAGTAGGACATGGAGGCATTGGGAATTTTAGCAGCCCTGAGGTGACTTTGTGGGGTGGTTCAAGGGTTCGGAGAGCACTGCATGCTGGAGGCCATCCAGCTCCCTGGTCAGCCCGTGGACTGTGGCCTGAGAGGGAAGAAGTGTACCGATGAGCAGGGCTGTGGCCCAGGCCGACTCCGGGAACTTACGTGGCCTGTGGGCCTTCCAGAGTGATCAGTGACCACATGAAATTTCCATTTTTGTAGGTCAAGAACCAGCCATTTGTATGATTCAGCCTAATACATATATCACCCCATTTTCAGACTTCAGTAGCTACAATACAGTATTTCTGGGGCTGTTCACTTACACAGAATTTGGAGCAAGACATCTCCAAAAATTTTACTAATCCTGCCCACAGACTTCATCTTGATTCTTGTCCATGTGAGTTCCATCCCGAGCGGTCTCTGAAAGGAGAGTGCCATGCAGCCCTGCCCATTGAGAGGACTGCAGACCCGTCCTCACATCGGGGTCCCTTGTTCCCCCGAGCAAGAGAACAGAGCCCCCAAATTTCACCGCACCGGGACTCCGGCCGCCCCTCAACAGCTCCACCGTGGCCACCAGTTTCCTTATGTGCCAAGCACGGTGCCCTGACCCGTCTTTTCTCCTGCAGAGTTCTCTCCTCCTCTCTGCCTTGGCAAAGGAGAGCGCGCTCGGCCCTCTGCCTCAACGGCCTCTATAGCAGGTGACCCCGATTCCCTCCTCTTCTCCCTCAGATAGTATTTTGATTAAAAAGTTTATTCTTGACCGTCCCTTCCCTTTTGCTCTGCATTAGCTGCAAGGGTGTATATTTTCCTCCCTAAAAGACGGAGCCATTGAAAGCGGGGGCTGTTGTCCACCCCCTTTGTCATCCCTCCGGGCGGTGCCTCACACATGGCCGCACACGTGACACTTGCAGGCTTACCTCTGCCTCTCCGTCACGGCACTCAGTTTCATATTTTTGCACATTTCGTCTCTCCCTCCACCACCTTGCAGGGCTATCTCCTTCATCCAGGGCTGAGCTCAGTGCCCCCGGATGCAGCCGCCAACAGCAGGAAGCAGAACTGTCATCAGTGCACAGCACCCAGACATCAGGGCTCAGGCTGCTTTGTGGGAGCCTCTGGCAAAGAAATGGGGCCGCAGCGTCCCCTGCTCCCGGGTATCGGGTGGGTCCCCTTGCACCTCAAGTGTTGGGACAGATGGAATTCTGGAAGTGTAGATGAAGAACACATGCCCCCTCAGAGCCATCTCTCTGTGCTGTTTTATCTAATTTCTGGGCACGGGGTAAGACTAGCAGAAGAATAACTTGTGGAATCATTTCTTGCACATTCACTTGGAATAGTTCTCCCTGGGAGGAATGTATATACAGGACTCTCGCCTCATAAGATGGTATGAGATAAAAGACGACACACTGCTTCAAAACAAGTGCACCCCATCGAGGAGATGGCCTTCCCCTGCCTCGTCTTCACGTCAGAGCGTTTAGCCTAAAACATCTGCGTGTCTTGTGTGGAGACGTCCGCGACTCGCTCTCCGCAACTTTGGTCGGGTTCAGCTGAAACAGCCCCATGGAGCTCTGAGGGGCTGAAAGCACGTCCGCTTGTGCATACATGCTTTTATTCTTGCCTGTCTACTCTGGCTTTGAACTTTTTCGTTTAAAAGCCAGGCCCTGTTGCTGACCGTGCAAACCCTCAGTGAGAGTTGCTGCTGGCCCTTCTCGTGAATCCTCATGAGAGGCCTATGTGCAGGGCTAGGAGCCACTTGTGTCGCTGTTTTTGCACTTACCTGTTACACTTTAACACAGAGGTCCCTGTCCTCTTTCTTTAAGAACACTGTCTTTGTTCTCAAGCAAACATCCAGACCCTGGAACTTCTCAGGTGACCTTGTCTCTGTAGTCCCTTGGGTGCATGATGCCAACTAGGTTTACGTGAGAACACATTAATTATGAAATTAATTAGTAAGAGCTTGCTTTCAATGGGCTGAGGGAGTTTGTTCATGAATCTTTGCAGTTGCCAGACCTCACGTAAGAAATAGCTCAGCGCCATAAGATAGGTCAGACCGCGGGTGGTGCGGCTTGGACAGAAATGTACGGCGTGTTAAAATTGAATTTGTACTTATTGCTTACATCAAAGGGCTTATTCCTGATTTCACAGACTAACAGCCTCTGGAGGCGGTCTCCTGTGCCCGGCCTCAGCTTTTCCCAGCCTCCCACCTGCCCACCCTCCAGCGGGGTCAAGGTGTCTCTCCTCATTCCTTCCACCTCTTTCAAATTATTCTATGGGAAGAGTGCAGGCTCATTCTCTCTCGCTTGTGCACTCTCTCTCTCTCTCCTCCCTCTGGCTCAGGACACATTATTAGGTTGAACCTGAAGTTGCTGATGTTGGCCTAATCTTTAACTTCTCAGAGCCTTGCTTTCTTCAGCTTTAAAGTGAAAATAGCCAATACCTTCTTCACGGAATTTTCTGAGAATTTTTCCAAATAATCTTGGCAATGATTGGCACAGAATAGGAGTAATAATTATGTTTGTGAATGGCCAGGTGGATGGATGGGTGGATGGAGGGAGGGAGGGATGGATGGATGGATGGATGGGAACGTCTGCTTCTTGGCATGAAGTGAAAATGGCCAAATGGATTGTCACTAAATGTGCATGGTGTTTTCTTAAAATACCGGCTCTTTAGCACTAGTGGAATTCAGTTAGCAGATGCTGGGGGCACAGCAACAAGCCAGATGTGGGTCATAGGCAGCTGGGGTGGAGGTCCTGGCCATGCTCTGCCGGAGAGACCCTGGCAGAGAGCAGCTGCTTTGCATACGGCAACTCCAGGATGGGCAATTTGAGGCATTCGTGCTTTTAACAATGATAATGATCCTCCCTGGCAGAAGCAGGAGGCCAGCTAACAACCACAACAACAAAACACAAAACAAAACACCCAGGGACAAGGCTATTTGGAGAGAGATCAGAGTTTGTTCTTTCTTTGGTTTCCCATGTACATGTAACATGGCGGGGTCGATTTTCACCATGGTGAATTAATCTGCTATTTCGTCTCCTTTAAATCATTAACTCTACATACTTGTCTTCTAAGGAAATGCAGTGGCCTTTAGTTTTAATTCTCTCCTAGCCAAGGGAATTTTATAGCATTATGAAGTAATAAAAAGTTCAAGTAGTGCCTTTATTTTGTCCTTCGGAAAGTTCAAAGGTAAAAGCCCTTTAGGTGGCTGATGGCTCACCTTTAATAATAATATTAGCATTGTCACAAAACTCGCGGGTAACCACCGCTTGGAAACTTTTGACCTTCCCCCAGTTTTTCCCATGGTATCTCCTGGCTCGTGACACCAGGCAGCCTATGCTCGTCACCCACGGAGGGCCCTGGTGCTCACTCATGGACAGATTCAATGAGACAGTCAATTCTTGGACCGTCCCTGTAGAAAATGACGCAGGCCTCTTATTCTGTAGTGGTCAGATCATCAAGGGGGGAAAATGGCTTCCTCTCATGGCGATTTCTGACATGACCAGTGATCCTGGCCCTTGTGCCACAATGAGTCCTTTCTCCCAGTCCTCAGAATTCCTCTCAGCAAGTGCTTTCTCCAAAAGATAAATGATTTCAGTGACCTACGTATCATTTGTTCTTAGTCACAAGTTAACCCATTTATCTCTCTCACTAAATCTGTACAAGCAACGTTAGTAGATTCTCTGCATTAAAGATAGCCTCCGCGGGAGCTGCACATGGAGGGAAAAGACCAGGACACAGTCCTATTCCAGGAACTTCGGCCACACCCAGAGGGGCTCATGTGTTCTGTAGGTGGCATTATGACCTGGCAACACACTGCCTTTGAGAATCGCAGAAACAAAGATGCTTAAAATTGTTCTGCGTGCTTGCGTCCCCCATCTCCAGAATATTTTTGGAGGAATCTATTGTAGTTTGCAAAAATTCTTGCAAATTCAGTAAAACACTTAAAAATTATAAAATGTGCATGATTAAGTTTTCTCTACACCATCTATTAGACCTGTCTGTTCTTTGGTTGTTAATTTTTTTTTTAAGACTTATTTATTTTAGAAAGAGAAAGAGAGCTCAAGTGGAGGAAGGGGCAGAGGGAGAGAGAGAGTAGATCCCCCCCCCCCACTGCTGAGCTCTAAGCCTTTCACAACCTTGAGACCATGACCTGAGCCAAAATCAAGGGTCAGACGCTTAACCGACTGAGCCACCCAGGCACCCCAAACATTTTTTTTTTTTTAAGTAGGCTCCATGCCCAATGTGGGGCTTGAACTCATGACCCCAAGATCGAAAGTCAAGTGCTCTACTGACTGAGCCGGCCAGGCACCTCTCAAGACCTGTCTGCTCTTTGAATGTCCTCTGCCTCTCTGGTTTCCTCTCCCTGTGCCCTGCTGTTTTTCTCACCCAGAGGCATCCCCAGGGCTGTGTCTGGGGCTTTCTGTGCCAGACCCCCGTGCTGTGTCATCTCTCCTTCCCCTCAGCCTGTGTGCCCGGCTGCCAGACCCACCTCCCTGCATCATCAGTCAAGCTTCCCTCTTTGGGGGCCACCACCCCTCCTGCCAGTCACATCTAGACTTTTCTCAGTCCTATTTCTAAGAAGTCCTGTTTTCCGTATTTCTATAGACAGTCTTCTCAGGAACTACCCCTACCGCTCCCCACCACCTCCTCCTCCTCCATCATTCTTTCCTTGCCTATACAGTCTCAGAGCCACGCTGCAGGGAGGACCCACCCCACAAAGCATCCCAACCACCCCAACGGGCCCAGCCGGGTCCCTGCTCTCAATACTTGGATATCTTTTATAGTCTCCATGAACTCAAAAAATAATTACTCCTGATTGAGGAAGTGTAGACTTTTTTTTTTTTTTTTAACATTCTCTCATTCATGCACTCTCCTTGACCCTTCAGGGGCCAAGGCAAATACATACTGGGACAGGGGATCCCCAGGGCATACTTATGTGATGTCTCATGAAAGCAGTGGGACCCCATCTCTATGATCAGCATGTGGCTGTGAGGAAACCTGGAAGGCAAGAGCAGTAGAGAAGTACCAAGGGAATTTCTAAAGTGATATTTCTCAGGAGTCACGGGGCAAGAAGAGTCAGAAACATCCGTTCACAAGTGAATCATCCATATACTTGATGGGATTCAGAATCCACTGTAGGCAGCACTCAAGTTTCCATAATTTAAAACAATGACTGTCCTAGTCCCTGGTCCTCCTGTTTCAGTTTTTAGTTGAGAAGAACATTTCCCTTGAAATGTTTCTCCATCGTTGGAGGAACCAGTTTCAGGCCATGGGACAAGGAGATGCCTTAGCCCTCATCAAGGTGCATGACTCTGGGCCAGGTCTCTGGCCACCGTACTGGCTACTGACATATCCTCAGCCCCAGTGCCATCCTGCCTTCCGTCCTCTGCTCTGTGATGCCAGGGCTCCCCACCCCACAGCTATCCCTTGCCAACTGCTCTTCAGTTCCACTAATGGTTGCTGCTGTGGTCATGAACAGCACTCCACATGGGCCCTGGACTCCACACCCATATGGCATCATTCCCCCTCACTGCAACATGGCACTATGGGTAAGCCTTGAATCCCCTTTCCTAGTGAGGAACTGAGGGTCTCTGAGGCAAGCTACTTGCCTAGGACCATGTGGCCCTGAACACAGGGTTGGCTTAGACCATGCTATCTGGCACAACACATGTGCTCTGGTCCGTCTTTTGCTCAGAGTCCTTGCAAAGACAAGTATACCCTCTTCCGTGGTTTTTAATGACACCGAGTTGCAGATAATTAAAAAATAAGGATTTGCCAGAAGCTTTAGTATCTTTGAAAGATAACAGTTGAAGAGTAACAATCCCTTCTTACTGCCGCTCTGTGTTTTGATTGTGGAGCAAAAGCCAGATAGATGTTGCAATGAAAAGCTGCATTGTTCTCTGGTGTTGAAGCATGTCACAACTTCAAAGTACATATCTAATGACGCTAAATTATTTTCTCATGGAAAATGTCCATTTGAAATAATTAATAAAACTTTAGAATTATATACTGGTTGTCTTAAAGATGTGACCAGAAATAAGCAGAGTAAGATCATTTTTGTTTAAATGAACTCGTTTAAATTTCCCAATCCCTCCCTGATGCATAAATGAAAGAATTGAATTAATATAATTTATTACTCAAAAATCTGGCCTCTTACATCAATAATACAGATAGTAATTCAGCTTGGTATTTCAGTTTAGCTATAAAAATTGCCAATTTATTGTGTCCTATTCTTGGTTCTGGAAGGAGAGGGAAGGATCTAATTTCTCTGTGTTCACCTTCCCTGTCAGCAAATAACAGTATCTGTGAATTAACTTAGCATGACAATTGCAAATTCTTAACTAAAATAATATTCATATTAAACTGAGACAGCCTAAGAGAGTAGAGGGGGCCAGCATTTGAAACAAATCAGCCTGGGCTTGAGTTCAAGCCCTGCTCAGTACTAGCTGGGGAGTCTCAGAAGGATCATTTCTGCTCCCTGTCCCTGCTTCAGCATCTATGGTTTGAGATTTCCAAGAGGACCCCATGGGTTCATGGCTACAAAAGGGCAGAGCAGTATGCCAACACTGTGCAGGTTGTTCTTGTTTATTTCATAAGGATTGTCTTTTATTCTAAGTGAGGTTTGCCCCACTAGAACTCAGGCTAATTATAATGTAAACTCAGAGCCATAATGTGTTTTAGAATCCCCCACAAAATACTATAACACTTACCGTGATGGTTGAGTGTTACATATTATAGAAGCCAAGACATAGAAGAGAGTTGAGGAGCAAGGAAGTTTTGTTTGTTTGTTTGTTTGTTTTACATCTGAAGGAAGAATAATTGATTTATCATAGGAAGCATTAAGTAAATATCAGCTGGATGGATGGATGGATAGATGGATGAGTAGAAGAGTGGGTGGATGGAAGGAAGGAAGATATGTTAGAAGGGTGGAGAAATGGATGGATGGATGGTTGGAAGGATGGATGGATGGATTGGGGAGTGGCAGGCATAATAATTGAAAATAATAAGGAATTGTGGGAAGAGGAACCTGGGCTTTCTGGTATGGATAGTCTACTTCATGGGGATCATATCTGCCTTCCTGGTCTGGGGATATGCTGTACAATTCTACTTCATATTTGAATTGTGAAGAACATCTCCAGCTCTCTTTAAATAAAATACAAAGTGGCTCCAAAGGACATTTTCCTCATCTGGGCCATGTTTCATGCCATTAATAATATAAAGCTGGTGATTTAATGGAGCTGCTTTTGATCTATCAAGAAAAGACACACCTAATTCAATTTAGTTATTTTTCCAAGAGTAAGTGTCTTAATTTGCAGGAGAATGATTTGATTATAATTTTAAGTAATACTGCAGTTACATTTTTAGTCATGACGATGATATTGAGTGACTTTATGAGACGCAAATGTGGAAAGTCCCAGAGAATTGTTGAGTTGGGAATTTGATCCTTAACAGCATTCAGGGCTGTTTCTGTTTGCAATGTGACAAATATATTTTAGTCAGAATGAACAGGATTTCTGATAGGAGATTTTGCATATAAAATATAAAAGCAGGCAGTTTTCATTTAAAGTGTGAAGGAGAATAATTACAGAATATAATGACATACAAAATCAAGATATAGACACCCATCATTTTTTATCTGTATGTTTTCTTTTTAAAGCATATGTTATTATGAGAGAATTTCTGATTCTCATCTTTGTTCCCACTGGGTCAGCCTTGTTTCTTTATTTCCTTCTGCATTACTCTGAAAAATTGAAAATTTCTAGATACTCAAAGATACCTACGGAAATGTAGTATAGATGTTGAATCTGCTATCCAAATGTCACAGTCAAATGGGATTGAATATTCACTCTACACCTGAGGACATATATTCTCCAAGTGCAAAAGAAAACACACGCAAAACAAAATCTTTCCTCCCACAGTTTACCCTGAGCCAGATTTAGCCATAGCCCATGGAGAAAATTGCTTTCCTGTAACTGACAACCTGTGGGGTCATTGGCATGACACTATCCAGTGTCAGGTGAAAGCCATGGAAAATACCACAGCAGGTGAACGGGAATACAACCAGAAGCACAAAGAATGCAGCAGTCACTCCACACTGTCCACCATCGGATACAAGGTGCCAGGCCCTGGGGGGATGAGGACGCCAGCATATGGGCAAGCCTGCCAGGGGTGGGAGGAGTTTTAATTAAGGAATGAGCGACAGAAGGAGGCATCTGCACTGCCAAGTGCTGCAAAAGTCCCACCCTGCAGACAGAGGATTTGCACACCAGTGGGGTTTAGTGAAAAAGTCACCCTGTCCCTGCCCTAACCCACAGGAATTTCTCTCACTGACATGTTATAGCTGGAAAAACTTACTTGAGATCTAAGCATTGAGATTTATTTAAGTGGCAGGAGGAAGAATCTTCCAAGTTTTCTTTCTCCCGAAGTTGTTGGAGAATAGTGTCTGAATTGGAGGGACAGGAAAAAAGCTCGCATTTCTTCCTTCAGGCTTCCATAAATACACCAGGAAGAGGATGGAGCTGGGCCTCCTGCTAGTTGTGGCTACACAGGACTTTGCTCTTCAAGGGAGAATTCTGACCTCAGGAGGCAGGGCCATGGCTGACAGTGGGGGCTCCAAAGTCAGGCTGCTGGGTCGTTGAGTCCAGGCCCTGGCATCTACCATCTGAGGGGCCTGTAGCATGTTTTGCTCTCTGTCCTTTGGTTTCCTTCCCTAATCAAAAGAGTAATAGAAAAACCATACAGGTGGTTGCAAGGATGGGAGGCGATTCAGCCTATAAAACGTGTTTGGCCCATGGAAAGCACGCAGTCATCGTAGTTGGCATCACTCTATAAATATCAGCCTGCGGTTGATGCAGCATCAGCGGAGGTGCCTCGGGCCTGGGGCTGACTTACACTCGGAATGCAGTTTGATTCATATGCCACAAACAGACACCTCCCCCAGAGGGCTGTCAGGACCAAGAGTGCTTTTTTAAAAGGGCATCCTGTACACAGCATGTTGCCAATCGTCTCTGAGACCATGCAGCCACCATGCCCGAACCTCACACCGGACTTTTCCCTGAGACCTCTGCCAGTTTTCTTGTGGGCAGTTTCCCTTTCTCCCCAGGAAGAGGAGTGGCACAGGAATGCACAAGAACCACCTTGCAGGCTCCGGGGCCCAGTGGAAATGGGTTGTTTCTCTACACTACTTTCATCTACACCCATGCAAGGACATCTCCTGGTCGACGCAAAGCAGCTAGACCTTCATCCAGACAAACAATTTTTAACAGAAATGAAATCAGAGTCATTCCATCAGCCCCTGGAAATTTCTGTGACCAATCTCAAAAGCAAAACATAAAAATTTCCCCCTATGTTATTTAACTTTTATATACGTTTATGGCTTTTTAAACCTAACACTGACCCAGTTGCTGGAACAGATGCAAGAGGAGTAAAAGGTGCTTTTGGCCTTCCAGCTACTCAACACCCTTTCCCTTTCATGAAACTAGCATTCTCCATGCTCATCTGACCACTTGGGGCTTTGCACGGGGCCCATGTCTGTTGACAGCTGTGGCCATGCCCAGGGTTGGAGCGGTTCTACGGTTCCCTGTGTCCATACACGTCCTCCTGCCCCATTGCCACTCAGTGTGACAGCTCGACTCTTGTGTCCCCTTGGTGTAGCTTCTGCCGAAGTGAAACATTTGCATTACGTGCTGTCTTCAATTGCCAGAAATCAGTTGCTTTAATATTAAGTGGCAAACATAGTTTTGCTCTTTCTGATCGTGGAAGAGCTTTGTATTATTAGAATTTCCCCAAATTTCCAGTTAGGTTTCGATAATTTTTTTGCTCTAACTGATAAGTCTGTGGGTGTATTGAATTTCAGTACACCCTCCTGGGTCGGCAGTGATAGTTATCACTCAGGTGTGCCGTGGCGATGCCCTTTTTCACCCAGTAAAGCAGAGTCTGCATAGGCCAAAGGAGGCCGCTTGGCACCCTTCACACGAGCTGATTTTTGGTTTCTAGGTCGCTTGCATTTGGTAACCCCCTAACTTTTCTTGGAGTTTCTCCTTGTCATCTGATAATTGGTGTTAAGATGAGTATCTTCCTGGAAAACTCAGATGCCGTTAAGCCATCATAATTATTTTTATAGGACTATGACATATTCTTTTGTTTTCAGATGTGTCTGTTTGTTTTTAAATGTTCCAAAAGGGGCGCCTGGGTGGCTCAGTGGGTTAAAGCCTCTGCCTTCGGCTCGGGTCACGATCTCGGAGTCCTGGGATCAAGCCCCGCATAGGGCTCTCTGCTCAGCAGGGGGCCTGCTTCCTTCTCTCTCTCTGCCTGCCTCTCTGCCTACTTGTGATCTCTCTCTCTGTCAAATAAATAAATAAAATCTTTAAAAAAAAAATAAATAAATAAATAAATATTCCCCCCCAAAATACAGCTCAAACTTAAAAACATCATAAAAAGGAGTATTTCAACCAAAGTGTTTGCAGAAATGAAAAATCGAGAAAGTACGTATAGAGCTTGGTGCAAATAATTTGGGCCAGAAAACTTAATTCTGCCGTGCCTGAGCCCTGTCCTACTTCATCTGGGCCCAGGGGTTGTTGACAGGCAACTGTAGAAGATATTTCAAGAGAAGGATAACCAGAATATCTGCCACAAAAGGTTTTCTTTTTATCCTTATTGACTTTGTTCTCTTATTATCTATCATATATCATCATGAATCTGTTTTATTTTTAGAATCAACCTAGATATAAACTAATCTGTTAGGTCACATGGAATGCGCTTTCGCCTCTAAAGCTTGAAGCAGAGAGTGCTTGAAGCATAAATATTGGATGATTCCGTTCAAATTACACTGCACTAAATAATGCCTGTAATGTATTCATAATAACTTTCCTCTTATGGTCAGCGACGATAAAGTTAGAGCTGAAAAATCCATGTTTACTGCTATTTCAATTGTCTGCCCTTTCTCTACCTCGCGACAAAGCACAATCCAGACTTTTAGAGCCGGTTCTTCATTTCTCATTGTTTTACATTTAGTTGTGACTTCTACATGGACATGGAATGCCGACAGAGCGTCAGAGGTAGCCATTTCTCCAGCTAAGGCTGAGAGTACATTTTTTAGCCCTTCGCGTGCCATATCCTTAGGGTGAATGGAAATCTGTGAAAGAGAAACAGTTCAAGTGACATGGACTTTCTCCCTCCCAGAAACCACACTATTGGGATAAGCATAGCCAAGCCCTTGGGCTTCTGGTCATTCGTATTGATTCATCACTTCTTGGGTCATTTCTGTTGTCGCTCATGTTTTTACCGCTGGATACTTGGAGTGGCAGTATCGTGGGGTCCTTTCTCTCTTGGTGATTTACCAAAGGTGTAGTGTACTCGCAGCACTGGAGGAGAGGGAAATGGAAGTGCTCAAATCAGTCCCCCGAACAGAGCTGACGTGAATAGAGATCCAATCCACTGGACCCCTGGAGCATCTCAGGTCCTGAAAGGGAGACCTTCCATTCCCTGTGCTGGAAGGATGTGGGAATATGGGAGCAGACCTCCAAAAGTCTGTAACCTAATAGCCTGAGGCAAACCTCTTTCTCTCCCATTTCCACTTAACTCTTGTCATTTCCTCAGAATTATTCTTAAACCTGGTTACATAGGTATTTTCCTCTTTCTTAGCAGAAGTGGACTGCGTTCCTCTCCAGGAGTGTATCATTAGTAGTGTATGAAACCTAATCTAATATCTTATACACTCCACATGTTTAATTTCCTTTTCCCGAACATCCATTTTATTTGGTTACATTGTTCAGTAAAGTCATCCTCTTCATCCGTTACCAGGCTGTGACATTTACTTTGAATGATTCATTTATTTGGGGTCTTAAACAGTCCTAGAATTTAAATTTGCATTATGTTGAAAGACAAACAGAATCTCTGTAAAAAATGATGTATGGCTTTAGGCTATAGCTGGCATCTGTTCCTGTCTTGATGATTATGGAATTTCATCCATTTATTTAGGATTATTGAATGCCAACCCAGCCCACCTACGGAGTAGTCCCCTGGGTGGCAGATACCAGGGAAGATGTTAAGGGTAGAGAAATGCATTGGAGCGGAGGCTCCTCCTTCCAGAAGTGCACTTCCCAGGGTTCTATGACGTGGCTCTCTTCCCACTCCCTCCTCCATCTTCCTTTCCTGAAAATGTACTCCTGCCCCCCACCATGGAAGTGGGCAGGAAGGAGTTCTTAGCATTGCATGCTCCCCTTTTCTCCTTCAAGACCATCTCCAAACCCATGACTCATCACTCCGTATCTCCAGCCCAGGCCTCTCTGCCAGGACACAGTTGTCATCTGCCCAGTATTTCTCCCCTAACATCCCCTCTGGCCCTTCAGACTCCACTGTTCCCCTCATCAGTCACCTGAGCCCTGATCCCTGGAGTTTTGTCCTGTCGTCTCCCTCTGTCACCAAGCGTGAGCAACCCTACAGTCTGACACCTCCTCTCCCTTCCCTCCACCCCTGCTTTCTTGAGGCCCATGTCACATCTCTCCCTGACTTGTTTCTCTTCCTCCAATCTCTCTCCCTTCTAGGCCCTTCCACAGGCCATAATGCCCTCCCCCACCATTATCTCTCAAGTATCGGTCATATCTTGCTGTTCATCTGTTTAAAAAACTCCAGCGAGAGTGAAATAAGTCAAGCGGAGAGAGTCAGTTATCGTATGGTCTCACTTATGTGTGGAGCATAAGGAAAAACATGGAGGACATTGTGAGAGGGAAGGGAGGGGTGAATTGGAGGAAATCAGAGGGGCAAAGAACCATGAGAGACTGTGAACTCAGAGCAACAGACTGAGGGTTTTGGAGGGGACGGGGGTGGGGGGATGGGCAAGCCTGGTGGTGGATATTGAGGAGGGCACGTATTGCATGGAGCACTGAGTGTGGTACATAAACAATGAATCTTGTAACACTGAAAAAGTAAAATAAAAGTATTTGGGGGGAAAAAAAGGTTTATTTCCAGGTAAAAAACAAACAAACTCCAGCGATTCTCAAATGCTAGAGACTGTCACTCCTCCTGCCATGACGGGCTCTTTGCAGGCTCACCTAGACCACTGTCCACCCATAGGGACTCACACGCCCTCTGGGTCCATTCGACCCATGGAGTGCTTGCCACCTCACAGGTGATGGGTGTCTGTCTTCCCAGATAGGTCATGAAGGCTGTAATCTTTCATCTTGCTCCCTCCAGCTCCTAGAACAGTCCCCAGCACCTGGTCTGCTCCTCTTCGGGAGTCTTCCATGAATAAATGATCCAGCAACAAACAGTGCCTGGAGGGCTTTGTTCTCTGCCCCAGGTCGCTGTCCATCTGTTCCAGAGTGCGGTCAGTGAGGACCTCTTTATTCAGAGACCCTCCCCACAACACATAGTGTGTACGGCATACCATAGGCATCTGGAGGGACAATTTTTCATTGAGATATAATCCACATACCGTAAAACTCACCCTTTTAAATTGTGTAGTACGGTGGTTTTTAGTATATTCACCGGATGGTGCACCCGTTAGCCTCGTCCGGTTCCAGAATGTTCTCATCACCTCCAAAAGAAGCCCTTTATACACTGGTCCTCACTCCTCATTCCCCTTCTCCCCACAGCCCCTGGCAATCACTAATTTCTTTTCTGACTTTGGGGATTTTCTTATTCTGGACATTTATATAAATGGAGTTATACAATATGTGGCCTTTCGTATCTGCCACCTCCTACGCAGCAGTGTTTTCAAGGGTCATCCATGTTGCAGCACGTTCGGTATTTCTTTCCTTTTTATGGCTCTCCATTGCGTACATAGACCACATTTTGTTTATGCATCAGATTGTGGACATTTTGGGTTGTTTTCATCTTTGCCTGTTATGAATATGAATAACACTGCTGTCAACATTTGTGGGCAGGTTTCTGTGTGAACGTACATTTTCAGTTCTCTTGAGGAACTGCCAAGCTGTTTCCCTCAGCAACTGCACCATTTTACGTTTCCATCAACAAGGGATGAGAATTCCAGTTTCTCCACATCCTCATCAACACTTTCTGTTCATTCTTATCCCTTTGATTATAACCATCTTAGTGGGTTTAAAGTAGTGTCTCAGTGTGGTTTTAAGTTCCATTTCCCTAATGGCTAATGATCTTTTTATATGTTTGTTGGTCATGTGTCTGTCTTCTGAATTGAAGAAATGTCTATTCAAATCATTTGCCAATTTTTTAATTGAGTTGTCATTTTATTATTGAATTAAGGGTTCTTTATATAATCTGGAGATGAAACTCTTATCAGATAAATGATTTGCAAATATTTCCCACAGAATGACTGGTGGATTGTCCCTTCACTTTTTTTTTTTTTTTTGGTCCCTTCACTTTCTTGATAAATTCTCCTGTTTTTTTCTTTGGTTGCTTGTGCTTTTGGTGTCATATCTGAGACCAGTGAGCATTTTAAAGCTTTATCCTTTGATCACTGTTCAGAACACTGCCCAAGAAATGAGAATGTGTTATCACCATCCTCTGCATCCTCTCCTCCAAAAACTACTGGTGGTGGGACCAACAGAGGAAATTGGCTCATTAATTTCCTCGTTTTGTAAGTTATTCGTAGTTGTCCCTTCTCTGAGCTCAGACACTCCGCAACTGCTAATGCATCTTTTCACTAGGTTTAAAGTATATCTGTAGATATATTTTAAGCATTTGATTCAGGGTAGCATTCCTCAATCCACAGCTGTCTTAAGTAATCTCTTTTTTATCTGTGAGCATAGCTTCTGCCCTTGTGTAAAGAATGTGCCCATCATCTTGTCTATAACACTTTGTTCTCTGCTTCACCTGGGAGGGCTGCTTCCCACTCGGCCTGTGCTCCATCTCCTCTTCCCTCCAAGTCAGGCACGTCCCCCAACCAGACCCCTTCTCTGTCAAGACCATTCTCAGAGGTTATGGTCATTTCAAATCTGCAAATAACCTTCTTACCATTTCCACTTGCTCAAAATATATATGTCCTGGAAATAAGCAAAGAACAAGTACAGAGTGCTGAGACACTTGTACAAGTCCATGGATTGATCATATAGACCAAGTCAACATTGACCTCTTCAAACTCGAGGGCACTCTAGACTCTCCTTAGTGGTGGCAGATCTTCTCAGGGTGATCTGGAAACCTAACTGAGGCCATATTGCTCCCTTGCCTCAGACCATTCAGGCCTCCTGTGACCCAGACCCAGCCAGTCTTTCAGCTGCGTCCCCTGCCCCCTCTTGCTATGTTGGGGTTCTAGTCTCCTTTCACTTCCTGAACCTCCCCAGAGTTCCTTCCAGCTCATGCCTCTCTGCACCTGAAATGTTCTTACCACTGCCTGCCCCCACCCCCTCTTGGCTAACCCCTTTCTGGCCAAGAAATCCGCCTCTGAGGATTCCGTGCCCTTTTGGTCCCCACTCTCTTACCTGGCACTAATGGACGAACAGTTCCCCTTATTCTGTCCACTTGTCCCTGCTAGAATGGGGGCCTGACTAGGGTAGGGGCAGAATCTGTCCCGTTCCCCAGTTGTATGCCCATTGCCAAACACTGGTGGGCACTCAGCACGTATTTCTTGAATGGGTGAATGCTTGAGTGAAAGTGGACTTGCTTTCTGAAAATGGCAGATTCACTTGAGATCAAGTGTACTAAGCAGAGCAGGATGCTGTATAGAAATTGTACACACAGACCCATGTATACATATAGTATGTTGACCTTTCTCTAGTTCAGCCCTTTTCATCAATCTTAATGGGTGATCATTCTAGCACAAGTATCTTTGTAGGAAAGCATTTTCTCTGAAGCAATACCCTCCTCCCCATGAATGGTATTTGTATCCAAAGTTTTCCACAACTTTCTGAAAATGTTGAGCTCTCGTATTTTGGTCTGTTTCTGGAAATAAGGCCTTAAAAATAGCACTGCCTCTTTTCTGCTTTTTCTGTGTCTGAGTCAGACAGACCTGCCTATCATTGTTATCTCTAAACTTATACCTTTCCTATCTGCCTTTGGCTTAAAGAAGCTCATTCTGTCCTTTGAATAGGTGAGAAATGATCCCTTTGATTAGCACTATATTCCATTCTCACCAGAAGGCTTATTTTTATTATGAAATACTTTATACAGACTAGAAAACCTCGAACATTTACAGAAGTCCAAAAGAACACTGAAATATGCCCCCATCCTGGCCCCTCATGTGTACCGACCAATATATTTGTGACTATTCCATGTGCTACCTACCTTTCCTCCATCCCAGAGATAATCTAGGTTATAGTTTCGCTGCATATATGTGTATTCCTAAAGCAGTATGTTTCACTTTGCCTCTTTTTTTAAAAGTGTGTGTAGTTAGAATGATCTTCAGTGAATTACTTTTTTCATAGCATTGTTTTAAGTTTCATCCATTCTAATACACATACCTGTAGTTTATTTTCACTGCTGTATAGTATTCTACTGTGTGACTACCCTTATCAGTTGAAGTTAACAATGGTTTCTCTCTCTTTTTTGACTTTGCTATTGTCTATAGAATATGATAAACATTTTTACTTGTTGAATCGCTGCCCTTTCCTGGATAATGTCAAATTGCCTTCCTGAGAAGTTAGGCCAATTATCTCCTAGCAGTAGGCTCTGAGAGTTCCTCTGCCCCACATCCTCTCTGACGTTTGGCATTATTAGATTTTTTTGTTTTGCCAATCTGGTATATACAAAATGATACCTCACTGTGGCTCTAATAACCCATGATTTTTAGTGATGTTAAGCACTTTAATATCCATTCATAGTCTATATTCTAGAAATGTTTATGTCTTTTGCCCATTTTTCTAATAGATTATTTGGTTCTTTTATTGATTTACAGGAGTTCTTTATCTATTCTAGACATTTACCCTTTGTCGGTTAGCTGTTAAGATGACTTCTCCCACTTTGTGCCTTGTAGCTTTACCTTCTTTATGGTATTCTGGTAAGTAGTAGTTCTTAAGTTGAATATGCTCAGATGTACCAATCTCCCCCCTTATTGCTCATGTTTTTTTGTTTCTTGTTTAATAAATTATTCCATACCCCAAGGTCATAAAGAGTTTGCCCTATACTTTCTTCTAGAAGTTCTGTATCACTTATTTTTATTACCTAACATCTAATATATTATTATTAATCTATGCAGAATTTTACTTCGAATGGAAAACTCTCCAATTTCTCCTTTTAAACTGCCTTTGCTTGGAATATATCTACCAGTATCATAGCCCAGAACAGTGGGCACAAATCCCAGGCAATATTTATCCATTCAATAAATATTATGTAAAGCACATATAAGCTAGGTAGCAAATAATGTAAGGATGAACCTGACTCACACTCAAGGAGTATAGTGGACTGTGTGGTGGCCCCCAGAAAGGTATGTCTAATCCAAGAACCTGTGAATGTTAACTTATTTCAGTAAGGGCCTTTGCAGTTATAAGTAAGTTAAGAATCTTGAGATGAGAAGATCATTCTGGATTATACAGGTAGGCCCTAAATCCAATGACAAGTGTCCTGATAAGAAACACAGAGAGAAGAGGAGGGGGAAGTATAGCCAGAAAGGCAGGGACAGGAGTGATGCAGTCACCTGGAGCCTCTGCAAGGAAGAAGGCCCTGCTGACACCTTGATTTTGAACTTCTGACCTCCCAGAACTGTGAGGGAATAAATTTCTGTTGTCTTAAGTCCCCCAGCTTGTGGTCACTTTTGGCGGCCACAGGAAGCTAATATACGGATGTGTAGGATGAGATGGTCCTATACGGTAACTATAGCAGGAGGTTCTTTTCTCCCCTGTCATATGCTCAAGGGAAGGAACAAGCAATGGTGGCAAAATCTGTGAGTGCCACAACTTACCTGAGGGGTCCGGGGTTGGCCAAAGCCTCCCAGGTGGTGCCAAAATTTGGCTTCCCTCCCTTTGTGGACCACTCCCGTGGGAAGGGGAGTCTGCAGAGTCACAAGAGGGCCCAGCTCTGGGCAGCCTTGTGTCAGCGATAAGGGGCTGCAATGAGGGGACAGGTATGGAAACCACTGCAGAACACACACATCCTGACCTCAGGAGGCAGCTTTGTAGGGCTGCGTCTGGTATCCACTCCTGGAAACTTAGAGAAAATCCCAGCGAGAAGAGTGTCAAGGGTTGAAAAAAGATACAACCTGCAATAGAGACTTTTGGCAACAGTTCTCCCTTTTCCTTAAAAACAAACAAACAAAAGAACAAGAGGAGTTATTCCAAGAGGAGTTGAAAGTCCTAAACAGCAGTCAATAAACACAGAGCCTGAAGAAGTAAAAAGAAATTAAAATGAAGTAATTGATATTTTTCCAAATTTATAAAGTCGGCGTGGTCTATGGGCACTGATGGACCTTAAACCTGCGGGCTCAGGTCGATTTTCATACCCCCACATAGTTAAGTTGGTTGATTTATCCTCACCACTAGTTTAGCTCCCAACCTTGCATGGAATCCTGAACTTAATCCCGTGGACCGTAGAAATCAAGATATAGTAGCCAAAAGCAGTAATGGTTGGAAGACCTGGGTTCTGGTCCCAATTGCACCATCAAGTAACTGCGACTCAGGAAAATCACTGGACTCCCGAGTGCTTCCCCTTGCTGACCAGTGCTGTGGGGGCCATGGCACTGCCCTGGCTCACAGAGGCCTAGCGTAAAGGAGGCTCGCTTGTCCTAAAGCCTGACACAGAGGCTCCCCCTACTTCATCCACTACGCTCTTTCTGGGAGACGAACCCAGAAGCCCACATTGAGGGAGGAAGGGGAGCAGGCAGTCCACATCTGTGGTGCTTCTCCTGTGTGCTGGAGCCTGGGTCAAGGCTTCATTACACGATTCCATCTGATCCTCGGGACAGCCCCAAGGGCAGGTGTCAGCATCCTCGCTTTACCCATAAGACAACTGAGGCTGGGGGCATTGGAGCAGCTTGCCCTGGGTCCCCCAGGGGGTGGAGAAGAGGACTGGAATTCCAACCTAGGCCTGTCTTCTTCCAAAAGGCAAGTTTCTTCCTCACATGCTCCTGCTGCTATTTTGAAAAATAAAAGCAAACAATCATCAAAATAAAGTTTTGGGGAGTTGGGTTTGGATTCTTGAGCTTTTGCAACCCAGCTGAATGTGTCTTGAGGGACCCAGAAAGTTCTCTTGGAAGTTTTTGATAAAATGTAAGTGGCAAAGATATATAGCCTCTTTGTTCAAGTAGAGAAACATTGGTAAATTATAAGATTCTTAGGTGACAACATAGACACAGCGGGTCACTGAAGAAGCTCAAAATACCTAGAAACCAAGAGAGTTTCTAGATAGTAATTTGAATGCTCTCTGAATTGAGTAATCAAAGGGAAAATTTTCTCTTTAAGAGGGTACTTTACTGTGTGTGGTTTTGAATGAGATAGTAATTCAGGACAGAATTTAAGTTTTACATCTGTTAGCAGCCTTTTTAGGAGAACAGCAGGACAATGGCCAGTATCAAAACAGGTATTGGATGTGTGACCAGGTGCCTCTTTAGGCCCCTGCCCTCAGCCAGAGGCCCTGACCATCCATTGCCTGGCATTATTACAGCGTTCGGCTTACGTCTTAACATGTCTTATGCCTGAGAAGAACCTTAGAAGCGTTTCGATGTCTAAGTTATAAATGCCTTTTTTTAAAATATATATACAAAGCAACCAGCCCTGAAGCCCTAAAGATGTTAGAGAAGAAAATGTCAGGTGATACTGCTCCTAATTGCCCTTGCTAGTAGTTCTAATACATTCCGTTAAATCCCAGAGCTACGGTTTTTAAAAGCTACGAAAAGAAACGATTTTTGGCACCCTGAGCTCCTTCTCTGTTTCTAAACACTGCCAGGATTGGGGTGGTGTTTGTTTTCTTTTTGTCATGGTGTTTACATGCCCTGGCGTGGGCATGAAAAAGCATGAAAAAGCATTTGCTGATCTCCTGGTCTGCCCGCAGTCCCTAATGGATGTTTGTCTAAGTGACAACACCCAGTTTAGCGCTGTTAACGCTCCCGTGGCAGCATAGGACCAGCCCGGGGGTGGGGGAGTGTGTGCTACGTGTGACAGTTGGGGGCGTGAATGCGAGATCGGGAATCTTCTATGAGGTAAACACCTCCTCCTCTAGGATCTGGTTCTGGAAGCATCTTTTTGTGCTGTCTCCCATAGTGCCCTGTTTCAGGAGTTGGACCATAAATATTCATTGAGCCAGAGAATCTCAAAACTTGATTATCACCCCCTGTAACTCTAGCACCGGACTTGCTCCCAGGCGCCCGGATTTCTCCGGCCTGACAAGGATAAGCTTCCGAATTGGCTAGCGTGTCATCCCGGGTGAGGATGACGGGCTGCTATCTGAGGTCAGTCTATGGGGTATTATTATACACGGCATCTCTTTGTAGGGTTGCCTGTGAGCTCAATTAACATAGCAACCACTCTTCCAGATACGTGGCTTCCAAAGCATATTTAGCAAAATGCATCCGCACTTGTATTTTGTTCGCCATTGTCCCGAGCACTGTATGTGGACATGTTGGACGCAGTGGGGCCTTTCAGGAAACAGCAGGACCATTCTAGGCGGAGCATGACAGGTCTTTAGAGGGCTGCGCCGGCTCTAACCCGGGCCCTCAAGCAGACTGCGGTCTGAAGGGGGGAGCCATGAATTGCGCGCTGACAGCAGGCCATGGCTGTCCTCAGGCTCAGGTGGTCGTCAGCCATAAGTTTAGCTCAGCTCTTTGAGTAATTTGTCACGCCTCGCTCGGCCCCTGCTGGGCCAGCACGTGCCAGCTTAGTGTCAGAGAGCCTGTTCGCCAGACGGCCACTCAGGCCGAACGTCCTGCTGTTCCCTGGACCCGCGGCTTGCTGGGGCCGTGCTCAGAGGGCCGAGCCGCTCGACAGCCAAGTGCTGTGCAGAATAAGCGTGTTCCTAATGAGACGTGAATGGCATTAGTGGGTCCCTCTAGAATTGGGCCTGAGAGGACGCCTCTCGCTGTGGAAGTGTGGCAGCCTGGTCGTTCGTCGGGTGTCACCTGGAGTTCAGCGTGCATTTGAGAAGCCAGTTCAGGCTCCCACCGCCCAGGCCTTCGGCTGTGCTGACCATCTATATAATGAACTGGGAAGCCATCAGAGGGGCCGCTTTTGACATCCTCAAACGCATTTTGCTTTTTTAAAGTTGCCTAGAGTGAGCCTAAAGAGAAATTCTGGAAGCGAGCTGCCTAGTAGCTCTTTCCACAATGAAGGGCATGTCCCCTGTCCGTGCAATCCCGCCCAGGAACCCCAGCTAGTGGGACCCGGGAATGGGGAATGGAATTGCTGCTTTTTTTGTTTTAATTAATTTAAATTTAAATTTAGATAGCCACATGCGGCTCCCGGCTACCACCTTGGCCGGCATGGTCCCAGGATGCCTCTGGTCTCACAGTGTGAAAACTCTTTCTCTGACTATAATTAAAGGAGGAGGAAGAGGAAGGGCCTGCGTTGGGAAATCTGTGTGCATCCTTGCACAAAAAGAAAATAGAAAAATATTTTCCGATCTTAAATCACATGCTTCCTACTGAAAGCTAATTAGAAAAACATCATTTTCACCAACTTTTATTTCTGAAGAGGCCATTTTGGAAAGATAGTTTTAAAATCCAGTGAGAAATGCTAGAAATTACTTTGGCTCTTCCGGAGCAGCAAATAATGAACTGACTGGTGGTGATCCGCGTTCCCCGTGTTCCTGGAGAATTAGCATGATTTTCAAAACATGTCTTTTAACTTTTGCATTGATAACTATAGGAAGGGGAAAATGAGACGTCATGCCGACTTCCCCAAGTGTTAATTCGTAAAGTCATACGTGTGGGGCCTCCATCCGCTGTCGAATTGTTCTGACGTTATCCTGTTATTGGAAGTGCGTGATTCACCTTCTGAGGAAACAGAAGCCATACACAAAAGGGAAAGATTTGCTTTCTGCCCTGTGAAAGGCTGCCACACGCAGGGGTCCTATTAAGACAGCTGGAAAGTTGCTTCAGCGTGTTACGCTTGTAAGTTTTATTGGTGACTGGTTTTTGATTACACATTTGAATGCGTGTGTTCCAGACTGCAGTTTTAATTAAAAGGCAATAGTCTTTTCTTTTTAAAATTGCATTGTGCCCTCTCTGCTAGAGTCTCTCACTTATTAGCTCCTATTTTCTCATGCTCTAGCCCATCCTGGCTAGAGGCACTGGTGCCCTTTCCAACCATACCTTCCCGGCCTTCCCTCTTTCCAGGGACACTCATCCTCTCACTTTTTTTTTTTTTTAATTTTAAGTGTACCACCAATTCCTGCTTCAAGCATCAATTCATTCTCTAGGAGACTGAGAAGAACGTTCTATATCCACTGACCCAGGAAAGGAAGGTCTGACACTGTCCCACAGCCGGTGTCTCTGTTTCTGTTTGTCTGGCTCAAGCTTAACGATCTTTTGCTGTGTTTCTGTAGCCATTGATGTAGATATTTTTCAGGAATACTGCTGTTGGATGTAACCGACATCCATCCATCCAACCGACATCCATCCATCTCTCTAAGAGAGACTTGGGTTTCAATATCAGAATCTTACTGTTAATTCTGAGTCATATTTAATTCTCTGGCAGGATGGTAAGGTCCTTTTCTCCCCCTCCCCACCCACCCACATCAAAGTTGCGTAACTGTATTCCAACCAAAGTGAGCTGTCATTGTTATGCATGTCATTCCACACGTGCGCTTGCTTCCTTGACCGGTGACTGCAGCTACGAAGAGCGAGCTCTGTACCTTGAAGCAATAATTCAGAACCACCGAGAAGTCATGACGTTCGAGGATTTCGCCGCCCAAGTCTTTTCTCCCTCGCCCAGCCCCTCCCTCGGCGGAACGGGTGAGTGTCTGCATTATTCTGCCCTCCCGCGCTTAGGACCCACTCGAGCAGCAGATGTACACCTGTTTTTCACAGATAAATGCTTGCAAATTTAAGAAGAGCATTCTCCCTCTGAATCAACTAATGAATATCAAAAGGAATGATGACATTCATTTTAATTTGTTTTGTATCCGAGCTGTTCACTCAGTGCTTTTCTTCAGCTATCCTGTTAACCCCCGAATCTAGCAAGGTTAATGAACTTTTTCTCAGTAATATGCTCTGGTTCATTCAGGAGTGTGGGTTTCTTGCTGAGCTGGGAATATGTTGTTTAAAAGCAATGCCCGAATCAGTGCTTACTTATCAAAAAAGTGTTCCTCACAGTCGAAGCCGTTGCTACTAATGCTAAATGGGGATTATGCTGCCGAGATACTCGGGTCAGGGATTAATGCAGGAGAAATGGAAGGACAGTGTCCCCTGGTCCGTCATTACAGCAGAGCGGCGTGCACGCTCTTCTCTCTGGAGTGGTCTGTGTCACATGGACAAGCTGCCGACCAGAGCAGCACCTGGCGTGGAACCTGTTTAGCAACTGGCTTTCAATCATTTTCACTTATTACGCCAATGGAAAATTTCAAAAATTTCCATGAACGTCCTTGTTTTTAGGTTTTACTCTTTTTATATTTCCAGTTTGAAAAAAGAATTGGATACTACCACTTAAACTGATTATATGATTACTGTGGGTTTTTTTTTTTCCCAAAGAATAGAATTACTTGTGAATTTCTGCATGTAATTACAGATTAATTGCCTTTCAGAGAGTAAATGGGATATTTAGTCAACGCATGTTGAAATTCTCAATGAGGGGCTTCCTTCTTCTTCCACCGGTGTAGACACAACTGTTAGCATGCTTAATAGATTTCTAACCTGTGTCAATTGTCTCTGAACACCGCCTTACTTCTCCGATTCTGACTTGTTAACAAATATCTTACACACAAAGTGAAAAAAATTAAATTCAGTGAAATAAATCACTTACAAATAAAATCAGCCATGCATCATTGTTTAACATCGCTGGCTTCAATCCTTGCCTCTCTGAGCTTTGTTGGGAGATAAGAGGGAGAGGCTTGCACTTGCACAGGGAGCCAGGAGCAGCAGGCAGAAGGCCTGAGAGATAAGCAAGCTGGCCGAGGTGCGGGAGCCGTGCGATTTACATAATCACGCCTCTGCTTCCTGGTGAGGCGTCAAGAAACACAGGGATGGCCTCTATTGATCTTTGTTGAACTGGAATACTAAACAACATGAGAAAGCTTATAACTTAAAGCTTTGATTAATGTTTCTTACATTAAAAAAAAGTAGAACAGCTGTGAATTGAATTCTTTTATACACTGTGCCAACATTCTATCAAAACCCAAAAAAAAAAAAATTGGTTTCAAGGCAAATGAAGATTTCACACCACTCTGGCTGGAGGTTTAAAATCATTTCTAGTGTGTAGGTGAATGAACATGAAGGATCCATGGCAAAGCTAATTTTTTTTAAAGATCTCATTCAGCTCTTTCTCATCCTCATGAGGTATACTGGGGCTTAATTTTTCTGTGTGGGGTTCTATGTTTTTGTTGTTGTTTTTAAACTCTTGAGAAAGCTTTTTGTTTCTTAAAATTAGAAGAAATCAAATAATAACTAGATATTGACATTCCTTAGCTGTTACATTCTTAAGGCTCCAGATTAAGATGTTTCTGAAACAAATATCGATGAACTTTGTTTCCTATGCATACTTTAGCATCTGTATAAATTAATTTGATCTATTCCAAAAGTTCACAATTACTTAAATCAGTTCAAATGAGCTAGCGTGTAGGTAACATCTTAAGTGAGTCTCCAGAAGTGATTTGGGTTTTCCAAGACCCACTATTTGGAGGCAGTGGCTAACAGGCTTCTTCAAGAGCATCACATTTGCCAAAATCACTTAGCAGATAAGGGTCTGACAGCTCATGAGTGGGCACTGGAACCAATACAAAGGGAACGTGAAACCGAAGATGAGATATCAAGACAAATGCTGGGCTTCCTCTTTCCAAATTATTAGCATCCGGATGACTCACAGTGTTCAGGGTTTAGGGCATTCAGTGTTGAGTGATAAAATTTTGGGTACACATATCACGCCAATCCATGAACGCGATTTTAAGTTTGAGCATCGTGTTCTCCGTCACCACCTTGCATTATAAGCCCACAACAAAGATTAGGAAGGAACTAGAGAAGAACTTGATGTGCGCTGAAATTTGGGGGCCATGCAGTGAGGGCGGAGCATTTCCAGACCAAAAATAGGCATGTTTTCAGAAGCATTTTCCCTGCCAGTTTTGCTTTTGAGGAATCCCTATCCCGGCCTGTTACCACTTTTACAGATGAAAACATTTTTCATTTATTCAGTGTTAGCCCTATTTTCTTGGGACAAGTACGGTCAAACCCCAATGAGCCGGCTAGCTTAAACTAAGAAACAGAGGTGGACTCTGCTCTTCCAAGCAGCAAGCCAACTGGAAAAATTGACCCTGAGCGGCTTAAGCCCCCACAGTGCACTTAGGACCCAATCAGACCATCTCGGCCAGCAGTGCCATCAAAGTGGGGCCTTGGGCTCCTGCTCACATGCATATGCACAATCTGAGGAATTAGGGGCTCCCAGGTTTCCTTTGTATCCTCGCTGCAAGGGGCTTTGTCGTTAATGCAGAGGGAGAATAACCTGAACCGTGTATTCCTTCCACACTGTATTTGTAGCTGCAAGCAGCCCCCATTTCTAGAGGGAAGGCCTATAATATCGGCCGTGGAGTCCTCTGCATAAGTAAGAAATGTGCTCAGTGGGAGAGGCTCGTGCCCAAAGACGCTGCTGTCGGAAAATGCCTTCCCCTCAGACTGCCCCTGTCCCAGTGCTGTTGCTTGTCCCCCAAGGAAACCACAGAGGGCCATACTGGCCAAGTACACATGCTTCTCTTCATGATTCACTGTCAGCCACCGATGAAGATGTTGGATCTTCGATTGTTAGGCTCATAGGTGGGTACTCGGCTTTTTAAAAGGAGATTTAAAAAAACATATGTTTTCCCAGTCAGAAAATGTTATTTTAAAACACCACCTACCTCATACCTCTTCCGTCCACTACCTGTGCTGGTAATAATACCCAGTGTTTAATAGGTGTTTGAGCTGCCTTTTTCTTAGCCCTGTAGTTTGTGTTCCTTGTGATTCCTTCCCTTTTGGCCAACAATTTCTATAAGGCAGCCTGTGTGAAAATATTAGCTGCAATTAACACATATATGTGTATGTGTGCCTGTGTGTTTGTATACATGTATATGTCTATACATGTGTATGCATGCATTTAATGCACACACATACACACACGCATGCACACACGTTGGGGTGAGAGTCTCAGCTTGTGTTTTCATGCACGTTTCCAAGGAAGGGGGGCTGGCAGAGAGGCTTTCAAAGGGTTAACTGGAATGGGCGCCCTCGACTGCTGGGCGGGACTGATGTAATCACTGCAGCTCACAGCCAAGTGCATCTGTTCACCATGAGGTCATTCTTCTGCATGCTAATGATTTGGAAAATCAAGTCTAATGTTTGACATTATCGGAAAGGATATAAATAGTATAAATCTTTACTTTGGGGAAGCTGTTCTTATAAACAAAAGGAGAAAAACAGAAACTTTAGCTTGAACTGGAGATTTCTTTTTCCCCTCCAAACTGCTTTAACGGTTGTTAAAACCTTGGAGGAATCCACTTGTGTCGGTTGATAAATGAATCCCCAAATCACTATTACAGTCACAGCTAGCAACTTGGTAGTGCAGGACTACAGGTATGTCTAATTTAATATCTAATTTTAAGAATTTCCAAGTGGGTTGGTCAGACCCTCATAAAGATTGATTTTTTCCAAAGAATGTCCCAAACCAAATTAAACAAGTTGTTCCCAGTATACGCAAATCAACTGTTTGCTGAACATGCCAACACTGGTTTGGGTTCCTTTCTACTTTAATATTGCTGTGGGGAGCCAGCAGAGGGAGCACAAATCTTTGTTTATTTGTAAGCCCTACATAAACACATTTGATTTCTCCAAGATATGGTCAGAGATACTTCCTCCTTCACGATAGGCCAGATTGTAAAGGTTCCAGGATTTAGAACAAGTGGGAGGAAATTCCTCACTAGACTCCACCAGATTCTGCCATTTTTAATGTAGGTCATATTTGGAGCTTAACCCAGATTAGTCTGAGTCAGTCTTAGGATGCTGCTGCCAGTGCGACTCTTGTACAAAACCGTAAGCTTCATCAGTCACACGACGTGCATGGTGCCCTCTTGGAAAGGATTATTATGCTCACCTACCTAATCAACAAGACTCCCATAATTTTCTCCTACAACAAAATCAAATTAAGTTCACAGAGACTATTGGGAGACTCTGCCTGGTGTCACTGGGTCATTCTGGTGACCCTCGTAAGACTGCAGATATACGGGTCCCGAAGTGAATCAGGCAAGTCGATGCTACACAAACTCCTTTTATAACCCACCAGCCTTTGGCAAGAGGAGTAAAACTACACCCCGCTTCCACTTGCCGGAGCCCCGAACCACGCACAGTGCTCACACATGCCGGGACGTTGTAGACTTGCCCTTCTGCACACAGATCCCACTGTGGCCAGTTTGCTGGCAGTTAGCCATCAGGTTGATCCCCGGACACTGCACAAGGTAACCTCTAACTATAAGGCCCCCCCAAAGATGACAGATTTTCCCCATTCATGGAGGGATTCATTCCATCTCTCTCTGTGTCTCCCACTCCCCTCTCTGCTCTTCTTCCTCGATTCCTCCCTCCATGTTAAAGTGTTCTTCATAAGGTTTTGATTGATAGCACTTCTTATGTATTCACTCTCCTCATAAATTTGCTGAAACCAGCAAAGAACATCGTAGAAAGTTCAAGGAAGTTTCAGAAGATATCGAGCCTAACCCCTTCACATTGATTTTAAGTAGGCTAAAGACCAGGCCATGAAGGGACAACCGAAGGCCATGGGCAAGTTGGCAGTGAGGCCCTCATCCCTTGTTCCACACTCTCCTTTCTTCCCAAAGTAGAGTCAGGTATGAGTGACATCATCCAAGACCCAGATGTTACCACCATCCTCTACTTGGTAAGCTGTCACCAAACATTGGGTGCCAGTCACATTGGTAACAGAGTTCCTAACCAGCCACTTACAAGAGTTTTTCAATGTCCAAAACCCATGTCGCCTCTGAGAGGAGAAAAGCAATACTATATCGGTGTTTTTCCAACAGAGCCTGTTCAGGAAAGCTGTACCTTCCTCATTGGTGTTCTCCAAAAAGTCTTCATGAGATAAGAATGAAGTTTGGGAAATGGTAATGCTGGGAACGTAAACAGCAGAAACTCAGATTACCAGAGCTGTTAGTATACAATGCTGTGGTTATTGGTTATGCAGGTGACTGTTTATAACTTCACTGGCCAGCACATTCATGTCGTTGTGTCAGTCTGCGGGTGGCCTCATAACCCTCCCAGGAGTCCTCTCATTGCCGCTTCTAACCAACTCCAGGGAACTGATGAGGGAACCAAAGCCCAGAATATACTCCTACTTCATGTAATGAACAAACGTCCATCAGAGGCTTCCACATGCCCTGGCTGCATCAGGCCCCAAGGGTTCAGGCAGGCCATCCCAAGACCTAGAGGGGCTTCTGATATTCTGGGGGTGCCAGGAACACAGCCAGGACCCGGGCCTACAGCCCACGCACCCATATACTACTACCGAACCGTAGAATAATGGCAGATGGCAACAGCCATTAGCAAACCTTTCATCCTTCATACTCCGTGGCCAGAGTTTGCGAAGTTTCCTCCCTCAGTATTCAATACACCCAGGCTTGCCTTCTTTTGCTTTTCTACCTCACATACAGCCACCTCCATCTTTCAAATTCCACTGTCTTCCTGTCCTCCTTGCTCAATGCTGCCCAGAACCTTCCCTGGCACCAGGTTCCCCAGCTGCCTTGGGGCTCCTTGCAGGGAGGAGGGATTCCCCTGAGAAGGCTGGGTTCTGCGGCCAGAGAGCTGAAGTCTTCTGTGTCCCAGCGTGTGGCCTCAGCCCAGTTACCTGTCACTCTATGGCTCGGTGTGATTCTACAAAATGGGTCTAGTAAGAACCTTCCTTCAAGGGTATTCATAAGGATTCAGCAAGTTAATATGTGTAAAGAGATGAGCACAGTGCCTGGCACATGGGGCCCCTTAGCCGGTGTTTGCTGGGCTGTCATGCCCACATTTTTCCTCACTCTGTCCTATGCAACCCTCTACCTCTTCCAGCCTGTCTTCCTTTTGCCTTCCTCTTAGAATATGTGCCTCTGGATTCTTCCTTTCTCATCCTGGAATACACCGATGCCTGCCCATTGGCCTGTCTTCTAGAAGGGGAGTGCAGGCCAGGGACCACGACTGTGGAAATGCCATTCCAGCGCCCACCCTGTGGGGACAGTCCCATTCGTCAGAGCCACGGCTAATGACTTGTTATTCATGTTAGCTAAAGACCCGGATGAAAGCTCAGAACTCCATTTAGATCATCCAGAAGTTTCCCTTAAATACAAGTGCTCTTATATCACTGTCTTTTCAAGAACTCAGGGCCATCTCCACTCAGCACCCTCAAAACACTTGGTTGTAGCCAAACGAGTGTTGCCATGTGGCCTGCAAACAGCTAACCGCCCCACTTAATCCTTCCATCCCAGTAGTCCCTCACGAGCCAGCCCAAATCTTCTATCCACATAACCAGCTCAATTCTGACCCCCTTTGCATATGACGTATTTTTTTTTAAGATACAACTATATATTTGAGAGAGAGAGAGAGAGTGGAGGTGAGAGACAGAGGGAGAGGGAAAGAGAGAATCTCAAGCAGACTCCCTGCTGAGCGTGGAGCCCGACCAGGAGCTTGATCTCACGACTTGAACCAAAATCAAGAGTCAGACGATCAACTGACTGAGCCAGGCACCCCATGACATTTTTTTTTTAAACTAAAATGTATTCTTCTTGAAAAAGTGATAAAGCATCCATAGGATTTCTTTAAACCACCCAAAATTTCATCTCCCAAGCCCACCTGCAAATCCCCGCATGAGCCTGGTCTGCGGTGTGGGTGGAGCATGAGGACTTTCCTTTAAAAACTCCTGAGGGCATTCTACTATGCATGCAGGACTGAGAACCACCGTGAGGCATCTCTGTAATGCTTGGCTCCTCATTTTAGTGCCATTTAACTTGCCATTACTTCTATCTTGGTTTTTCTTAGCCTATGTAAATTGTGTGTGTGTGCACGCGGGCGAGTGTGGGTTCTATCTATAATGGGCGGTAAATTCTTTAGAGAATGACACATCTATGACTTCTTTCTTAAAACATATGCAAGAGGAATACAGTAGAAATGTGGAATGGAAAGATTCAGGCTGTTGCTTGTCTCCAGGCCACAGATGTGTGTTGGGCCTGAGGCAGAGGCTGCTGGAACTCCTGCAATTGTGTTCGGAGGCCCCCTCCCTTCCCAGTCTCCTAGTGAAAATGGGCTGGTGATGAGCAAGCAATACAGCCAAAGCCTGGTGTGAGAAAGGCGGGGGGAGCCTAGGCCTGGTTACTCCACAGATCATACTTTCATAAACGGTATGTGGGTTTTAAAGACAATTCTTCATTGCCCTGTTTAGCAACCAGATTTTGCTTCATGCTTATTCATCCCTTTTTCCCTCTTAAAATGCTTTTATTCTCCTCAGTGTCCGCTCAGGGAGGGGGAAGAAAGAGAGGAGACAGACATTCGTTCCAATAGGAAACGATGGTACTCCCGGTCCCATGGGGCCATCTCTGAATTGGCCCTCCCCTCCCCCGCCCTTGGGACTGTGCTGGGCACCTTAAGGGAACACGAAGGCTCTGAAAGCTTCATTTTCAGTGTCTCCCCTACCCTTCTGGAGCTTGCAGTCTTGTTAGAGAAGAGCAGGTATTCGTGAACCACTAAAACATGGCTACTTATGAGTAAGCCCAGATGAGCTACCTCCAAACCGTCACCACATATTAAAAAGATACAGTTCAAAGAAAGAAAGAAAGATACAGTGAGCTGATGGTTTGGGTCAGTTGGGTTGAAATTTCCCTGAGATGAGCTGTGCCATCTGCCTTGTAAGGCTGGAAAAGACAGGAAACTTACCTGATATGTATTAGATACACTACTAAGTCTTCCCGCCAGTCAATTTTCAACTTTCCCATATTGGCTAAGAATTGAGATGTCTGAGAACTGGAAGGCCGTGGACAAGAAGAATAATATGAGGGACAGTCAACGTGGGAAGAGCACAGAGAAAGAAATGACTCCTTTCAGAGCCCGTGTGGGGACCTCCTGCCCGTGGGGCTGGTACAGAGGTTGAGGATGTTCACAGATTCCCAGAAAAAGAAGGGACCCAAGATGATTCATTCTAAAGTATTGCCATCACATTTAAATTGTTCCTTTGGAAGAACTTGAAGATGCTGCTTTTTCTCTGAAATGCCGTCTTCAGTTTAGTTCTGATTTCTCAGTCCTTACAGGGTTTTAAATGCAAGTGGCATCTTCCTCCCTGCCTAACTGCTAATTACAGTTCCCGTGACACTTTTGCAGTTGCCAAGAGATGGCCGGCAGGTACCAAGAATTTTTCTCAGAGATAATTTTTGGAAATGACTCTTAATTAAAGCTTATTTCAAATAACCTTGAGGATTTGTTTCAGAAGAACCTGGAGCTTCCGACACCCCATGTTCGTGTTCCTTGTGAACCACGGCTGTGACCGTCGTGTTCTCCTGGTTCTAGCAGGTGGAACAGGTGCAAACCCCAGCCGGTAGGGTGGGTTCCAGGAAAACGCCATGGGTTTGCTTGAATTTCTATTTAGCAACAACTAAACCAAAGCAGAGGCCAAATGGAAGCTATCTTATTAGCATTTAAATCTGCTGATGGAAAAAAGAAAAAATATTTTATACTATCCCTTTCCAGAAGGCTATATGATGATGACCAGGAAGTAAACCTCTTCATAGCATAATAAAGAGAAAAGCTGGTTACTTTTCTCCAATTAACCTTCAAAGGCCCTCAAAAGGCCAGGGAGGAAAAAAGAAATCCCTAAAAAATGGGAAACATGCCAGTTAACTTTTTTAAAAAATAAAATAAAATAAAAAACAGATTTACAGCATTGACATGGCCAAAATTCATTTCTCAGTACAGAAGAAACCTCACAACATCTCTGTAAAGAGTGTAAAGAGAGAAAGAAAAGGCAAAACCCTATTTTTCGGCCACTTCAGGAATATGAGACAATAAAATCCCAGATGCATAGAGGACTCATCCCATTGCCTGTGTCCCCACACCAGGCCCCTCCGGCATCCCCCCACCCCCACCCCCCCGGTGCTCAGCCATTACCTGTGGCAGTGTCCTCGGCCTACACGGTCACCCAGCCTGTCTCTTCTCTCCAGCAAGGTCGTCTGACCTTGGCATTGCCCGAGGTAAGGAAAGCTGCTGCAGGTCTTCCAGGACAGGTGGCAGGGTCCTGTTCCCCCCACCCTGATCTCAGGCAAAACCACGGAGTGCAGGTTCTCCTGCCATGGCTGCTGAGATACGTCCCGGCAGACCCTGCAGCTGGTTTGCGTCCCAGAGCCCGTCCGTGGTAGTTAGGGAAACTCTGCTCCCTAGCTCTGTCCCCAGGGCTCGGAGAAGCAGCTAGAGAAACAGCCTGACTCCGGTTAACGGCTGAGCCCTGTGTAACATCTGGGCATGCAGTGTTCTGAGCCCAGGCTCTCCTGACCAGGGGATGTTAGCCCACTCAACAACATCAGGGCAAGAGTCCCAGAGAGAAGGGATGACCACAGAGAAGAAAGGAAGAAGCCAGAAATGGGACTCCTCCAGCCACTGGGCTGACTCTGCTCTTTATTCCAATTACCCAAAGCTGGTGACTTGCCAGACGCCATATTTAGATATTAAAACTCAGACCAACTCAAGTCCTGGGGACACGCACGCACCTTTGGTACAGCCTAAGTAGATGGGAACTATGGCATCACTCCTCGGAACATTGTCACATAAGCCGGAGCCTTCAGGCAGTCATTCCATAAATATTTACTGCACACTTATGAGGAAGGTACGGAAATGGGCAAAACAGCAGCCCCACCCTCCCTGAGGCTTATCTTTTAGTTGGGTGAGAAAGACGCTGGTCTCCTGTCAGGAGCTGTGGGGTGCCCTTTAAAATGGGGGATGGGAGAGTGCCTGGATGGCTCAGTGGGTTAAGTGTCTGCCTTCGGCCCAGGTCATGATCTCAGGGTCCTGGGATCAAGCCCCACCCTCAGCGGGGAGTCTGCTTCTCCCTCTCCCTCTGCCCCCCCCCAACTCGTGCGCTCACACACGCTCTCGCTCTCTCTCAAATAAAATCTTTGAAAAAAATAAAATAAAATGGGCCTCACTGAGAAGGTGACATTTGACGAGAGGCTTGAAGGAAGTGAGGGAGCGAGCCACTTAAATCTTGGGGGAAAGCACTCCAGGCAGAGGGAACAGCAAATGCAAAGGCCCTAAGGCTGGTGCTTTTCTGGCATGATTGAGGAATAGTGAGGGGCCCAGTGTGATTAGGGTAGAGCCAATAAGGGGGTGAGGAGGAGGAGGAAGGTCAGAACAGCCTCACAGGCCTAGGGAAAGACTTTGGCTGTTACTCTAGTGAGCTGGGCAGCTCCTGGAGGATGTTAGGCAGTGGGTCAAATGATATGATTCTTGATTAAAAAGATCACTCTGATTCCTGTGGGGAGGATATTCTAGGGGAGGGGTGGGAGGGAGACTGGTTAGATAATATTTTGTTCCCCATGTATTCCCATCCCCTGCTACGCAGCAGGCACAGAATACATGTTGGCTAATGAGTGAATGTTGTGATCAAAGAGATGTTCCGCCTGAACATTCTCCATGGGGCCACTAGAGGGGCCCCTGGTGGCGACCCCTACCCCCAGTGCCACAGAATGCAGCGCCTAACTGGAACGGAACAGGTGAGGGGCGCGTGGTGACACCCCTCTCGTAAGGGAAGATTTGCGTGGTGGGAGGAAGAAAGTGAAAAGGAGATGGGGCAGCGCTTTGACCTGCAGTCGCATGTCCCCCACCTGCTTAGGACTCCCCACCCCAGACTCACACCAGAATTCAGTGGTCAGGAACCCGTGGGCTAACATGGAGAATTGGTAGATAACCGTCCCCGGTACACAGAAGACATAAAAGGACTCGCGACGAGCCACAAGAGCTAGCATACAAGAGTGAAGGTTCCTTGGCATTGTTTTGCTCTGAGAAAAATAGTCTCTAGGATAATCAATGAGTAGTAAAGGCTCTTTACCTATGTGTAGAAATCACATTCCTGCACACTCTCCCCCACAGTCTGCCCTCCACAGAACCAGATTCATCTTCTTTGGCAGTTTGGGAACTGAGGAGGGTTGGTTTTTTTCATTATCAGGCGGCTGGTCGTGTCAAGACCTGGGCTCAGGCGCTTAGCCCGATGAGACTCGTCACCCACCCGGAGAGGCCCCCTGCTTCTTGGGGTCTGCTTGTGGTGGGGGGAGCCCTTCTTTTGTGGCAAAGGCAACCTGCTCCTCCCCAAAGGCAGAAAGGACTATTTTATAGGACTTCCAACCTCTACAGTGTGTCCAGTGGCAAATACACACCCACTTCGACGCAGATAACTGAGAAATGTAACTGACAGTTAACCAAAGTGTCTCCTACCTTAGAAGGCAAAGGAAACACCAACAGAAAGAATTCACATATAGAAAACATCTTAATTGCAGAATAAAACTGCTTCCTTCATATCTGATGACAACAGGGAGCCTTTCGTCAGTGAAACAACCAGACAGTCCATTGTTTCTTTGATGTTTCCTCAGACACCGCAGACAGATACCTGGAACTCGCTGTCTTCCCTCAAGTCACCGCAGACGTCACGGCTATGTTTTCCTGAGCAGCTGATTATTAGAGAATGTAAAAAGTTGTCCCGAGCTGCACACAGAATCCTAGCGTGTCCTGAGGAGAATTACACTATAACCCCACCTTGCCAGCCCAGGCCACTCCTGGGTGTTTAGGGGATGGATGAACTCAAGTTAGGATAAACCCGAGAGACCCTCGAAGGGAAGAGTAGTGTGTGGGTCTGAGGGGCAGCCCCATTTTCTTTGCTCTGAGGACAGTTGGTTGAGAGTTTGTGGCGTGACACAGGAGGAGAGTTGCCACTGGCATCCGCTAGGTGACCCTGTCCGCCTGCCTCCCTGGGCTCCCACGGGGTGGGGGGGGCTGATTTTTCCAAAACTTGTAGCCACTTCTGTTGTGTCACTTTGGGAAAGGAAGTGACAGTGGTGCTGCCCAGATCACCTTCCGTTTCTTTTTGCCATTTTTTTTCCCAAACCGCATTATCGAGATATAATCCACCTACCATATAATTCATCCATGTAAAGTATATAATTCGGCGTTTTTAGTATAGTCACAAGATTGTGCCACCATCGTCACAGGCTAATTTTAGAACTTTTTAATTTGTCCTAAAACAAACAAAAAACAAATCTGCTAGCAGTCAGTCCCCACTCCCCCGCCACCACCCCCCCAGCCCTGGGCAATCACTAGTCTACTTTCCTCAGGATCTGCCTATTCTGGACATTTTGTATAAATGGCCTCACGCAGCATGTGGTCTTTGGGGACTGGCTTCTTTCATGCAGCATGTCCTCGGCTTCATCCGTGCGGTAGCTTATATTGCCAAATAAATATTCCAGTGTAAGGGTAGGCCACATTCTGGTTGTCCGTTCACTGGTTGGTGGACACTTGGCTATTCCTACTTTTGGGCTATTAGGAATATTGCTGCTATAAACATGTCTGTACTGCTTTGCCACTTTCTGAGATGTGAATTCAGTCTGGTACAGTCCACAGCCCTGTCACGGCTAAGATGTAACCACGTTCTTTGTGTTCATGTTCCATGAGATAGCAAGATGGTCTAGAAACCTCTGTCTCCACTACAAGAAAAGTTGAAACCAAGATATTAATCTTAAATGTATAATTTAGTTCAGTTTAGCCATGGAGCCATACAAGTATGTGATAGCTATGGAAGGAAAAGAGAAGAATGCCAGAGAACTTCTCGAGCATTCCACCTGCTTGCTCAGCCCCCTCACTGGTGCATATGCACGTGCAGGCGCACAGGACCCGCGCTCTCTCTGCCTGCCTGCCTTTTGGTCCAGCTGTCCCAGTTTTCTGATTCGAACCCAAAGTTGATGGGCAAGACCAACGACCAAAAAGAGGAAGCCCAGAGCCAGGGCCAGGGCCAGGGCCAGGGCACAGCCACTGCTGCTGGGTTGGAAATACTGGAAGCCATCGTTGGGCCATTTGGAAATGTTAATTAAGCTGGCTAATTCCCACTGGTCTTGAGTTGCCAGTGTTGAGTTGAGCGTGTAGGCTTACCCCATCCAGGGCTGCACCTGTTCCCTTCCTCAGAGCCATTCCAAGGGCTCTGAATAGCCCAGGCAGCTCTCTGATCTCCCGTTCTGTCCGCCTTCCTGCTGGGAGGATACTTAGCGTGCGCCTGAAGCTGGAACCGCGGTCCTCTGTTTCTCTCCCTCGGCCATGCCAACTCGCAAAATCAGTCCCTTCCTTAATTATCTTGAACCAGTTCATCATTTTCCACACTGACTGTTCAGTAACAAGGACCCAGGGAGAAGCAG
Organism: Potos flavus; assembly: GCA_028534135.1. NCBI lineage: Eukaryota > Metazoa > Chordata > Mammalia > Carnivora > Procyonidae > Potos > Potos flavus. Next base: position 82,456,187 of record CM052885.1, read on the forward strand.
CCACTTTTCCTGTCCGACCCTGCCCAGTGTCATCCCAGGTGGCAGTCCCGGAGGGCAGCCTTTCCTCGGAGTTGAGAAGCTCCGTTCAAATCCTTGCTCTTGCCCTCTCCCAGGGAGGCCTGCCCGAGAACACATGCCACCAAAAGACCACGAGGCAGAGCTGTGTGGAACACAGCTCATCTCCAATCAAGACTATTGTTTCCTGTGTTTTAGCAAATCCTCGCTGATAAGCCGGAGTAGCCGAGAAGCTGCACGAGGCCCATGAAGCAGGACATCTTTCTCTATGAGTGGCTTCTGGATTCTCCACTCAGAGCCACCGAGTGGCTACCATTTAGCCCCTTGGAGTTGCCTGCAAGGGGAGGGTTCTCTCCAGAGGGGCCTAACTCCGCTGCTCTTAGGACGCAAACGGGGCCTCTCCCTGAGTCCCAGCACCACTAACGTGTAAGAAAAAACTTTGAATTTGATGGAAAACAGGAAAAACTCTGAACGTAATGCACATATTACTCTCCCACTCAATGTGGCTCCACTCCCCACTGCGGAGGTCCCCAAGACATTTGGATTTCCTCATTTGTCTCCTCCCCCCGAAACACTCCAGAAAGCCTGGGTATCTGTTTATTTACCATACCTACATCTGGGTTTTCGGCCTATAAAACACAAGATCTTGTTGCCCAAACCCCACTCCCCCCGAAGTGTGGTATCACTCTGCTAGAATGCAGGCCATAACTCGGCCACCAAAGGCCCCCACAGGCAGGAGCTTCATCCGCTTTGTTCACGGCTGCAACCAAGAGCCTGGAACAGAACCTGGCACATCTCAGGTGCCCAGTTGATGAGAAGATGAGATAATTATGCCCTGTGTCTGTCCCCCACCTCCCTAAGCATCATGAGCCTCCTGTCTTCTTCCCGTCCCTCCTCTCCAAGTCCTGTGCGCTCTCTCCTGGTGCCTTCCAATGCTGCCCAGGCTAGTTGGTACCTCATGCTCACCCCCAGGGACGTATCAGGAAGCTGACAGCCTACTCCTCTGTTCCAAGTGCAGGCCCCCGCCCTTCGGTAGCACTGCCTGTGTGTCAAGGGCAAGTGACATTTGAGCCCCACGGAATAATTAAGGCAGCCCCCAACTGTCTCTGTCTTTGCATCTCCTTAACTCACCCGTGGACTGGCAGTTACTGAGACATTCTGTTTGGTCCAGCACACCACACCAGGCTGCATCTGGGGACGCACTGGGGAGAGGAGCAAACCAGTCCTCATCAGCAATTACAAACAAGTCCTCCATTGTTAGCTGCGCCATCTGCTTTCTCGGTACACCCAGCATAACCAGCGCTGAAGAGGCTGCGGGGGGGAGGCCAAGGAGCCCCTTCACGAAGAGACCCTTTGCTCACACTGGAGAGGGTCGGTAGCATGGTGCCCTGAAAAGCTGGGCCTCCTCAACTCAAGGAAGAGAGAGACCCGCGGAGAGATGTACGTCTGCCATTTTCCGTGCGCAAATGGGTGCTACAGCACAGTGCTTCGGGAGAAAACAGGAAATCTAGATCCTCGTGCTATCCAGGATCCATGGAAAACATTCTAGTCTGTTACCAGCAATCAACACAGTCGCAAGAACTTCCTGTGGTCTAGAGCACTATCAACGTGTAGAGAAGGAGCAGGCTATTTATCCTGAAATTCCTAACCCCAAATAATTCTGTGGGGGCGGGGTTTGAATTTTCAATAGATGGTAGAAATGCATATTTCTTCTGGAGAACCCCACTTAAGAGTATGTCAGTGGTCCTTCTGACAGACTTCTGAAGCACCGTCTTAGAAACTGGGCCTGCTCCCCGTGCCAACCTTGGCAGGCGGGATCGACGGACAATCCAAGTTTACAACTGCGACCAAGCAGACAACAGTCCGTGTCACTAATGAATGTCCTTTGTCCAGATTTGATGGCGGCCTAGTGACACTGAATTCAGGAGTGCCGTGGGGGTTGGGGTGAGGAGCTACACCTGGTGTAGAATGAAGCTGAGGGCTTGCTAAGGGAAACCCACCTAGGAAATAGACTGTCTGTGGGAGGGGTGGGGGGGGTCAAGAAAACCTGTCACCAAGTCCGTAAAACTCGGGTCCTGTCTCGGGGTCAGCATGACTGCTGAGATCCTCCTGCTCTGGGAGGGAGAGTGAGCTTACAGTCCGATCTCACCACTGCAGGCTCCCCTTCCCAGCTGTCCCCTATGCAGCAGGCCGCCTGCCTCCTCCCTGGGGACTGTCACATCACCGGTGACACTCGTACTGAATTAACACACTGTGTACACCTCAGAAACCTGTGAAATGAAAGAAAGAGGTGTGCAAACTTGCACACTTAGAGCCTGGCAAGTATTTTTTCAGGTCATCCATTGAATTCCAAATGCTCCTCTTGAACATTCTTATCTTTGATGTATTTTCGACCAAATCAGTCTGCAAATATGGGGCGACAGGAAAAGGGTCTGGTGGTTGGTGCCGCCCGGTGCCTATGGAGTTCCCAGCAGAGTCTACACAACACATCCTAAGGATGCTATTGTCTCTCTCATTTCACATCTATAAATGTGATGGCAGCTAGAATTCTGTCCTGCCAAGGAGAATTTTAAGTGACTTTTCAGTTCGTAATGATCTCCAAAGCTGTGACAACACCCAGGCAGCTCAGGAATAAATGTATTATTAGCACTGTGTTCATTATCAGGTTGGGCTGTGGGTGTGCTGGGCTTGTGTTCATTTGATTTCATGTTCTCTCCTTTCAGATTAAAATATGTAAAGGTCTCATTGCGATGTCTGAGCAAGGTAAGACCGAGGCTTGGGGGTTGCCCAGCCTCCCTGCTCTCGAGGAGGGGTGCATGAATTCACTAACCCACCTCCATCCAGTGCTAACCCCGTGCTGAAATGTCCCCTCGAGTGCCTGCTGCCTCCCAACTTCCCTCCCGAGGGGCCCTGCCCACACTCTTGCCCCTGCATGTCTGTGCTGCCCGGGGAAACCCAGCCTTGCCTTTCTTCTGCCCGTGCGCTCTGGGCGGAATCCGACACCAACACCTGCCATCCCGGAAAATGTCTTTGTCGCCCGCCCTTTTGTGTGCGGGACCACGGGGAGCCGGTGGACCCGGGGCCGCCCCCTTTTTTGTTGCCCAAGCCAGGAGGAGCAGGATGTTGAGATGGGCCGATAAGACGTGGCACGTGCTGGGCCGGCCTTTGACCGCTCGCTTTAATGGGTGCCTCCGAGGCCTCTGTGCAGGGAGGGCAGGTTGTCTGGGGGGCTGCTGAATGGAACAGCTGGGGGAGGAAGAGCAAACAAAAGCTGGGGGAGCACAGAGGGTGGAGAACCTGGGGATGGGCTGCAGTTGAGGACCCAAAGGGCAGGCTGGCTGCAGCAGGTGTGACCTCCGTGGGCTTCTCCTTTCTGCGGCGGCTCCGGGGTCCAGGCCTGTCCGCATGCCACCTTGTGGCAGCCGGCTGGGGGCGGCCGGGCTGCACCGACTCGTGGGCTCACAGGTGGAAGGGAGACCAGATGGTGATGATGTTCACAATAATAATACGGGAGGACACCAGTGAGCTGTCACTTATTAACCGTGTCACCGCAGAGGAACACGTGGCATAGATGCCTGTCACTGTCTCAGGAGCTATGCAGGTGGGATGTTAGCATCTAGACTTGTTGGTTCATCCACAACGTCATCCTCCTCCAGCTGCAGGACAGATGAGTAGCCTCTTCCACAGCGAGATGATCCTGCAGCCCAGCGGCCCTTTCTTGTGCCCTCGACCACGGCTTTGGCCCAGTCCCAGAACTGTTCCAAACCGGGCCTGCTGGGTTGAGCCCCCGGAGGCTACATGCCCCCACCAGCCCGGGTGCTCGTGGTGGGTGGAGGAGAGCAGGGCTATCCAGTGCTCTCCAGAGTGGGGGCACACGGGGACCCCGTGTGCATGCGTCCCCTCCCACTCCTGCTACGGAGCGGCCAAGTGGGGCTCGAGTGCCCTTTGAACAGACCCCCCCAGCTTCCAGCAGGAGGAAAGGGCTGAACGAGTGGAGCGGCTGCCGGCAGCTTGTGAGTGGAATTATCTCCTTTGTGGCCCGCCGGCTCATTCCCCAGCTGCCGCCTCCCCATCAATCACGGGGTGCAGTGGGCACGGCAGGAGCCATCACAGGCTGGGGATGTGCCAGTGGGAAGTGGGGGACTGGAGGAATGCAGGGGGCACTGCCGCACAGGCTCCGGCTGGGGAGGGGGAGCCTTCCCTTTGCCCCCAGCCGTGGGGGCCATGGCTTTCGATGCACAGAGGGCTGCTTTGCTGTAGAACTTCATGCATTCCTCAAAGTCTGCTGCCTGCCTGCCATCCCTCTGTCCGCCTGCCGTCCCTTTGTCCACCTGCCGTCCCTCTGTCCACCTGCCGTCCTGCCCCGCTGCTGGGAAGCAGCGTGCACCCCTCCTCTCCCTCCTTGCCCTCCCCGGCTGGGGGCGTTCGATATTTCCTTCCAATCCAGAATTGCTCTTTCACTTAATATCATAGCTTTGAACATCATTTTATCTCTTTCATTCACTTGCTTTTTTTTTTTTTTTTCCTTCCCTCTCTCCCAGTCGATCTGATTACAATACTAGGTAGAGTGGTTCCTAGTGAGGAATGTGAAATCTTAGACAATTTGAAATGAAGATGTTTCAAAATGGAACATTATCTAGGATTGAATCAGGTTTGTTTACCCCTGTGTCCAACCGCAAGGGGACAGAGAGACCTTTTACCAATGCCGTCTCTGTCACGGAGGTCAGTAGCCGCCTTTGTCAAAAGCAGCTTGTTTTTTTCAAAGATGAGAACCGCAGGAGAGAGCCCCAAGCATTCTCTATCTCTGCCCGGCCTTCCGGGGACAGCAGGCGGAAGACGGTAGAGCCCCTGCGGTGGGCGCCTTAAGGTGCTGGAATTGGGAACCCACTGGGGAAGGCTGTCTCCTCAGGTCCAAGCATGTTTGTGGGTATTGATTTCAGAGGCTCTTCCTAGAAACAATAAGGTAAGGTCAGAAAATGAGAAAAGATGTTGTCTGTGAATAAGACAACTTACATAAATTAATTTCAAATGCCAATAATAATAAAAATTTCAAAGGCCAAACCCCTGAAAGTGAAGCATGCTGGGAGGAGGACAGAAAGTCTACTTCTGGGGTTTGTTTGGAGCCCGGACACTTGGGGTATAACACAGCTGGCTTAAAAATAGCTTACGGGGGAAGAGGGGTGATGAAACGAGCCTCTCCCTCACAGCAGGGCCCCGGGGGAGACCTGACTCCAGCAGCAACAGCGGCTGGGTATTGCAGCAGGCATTCCTGGATTCCTCTGAGCACCCTCTCAGCGGCCCTGGGGAGGGGGAGAGGTGCAGACATGCACGCTTGGATTTTACTCCTCTTCCCTCTAGTGTTAAATAGCGCTATGCTCATCTGGACTCATTCGGGCAAGCAATTTAGTCCTGACCTCTCTCACAGACCCTTTGGGGGAAGAATCGAGTAGTAATTCACTGGGTGAGAAATCAGTATGTAAATGCGTGTAAATAATAACACCGACGGGGATCCCTGAAGCTGTCCATCAAGTTGTCCTGGCTTCTTCATGGACTCTGGACCATGCTGCTGCCCCCCCGGCTCCTCTTCCCTTTACTGCAATGCGGGGCCTTTTCGCTTCATTCCTTGCTTGTGGATGGGACGGTGAGGCCAGGTGAATTTCAGAAAGATTCATAGCTTGGTTCTGCTGCCCGAGAGTCCAGAGCAAAGACCCGGAGGAAAGACATTCACGTGTTGATTCATTCAGCAAACATCTCTGCCCCAGTGACAAGGGGAGGTCATCAAAGTCTTTCTGGGGATGTGGTGCCATGTCTCCTGAGGGCCACAGGTCCTTACTGGATCTGTGCCCCCGAGGGCCTCCCCTGGTGCCATGACTTGGCCTTTCTCTGCTTCCCCTGCAGGGCCCTGGCCTCCAGCCTGAGTGCCTACCTCACGGCGCCTCTTGGCAAGGAGGAGATCAACGAGACTCCCCCTTCCCCCACCCCGTACCCCCAAACACAGAGACTCCGGGAAACAGGACAGCTCTGCTGGAGCCCTCGACCCATCTTCCCATTAACGGACTTCCGAAGTTAAAGGTGAATCCCACGGGATGTCGCAGGCTGGACTTTCTCACTGGGCCGTGTCGTCTTGCCCTAGAACCCCACGAAAACTGAGCTTCCAAAGAAGAAGAGGGAAGGTCACCAACAACCAGAGACAGACCCGCTCTCGTGAGCATTGATGCTGCTGCTCCCGGCTGGGATTGCAGGAGAAGATTCTGGGCTTTCGGGAAGGGATGGAGGGCAACTGGTTTCTGTACCCTGAGTTGTTTATAAACCCAAGCAAGATTCACAGAAGGGCCGGCAACACAGCTGTTAAACTGAGGAATTTTCTCTGCATTGATTTCACTAGTTCTTATGTTAGGATTTATGGTTTACTCAAAAATTTCATCATCATGGAAATTGGCTTTCCCCAGGGTCTTTTGCCCAGGAGAAGTTTTATCTGAGTCGCTGAGTGTTTTCCACCTGGTACCTGATGCCCACTAACTGGGGAGAGGTTTTCCCCAACCATCCTGGAGGAAACAGGGTCCTGTCCCTGTGAAAGCTCCTGTAGGTCAGGAAGCTTCCAGGGCCCAGCTCAGCACAGCCCCATGCAACACACAAGGTACGCAGGAGCTAGACTGAGACATTCCCCCCACCCCTGTGATGTCCATCTGCCTCCAGAAGCTTCACCCTGCAGTTGTGCTCTCCTGCCCACTGCTGGGGGTAGGCCATGGCACAAATGGGGGCTTTCTACCCATTTGGCTCCAAGGAAGGCATGTTGAGTCTGTTTAAAAAGAAGAAGAAATGAAAAGCCCGACCTACCGTCTGTGCTTGGCCAGCATCCTTGCTGGGGGTCTGAGGGTGTCAGCGACAGAAACATCAGTTAGGAAGACCTCTCTGGCCCTCTGCCTCTCACCTAGGCCTGCAGCCCATCTCCAGAAGGGGTGGCTGGGCAGCACATAGAACACAGGCACTAGGAACCCAAGAAAGATCGGTCCCTAAAAGGGTGCTTCCCCGCCTCCCTTGACTCTCTGCCTCTCTGCTCTGTGCCCACTTGTGTGTCCCCCCCCTGGCAGCTTTGGTCCCCTTCCTGGCAAGTCCCCTGAGCCCCCTCCATCTATCAGAGTGGCCGTTTTCACTGACCAGTCTCTTCTTTCCATCCGCCGTTGCGTTGGTTTGGCTCATACCTGACCCTTGCAGGAGAAACAACCAGACCCAGGAACCAGGCTTGCTTCTGGGACAAGTGAGGAAGGATCGAGAAATTCCTAGGGAAGGATAGACCTTCTAAGTCTAGAGAGAATTTGTTTTTCGGCTTTAGAGAGGACTGCAGGTAGGGCGTGAGGCCCAGGCTCACAGACAGGGCGGCTTGGGGGTTACCCGAACCTGAGAAAAACAGAAGTAAGCCTTAGTCACTTTGGGCTGTTCTGTAAACAGGCCCAATTGGTTCGCTCACTGGGGGCTTCATGGCATTAACGGGCGACTGGAAGTCACAGCAGTTTCTGTTGTGTCGACAAATGCCACAATCCTTATCTTCCCCAGCCCCGCCCCGGCCACCCACTCCCACCTTTTTAATAATTTGGACTTTTGGGTTGGCCCAGTTTGTCCGCTGTCGCTCAGACTCCGGACTCCTGTTGAGCTGCTCCACTGAACATTTACAAAGTGCCCAGACCTCGTTTCTGCAAGGGAGAGCGTCACCCATGCCTGGGCTCCAGAGTCCCAGGCAGGCTCTGACAGCTAGTAGCTTCTGGGAGGACATTTCATTTCCAGGCCCTAGAAATCCCCTGCGGCAGAATTCTTGGATTGAGCGACTTGGAAGTCGCACTGAACTTCCCTGCTCTATGATTGCATTTTATCTCCCAGAACCAGTCCTCCTAACCTGCAAGTGGGAAATTCAGTCGTAGGCAGCAAATACCTAGACCTTTCCTGTCATCCCTGCTGATTTTAACATCCCTAAGACCCCAGACTCCAGCCCGCAGTTTGGGGGCCGGAGCTGCTTCTGAGCCCACTGCTGTCAGCAGCAACTTCGGTGTGGAATAGGGGAGCAGGGAATCTAGCAACCAGGTTTGCTTACGATCACGTGGACCTGAATCGTTTTTGTTATTTGGGGTGGAAAATTGAAATGATCAAGTTCTTTTTTTTTTTTTTCACTTAGAAAAGCAAATATTGTGCTTTTTGCAATAAATGCCTTTCCAGCAAAATGATAGAGGGTCACTCATCTGGCGGGGACCCACCTGAGTCCCAGTGCTGACTCATCACATTAGTAGGTCAGCCATCTGTAAGCGAAAGTGGCTCTAATCGGCCCAAAATGGATAAGATTCACTGGCTCCAGGGCAGGGCCAGGCCTGTCCCCCGCCCCCACTTCTCTGCATGCTGATCTCTGCACACACTGATTTCCGTCCAAAGCAAAGCTGATGTCCCATAGTCTCACTGAGAAGGTTTTTGTACTTTAAAAAAGCAAAATGATGACTTTTTAAAAATAGTAAAATCTGAAGTAGACAGTACTGAGGAAATTTCACTTGGGTAAGTGACTGTCACAGTGTCTTCATGCAGTGAAGGCTGCAGTTTGCTAAGAGCCACAGGGAGGAAGGGGAGGCAAGCCTTGTCTTCACAAGAGGAGCTGATGGACAGGGACCCCCAGCCTTCCAAACGAGATCACGCGGATCCGCAAACCATGCAAATCACGTCTTCCTGACCTTCCTCCCGGTGTGGCCGCCTGCACCTCCCTTCCTGGTCCATCTGTATCATCTAGAGGCTGGAGGGATCCTTCTCCACTTACTGTAACATCTCACATGGAACTGCATCGTGTCTGTATCTACTGGAGGGAAATTCAACATGAAACAACCACTGTTCCAGCTGCGCTCAGTACCTGTGTATGATATACACATTAAGTGAATGTTTTCTTATGGTTTCAGGTCGACAACATTCAGTTCATGTAAATAAGAAAAAGAAACTGATAAATATGGGAAATTAAGTTATAAGATGTCATTTGCTTTTTATTTTGCTCTCTCTTATTTAATTTGCCTCATACCCCACATCTGGGTTTAGGCCTCGGTGGGCTAGACCCCTCCATACAGTCCACCTTCGCAGGCGTGTACGTACCCGGAAAAGCACACAGCTCTGCTGATGACCGCCGCTCAACTCTCCAGTTTACCCTCTTCTCTTTAATCTGATTTACTGTGATGATTTAATAAGGTAGAAACACAGCACTTAGGTGCATATGTTTCTTTCGTTTTCATTATAGTTTCTAGGAAAATAAAGTTTATCCTGGCATCTCACAAAAGATGGCTTGCGTTTTGTTTTATCAAAGTTGCTCAAAAGCCTCCCTGTTGTTTACAAGACATTTAGGTGACCTCGAAAAGGGTCCAGGTGTCTTCCCAGGAGCCAGGACGAGCCTGAACTGATGTGGCTTTTTAAAGCCTCGGACTGGTAGCAAGTGCTTGTACCACTTGGTTCCTCATAGAACTCAGCTCGATGCAATCTTAGAGCTCTGTTTTCTAGAAGCGGTGGTTCCCAGTCTTGTTGTACATCAGAATCATTCAGGAAGCTTCGTAGGTGCTTCCATCTGGTCCACCATGTCTGGAGAGAACTTCAGCATCTAATTTTTAAGGTCCCCCTTGCCCTCTCGAGGATCCTGACCTGCAGGTAGGTGTGGATTGAGACGCTTGAACCAACCCCGTTGTGACGCTTTGGGCGGCCCTTACTCCCGTCCTGCACAGGTACCCCGGAGTGAAGGGAACAAGAGCAAAGATTCCCTGAGGAACTAATTGCTCAGTGTATTGTCCTGCCTTCCTAATGATTCCACTTTGTAGATGGCCCCAGTTCCCTCCAGGATAATTTATGGATTCTTTTCAGATCTGGAAATAGTCATTTGAATTTCACAGGATATTGTCATGGAAGTCTGTTAAAGCAGTTTATTGTCTTATTTATAATGAAAAGACGGGGGAAGGGCTGGGGAGTGTGTCCCAGTCATCATACTTCTAGTCATTCTCAAAAAATGCTCATCAAATCTTAGGCCAAATCATGCAAGGCCTTCACCAGAATTCCAAAAACTCCAACTTACACTTGTTCCAAAAGGACCACTGTTACAAGTAATACTCTCCGCGACCTTTCTTGGCTTTTGCCAGATGCCTAAAGAAAGAATACCTTTAAGGTACACCCTGGCCATAATAAAATACTCTGTTACTGGAAAAATGCCAGAGTTTTTTACTTTTGCTGCAGTAAGGAGTATCCCTCAGCAATAAGACTCAAACATTTATATTTGTTCACGTGTGTACACATTTGAGCTAGCGTTATAGTCCTGTGTCTGTGTAGAAACTAAATTGAGGCCCCTTTGATTTATTAAACCGTTTATGTCAAGGGGAACTATTATCATTTACTCTTCTGTAAATGGAAATAGTTTTAATTGCATTGCATTTTTCAAATCAAAAAGCTAAGGTCAGGGAGATGGAACACACTGTAAACGTCATTCCCGTGTATCTGGTCTACCCAGGACTATTGGCTAGACTGTCTCCACGCTCCCACCACCTCCTTCTGCGGCTACTGAAGTCGGGGATCACCGATGCCTCCCTCGGGCTCACACAGCTAGAAGGTGGAGCTCCAAGAAGGAGCTAGGTTTCCTGGGCCGTTTTTTGACCACATCTCTGATCAGCAGCAATCACAGATCTTCATCAGTGCAGAGAGTGTTAGTAGTTTTCATGTTCCTTCTGGCCCCTGTGAAGGTTTCCCTGGGACCAAGTCAGAAGCCACCCTGACCTTTCTCTCACTTGGACCAGGCACAATAGGAACCAGTGTTTTCCAGCATCAGGGAGCTTGTTTTACTGGGATACTCTCCCAAAGGGCAAAGAAAATGATGCTATTATTGATCTTCCTCTATTACTCTGGAAACCTTTGGATAATATCACTGGAAAGAAAAATGGCTCGCATCTTCAGATCTGAAAAACAGATGACAGCAAAGAACTAGGAGCAAGAACAGGTCATACGTGGTGATATGTGCCACACTCTAGAAAGTTCCCCTGCACTCTATACACACAGATCCGAAGCATGATTGAGCTCTTGCCACTGTTTGATCACAATATTCTGTTTCCTGAGAAAAGGTTTATGTTTGAGGAGTTAAGAAGGTAAGGACACATCAGTGTCCTTACATGCCGCAAAGACTGCCCCTGAGCAGAACAAAAAGAGACTGGCTCCTAAAACTGAGGCCAGAGTCTCCTTGCCCACTGCCTACTGCATCTTAAACCACGTCCTCACCCCAGACAACCTAACAAGCCCTGCTGACAGCCCCAGGAATCAGGGGCATTTTAAATAAGAGCACCATCTTCTCTGTCCCAAACAGGCTCTCAGATGTGCCCTCCAAAACCAGCCGATGACAGCAACCAAAACAGCAGGAACTCTGAAATGATGCTCTTTCTGGGTAATATAAAAGAATTTTCTAGAATTGGAGATTGCTTCTTTTTTATTGTTATTTTAAATTAAAAGTAGTTGGAATACCTAAGTCTCTACCCTCCTAAATGAAATTAGATAAGATGAAGGGGGTGAGAATCTGTAACAGGCTGTCGTGTTTAGAAATATTTGGAAGATTCTGACTCACAGAACAAATGAGAAATCAGGGAGTCCCAGTTAGCATCCTCCCTTTTGTACCATCTCTGGCAAGAAAAACGCCGACTAGATTTTTTTTTTTTTTTTTTGTACATTCACACCAAGATATTCCTGCCTCATATATCAGAGGACATTGTGTCTGTAATCAAAAATTATTTTTAAAACATTATTTGGGGAAATAAAGAATAAATGAATAAATTCTCTCTGGAACGAGAGTTCCCTTCCAGTTCCCTGTGTCCAGATGTAATTTTTAATCTCCCACTTCTATGTACCACCTGTCCCTCCAGCAAAATGCTTGTTGAGTTTGACAGAGAATATTCTACATAAAGAGGTCACACTTGTCAGCTTCCACCTTGACGTGGGGTCCTGGGGGTCTGAAAATTGGAGTGTGCCTCTCACCGAGGGTGTGAAGTGGGAAGGGGCTTGCTATTATAGCTCCTGAAAGGATCTTTTTGACTTCAGAAAATAGCCTGGCGAAGAAAAGCTTTTTTTTCCCCATGAATACTCAGGGACTGCATTAGGCTCCTACGATGGTGAAGGTGAGTACTTTTGATCAATATTCCCTGAGAAGTGGACGCTGGGCTAAGTGCAGGCAGAGGGCCTCAATAACAAATCTCCCTCCCACCAAGCCTACAGAGCACTGGCCGCAAATCGGCCACGAACAGTTTGAACCAGCCAGGGCTGCACGTTAATGGCCTCATCTTCTCCTCTCTTTAAAAAATGTCACCCCATTTTGTCTTCCATGTCGATGGCCGATTATGGGTGCACTAGAAACAGTTATTTCTACAGCCTGCCTCCAGGGAAATCTGGGCATCTTCATCTTAAGGCGCCAGGAAAAGGCCACCTTGGAACTGTTTCCACCTGAAGAAGAGGGCAGGATGCCAATAAGAAACCTCAGATCAGGGAAGATGTATGTACTAACCACCTATGAGAGTTTAGCAAAACGGCCAAAGTACAGATTTGTACTTTACACCATGTATTTCTTTTTTTTCCCTTCTAAAACTAATGATCTGTCTTCTTTCTAACCCCCCACCCCATCCAGTCGATAAGCAGATTCTGTCCAGATTAATGCAAACGCACACGAAGATACGGGGCTTTCTTATGTACAGAAGAAGCATCGTACAATACGCAGCATTCTAACTTCTTTTTTAAACTTTGCAATATGTCGTGGGCACCTGTCCTCCTAATTTATCCTTTTTAAGAGTTGCATATTGTTCCTCAGAACAGATGTACCTTTTTTAACCCATCTGTGGGCATTCAGGTGGTTTCCGATGTCTGTTGTAACAGATGTGCCCGCAGCAGACACTATCCCACGTACAGCCTGGCATACCACTGCTTTTCATTCTAGAACATAAATTCCCAAAAGTGAAATTACTGAGTCAGAGAGTTTACGTCATTTTAGCCCTCATAGACTATTTGATCATTCTAGAATTCTATAAACTCAGTTTTGGAGTTGCATTTTAAAAAAGGGACGGGGTAGGGGGGCGGCACCCGGTGGCTCAGTTCGTTGAGCGTCTGCCTTCAGCTCAGGTCATGATTTCAGGGTCCTGGGATCAAGCCTTGCTTTGGGCTCCCTGCTCAGAGGGGAGTCTGCTTCTCCCTCTCCCCCTGCCCTTCTGCCCTGCTCGTGCTCTCTGTCTCTATTTCTCTCTCAAATAAATAAATAAAATCTTTAAAAAAAAACCAAAAAAACGTGAAGCTAGGATCTATGTCTTCCCATGTTTGGGGACTCATTAAATTACCCATCAGCTTCAGAAAAGAAAAAATATTTTTCAAGAGGGGCACCCAGGCAAAAGATAGAATTTTAGCCACACTGAAATGAGGTATTTGTTGGAGGGAGACTGAGGCCACCTGTTCAGCTTGCCTAACGCGCATGTCCCATGTGTTTCCATGCTAGCATTCAGAAGAATCCCTGATTTGGAAGGCATTTCTGAACAAACTAACATAAATGCATCAAAATACACTATAAGTTCACCTTTCATCATTTATGGAGAGGAGCATAGGCCCAAGAGTCAGAGAGTGGAGACTTCAAATTCCAGCTGCACACTCTCAAGGTGACCCGGAGCCCCTGAGTGACAACCATTCTGACTCTTGTTCCCCCACCTGTGTATTAGGGTAATAATACTGATCATGGTGGCCAGTCTCAAAGATGACCCCAGTGATCATGACTGCCGGGCCTCCACACTGTTGTGCGGTCCCTGCCACGCCAATTCAGAGATGACCTGTGTGGCCCCATAGAGGGTACAGCAGATGTGATGGGGTGCGTCTTCTGATATTAGGTCATGAGGGTAATGCAGCTCCCACCGTAGCCCTTTGGATGGCTTGCTCTGGCACCAGGCAGTGAGGACACCCAAGCAGTGCTGTGGACATGGAGAGCCCTGGGAGGGAGCCATTCTGGAAGTGGGTCCTCTAGCCCCAATCAAGCCTGCATGGGACTGCAGCTCCAGCTGACATGGAACCATCCCTTCATGAGGGAGCCCAAGCCAGAGCCCCCAGCCAGGCTGCTTCGGAACTCCTGACCCACGGAAACAACCTAACATAGTAAATGATTACTCTCCTTCTAAGCCACCAAGCTTGGGGGTGATTTGTCACTATGCAGTCATGATAATTGACCTAATGGCTGTCTGAAGATGAGGCGAAGACAACACGCAGAAGGCAAGCACGGACAACGGCGAGTTCTAATGGTGCTTTCAGCCCCGCGATGGCGAAGACGGGTGTAGACCCTATTCCTCAGGACCCTGACCACATCATTTTACATCACTATACTGTACACGTGAAATGAATGTAACACCTTCCGTTAGCTACAGACTCTCCCCTGCTCTCCCCTGGGCTCGCACACCGATGTTCTGAGGCTGGAGGGGGCGGGCATCAGCTCCGGGTCTGGAGTCCGTCCTGGCCGTCAGCAGAACCCCTACAACGCAGCCTCCGTGTGCAGTTTGGGCTTCCCCACAGCATGGAGATGAGATCCCCAAGGAAGACCCAGGCGGAAGCCACATGGCCTTTGCTAACCTGGTCTCAGAAGTCACACAGTGTCCCTTCCACTGCGTTCTATTTGAAGAGCAGTCATAAAGGGCATTCGGTTTCAAGGGAGGGACACAGATGCCACCGCTCAACGAAAGGCACATCAGAGAGTTTGCAGGAGTGTTCTAAAACCTGCACCACATGGCATTAACATTATAGGAAATTTAGAAAAAGTATGCTCTCACATCCTGCGGAGAGATCTGATAGACATCAAAGAACTCAAAATAACAAGAACGAGTTCTTACGAGCACTTGACCTAAATAACCACAACAGCCTTGGGTGGCACTCCGTGGCAGACAGCTAAATGCACGTTAGCCAGCTGAAGTAGATAAAGAACTTATTAAATGCTCTTGGCTACCTCACAGATGGTCCAGAAGGGCCACATAAAAGGCTTTGGGGCAAAAAGAGCCAGAAGCAACACCCTAATCACCGTGCCAGACAAGTCCAGCAGGGCCCTCACCACCTCTGAGAGACGCTCTGGGTGCCTCTCACCTGTGTGGGCTGCACCTGGCGCACCTCCTTCCGGTCTCTTGTCTGCATCCACATCTCTCGGGAACTGGTTAGTGGTTGAGCTCCTCTACCCCACGCTGTGAGGGGGACCTTACTGGAGGACACTGATCAATTCCATTTTCTTCCAGCAGAGCCTAGCTGCAAGGGAGGCTGCAGAAAGTGATTTCTGGGTCCTGCCTTGGGGAAGCAGGACTCATGGAATGGGAAATTATCCTAACAGAGGAAGAGTGTTCAAAACGTGCAGGGTTTGCAGAAAGCATAATCAATGTCCAGTAGGGGTGGGTGTTATTCTTTCTTCGTTGTATCAGTGAGAAAACAGGCAGGGAGATTAACTCACCCAAGGCCACATGGCTCTTAAATAGTGGAGACAAGATGATGACAGCAGGCATTGGTGCTCTGAGCCCCGGCACCTGACTGCCACGGCATGCTGGAGAAGAAACAAGGTCCTATTGCTCATGAGCTTATGCAATCCTACCCCAGGGGGAGGATAAAAGGAATGCCTGCTAGTCTTATCAGAATCTGTTACTTGGAAATTATATTTTTTTATGGAGGCACAACATTAAATTTTTTATTGAAAACTTTTCTTCAAAGTGACTCGACTGTGAGCCTCAGACTACGGGTCTGGGACTGGCTGCTTTTCTCCTCAGCATTGGCTGCCCTTGGCTGAGGCTGAGCAGGAGTACTTAACAACGAGAGCTCAGGGATTTTTCCTTCTCTCACTCTTGCCGGTTGCCATGGTTCTGGGATGGTCTGTGAACTTGCTGGCAGGTGTAGAGCTGTGATTTCCACAACCAAGTGCTTTTAGAACCAAAGTGGAAGGTAGAGAACGGACAGAAGGGACATGGGCGTGCTAGCCCCAAGTGATGTCTTCACTTCGGTGCTACCTAAAACTCCATTCATTGTTCGCTGTGAATTTAAATATGTCTCCCTCTCACAGTTCGCATCTTTAGCCTGTGAGAGCAAAGCCAGAGTGGTTGGGAATCTACAAGTTTGGCACTGCAGCCATGCCAGTGTGAGGGCTTTCGTTACAATCCCGGGTGCTGAATCACTCGATTTCCCAGGAGTCCTGCTTAGTTGTGTTTGCAGGGTGGGTTGCACAGAAACAAGAAGTTTCTCTAACCTACAAGAAAGAGATAGCTCGAAATGATGACCTATGTGCCTCCTCTCACTGAGGTGGAAATTCCAGGCTATTCCTTTGGAGTCAGATCGCCAAAACACAGATCAGGTGTTTCCGTGCTTTAGGGATTAGAACTCTATGTGTTCTTATGCCACCAGATCGCACTCCATGTTGTGGTAGCCCCTTGACAAGAAGATGGAGTCAAGACTCTTGTATTTCACTATCATCTGAATTCTCCCACACTGACACACTCATCAAGGTTTATCTGTGAGCCAGTTTCCTTCTTGCTCTCAACTAAATGTCCCCACTTACTGGTCATGTTCCCTCCTAGGGCCTTCCATTTTCCCATCCGTTACGTGGGGGTAATCCTCACAACCTTACAGAGTAATTGTGAGAAGTCAATGAGTCATTCCTATCAAGGCCTTAAAGCAGGGGAGTAAGAAGGGGTCAAAGAATTTTACCTGTTATTATTGTTACAAAGCCACCAGTAGTTGCGGTTTCTGGTTTCTGGTTAAGATTTCATGCCATCAACCCTTCTCAGGCCAAACTTACTGCCAGTGGCCAACAACGGGGAATAGTCCATATACAACCAAGACCTCACACTCTCAGCTGTACACATTAAACACCAACGTGTACACGGATCCACTGGGGATATTATGGAAATGCAGGCTCTGATTTGGTAGGGCTGGGGTGGGGGTTGCAATTCTGTACTTGTAACCAGCTCTCGGGTGGCACCAATGCCATGGGCTCACAGTCCGCCCTCTTGAGTCGCCAGGCTTTAAAAAATACAAAGAATGTTCTCCACTGTTGCTGCCATAGTTGATACACCTGTGAGGCTGGGTCAGAAAAGTACTTTAGAAAACGTTTCAAGTAGAAGTCGGGACCTGCTCATCAGAGCTGACTTCCCACTGTTGGACATTGATCTAAATGCCCCAAACGCTCAAATATTTGCAAAATTAAATGAGGTCAGCCATTGTGAATACTAACTGCTATTTTTCAGTTAGTATTATTTTTTTTTAAAGATTTTATTTATTTATTTGACAGAGAGAGAGACAGCGAAAAAGGGAACACAGGCGGGGGAGTGGGAGAGGGAGAGACAGGCTTCCCGCTAAGCAGGGAGCCCGATGCGGGGCTAAATCCCAGGACCCCGGGATCATGACCTGAGCCGAAGGCACGTAACGACTAAAACTGATCCATCCTGAATTAAAGTTATCTTCTGGCTTTAACTCAAATCGTTAAGCTGACGATTACCCAAATCCTTGAGACGTTAGGTTGAACAATACAAATTGTTGCTATTAAACTTTTTATTTTTACCAATCAAAACTGTAATTCATTGTGACTCAATCTAACAGTTGCCACTTCATTACACAAATTCAGCCATGCTTGCAGTGAGGAAAAGACCTTCAAACCAGGAGACACAGTTCCTCTTTCGTTTGGGTTTTTGGGGATGACGTGACAGATGAGAAGTTGTATGTATTGCCCAAGATCCACTCCAGCTGACATGACAAACAGGAACAGTATTAAGAAGACTAACTTGGAGGCAGCTTCCCATTTAGTTAGATTCCTCATTTAAACATTTGGAGTTTTATTTTTTTTTAAGATTTTATTTATTTATTTGATAGAGAGATCACAAGTAGGCAGAGAGGCAGGCAGAGAGAGAGGGGAAAGCAGGCTCCCTGCTGAGCAGAGAGCCCGACTCAGGGCTTGATCCCAGGATCCTGAGATCATGACCTGAGCTGAAGGCAGAGGCTTTAACCCACTGAGCCACCCAGGCGCCCCAACATTTGGGGTTTTAAATGTGGGGCCTAGGGGCATGTGGCTGGCTCAGTCAGGGGAGCGTGGGACTCTTGATCTCAGGGTTGTGAGTTCGTCGAGCCCCACAGTGGGTGTAGAGATGACTTAAAAATAAAACCTTTGAAAAAATAAAAATAAAAAAACAAAAGTGGTGCCTGGGGCGGTGGCCCCTATAAAAACAGGCAGTGACACCTCAATTTTGCGATTTTTAAGACTATGTATGCTGAGTGGTTGGGTCTGTGGCAGCCAAGGCACAACTGAGCCAAGCCCAGTTCTCACAAGGACCATGTTTCCAACTAATCAAGGGCAGGCATGTCGGAGATCTATAAGCCATTAGTGCACAATTCTATTGTCTGGTGCAGGAGAGGGCAAACCTTTTCTATCAATGGCCAAATAGTAGGTATTTCAGGTTTTATGTACCATAGAGTCTCCACAGAGATGGCAAAACTCTGCCATTGAAGTTTGAACACAGCCATAGACAATAGTGAGCAAATGGGTGTGGCCATGTTCCAATAAAACTTTATTTACAAAAACAGGTTCATGACCAGATTTGGTCAGCTGACCCCTGGGTTGGCTGACCCCTGGGTTAGCCTCTACTGTTATAATGGTAGAAATGGTGAAGTACCACAATAGTGGCAATAATTCTGGAATCTCAGTACAACCTTCAAAGATAGAAGATCACAGTTGCTTCAACAAACAAATCTAGATACTATATAATATGTGTTTAATTTTTTTTGAGTTCTCTTTAAGCTGAATCACCACATTTGGAAAATAAAAGGGGGAAATCATGATTTTTTCCTCTGTGGTTAATAAATCAAAAAGTTTTCTGATACAAATCTGAACTCTTTTGTAGGTAAATGTTTTCCCTAAAAAGGATTTAAAACTATAGTTAGTGTTTGGTGAATTATCAAGATATCAAGATATTCATGTGAAAACTCTCAAGAAGATATCAAGGATAATAACGCTGCTCAAAAGAAGCAAGAAAGGTGAAAGAAGAGTGTGTAATATATGTGATGAGATCTAACATGATTCTGTTTGGATCTGGACACTCAGAGACTACAATTTGGTTCATCACCTTGTGTCCCTGACAATTCATTTTATGGACATTATTCCTGTGAGTTTCTGCCCATCTTCTGCCCTCTGTGTAGCTGTAGCCTGGAATGATCAAGGCTCATTTTACGTAAGACAGTGGAACCCGCAGCAGGAGAAAAGGACTGCAATCCACTGGTGTGACAAGCTTTAAATTTGCAATATTGGACACATGGGTTTCAGCCCAAGTTCCCCATCCTTTTCTGTTCTTTGTGCTCTCAGGAAATTGTAGCCTAATTTTTTCCCCCTGTAAAAAGAGCCTCCTCTGAAAGCCCTCCATGCACTGACGCGTCCCCTGCTTCCTATCAGATTTGTCAGACAATAGCCTCTTGGCTCAGTCTGTCCCTCCTGTCACCGTCAGGTGTGACACCTGGCTGTGGCGTTTGAGAAGGGGCATTGCGTCGGGGCTCAACAGAGATGAAGCAGATGTTGCATTCGAATAAAAGGGCCTTTTTTGATGAGTGAAAAAGGAGAATAATGGATCCAGGTTGAAGTTTCTGCCATTATTGTTTCCCACTGTGTGATGCTCAGTCTCCTGGTCAAACCAAGTGGAAAGAATGGTGAACACCTGGGTTGTGGTGCAGGGAAGCAACACGGTAAACTAGGAACGCCAAGTGTGTAGACGAGCTTCCCATAGACATGGGGAGCGCTGTATGGAGTGAACCTGACCTGCTCCAAACACGAGCTCCCGGCACTCATGCCTTTGAATGTGCTCTGCCCGGCGGTAAACATTCTATCGGTTTCATTTCAATACAGTAAACACCCTAAGAATGGTTCATCCCCATAGTGCGGCTCATGCCATGAACTAAGGCAAACATATCAGTAGGGACACTTTGTTTGGGAATGCCACCGAGAGATCCACACAGTATAGAAATCTTCAAATAAGACCCCACAACCCATCTGGTCGCCATACATCCTGCCAGAGGGATCATCGTGTCCTGAGAGTTTCACTTTCCAGATGCAACCGCCCAAGCCCACAATAAAAGTACATGGGGACACAAACAATGACAGTGGGGCTTAAGAGATGAAGGGGTGTGTGTTTGGGTTTTTGAAAATATGTTAACTGACTTCAAATCATATGCTCAAATATGTTCTGTGATTCTGAGAAGCATATCAGGCCTTAAGGATGACAAAAAAAAAAAAAATGCTTGTGGATGGTAAATTTGTGAGCCAAATTATTTCTCTCACTGGCTGTATGAAATCGATTCTCTTCACCACGAAGGCCCATCAGAGGTGCCTTGCTGGTGACAACTCTCATTGGTCTCTGTCGCTTTCCAGATCCAATCTGGCATGTAGTACTTCCCCCTCGCAATTCCTCATAAGGAATGTCCAAAGACACGGGATTCGTTTGTCCACAGAAAATCCTCTTGCTGGGAAATTGCCTTGGTGACACCTGAACCGATAGCTGGTTGTTTGCACAAGACAAGATGTTGGTGAATCAGTTGAAAATTATTTATGTTTCCTTAGCAACCTCAGAAGGAAGCAGGAGTTCCCTAGCTGTCCTGGCGGGGGGGAAAAAAAAAATTCCTATTCTCGGAAATCCCTGGGAGGGGAGGTGCTGTCTTCTCTCACCCCTTTCTTCCTGTGGTCTCGACACACCTGGCCTCACTTGAGTGACCAACCTGCCGAGGGGCACGAGGAAACCCCAGGACCTTGAGCAATCCCTCAGAGGATGGTCTCCCTACTCTGAGTGTTTGGAAACTGTTCTTTCCCCTAGGGCCACTGGGTGGGGACAACTGTGGGCCCCGTGACCAAATCTCGCTTCTGAACTTTTCTTGTGATGCCGATGTAGGTGATGTTAGAGACGATTAGGGTATTGCAGCCCAGGAGTCGTGAGTATACCACACTTTCCCTGTATCGGCCACTTAATGTTGCAGATTGGTAATACAGAAACAATAGGTTTCTTTCAATCTATTAGATATATTTAACTTGAAGATGCATTTGGAGGTTTTCTCAGCAGAGTGGGATTTTCAGGCCATTACCTTCCAGTTATAGTGCCAAAACATTAATCGAATGTTTCTGTAACTTAGGGTTAGAATCCCAAGGGTCTTTAGACTGCCATACTGTACCGAACTTTGGTACCACTTTGGCAATCCGAGGAGATGGAGGCGCTGGCGTGCGGTTCAGTTCACTCTCCCTGGTGTGCTTTGCCACCGCGTGGGGGCTCTCTCTACCACTCAGTTTCCCCCTTGACCTTCTCCAAACCTCTCAGCTTGTACCTTCAACCACCAAGCTGTGCAGGTCTCTCTGGCTGAACCCAGTGCCATGAGAAGCTAACTGGGTGATGCATCGCTGTGTGTATGTATGTCATTCTAACTGACCCCGCACACTAAGGGTCAGTTAGAAACTTCCTCCATGAGACCCAAATGTCCCTTCCTCAAGAGGATAGCAAGTCTTGCTCAAAGCCCACCTACTAGCAGATTCATAACTAATCCTAAACCTCAGAGAACACACTCCAGAGAAAGCTTTGGTCCTGCCTATACCGAGGATGCCTGCTCCCTTTCGGGTCTTTGCTGCCTTCTCCTCTCACAGCCTCAGGAACCCTCCTCAAATGTCTCATGGACCTCGCAGAGCCCCACTGTCTCTGGCTTACAGATGAGGAGCCAGAGGCCAGCAGATAGCCGAGGGACCAGCAGAGCTAAGGAGATTGCCCAAGCCACATTCTTAGACCCTTTCTCTTTTCGCAAGACATTTGGTGGGTGAAGAATGCTACGATGTCATCTGTTCACTAGGACTGCCTCGCTTTGTTCCAAGACTTTGTGGAGGACTGTGGAAAGAAGTCCAGGGCATGGAGACAGGGTGGTAGCTGCTGGGAGGAGGTGGCTGGTCCACTCAGGAGCCAGCAGGGGAGCCCTGGAGGCCAAGGGGAGACGCTGCGCTGTCGACGTCAGCAGCATCCAGCACAGACACGCTGGGCAACACCCACCTGCAGACTGGCATTGCCCAGCGCAAACTCGTGCGCCCTGGTCCCTGCAGGGGCCCCGACATACCCCCGTGCGCCGGCGCACAGCCACAGTCCTGCCAGCCTCCAGGCTTCGACTCTGCTCCCCGATCATCGGTCATCGTGGGCCGCTGGGGAGCCTCTGGCCTGGCTTCTGGGGCCCCCAAAGCACCCTGGAGCCCCCGTGCGCCTTGGGGACTCCCCGACTGAGCCCAGCGGTGGGCCCTGGGACCCTCTGAAGGCAGGGGGCACGCCTGGTCAAAGGTGCTACACAGAAGGAGCCCCTGGTCTCCACAGCGGAGGCCTTTGAGTAGGTGGGCCCGGGTCAGGCCGCTGCAGTCCAGCGCTCCTGCTCTGAGGCCTGGAGGGGCCCTGACTTCTCCAGGCCTCCAGGGAAACGTGAATCAAGAAGATGTTCAACTCTGGAGAAAGGGGCAAAGCTGCAGGCTCATTTCAGAACCAGGGAGACCGGAGCAGCCTTTTGCTTTTATGACACCACCTTCCTGTAGGAATAGAAAATGCGTGGAGACCACTGGCAAAAATAAAATCCTTATCTGTATTTGGCCCCCTCTTTGAGCTCCTCCCTCTTTGGTCTTGCCCTTTTTCCTATCCACCCCCACCCCCACCCCCAATCCCTTGCTTGCGGTGGGCGTGGCTGTCTCCATGGGTTTCAGGGAAAGTTGTCCAAGCTTGGAGCAGGATGTCCTCAGATACACAGGATGTCCTCAGCATCCTTTGCATATTTATAAAGAAGGTGAGCACATTTCCACTTGGTATTCTATAACACGGACCCTTGTGAACTTATTATCCAGGGAGGGATGAAAAAGAGAGAGAGAGATCGAGAGAGAATCTGATTTCCTTTCTGTGGAATATCCTGCCCACCCCTAGGACCTAGCTTTGAAATAGACAAACCTTGTCTATTTCTTGGACACCATTTAGTCAGTTTTAATGGGTTCAATTTTCTATACCATGTCACCAAACATCTCACACAAATGAAATTCTAGTTTCTATTTTAGAAAAGGTATATTTGGTCCACGGAAATACATTCCTGCGGGAGATGAAAGAGCCCATTTGTCAACAACCAAATTTTCTTTACCCTCATGAAGGTGGATCTTAGAATTTATGCTTTATGATTATGGACAAGAAAACCAGTGGGCCAAACACAGATGACAAGCTACCACTCCTACAGCCAGGCCTCACTTGTCGTGTGTGGCCAACCATCGGGCCTTCCAGGAAACTTTCTGTTGGCATAGAACATGCACTGAACCTCAGTATGAGGAATCTTTTAACGTACGGTGTGATTTAGAAAGAACGCTGAAAAACTCTCATGTGATTGTCGGTCAGGACAGCCAACATCCTGCAAATTTGAGTTTTATTTTGTTTCATTCAAAATTCCCAGGACGTTATAAATACTTTTTTGTCCCCATGCTTTCATTTTGCGCAGGCACTGAGATTTTTGTCCTCCAGTATTTTTCCCAACTGCTAATAAATATACATAGTAGTCAGCAATAAAGGGCAACATGTTGATCTGTCCCTGAACCAACTCACCTGTAGTGGCTTCTCCATTGTCATTCTGAGTCTGTTGCCAGGCGCTCACAGGGAGGAACATTCAGGGTTCCTGACAGCGAGTCTTTTACTAACCCTCTGCCGAACCACACTTCAGGCTCAGAATCCGATAAATGATCTCTCCCAATTCTTCCTTCCAAGTTTTCTCATGGACTGCCCTTCCCACCCTTAGCCTGTCTATGCCTTCAGACAGGCTGCCCTTTCCTGGGCAGATTTCTGAAATCGCTTTGGTGGACAAACCTTCGATTTCGGAGGTGAGGGGGTGGGAGGGGTGGAAGGGGGACTGGTGGGGGGAAGTAGCAAAACACACAACAAAGGAAATGCACACTTGTGATGTTGAGCACAGCTCTCTAATGGAGAGTTTCAAAGAGAGGAAAACAACTTGAAATATTAACTGGTGAGCGTCAGAATTGTTCTTCAAAGAGCTGAGTGACACATAACGGAAAATATTGTAATGATCTGTTATTAAATTTAATATCCCAAACAGATGGCATTCCATTTTTTCCCCCCAAAAGCAGATTGCTCACCTGATTGAAAAATTGTTTTTGAGCCCTTACTCCAAACCCAGTTGTTTAACTTCTGTTGTATACACGTGTGATCTGGTTTGTTTCCCTTACTTTGCAAATCTGACCATGAAATCATTTCTAATTTTTTCTAGTTGATACTTAAGGACACAAAACAACCCACCTTATTTATGTGAGGAATTACTGTGACCCCGAGGCCCAAATTGTCAGGACATGAAGGATCTGCTAAGTTCAAGCAGTGTCTCTACATCCCCTGGTCAAAACGGTAGATTCTTGTGGGCACTTATGTAGATTTCCCTGAAAAAGTCTCCACAGATTTCATCCTAACCCCACCTTCCAGTGCATTTCTGAAGTTTCCTAACATGCCTTCTGCTCCCTTTGGCTGTTTCTGAGGTGACACCCTTGAAGGGCCAGAGGGCAGACCCCAGAGGTTCAGGCTCTAAAACCCATGATCCTAAGTGAGGGTGGTGAGATTTTTTTTCTTTAATAAAAACCAGACATTTAAGGAATCATTTCAAATCCTTATGGAAGTCGCATGTTGCAGAAATAAATCCATCTTACTTTGACTTTGAAAATATTTTTATTTGAATAGTAAATAGTTATACAGTTGAAACAGTTCTATTGAAGCTTTCTATAAATAGCTAACAATTAAGAAAATAATGTATGTAGAAAAGAGATTGCATTTAAAAGTAAGAGCTGTCAGTTGTATGAGGGCTCCAGGGGCCCTCCAAGCAGAATAAAATGGTAGGTTGTCTGTAATTCGCTCAGATAGGTATAAAAGTTAAAACTTTTAACAGATCCCCTTAGAAAAAGGCTCTCTTCTAAAATGCACAGTGAAATGTCAAGAGTGGCAAGGGGTGGGGGGGAAAGTGTACCAAAAACAAAAAAGATCTGCAATCAAATAATATCATAATCTTCATAATTAATATAAATAAATAAAGAATAAATAACAATTACTCATAAATCAACATATACATTTAGAGAGAACTCATATAATCCTACCTCAACAAAGATAATCAAACCAAAGAGTCTTACGTGAAGTATTGAGGCAGTTTCTACAGCGTTTTCTGAAAATTCCCTTCCCTCCCCCCGAAAACAATCCCAAACAGACAACAGTTCAAGGCATTTGTGGCTATACTAAAGAAAACTCTTTTAAGCAATTTGATTTGTTCACATACAAAAAGGTAAAGCCAGACTCCAGCAGTTCACAAGCCATAATAAAGCTAATCGTGTGGGAAGTTCAATTTACAGCCTGTGAAATATAAAGGCATTTATTCCTCAAGATTCACCCAAAACAACCCGTACGCTACATACATAGAGAGCAGAGAGTGGTAGGCGAGAGCAAACCGCATTTCTAGACCATGAACACAGCGAATACTAGCAAGAAAAACAGCTCTCGGCTCCAAGGGGGCAGCTTCCAACCACGAGACAAACGCGTACAGCTTTTCTCTCTTGTACAGAAAAGACATTGGCTCCTGTTGCGCCAAGGGGGGAAAGAGGACACAACGCAAAACGGGTGGGGGGTCCAAAAGGAGTCACAACGAGAGGATCGGGATTACCGTCACGCCACACCGAGAGAAGCGGAGACAACACTTTCACCGGGGGTGGGCGCCCCCGGCGCGGACGCGGGTTCAGGGCGCGCAGGGCGCGCTCTCCTCGTGGGTCTCCAAGAGAAGGCACAGTTCCGGGGCGGGGGCGGGGGCGGGGGGCGGGAGGGGGGCGCGCTCTAGCAGGCCGGACGCACGGGCACCTGCAGGAGGATCACCTGTCTGTTCTCGGACGGGTGGCACTTGTTGATGTGCCGCGTGAGACCCGGCGAGCTGTAGAAGGTGGCCGGGCAGTACTTGCAAGGGAACACCTGGGCGGCGTGCAGCAGGCGCAGGTGGCGCTCCTGGGCGCCCTTGCTGGGGAACGTCTCCCCGCACACCGGGCACAGGTGGCACTCGGCCGATGCGCTCAGGCCCAGCACGCCGGCCGCCTCGCCGTCGCCGGCCGCCTCCTGGGGCGCCTTCTCGTCGGGCCCAGGGTACAAGGCCAGTAGGTCCTCAGCCGGAGGCGCGGGCGGCGCGCCCTTGGCCTGCAGCGCCTGGTGGTGCGCCAGCAGGTGCTTGCGCAGATAGGCCTGGCGGCGGAACTTCTTGGCGCAGTGGTGGCACTCGTAGAGCCCGTCCTCGGAGCCCGACTCCGACACGCCCCCGGGGCTCGGCGTGTCGCGGTCGCTGCCGCCGCCTGTCGCCTCCCGCGCCTCAGCCCTGGCAGCGGTTTCAGGCTCGGACGCGCGGGCGGCGGCGGGCGCAGGCCGCGGTTTGTGCCAGCGGCGGTGCGAGGCCAAGTTGGCGGGGCAGCTGAAAACCTTGGCGCACTCGGGGCAGCGGTACTCCACGCGCACAATGCGCGAGCACTTGTGCTGCGCCAGCGCGAATGGATCGGCGTACTCCTCCTTGCAGAGCTGGCAGATAAACTCGCCCAGCGGCCGCGCCGCGCCCCCCGCCCGGCCCCGAGGCGCCTCCACCGGGCCCTCCTTGATCTTGAGCCCTAGCACAGGCGACGTGGTCACCTCGTCCTCGAAGTGCAGCTTGCGGATGGCTTTGGGCTTCTTGGCGCCCGGGGCCTTGGCTACCTTGGCGGGCGGCTCGGCGGCGGCGGCGGGGGGCGCGGGCCGCTTGCCCGGGGGCCGCAGGGAGGCGGCGGGGGGCAGCGGGGGGCCGGGCCCTGGGCCGCGGGCCGCCTCGGCGCCCGCGGAGAACGCCGTGCCCATCTTGAGCTCGGCGGGCGCAAAGAGCAGCGGGTCGCCGCCGCAGGTGCCGCCGCCGCCCGAGCCGTTCGCGCCGCCGCCGCCGCCGCCTCCGAGCAGAGCGGCGGGCGTGGGGAAGGACTCTGCCGAGACCGGTGACCCGAGGTTGAAGCTGCGCTCGAAGTACTTGTGCTTCTCATGCTCCCGGCTTACCGGGCGCGTGGGGCTGTAGAGCGGCGCCGGGTGCGCGGCCTCGGGGTTGCCGAAGTGCGCGGCCCGCGGGCCCGGCGGGGGCGGCGGCGGGCCCGGCGCGCAGGCGAGAGCGGCAGCGAGCGCTGCATGGGCGCGCTCGGCGGGCGGCGGCAGCGTTCCCGGCCCGGGGCTCGGCGCCGGGGGCGAGGCGCGGGCGCCCCCGCAGCCAGGCGAGAGCAGCAGCGCGCGGTCGCCGTCCTCGCCGCCGCGGACCCGGTAGGACACGGGCGTGGACTTCTTGCTGCGCTTTACCAGGAAGCCGCGGGGCATGTTGGCGCGGCGCGAGGGCAAGGCACTGGCTTGGTCCCACCTCCGCGCTCGGCCCCGGCGGCCCTCAGTGTCCCCGGCCCATGGCCCGGGCGCGGCGGCTATGGGACTCGCGTGGCGCTGGCGGCGGCTCGGCCCGGCTCTGCGCCCTGCACGCGCGTCCCTGTCCCCGGGCCCGGGAGCCGCTCCCTTTTAACTGGGGGAGGGGGCCATTGTTCTCGCCTCCCGCTTCCCCCGGAGCCAATCAGCGCGCCCGCAGCTCCTCCGCCTGGTCGGGTGGGAGGGCGACGGGGCGGCAAAAAGAGGGCCGGGACTCGGGGGTCGCCCGGTAGGTGCGGCAGATGTACCTGAGGGCGCAGGGCCCCCGCGCGCGCCCCGCTGCCGCCCCGCCCGGCGCCGCCGCCCCGCCCGGCCCAGGCACACGCCCGGCCCCGCCTCCCTTCACGGTCTGCTGCTCCTCTATAGGGAGGCGCACGTGCCTGGGCTTTGTGTCTCTCCT
Organism: Potos flavus; assembly: GCA_028534135.1. Taxonomy (NCBI): domain Eukaryota; kingdom Metazoa; phylum Chordata; class Mammalia; order Carnivora; family Procyonidae; genus Potos; species Potos flavus. Next base: position 82,484,126 of record CM052885.1, read on the forward strand.
CCGGGGGGCGCGGAGCCGCCAAATGGGCCCGTCCATCAGCACGACAATGCACGCCCCCCTCCCGCGCGGGGATTACCCGCGGGTCGCGAGCAAAATAGCAACAAAGGAGAAGAATGGCCCCAAATATGTCAGGAGGGTTCAATCCGCGAGCCGGAGCGGAGGGGGAAGTTGTGCGCGCTGATTGGGTAGGGGCGGCGGTGGGCAGCAGCAGGCGCTGGGGAGATCTGCGTGCGGCTGCTGGGTCGGGAGAGGGGTCGGGAGAGGCGCAGAGACTCCGCCTGGTGTTTAGGAAATAATCAAAAATCGAAAATAGCGGGAAAGCGCGGACGGCCAAGAGCCTCGGCCGGATGGGCCACGGGACCCAGGACCCAAGCGAAAATGGGACCCTGGGGTTCCAAACTTGGGTAGAGAATTTGGCCTTCTGGCTGCAGCCGGGGGCGATGTTTGCGTCCACGGCCTTCCTGCGCCCGCGTGCGTCTGGAAGGTTTTATCTGCAGTTTTAGAAACAGTTGACACCGCACTTCTTTAATCGCCGCAGACGCAGCCCTGGGGCGGGGCAGGGCGCGACGGGGGGCGGGCAAGTTAGGCAGGGTTCCAAAAGGAACTTGAATTTCTGAACTTTTTTTAAGTTCCAGAGGCTCAAGGATTGGCACCTAGGCCACTCTGAGCCTCCGCGAGGCGCGGGGCTGGGTTGATTCCGAAGGAGTTGGCCAAAGGCCGAAACGCGCGGTCGGCCGCGTGCGCCCCACTGAAGTTGGTTTCCGCTCTCCTTGCGCCGCCTCATGCATTTTCATTCGGAGCGGGCATTTTGTCTGCCGGCTGACATCAGATGCTAAATCAAGGGCTCCAATCAAGGCGCAGCGGAATAAAGGGGCCGCCTGTCTGGGCGCGGGGGCCCCCCCGGAGCCGTGCCCCCTTCACCTTTGTGAAGGAAATTAACCTCCCGCTATTGAGCGCCGGTCGCGGCCAATCTGGACGCAAAAGAGACGCGTGCTGCCCGCCGGGGGGAGGTGGGGGCAATCTGTCCTCAGAGGCAGGCTGCGGCCTCGGAGAGGACAAGCTGCCTCCCCCCTTGCCACCAGGAAAAGACAACAGCGAAGATCCACACACTCACAGCCCCCTAGCCACCACCCCGGCAGCCCCGTTTGGACCCAGATCAGGCCCTTTGCCTTCGTCCTCTTCCCAGCCCAGCCCCAAGGAAACACAAAAGGCAGAATCTCCGGGGGACCAGGGCAGAACCCCAAGAGTGCATAGTGGGCCTGATCACCCATCACTAGGGAACAAATAGCAAAGCCACAGAAAAATGTCATTATGTTGTGAGGAAAATGTCACTCACTTTATTGAAAGAGAAGGAAACGGACTTTTTTTTTTTCTGGAAAGGTCTGTGCACCTATATAGATTATGCTGAGTTTTGCTTATGGTTAATGCCACTGAAGGTATTTGTTTTTGGATTTTCCCTCTGAAAATACCCTGGTGGGGAAATTAAGCAGATTTTTTTTTTTTTTTTTTTAAGAATCCACAGGAGTAATGTTATAATGGGGACAATTGTTAGGCTTAGTTAATCAAAGGGTTAATCAAGTTGGTTAATCAAAAGGAAAGATGTTTGATGATTTTATGTTTGTGATCTTTTTTTAACTCAGACTAAAAAGAGAATACATAAAATGGAATATATTTTGAAAGCTCTCACCCTCGTTTTAAAAATGCTAACTGCGGTGAATGCTAGTCCTCAAAAAAAGTTAGAAATTCTAAAACGAGTTTATCTAAAAGTTATAAATATGTTTCCATCTAAAAGTAACTGATGTTATTTCCTTGCTCTTTTGAGCGCTGATTAATACTGTTGATGAAATTAGAAGTAGGAGAGGGATTCCGGGACAGCTTTGGCCAATTTTATTTTCTAATCACGAATCCCATCTGGATTGTGGAATAATAGGGCGGGGCCTCGGGCCCCGCGGTCCCCAACTGACTGCGGGGTATTTGGTCTTGCATGTGTAACACTGCCTTCATTCAACAGATAACAGCGAGTTAGTCACCTTGTGAATCCTTTAAAAATAACAACACCCATAATTGTAAAGGGGGGGTGGGAGGGGGAGGGAGGGCGGTGCAAAAAAACCAAACCAAAGCAAAATCCTTCCTGAATGCGGCGAATTCAAACGGGTTCTGAATTCAGCCTAGAGAATCTATTGAACACTACTGAGATAACTGAGATTCAATGGATCTTTTGCTTAGTTTGTGGTTTTTAGTCTTGCCAGGGAAAGTGAAATCTGCTTTCAGACGAGTATGGTCAAAATAAATGGCAACTTGAAAGGTGCTAAAATTAGAAACTAATTTCATGTCTCAGGACTGGGGAAGAATTAGGCTGAGGGCGCACGCACACACCAGCGACCTCCAAGTAGGTACAGCCTTGCACCTGTAAGTTTCCGTTGTCTTCTGAGTGAACTCATTTCTCAAAATCTACGCGCTTGCAGTCACCCATTCCTATGGGGACATCGGGTCGAATCATTTGTCTTTTTCTGGGAAGGGCAAAGCGCCACCACGCTGCGCCCCGGCGGCGGGCCTTTACGCACTGCGATTCCAAGTGGGCGCCGAGTGGAGTTGGATCGGAGAAACACTGAGCACCGTTTTGCCTCGCTGCAGAGGAGCCTCGACGGAGTCCGCGAGCATAGGGATCCAAGGCAGGTCCCCGAAGTGTCCTTCCCAGGCCTCAGGCGACTCCTCCCCTTCCTGTGGGGTCGGTCCCGGCCAGCGCTTCGGAAACATTCAGCAGCCTCAGTGCTTCTCGTCCTTGCAGACCCCGCTGCGGGTTCTTCCTATGACGGCCGCAGGACTGGAGGCCGCAGGTGCTCTAATTTTTTTTTTTTTTTTTTTTTTTGGACTGGTGTCCCAGGTAGCCGTCGGGGAGCGCTCCGGGGTTCACTGTGAACCCCAGCGCAAGAGTCAAGCTCCGGGGAGTTTCTCGAAAGCGCGAAGCTTAGAAATAGGCTCCGAAAGCGGGGTATTTTGGCCTAGGAATTGCCCGGTGGAGTGTCGAGCTGTCCAGGCGGCCACTGAGCTCCTAAGAGGCGGAGACGGAAGGGTTCGAAATTCTACCGCACTGCGCGTTTAGCGACACTCGGAGGGGCGAGGAGGTTGACAGCTCTCCCTCGCCAACACCCCCACCCCCATTCTGCAGTGGACCCCTCTCCGGGACTCACAGAAGCCGTGCCCGGGCCCTCCCTGCCCACCAGCCGCGACCCGGCCTGAACCGTGCGTTACCGCCGCCGAACCCGCCATCAGGTGCCGGAGGGGCCCGTGCCCCAGTGCGCCGGGCGAGCGCGGGGCCCGGGCCCGGGAGAGGCTTTGTGTTTGCAGGAATGAGGGGTTGTTGTGTCAGTCCCAGGGGCACGCGAGAGACACGCGCAGCCCGCCTGCCGCCCCGCCCGGCCCGGTCCGGCCTCCAGGCACCTTCCGGGCCCCCGCCCGCGGGCCGCTGCCTTTGTTCGGCACATTAGCATAAAGCTGCCATGGATCTCTCGTTTAAATAATTCCACACAAAAGGAGAGTGCATGAATGAGAGCGAACAAGGGAGAATCCGCGAGGCTGCGCCTTCCGCAGGGCGCGGGGAGGGACCGCACTCAAGTATTTCCCTCCCCTCGAGTTTCGAGTGCCCCCGGCAATCTGCTGCGCACCCATTATTCGGCCGGGGGCCGACGGGGTGGCTGGCCGCCTCTTTTATCCTCCCGAGTGTGCCGTCGGGGCCACTGCACGCTCCGTGAAGTGCCCTCGGGGCTGTTTGTTTTTTGCCTCGGGTGGGACCCTGGGAGGGGAGGGGGGCCAGAGGCTCCCGGGCACCGCGACGGGAAGGGTGGTGCTGGCGAAGCCAGAAAATGTGGAAAAGCCCTAAGCAGAGAATTATGCCAGTTAGAGCTGGAATGGCCCTGAACGGACCGGGATGACATTGGGGCGCCCAAGAGAACTGCTTGCACCTGTGAAGCGGCAGCCCCACTGCCCGCGCGCCGCTGTTGCAGAAAACGCAGCGACACCACCCCCAGCAAAAACTGACTGGAAAGGCCACGGGACTCTGATCCTCCTCCTCGTCATCCGCCCCAGGCGGGACCAAGAGGTGGCCAGGCCCCTGCGGGCCAGAAGGGTCGCACACTTCGCCTTGGCCTCAGTGCCCCCTTTCCTGTGGCTGCTTTGGGGTTGGGGTGTAAGTGTTCATTCCCTGCACCCACTATCCCTCTCCTACCGCCCTGTCGCTCCCTGCGACTCCTATCTCTGGCCTCCTTCCTCCTCTGTCCCACTCCTGTC